>JANAVB010033220.1:6532424-7732424 GCA_029216955.1 Iris pallida
TCACTCACATAGATAGTTATTTCTTGATTATTGTACATGATGATTCCTGTTCTCCCGTTTATTTACAATATTTCTATATATGTTACATTTCATGTACATATCATTTTATCTTGTTATTCTCTCTATTTAATATTACATAGTCTTTATCATTTATTGGAACTGTTATTAGAGATGTACTTCGCTTCAATCCTGACTGGATAACTATTTTTTTATGTTATTCCACACACCGTGGACTTCATGATGATAGATCTTGATATACCTTTGATCGTGATTTGACCTTTGGAGAGCTCTAGTCCATATTCTCCATCTAGCTTAAGTTTATGTTTATCGGATATGTCTCTGATATATTTCTTGATATGTATGTTCATTTATAGATTCTAGATGATTTAGAGTTATTGCTATCTTTCTTTCATATCCTCCTTAGCTATATGTGATTTGAGTATATGTTGATTTACTATATCATATGACTGTTGAGATATTTTATTAGGTACTTGACAGCGTTCTACCGTCGATATTGCGACGTAGGTTGGGGTGGCCCATGTACTCGTGCCCGAATATCAGCTTGTGGGTTGTGACACATTTTTATGGTGGCCATACAGGCCAGTTTTTGCAACTAGTACAAAGTCATGGTAGTACTTAGGTTTACGTACTACTGCGAGCCTGTCCTATGATAAGGATCTGAGTCATAGAATATTCTAAAAGATTTTGTACTCAATCACATATTAGGATCTCTTGATAGATTCCAGGGATGACCCCCGAGAACCTTACTTCGAAACTCTGTTGAGCCTATTTTCACTTGATTTTGCTCATCTTGAATTTTGAATGCATGCTCGTTGCGGAACCCAATTCTTGCATTGAGATAAGGTATATGGACTCTAGTAGGAACCAGGTAGTAGAAATGAACCCATAACCATCAGGATTGATAAGGGAAAATGATTAGTCAATTATTATACATGAAGGTCGAGAATTATTTTTAGGATATATTCAAGGGACTTGAATTTTGACCAAGATATTACAATTGGGACTTTAGGGTTTGTTGAAATAGGGTTGAGAAATAAACGAAAGGAACTCAGAGAAACGAAACGAGGATTGCATGAACACGTTGGAAATTACTCATAGATGGATTATAATTTTTCACAATTGAGAGAATAGTATTGTATGGACTTGTGACAAGAAAATTATTAAATAGAGGTTCTATATAACTTTTACAGTGGTAAGAGCCATTGAGGGACATATTAAATTGTCTTTCTTACTTGAGTAGCCTAGAAAGCAGCACTAGATACGAACATTTTACAAGGAATATAGTTCCAAAATTATAAGGAATCATTGACACAAAAATGGTAGAAGGGTTAGCATGGATTTACATGATTGCTGACTGAGAATTGGATATTTAGGGGTTACAACCTATTTGGAAGATTGACAAAGCGACAAGACCATATAAGACTTGGAACCTAATATGAATAATTGCGGAAGGAGGATTCAACAAGTGAATCTAACCATTATGAACAATATTGAAAGTTGGTTAGAAAGGATCAAGGATGACTTTAGAAATTTTATGATCTCATTATAAGGAAATTTCAATGACATGGAGTTAACAATAGTGGATGATAGGAGTTATAGAAAATTTTGATATTGGAAGACTCTAACAAATCTAGACATCGAAGTCTAGAAGAATTTATGTAGATACCAATTGGATCAAGAACGTTAGGGAAGAAGATTAGGTAACAAATTCATCAGTAGTTGATAACTAGTGACTTGGAGAGAGATTGGTAACTAATAGTTAATTTTTAAGACAAAAGTGAACACCTTGGAGGTTGAAATTTGTTTTATTGATTGTGGACAAATACAAGAAAATGAAGGACAATGACATCGTTATGACCAGATGAGCAAGAGAAAATTCCTAATCTCATTTTTTTCATCTTGTTATTTTTGTCCTACTTACATCCATCAAACCATCTCATATCTAAAACCTGTTAGCTATACATTGAAATACCACGAATTCTCATATCTCTTTACTTGGAAAAAGCTGAGGAAGTATCGTAATCATCTCGCTCGAAAAGGATGGAATTTATCATGTGGTGATCTCGATAGGAATACGAAATGTTGGACATTGAGATAGAATTTGTAGAGAAAATGATTACACTTGGAGAGTTATTTAGAGTATGGATTACTTCATGTAAGAAATAACGTGGGAGGATTTCAAAAAAAGTATAACAGTGGATTATACATAAAATGGTAAGAACTATAAATATACCAGAGTTGTATTCTTAAAATTGATGAGGATGTTCAAGGACGATTTGATTTTTGGAAAAAACATAGATATTTTTAAGTTACTGATTCTTGAGATATTTTATTATCGAATTAAGGCTAGGATACTGAATTTAGGATTCCAAAATACATGGAAAATAGATTATAATTACATACGGTAATAATACGAAATTGAATAAAGGATTGGTAGAAGAATGACTGAGAACTGGAAGAACACAAAATTTTTGAATTATAGGAAAATTTAGGGACTTTTCTGGGACTTCTAAATTTTAAGAAGGATAATATTTGAAGGTATAAGATTGAAGGAATGTGAAGGTTAATTCTTATATGGTAGTGGCATTAATACGAGGAGTATAAAACTGAACATTATTAAAAAAATTTATAAACCCAGATTCAGGAATTTTAAATCCAAATTAAAGACGAGGTGAAGGAATTTAGATTTCAAGATGACAAAGTTACGAAACTGAGGGAAGTAAAAAAGAATTAAGGAGTTATAACAAGAGTATGTTTCATGAGTAGTGCCTTTGGAATTATGGTCAAGCCTATAATATTCATAGAAGGGTTTAATCTTCATGATTGAAGAATATGACTTTGGTAGTGGTATATCTGGACTTGTAAGATAAAAGCATATTTAGGAAAGATGACGATCAGATAATCTTGGTAATAGTCGAAGTAGAGTGAGATGATTACCTTGACTTTCCTTCTGCAAATCATATCTTTTGACTTTTCTATCATAGTAAAAGAGATTTGATTTTCCCATCCTTGAATCATTCTTTCAAAATTCAATATCACTTAATTTTGATCCACTTTGATCGTGACCAATCGATTTTGATTATTCTTGTCGCACAAAGGCTATTGATTCGTGACTATGCTTGATGACTTTAATCCTGATCGTGCTTAGATTTCAATCCTAATATCGCTCATGCCTAAAACATCGATCGAATTTTTAGTAATGTCTAAGTTCTGTTCTAACCATAATTAGATTTACTACTATTCTTGATTATGTCTGAATTTTATGTTTAGTCATACCTAGATGACCTTGCATGACTAGACGACTTTGATTCTAATGATCGTGACTATATATATATATTAATTTTATCCCTAAATTGTACCTAAAATTTAGATATTCGATCATAACTATGTGACTTTGTTCATGACTATATGATTTTGATTATAAATTTAGTCGTGCCAGAATTTTGATTCTGATCATGTTTGAACAACATCTGTTCATGCTTAAATTTTGATTCTGTAGTTGTTCGTGCCTAAGTGATTTAAATCATTTCCAAATTCTTAATCACGTCCGAGCTTTGACCGTTATTCACGACTCAAGTAATCTTGATCATTAGATTTTCGATCGTGCCTATAAGACTGACTTCGAATCTTGATCGTGCCAAATTTTTTTTTAATCTTCGATCACGCCTAAGTTTTGATTTTGATCATGCCTGTGCGATTTTAAATCAAATCTTTATCAAGCTTAGACCCTACTAATTATTCTATACTCAATTTGATCCTATCTTGATCATAACTAAAACTATATTAATTATATTAGTCGTGACTTGAGTTATGCTTAAATAACTTGAATTTTCATTCTAAATTGCGCCTAATTAGTTTGACCATAATTTGACCTTATCCTTGATCATGCTAAATATGACTAGTCATGCGTATGAGTTTTTGATCTGATTATTCTTAATCATGCTAAAACATATCATTCTTCGTGATCGAGCCTAAAGTTCAGACTATACTTTTCATCATATTTGAATCTTCGGTTGACCATGTCAATTTTAAATTCTGAGGACGGAATTTCTGTAAGGAGGGTAGATTTGTAACCTATGTTAACCGAATTCTGAAGTTTTTCTGAATTCTGAAAATTCTAATTTTTTAAATTTTCCTAAATCTTCAAAATCATGAATTTTGATTAGCTATATGAAATATATATTTCAATCGCAATATGTTATAGATTTTTTTATATTAATGATTATCGGGTTATTGGTTTTTGAAACGGTTTTATGAGATTCGTATAACTTTGGGCTTATGTAGCCAAGTAAATAAAATTTATGATTTGAACTCTTTATTAAAATATAGGCTCAAACCCATTATTGTAATCTTCTAAACAAATTTGTATGGTCAAAGATTATAAAAGAAAATATTTGGACATATTTTATAAATTATATTTATATACTAATATATGTATTAGCCACTGGGCCTATTGGATTTCAACTAGTTTGGGCCTAAAGGCCTAATAAATAGTAATAATTATACTTGAAAAACTTATTTGTATACGAGCTTAAGCTCATTAAATTATTCTAAAAATATATGTTATTTTGGCCAGGATTAAATTTTACATAAAAATAATTTTGTTTGCTAATAGATTTATATATGAAGGGATTTTCTCTGTAATTTGATTCTTATTGGGCTATTGGCCCAATTCATCGAAGCTTCTTCCCACATGTTTGGGAGCATGCCCTCACCCTTATTTAATGGGCGACTCCCATTCCTTATCCACACAATTTCTAATGCATTCCAAGTGCACCCATGTCCATGTCCACCCATTTCATTATTATTCTTTTATATTTACATTTACTTATCCCATGTCCGACACACCGGACACCACAACCCCTAGCTTCCTTATGTCTGTGTCGGACACATTCGATATAGCACACTCACACACTAAATCTCCGGCAGACAGCCCCGCCGATGCCACACAGATCCTGCCTCCACGACCAGCACACCATGACCGCCAACCTCGCTAGAGCCACCAGATCTGGCAATCCGGCCAGATCTAGACTCCCCTACTTCACCCCGCCTTGCCAGTCGACCACCATCCACCAGCAGCCTCCTCATCTAAGTCCTCCCCCATCTGCCAACCCAAACCACCACCACCCTCTGCCATCCCCTGCTCCTCCCTGTGGCCACAACCACCACTAGAACAACACCACCACCGACGACCTTCGTCAAACCCAGATCCGACCAACCACAAACGCCTCAACCTACAACCCCTATTACTTATTATCACCACCACCAACAAATACTTCCAGATCACCATGATACCACTATCGTCGAAATCATTCCACCACTACCTGTTCTTCCACTCCCTGCCACCGCTACCAACAACCACAGACTTCATTACCACCATCAAACCCCAACGACCACCTCCTTCAACCACCCAGATCTGCAGTGCGCGCCTCCACTGCTTCCTCACCGCCATGGCTCGGCCAGCGCCGAGCTACCGGCATCGCCTTTCCAACCTCGGTGGCTACAAGATTAGCATGAGCTCTACACGGATCTGGCGCCTCCAGCACCGTAATGGCACCGCCCGTGTCTGTAACACCGAAGATGAGACGCACCGTCGGATCTGCTGCTACAAGTGGTCGTCGATACTCCCTCGCTGACGACTCCAAGTCTCTATGATCCTTCCCTCTCTCTCCAAAATCCCCCTCTCTCACTCTCTTTCGACCTCTCCTTGTTCTCTTCCAATCTGTTCGCTCTCTCTCTCCCTTTCAAAATTTCTCTTTCTCTTTATTTTCTTTTTCCAATCTCTCTCTCTCTCAAATAATGGTTTATGAATGGAGGAAACAACAGCAGCATTGATGTTGTTGTGCAAATCGAGAGAGAGAGAGTATTAATGTTGATAATACACTGTATCAGTATTGTATAAGTATATTATACCAATTTTCAGTATATATGTATAACTAAATGTTGTTATAATTATTAATATTAATATCATTAGGCATCGTCTATAGATAAAATTATTTTTATTAAATATATATATAAGAAATAACTTCCTGAAAAATATTTGGTAACAAAGTATCATGGGGTGTTAAGCCTTATTCTTATTATTTTTTTTTCAAATTTGATTAGAAAACCTAAACTAGTATTGTAGTATTTTATCTAATTAAAACATATTTTACCTATAAATTTTATCTACCTAAATTAAGAGTTTTAGCCTAAAAAATGTTTACTATATTTCGAAGATATTTATTTCAAAATATTTTCATTAATAAATATAGTTTCCAAATATTATAAATATCCTTCCAAATAATTATGTGCATTTATTTCGGTAATTTCCTTCAAATCATAATCGTGACTAACATAGTCGTTTTCTACTCCTTGATCATGGACTTCTCTTTGACCTCGATAATCGTGCCGAACTCTGATTCTGGACTCCAATATATCAATCTGGTCTATGTAGATTATTCTGGACTCAATGGAACTGTTTGTGTCATTATTTGAGACAATCTTATGGAGCATATCATCGGTACCTATTCCGTGTCGATAGTTCGTGTCATGTACGTCGACTCCAATTAAATTGAGACGAATACATTCTCTGATAATTTCTCGTTTATGATATTTTCTATGTTTCTTGTATTTAGTATAGATATCCTTGACGGATTGGTATTTTCAGATCCCGTCATGAGATGTTATTCCCGTATGTCTTGGTATACCCTGTGCATGCCTTGTTGTTATTCTTGTGCATTGTATAGACACCGATTCCTGCAAAGGCTCGCGACCTTCTCAGAGTATCCCATGTCATAATGTACAATGGTTGGATCCACTGTACCAGTTTGGGGCGGGGAGTAGCAGCGTAGATATGTGATCATACCCTTCCTGTGTATGATATTATTTCTCGTGAGTGTTACTCATACACCACACGTAAGATTAGCCAGGCCATAAATTTCCGTACAAGTTTCTAAGCCGATCACATGTTGAAACTAGTACTCACTCACATAGATAGTTATTTCCTGATTATTGTACATGATGATTCTTGTTCTCCCATTTATTTATAGTATTTCCATATATGTTACATTTCATGTACATGTTATTTTATCTTGTATATTATCTCTATTTACTGTTATATAGTCTTTATCATTTACTGGAACTGTTATTAGAGAGGTACTTTGCTCCAATCCTGACTGGATAACTATTTTTTTAGGTAATGTTATGCCCCACACCTTGGACTTCATGATGACAGATCTTTATGTACCTTTCATCGTGAGTTGACCACGGGAGAGCTCTAGGTCGTATTCTTTATCTAGCATAAGTTTATGTTTATCGGATATGTCTCTGATACATTTCTTGATATGTATGATCATTTATAGATTCTAGATGATTTAGAGTTATTGTTATCTTTCTTTAATATTTTCTTTAGCTGTATGTAATTTGAGTATATGTTGATTTAGTGGATCATGTAACTATTGTGATATTTTATTGGGTACTTGACATCATTGTACTGTCGATACTGCGGCATAGGCTAGGCTTGGCCCATATACTCGTACCCGAATACCGGGGTATGGGTCGTGACACAATGTCACGCCCCTGTTCCAAAATATACTAGAACTTGAGATGCGACCATGCCAGCTAATACGATCTAGGATAAGTTCCCAATTTAATAGACTTATCCCTAGAAGTACTATGTTGTCAAGGGTACTAAAAGTAACTGATCATCCTTATCTCAATCC
The DNA here is from genome assembly GCA_029216955.1 of Iris pallida. Lineage (NCBI taxonomy): Eukaryota > Viridiplantae > Streptophyta > Magnoliopsida > Asparagales > Iridaceae > Iris > Iris pallida. The sequence continues at coordinate 6,540,149 of JANAVB010033220.1, forward strand.
ACAGTAATAAAGCGAATATCAAGAATGAACATAGTATATTAAAGTTGGCCACCCAGTAATATACATGTTCGAGCAAGCTCGAGAAAGGAATATGCTTGCAAATAATAGGCCACATAGCAGCATGAATCAAATAAAGTGCATCACGCAGCACCTGTCCAGCTACTCTGTACTAACTTCTCAGCAAATACCCGGAGAGATCACCATGTCCTCAGCGGGATGTAGCAAGATACAAAAATAATGCCATAAAATGAACTGAATAAAATGAACAACCCGAATCATAACACGGTCCAATATCCAGTCATCAATCAGTAACCATAACTCTGACCAATCATTGTCAAGGAATGACATACCAGTCCATGATAAGTCATTGTCCCATGATACGGTCCGACATAGGTATACGAACTAACCATTCTATGTGAATGCATGTTGAAGATAACTTTTGAGCGTATGGGTGGGTAAATAAGGATTTGGGTCAAAACACGGGCCGATGTCGGATCGCGAGCTGATTAATGTACACATACTAACGTACCTCCCAACCATACCTAGCGCGTGGCTAGTGGCCGTTGCCGGATATACACACTAACAAGTACATATGCCCCTACCCGGGCCACCATGAGACAGAAAAATATATCTTGTCGTCCCATACGCCTACTGATAGTCTTCCCCGCCCATGAACTGTGCAAGTTATATCCACGACTCAGACAATCTGTATCTCAATACGAGTCTCTAACCTAGACATCATCTAACTCTATATGTCCGACACACGAACCGCTCGCACCGATGATCAGTTGAATGCATAAGATCGTGCCAACACATTGAATTCTCACTCATAGTGCCGTGTAATATCCTGTGACAAGTCATAGAAGTTATTCGGGATAACTTCACCATTTCGGGTGTAGAAGCATGAAAACAGCACAGACATATCAAAAGCGCATGTGGTGTTCCCACTACACATGGCTTCACAAAAGCGTAGGTACCCCAAAAGCGCAGACAGACAACTAAAGTCACACAGACGAACAAAAGTGGTGCTTAAACAGTTCTTTATTAAAAATCATGTCTACGAAAGGTCTATTACAGATTCTTCATGATTACATATAAAGGACTAAAACACCTAAGAAAAGTCCACAAGGGCTAATCTTCAGCATGCGCGCAGCCCCCCAGACGCGCAACAATATCAGAGCGAGCCACTTCCTGAAGCAGCTATTGGCCCCAGCAAAAACTCAGTCCATAGCACAGGGTGTGCCACCATCATTGAGCAGGACAGAGCACAACCTGTGGCTTTTCGGATTGGCAATCAATCCAAACCTGAAAGCTTGGATATCGAAGACCTCCAAGATGTAAAACCCACCTAAAATTTTATTATTATTGTACTTAGCATATTATTACAGTATTTTGAATTATTGATTTTATTTTAGTATTTGAGATTTTTGTGAATATTAGTAACAAGTTAACATTATATACGTGCATAGATAAATTGTAACAACTTTTGTACTAAATATTCTAGGAAAATATTTTATTAACTCTATTTGTTAGGAATTTTTATATTGAACTTTAAAATATTTTTATATAATTTTAGAAAGCCGTGTTTACTAATTAATATTTTTTTATAGAAAATGTAGCAAATAATTGCCGCATAGTATCAAGGTAGTGATAAAAATTAGAATATTTTGGAAAGTATTTTTTATTTTTGATATTTAGGAATTTCTCAATTAATTTATATGAGAGGAAATAGTGATATATATGTATAATTATTTAAATATAGAAGAAAAAAAGGGGAATTAGAAGTGTATATATATATATATATTTTTTTTTTTTTTTTAAGTGTATATATATATATATATATATATATATATATATATATATATATATATATATAAAAGTAAACCCCTCTCTTTATTAATCAAGGCTCAAAATGTCAAAGCCTGACACGTATAAAAGTCAGAACTGTACAAGTATACCACCAAAATGAAACAAGAGGGGGGACTACAGGATCGCCTTGGATCAGGGATGGGGAAACCAGAATGATGTCGGGCTGTGGGGGCACAGAATTTTTCTTTTGCGACATTGGCGGAAGACCTCCCGTATAAGCTGGTCAGCTGAGTATTTGTGATCTTCGTATCTAGCTTTATTGCGATTCTTCTAAATCGCCCACGTGGCGATTGCTGCGACGATCTGGTGTCCGTAGGATGCTCTCCTCCAAGAGACCGCTAGATCGTAGAAGCGACCGCCCCCCAGCTCCATACTGTAGGTGTGGCTGAGGGTCCTCCAGACCCTGTCATGCAGGCTACCATGGCAGAAGATGTGATCGATAGTCTCAATCTGTCGATCTGAACAGCAATTTCAGGCGGATGCCAAGCTAATCCCTATGGTGTTGAGGATATCGTCAGTCGGCAGTTTCATTCTAATAACTCTCCACATGAGGAAGGACCATTTCTTGGGGATACATGAGTGCCAGTATTGGACGGTGGGCTGATACGGCTGCCCCGAACCACGGACAGCGAATCTCGTCGACCTCACCAAAAATGCCCTGGAAGCCTCGACCGTCCATCTCAGAGCATCGGCCTCTCGGCTTATGTTCAGGCCGCGCACTTGAATGTCCCTCACCATGTCGTTGCCTGCCCATTCGCGAATCTTGTCCCAGTTCCATTCTTCGCTAATGTTGTTCCACAAGTCTCTGATTCTGCTGTTCACAGGGATCACCAAGAGCCTCGTGATCAAGTTGTCCCTAATCCATCTCTATCGAAAAGGGTCCGACTCGTCGTCCCCCAGTTGGAGTCTCATCTCTGGCTCGGTAAGGTCACGCCCGCTAAGGATGCGTCGCCACACCGCTGATGATTTGCTGTTGGATATTGTCTCTGTCGGATGGATATACTTGAAGTACCTGTTCTTCATAAACCTGGTCCATAAGTTCTCATCCGTGCAAAGTTTCCACCAAAGTTTCATCGAAAAGGCTTTAACGATGTGAGTGAGTTTGGTGAATCCTAACCCCCCTTCTTCGACGGAATGGGCCATAGAATTCCAGCTGGCCCAGTGATGTTTGTTGATGCCATTGCAATACCCGCAGAAGAAATTACACAATATTTGCTCGATCGAAGAAAGAACCTTCAAAGGCAGGAAGTAAGCCGCCAAGGTATAGATGGGTATAGAGGTGAGCACGTGATTAGTAAGGATAATCTTGCCAGCTGGGGATAAAGTAGTATTATGCCACCCGACAATTTTATTCCTGATTCGAGTGATCATGGTCTTAAATATGCCAGCGTTGGATCTACCATATTGGAGGGGGCACCCCAGATAATTGAACGGAGGATGGTCGACTGAAAAACCAGTTAAGTGGGCTAGTCTCATCGCGTGCTCTCTTTTGATATTGTGGTGAGCATAGATGACGCTCTTTGATGGGTTGATCTTCTGACCAGAGCAGGTGGAGTACCTCTGCAGGATGTGTTGGACCACTGCCACCGCTCCTTCTTCCCCTGACAAAAAGATGAGTAAATCATCGACAAAAGCCAGGTGAGTGATTATTAGGCATCCGCTGGAGGTGTGATAGTGCTGGAAGTTCGGAGTGTTGACCATGTTGTTGAGGTTCCTACTGCGGGCGTCGGCCGCTATGATGAAGACTGTGGATGATAGTGGGTCTCCTTATCTAATCCCACGATTTGATTTGAAAAATCCCTCCGCCTAGCCATTGATGATCGTGGAGAACCAAGAGTTGCTGATAGATCTCCACACTAAGTTGGTCCAGTTCTCGGAGAAACCGAATGCCCTGAAGACCCAGATCATAAATTGCCAATCTAGTATGTCATAAGCTTTCTCCATGTCTATTTTGACTGCGATGTTACCCCCTATAGCAGGAATCTTCATGCAGGTTATTAACTCTTCGGCTAGCATAATATTATCCTGGATGTTCCTTCCACGCAAAAATCCACTCTGCTCCTCAGATATGATATTGGAGAGGATCCCTGCCATTCTGGTAGCGATGATTTTGGATATGATTTTGTTGATGAAATTACACAGACTGATGGGTCGAAAGTCGCGAAATGTCTCCGGGTTATCTTTTTCGGGATGTGGATAAGCTTGGCGCTAGATATGGCTTTGGGGTAAGTGGATCCTTCGAAGAAAATAGTTGCCGCTTCGGTGATGTCCTGCTTGATGATATCCCAGTACTTACGAAAGAAGATGCCCGAGAACCCGTCTGAACTGGGAGCACTATACTCGTTGAGTGCCCAAACCGTCTCTTTCACCTCATGGACAGTGGGGATGCGCTAGAGCTAGACGTTGTCAGCATCATTAACAAGAGAGGGGATTTGGTCCAGGAAGGCATTGTCCTTGTGAACCATTTCTTTGAAGAATAATTTGGAATAGAAGTCCGTAGCGGCCGCTTTGATGCCTTTCTGGTCTGTAATGATGTTCCCGCTCTCGTCGGTGGTGTGGTGGATCGATAGCTTTTGTCTTCGCCCGTTGACGCATACATGGAAGTATTTCGAGTTTTTGTCCCCGTCGCTATCTCATTTCAATCTGGCTTTTTGCTTCCAAAAGTCGGTCTCCACTTTAATCCTAAATTTGAGCATGGCCTTGGTGAGGTTGAGGGCAGTCCTAGCCGCCGGGGACTGATCCGATGCGAACCTGGCTTCGGCACGGGTGACGTCGTCCTCGGCGACCAGAACGGCTTAAAAGATGTCCCCGAAAGCTAGGTTGCTCCAGTTGGACAGAGCTTTCCTGGTCGCCTTGAGCCTGTTGCTCATGCGGGAAAGGGGGTTGGGAGAATCCACGCTATTCCACGCCTTCGCTACGATGTCCAAGAATTGGGGGCGCTCGGTCCAGAGGTCGAGGAATTAGAAATTCTTTTTGGATGGGTGTAGTGCCCCGAAATTCGTGATACATATTTTATACGTGATCGTATTTCTGACCAGTATTTTTTATTTTTTTCTTGACCAGTTAAGTTGTGGTATATTTCATACTTAGCATTGTAGTTTAATTGTCATTTATCATTCCTGAATTAATTCTGATTAATGGAGCTTGGTTTTATTTCGATAGGAGAAGGAATTGGTTTGGTTTATTATGCATTGGACCATCTTAGCTAACCTCCACCCTCAACACAACTTATCCTCCCCCATTGAAATCCCCACCTAACACCCTCTCTCCTCATTATTTTCCTCCATTAATTCTTCTTCTTCTTCCTCCACACAACTCTCCAACCCATTAGGCAAGTGCACCTTGCCACCTCATGAGAACCACTTTTTATTTGTCCATTAACTAGATTAGGCCATGGAGATCAACATTAGAACTTGACATATTGTGATTTGGAGCTTTCATTCTTCTAGATCTAGGTTTTAACTATTTTCGGATTTATATAGTTTTGATCTATTTTGGTTGGATTTTGTGGGTTTTGATGCTTCTATGTGGAAGAGAATTCAATTTTACTCAAGTTAGAACTTTGAAAATCTAGATTTGGCTTTGATTTGACAAAGATATGAAAATTTGAATTTTTGGTGTTCTTGGTGTTCTTTTCGGCCTGGAGTAGCAGCCTGCAGCCTGCGCTCTTTAGCGCAGTGCTGGATTGCGCATCCCCCTCGGCCAGCGCTTTTTAGCGCAGCATCGATCGCGCAGCTTGCCCCTTGGCGAACTGCGCTCAACCCGACTGCGCATAGATTCCTGCGCAGTCTGCCAATGCGCAATCTGCTCTTGCGCAGTCCATACTCTGCGCGGTCTGCCCATGCGTAATCTGCTCTTGTGCAGTCCATACTCTGCGCAGTCTGTCCATGCGCAATCTGCTCTTGCACAGTCCATACTCTGCGTAGACTACCCTTGCGCAATCCTCCATTGCGCAATCCAATCAGTGCGCAAGACAGCCCCTGTACCCTTGGTCCATGCGTAATGACCCATTGTGCAGTACATCCCCTGTGTCCCTTTAACCCTGTGCCCTTTGACCCTATGCGCAGTCTACCCTTGCGCAAGGCAACTCTTGCGCAGTTCTTCCATGCGCAGTGCATACCCTGCGCAGCCCAACCCCTGACCCTCTTGTACAACCCACTTGTCTATGATGAATTTGTTTATTTCTTGAGCTTGGCTCTTCTATAGCCCTGTATATTGATATTTTATTAGATATTTTACGCCCATTTTATATCCTTACGCCTTTTGTCATGAACTTGATTTTACTTAATATGTTGGAATGACTATTGTACATGGCATGGTATAGCAAGGAACTAGTATAACATGACAGTGACCCGTAATGGTGCACTCCTGACGTGACCAACCTGACTTGATAAGTGGCCCGTCGTGGCACACTCCTGACAAGTACCCTGACATGAATTATCTTGATAACTTGATAGTGGCCCGTGGCGGCGCACTCCTGACTTGACATGACTTGATAACTTAGCTTGACCTATCTTAACACCGTGGGTGTTCCTGCTTGCTTGCTTGTGTAATCCACTCGTCTTGTCTTGCATCATGTCTAGGACGTGACTCCCTGGTTCCCACGGTCAGGGATTCATACTGAATCTGGCTAGGTTAATGACTAGATTGATCAATTAGTTCATGGAGAATTTCCCAGTTACCTGTTGCCCCTTTGGTCCCGGCCTTATATATATATACATGGGATTTGTTGCTATCCGTCGAGATGAGCGCACTTCCAGCCCGCCGTCGAGCGTGGTACCTTAGGACACATGTATCTTACTACAGTGTGTCTGCTATATCATGCTATCTTTTCCTTTTCTTGCTGGGAGCATTCAGGTAGTAACAAACAGGTAACCGGACTTGGAATTCTCATTGCATCTTGTTAGTAATCAGGTCTGTGATAACCCTAGTTAGTTAAAGTAGTAAGCCGTAGTACTTGCTTGGCCGTGATTGATTGGATGGAGTCTAGTCCCTCTTGTCCTGTCCTGATCCTGTGCAAGGTCATGACATGATATGATTACTCGTGCTTACCTTAATCATGTTTAATTGCAAGTCTTGAATTCGCGTATTTTATCTTGCCGATAAATGGTGGGAGAAACCAAGTTCCGTTCAGACGAAGGATTACAACCCCGGTCCTTGTTTGGTTTATGGGTTGTAACCTGGCTATCTGAATAGTCCCATGGCCATCTCATCGTATATCATCCTGTCATGCATTTCCATATGTTCTGTCTTTTATCGATTCTGTACAAGATTTGTCTTTTATATCTAACTATCATGCCTTTTCTTAAATTACTGTCTCTTGTTATATAATTATATTATTGTGCTGATTGCTGGCTTTTGTTCTTATTTCGTTGCCTCCTTTGTGGCACTTGCTCTTTCTGGGGTCTGACCCAGCTGGTTTTGTATGGCCAGATACCGGAGCAGCAGCAAAGGATCTACCTGCTTTCCAGTCCGATGGTGAACACTAGACGGAACCCGGGCAACGAGTGGGTTTTCTCTTTTTGTTTCTCCCACTGTATTGTTAACTGATATTCTTTTGAGGCGTTTAGCCGACGAGCACTTGTTAGCTCGATGCACTTTACTTTCTGTCTGCCTACGGGCTGTAATCATGATTGGCAACTCGAGGTTGATCATGTATGACTTAACTCTTACTAGTCCTTACATTTTGTACGACTAGCTTCATGATCATCTGGATATGTAATATTTGGGATGCCTTACAATTGTATATTTGGTGGTCTGATATCTTGTTACTATCATTACTTGTTGAGATTGAGACAATAGCTTGATTTGACCCTAAGAGACTGATGGTTTGTAGCGTACCCTCACATAGCTAGACAGCCGTGACCGTATAGCAGGATGGTTGCCGTTCCGTTATACGTAGCTGGCTGTGCACGTCCCCGTTCTTCAGTATTCTGGTTCTAGGGCGTGACAGTTTAAGTGGTGGCCCATGCAGGTCTTGTCAATCAAGAAATGTGAGGGTTTACCGGATAGATGTCTCAATCTGTACTCGCCTTTGATCTCCACTCGTAATTTTTATCTCCTTGGATTCCTGACTTGATAACATGCTTGCATCATTGTTCCATCCTGGTCCTCCTTAATATCCCTGATGTCATTTGCTTCAGTGGCATCATTCCTGTTGATCAGCCAGAAGGAGCTCAGCCAGCAGCCCAGCAACAGCAAGAAGATCAAGATCAGTCCTCAGCAGCCGCCTCCCGAGCCATACCTCCTGGAGAACCAGTGCCCCCAGTCCAGCCAGTTCAGCCAGCAGAATCAGAGGATGGGGCCTTGATAGGGCTCATCCGTGAGTTGATTGTGTCTCAGGATCGTCGAGGTGATGCCTTGCAGCAAGCAGTACAAGAAGCTCTGAACAGAAGTGGTCCTCGAGGGAACAGTGCGGTCAACAATTTCAAGCGCCTGAACCCTCCCTTCTTCGACGGCAGCGAGGATGCTATTGCTGCAGATGCCTGGCTACAGGACATTGAAGTGATCTTAGAGGCAGCCAGGACCGCTGAAGCAGAGAAGGTGGCGGTGGTGCGCCTGCAGTTACTGGATCTAGCCCGCAGCTGGTGGGCTATGCAAGCAGCAAGTTTGGGTACGCCTGTCATATGGGCGGTATTCAGTGATATGTTCCAGACCAAGTACTTCGACGCAGTGGCTAGATATGATCTGCAGACCAGGTTTAATAATCTCAGGCAGATGAGCAGGACGGTCGACAGATATGCGGCCGAGTTTTCAAGGTTGAGTCGGTTTGCTCCCACCTTGGTGGCAACCGAGCTAGACAGAGCACAGCGATTCCAGCAGGGGCTCCATTTGGAAATCATATTGGCAGTCGAGCAGTTCGAGCACACAATTTTTGATGCCGTCTTGCGAGCAGCGAGGAGGCATGAGTACACTTCCCGAAGGATAACGGACCGGACCGAAGATCGGAAGCGGTCTCACGACCAGATGAACCAATCGTCAGCACCGGCCCCAGCAGTTAGGGCCTTGACCATTGGAGCTACGAGGACAGATTCGGTCACCTCCTTACAGCATTCTGCCCCGATCTATCCCCAGCAACGGAAGCAGAAGCAGTCTTCCGCAATGGGCTGCACTCATTGCGGGAAGCCAGGGCACGTTGTTTCTGAATGTCGTAGAGCACAGGGGTTGTGCTTGGCTTGTGGAGCACCGGACCACATGATAGGATCTTGCCCGTTCAGAAATAGATCATCGTCGACAGTAACTAGTCCCTCGATTATGGGACCAGCACCAGCACCAGAACCAGCTCCAGTTTACCAACCACAGCAGCTTCCGTTCCCGGGTCTATTGCCGACTCAGGCCCAGGCCTTCCAGCAGCAGAGGCCTCAGCAGTTCGCCCTGGCCCAGGCCCAGATCCAGAATCGGCCGAGAGGTATATGTGTCCTCTCATCTTGCTTTTCTACCGTCGTTATGAGGGCACATGTCATGTTCCATGTGTCCTAACTACAACGGTATATCCCAGACCCGAGCCATGTCTTAGATCATTCAAAAACGGTTATTGGTACCAACCTTTTTCGTATGAGGAGAGGCCCGTGTCCCTGTTTGACCAAAGAGAGAGACCTCAAGCGCAAGACTATCAGTTAAGTCCATGTTGCTTGAGTTCATCGCTCCTTGGAGAGTCAAACGTGGGAGTGTGAGGATGATATCCGATCACGTTATCCCAATCGGTTTGGCTCGTGAGGTGTAATGTCTTCCTTATGCCTTACACTTCGATTCCTTGCTTGCATGTATGATTGTATGATTGATTGGTAGCATAGATTGCTTGCGATAGTATAGCTGTCCCGACATCTCTAGCCTCTTGATTAAATTCCGATGACGGAGTTATTTTAAGGTGGGTAGGATGTAGTGCCCCGAAATTCGTGATACGTATTTTATACGTGATCGTATTTCTGACCAGTATTTTTCATTTTTTTCTTGACCAGTTAAGTTGTGGTATATTTCATACTTAGCATTGTAGTTTAATTGTCATTTATCATTCCTGAATTAATTCTGATTAATGGAGCTTGGTTTTATTTGGATAGGAGAAGGAATTGGTTTGGTTTATTATGCATTGGTCCATCTTAGCTAACCTCCACCCTCAACACAACTTATCCTCCTCCATTAAAATCCCCACCTAACACCCTCTCTTCTCATTATTTTCCTCCATTAATTCTTCTTCTTCTTCCTCCACACAACTCTCCAACCCATTAGGCAAGTACACCTTGCCACCTCATGAGAACCACTTTTTATTTATCCATTAACTAGATTAGGCCATGGAGATCAATATTAGAACTTGACATATTGTGATTTGGAGCTTTCATTCTTCTAGATCTAGGTTTTAACTATTTTTGGATTTATATAGTTTTGATCTATTTTGGTTGGATTTTGTGGATTTTGATGCTTCTATGTGGAAGAGAATTCAATTTTACTCAAGTTAGAACTTTGAAAATCTAGATTTGGCTTTAATTTGACAAAGATATAAAAATTTGAATTTTTGGTGTTCTTGGTGTTCTTCTCGGCCTGGAGTAGCAGCCTGCAGCCTGCGCTCTTTAGCGCAGTGCTGGATTGCGTATCCCCCTCGGCCAGCGCTTTTTAGCGCAGCGCCGACCGTGCAGCTTGCCCCTTGGCGAACTGCGCTCAACCCGACTGCGTATAGATTCCTGCGCAGTCTGCCCATGCGCAATCTGCTCTTGCGTAGTCCATACTCTGCGCAGTCTGCCCATGCGTAATCTGCTCTTGTGCAGTCCATACTCTGCATATTCTGCCCATGCGCAATCTGCTCTTGTGCAGTCCATACTCTGCGTAGACTACCCTTGCGCAATCCTCCATTGCGCAATCCAATCAGTGCGCAAGGCAGCCCCTGTACCCTTGGTCCATGCGCAATGACCCATTGTGCAGTACATCCCCTGTGCCCCTTTAACCCTGTGCCCTTTGACCCCATGCGCAGTCTACCCTTGCGCAAGGCAACTCTTGCGCAGCTCTTCCATGCGCAGTGCATACCCTGCGCAGCCCAACCCCTGACCCCCTTGCACAACCCACTTGTCTATGATGAATTTGTTTATTTCTTGAGCTTGGCTCTTCTATAGCCCTGTATATTGATATTTTATTAGATATTTTACGCCCATTTTATATCCTTACGCCTTTTGTCATGAACTTGATTTTACTTAATATGTTGGAATGACTATTGTACATGGCATGGTATGGCAAGGAACTAGTATAACATGACAGTGACCTGTAATGGTGCACTCCTGACGTGACCAACCTGACTTGATAAGTGGCCCGTCGTGGCGCACTCCTGACAAGTACCCTGACATGAATTATCTTGATAACTTGATAGTGGCCCGTGGCAGCGTACTCCTGACTTAACATGACTTGATAACTTAGCTTGACCTGTCTTAACACCGTGGGTGTTCCTGCTTGCTTGCTTGTGCAATCCACTCGTCTTGTCTTGCATCATGTCTAGGACGTGACTCCCTGGTTCCCACGGTCAGGGATTCATACTGAATCTGGCTAGGTTAATGACTAGATTGATCAATTAGTTCATGGAGAATTTCCCAGTTACCTGTTGCCCCTTTGGTCCCGGCCTTATATATATATACATGGGATTTGTTGCTATCCGTCGAGATGAGCGCACTTCCAGCCCGCCGTCGAGCGTGGTACCTTAGGACACATGTATCTTACTACAGTGTGTCTGCTATATCATGCTATCTTTTCCTTTTCTTGCTGGGAGCATTCAGGTAGTAACAAACAGGTAACCGGACTTGGAATTCTCATTGCATCTTGTTAGTAATCAGGTCTGTGATAACCCTAGTTAGTTAAAGTAGTAAGCCGTAGTACTTGCTTGGCCGTGATTGATTGGATGGAGTCTAGTCCCTCTTGTCCTGTCCTGATCCTGTGCAAGGTCATGACATGACATGATTACTTGTGCTTACCTTAATCATGTTTAATTGCAAGTCTTGAATTCGCGTATTTTATCTTGCCGATAAATGGTGGGAGAAACCAAGTTCCGTTCAGACGAAGGGTTACAACCCCGGTCCTTGTTTGGTTTACGGGTTGTAACCTGGCTATCTGAATAGTCCCATGGTCATCTCATCGTACATCATCCTGTCATGCCTTTCCATATGTTCTGTCTTTTATCGATTCTGTACAAGATTTGTCTTTTATATCTAACTATCATGCCTTTTCTTAAATTACTGTATCTTGTTATGTAATTATATTATTATGCTGATTGCTGGCTTTTGTTCTTATTTCGTGGCCTCCTTTGTGGCACTTGCTCTTTCTGGGGTCTGACCCAGCTGGTTTTGTATGGCTAGATACCGGAGCAGCAGCAAAGGATCTACCTGCTTTCCAGCCCGATGGTGAACACTAGACGAAACCCGGGCAACGAGTGGGTTTTCTCTTTTTGTTTCTTCCACTGTATTATTAACTGATATTCTTTTAAGGCATTTAGCCGACGAGCACTTGTTAGCTCGATGCACTTTACTTTCTGTAAGCCTACGGGCTATAATCATGATTGGCAACTCGAGGTTGATCATGTATGACTTAACTCTTGCTAGTCCTTACATTTTGTACGACTAGCTTCATGATCATCTGGATATGTAATGTTTGGGACGCCTTACAATTGTATATTTGGTGGTCTGATATCTTGTTACTATCATTACTTGTTGAGATTGAGACAATAGCTTGATTTGACCCTAAGAGACTAATGGTTTGTAGCGTACCCTCACATAGCTAGACAGCCGTGACCGTATAGCGGGATGGTTGCCGTTCCGTTATACGTAGCTGGCTGTGCACGTCCCCGTTCTTCAGTATTCTGGTTCTGGGGCGTGACAATGGGTTAGTATTGTTTTTAACTTCCACAAGCAGCGGGGCATGGTCGAATTCAGTGGAGTTGAGGTGGGACAGGTTGGTGGTGATCCCCATTCCGTGCCATAGGACGTTTGTGAGGGCTCTGTCGAGACGGGAATACTGACGGCGGTAGCCTTCTTGCATATTGTACCAGGTGAAGGCGTTGCCGGTGAACCTGAGCGGTGCTAAATTGGCATTAAAAATGAAGTTGTTGAAGTCTTGTATGGCCTGGATGGGAGGGGGGCGGCCCCCGATTTTCTCCTCTCTACAGGTGAGCGCATTAAAGTCTCCAATGCAAAGCCAAGGGGAATTGCTGTGATTAAGGTAGATGTCTAGGAGATCGTTCCAGAGGTATTTTCGCTCTAAGTAGCCACAGCTGCCATGGACCGCCGAGATGATGGTACATTCGGGAAGAAATGGGTGATCTAACAAGCAGGAAAGGACTTGCCGGTTCTCCTGGATACTCCCGATAGTGACATCTTTTATACCAAGGATCCACATGTCGTGTCTGCCAGCAATAGCCGTGGGAAGGCCAAGCTGCAGTTGGATAGATTTTAATCTTTTGGAAGGAATTTTGGGTTCAAGAATAATGAGGATGTCTATCTTATAGATTTTCTTCAGGATGATGATTCTCCTTAGTGTGGGTTTGTTTCCCAGCCCTCGGACAATCCATGATAGGATGTTAATCATTAAGGGAGTTGAGGGGGTTTGTTTTTTCGCTTGGCGGCGAATCTGGTTAGGATAGTTTTGGAATATGCTGGTCCCTTCCTCATAGATACCCCATTTTCATTCTTTGTATTGGTAGGATGATCACAAGTTGATTCCACTTGTTGGTCTGGTGGGGGGGCGATCGATTCTCCAGCGGAGTCCAGAATGGGGTCCTCTAGGGGAATAATTAAGGCATCACTAGTGCTCCCTATCAGGAGCATGGATTGCTGGAGAGGAAAGCCTGCATCTTGAACCTGTTGGCCCCTTTGAACTAGGTCCGGGCCTAAAATAGCGAGGGTTGCTACAATGGGGTCTTCGTTGATAGTGACAATGGTTGCCTCTACGTCCTCCGGGGAGGGGATCGTGGCAATAGTGCTAACAATTTGTTGGTGATCATCGTCGATAGTGACAATGGTTGCCTCTACGTCCTCCGGGATGGGGATTGTGGCGATGGTGCTTTCGATTTGGTGGGGCTCTGATGGCGCAGCCGCCTCCACCGAGCCTAGCGCATCGAATTGGTTGGAGAGCGTGATTGCTTGAGTGTTGAGAGGGACCAACACTTTGCTGGAGATCTCCGTCCTTCCTTCACTGGAGTCGAAACGGATGTGAGAATTTGGAAGGGGTAGAATGGGCCCTAGGGGAGTTCTCCCCTCCGATTGCTCTTTGTCATTCCTGGCCGATTTTTCTTGAGTTCAGGATGGTGACGGTGGCAATATTTTAGGGTGTGACCTCTTAGGTGGCAGTGGTTGCAGAACAAAATGTGGTTGTCATAGAGGATTTGTTGGGTGTGAGTCTGGTTGCCCAGCTCTATGGTGATAAAATTTTGTAGTTCAGAGAAAAGGCCGAGTTCTACACAAATCTTGGCGTAGTGAGCTTTGGTGAGGTTGCTCGTCTCGACAGCCGTTGCCACGTACGTACCGAAGGAGTTAGCAATACGCCTAAGAGCCGCTGGAACAAAGTAAATGAGGGAAAGATTGGGCAGGGTGACCCAAGCGACGACCTTCGGGGAATCTTCTTTGGTGCTGAAACTGGTCGACCACTTAATGATCTTCATCAGGTGGGTGTCAATCCTGCAAGTGCCCTTGGACCACACGGTCCTGTGGTCGAGGTCAGAGGATAAGTGTAGAAGAATATGCCTAGGATCGATGGGTGCTACTCGATAGTGATCCGAGAGCTTCCAGCTGTCAATCTCCTCCTGCACCCTGGAGAAGGGCAACCAGAGGAAAATTTGAGGATAAAGGAGTGGGGGAATGATGATGACATTGAGGTTAATTCAGAGACGAAAAAAAAAACTAAAGGAACTGGAGAGTCCCTGGAGTACTCGATATCCGGAAGACGGACATCGGGTAGAATGCGACTCTGATCAGAAGCTAGGTCCGGGCGCAGCTTGGCGACGTAGGACGCCTGGGCGGTACCGAAAGGGGAAGGGGCGATCTGGGGAGGGATTAAAGCAGGGCAAGGGGACGAGGGGATGGAGCCTGCCGAAAGACCGTACCAGGGGATGGGGAGAGGGGGGAAGGCTGGCTGGGGATGGGCTGGGAGGGGGCCGAAGAGATGGCCGCCCTAACAGCAAAAGGGGCAGCCGTCGGCAGTCCGCAAGACGATAGGAGGCAGGATCCCGGGGCCGAAATGCCAGAGGCACCCAGGTAGGCGACTGAGCGCTGAGCTGCCAGGGGAGGGTTGGAAGGACCGATTACAGGAGGTGAGGAAACCAAGGGAGCCGGGGGAGAACCTGGGAGGATGGGCGCACAAGCGAGCCGCCTGGACGAAGAAGCACCCAACGAAGGAGAGGGAGCCGAGGGCTCACCGGAAGAGGGGGCGGAGGGAGACGGGAGCTCTACGGGAGTGGAGGGGGCCGGGGGGGGTAAGAGAAGCTGGGGAGGAGTAAGGATAGTACGCTGGGGGAAGATGGGGAGGAGAAGTACGCGAAAGGGAATGGGGAAGTGAATACGCAGAGGAGGAAGTCGTCCAGTACGCGGCTGACTCGGCCAGCAGACCAGCGTACGAACCATCCCTTGCATAAAAAGCTTGGCTGAGCTCGCTACCATGACCAGCGTAGGAACCATCCCTTGCGTAAAAAGCTAGGCTGGGCTCTCTGCCATGACTCGCGTAGGATCATAGTAAGAATAGGGGTGGGCCCCACCGCCTTGGAAGAAGTGGAGGGGAGAATTACGTGCGGGCTGGGCGTAATAAGAGGGGTTACTCACGTGAGGGTGCCAGAAGCAGTACCGTACGTGAGGCCACGAGTAGGGGGCCCACCACCTACACCGTAGGGGGGCACCCTGCCCGAGGAGGCAATAGCCCCGAGGGAAAATTGAAAAAGAGGAGGATTGGGCGGCAAACTGAGGCCAGACTCCAAGGAGAGGTCGGTCCAGGGCGAGCCGGCCTAACTCCCATCGGAGACGCCGCCCGAGGGGATCGAGGTGCCGGGTAAGCCGGTCTGCCTGGGGTCGGACCGGAGCGAGAGAGAAGGGGGGTCGCGGGTGTGAGACAGAGGATGAAAGTCGGTGTCGGGGGGCGATTGGATGTGAGAAGGGAGGGGCGAATGAGGATTAGGAACACCATAGAGATGGAGGGAAGAAGGAGGGAGGGAAGCAAGGTGGACCAAAGCGAGGGCCTCGTCTGGCCAAGGAGGGGGGGCATGGAGGAGGGGGAAATGGAGCACCATGAGGGCGGACGAGCAAGAAGGCGAGGGCCTAGGAGCTCCTCGGAGGGGAGAGCCACGGAAAGGAAACCAAAGCTGCAACCATCTATATATATTGTTAAATTATATATATATATATATATATATATATATATATATATATATATATATATATATATAACCCATGAGTGAACAGTACCCGCAGGAGGGGGGGGGGGGCACTGTTCACCCGCGGTTAATAACAGAGGCCGAGCTCGTTATATATACTTTTGCTTTCAAAAAAAAAAAATCTCCAAACCCTAGCCGCGACCCAGGCGAACCCAACCCTTGGCTGCACGCCTCTGTATGAACCACCTAGACACCATCGTCGGCCAGGGCCGCACACGCACAGCGCCGGGTGCGCAGAGCGACACAACGCAGCGGAGCAGCGACCCCGACTTCGCAGCGTGATTGCTATCGCCTCGCTTGACCTTTCATCGATCCGTTTTCTCAGGTACGACCCCGACATAACCATCCTCAAAATCCAGCAATTAGCTTTCGATGTAGTCACACGATCTGTCCAGAAAATTGACGCGAAGTCGATCAAATTCCTGCTTGCAAAACAGGGCATATAACAATCCAGGTACCCACATTAGAAGATTGATTTCGACCGATCTAATACCAGTTTAGAAATTGTACTTGAACATAGTTATAGACCATACATAGGGCCTTAAAAACCTTTTTGTAGTTTAAAATATCATTCATTATATGAAAAGATTTTTGATTCCAAAGTTCGAGAAAAACCTATTTTTGAAAACTTAAAAATTTAGAAAAATCTCCCCGATACTACGTGCGTCCCGCCAAACCGGTCGATGCGGTTGCGAACTGAAAGCATCGGAAGGTGCGTATCGACTTCGCGGACATGTGGGCTTTGACAGAATTTAAATTGGTTGCGTGTGCGCGACGAATTTGACACGTACCCGTCGAAATTCACCGTATTGGCCTCTTTGTAAATTCTCCAATTACTTTGTGCACGTTTGTCGAATCGAAATAAAACTTATGCCAGCAGGACCGTATCATTTTTCTAGTCCTGTATGCCAAGTTTGGTCCGATTCTGAGAATGTCGACTGGAGTGCCTATTTGGCGGGCCCACGACCCGCTCCAATGGGCGAACTTGTGCACGGCCCACCGGAATCCAACTTTGGATATACAATTGGGTTTGTCTTCTCAAACCGGACCCGTACACATATAGTTTGACGACTTTAGCGACCATTGGTACTGGCACGCGTTTCGGTGCAAAACGGTCCAACGGCGGATATCTTTTTGACGCAAAATTATGATTTTTCCCCTGTTCCAGAATTGGACTTTTGGACAGGCGTTTCCTAGACATTTTTTTTATTCTAAACACGTTTGTGGTGTTTATTTCAGCATCCGAGGATGTATGCAGGATTAGGCTTTCATCGCTTCGCTATTTTGACGGTTCGAGCTATTTGACGTTGCTCTTTTGCACACAACCTCAGACAAGATACCTTGCCTTATTTACTGTTTATAATTAGTTATATCCTTCTTTATTTCCTGTATATTTATTTCTTGTTTATTTTCAGTTGGATCCATGACTTGTTGTTCATAGTTACTTTATTTTGCTTTCGATTGTTTTTTTTGTTTGTGTTTTAATATGCATGTGGACCTAGTCTTAGCGAACTACCTTTCGTTAGTGACCCTTGGGAGGGTGAAGATAGTTTGATGTATGGGCTACCCAAAACCAAAAGCTGTAGTAACTGCCTACTACGGTAGTTACGATAGTCGTGTCGCGAGGGTCATTAGCCTCAAGCTATATGGACTAATGGGTCACGTGGGCCACTAGCCTCGAGTCATGTCGGCTGATAGTATTGGTACTTGACGTGTGCGTGTTATGAGTTGTTACCTTGTCCTGGAGGAGTCAGCCATACCTGCCCATACATTGAGATGTCTTCTGAATTACATACTAGATTGGTTAGGTGACTATAGTTAATGTCATGTCACACTTCGTTCTTGTCATAGTACGGCGCAATGTCACATCGCGGAGTAGTGCACTACTCCTTGTCCTTGTTTGGTTGTAGTGGTAGTCTACTATTTCGATGACGGGATATTGGGCCGTGTTATGGTTGGGACACTTTACCTTACTTTGTGACTTTATGACATATTTTATATTCAGTTTATATGGCATGTTCTTTTTGTATCTTGTTACGTCCCTCTGAGGACCTGGTTATCTCTCCAGGTGTGTGCTCTTGTCTTTCGTAGGTGTTATAGCCATGGCCGTGATAATCTCTATTTCTTCGAGGATGATTGTACTTTAATCGTTGTCATTTCGCTCGCCAAACTCTTTCTTTTGTTATGTATTCTCTCTTTCTTTTAAAATGGTTTGTTATTTGTCTCTGTCCAACATCTTATATAAAGACATTTCATAGTTGATTATATTATATCTTTTATTCCTTTATTTTGTGGATAAGATTTAGTTATCATGGTTTTACTGCATTTTACAGCTTATGTATACATACAAGAGTTCTATTCATTGGAGTATACTTTATATGTATGCAGCTGGCATGTCTACGTACTTAGTGCTAAGTATTTTGGGACTAGGCGTTACATGTTTTTGTGGTGGCCCATACAGGTCAAGTTCATCACTTCGGTTACTTTACTGTACCGATGTGAGCCTGCAGATAGGATTAGAGTCTAGAATCTCATCCACATGGTGGACCTTCTTTTTTGAATTCAATTCGAACTCTCATTCGATTACCTTGACTCCTTGATTCCTTTAACTGTGAATCTTATCTTCCTTCGTGCTTAATAAGGAGGTTAGGAAAATAACTCATACTAGTTACAAATGTTATATTTCTCAAGCTCTATTAGTCAACTTTTATAAGTTGGGTGGTATGCCTCACGATCTATCACCCCATATTCTTCTAACCCATTAATGAAGTATATCTGGTTGACACTGAATATATGCTAGTGCAGGAAGATATGATTACCTAGAATATAGAGATTTTGTGGCCCATACTCCATTGGTCAACCAAGGCCTGATACAAGAGACAGTAGGACGACTGTATAAACAGGAACACCGGACACGACGTAGATTATTGTTAAATTTGAACCATTTATAACAGCTTTCATCATTATCTCCCGTACTTATACTTTAAACTACCATGAATGATAATGCTATTTATAGCCTAGTTTTGTAAGCCTATTCTTTATCGATCTTGTTCTGGACAAATGTATATTGGGGATGCCCACAAGCATATTGTCTAATTAGAATCAATGTATTATGGTCTGATCAACCATTGTGCACTTGGTTCGCTCTTCATTTGATTATCCTACGTGGATTGAGATATAGAGGTATCTAGGATCTCATCCGCGACTGCATTAACAATTCCTCTTGAATTATACATTCGCCTTTGAATCGCATAATTGTATTCGATGACATCTTTCTTGAACTCTTTATTGCTTTTGTCTTTTACTGATTGAAAAGACAAATGCTTGAATTTGATAGATAGATAGATACAGAGTATCCTCCATGGCCATGATAGTTGTATACACAAGTGTAGCTACCAATCTGCCAGCCATGTGACTACAATCATGCTCGAGTTACTTGTCCCCTCTCTAACCTAAAACTAATATTATGACCTTCTAGTCATTGAGTTTGAAAATGAGTAGGATCTTACCTTGTTTTAAAACACAAACCTAAGAGACTATCTAATATCTAGGAATCAAATTACTATGAGCCTCCAATTATTCATCTTGATTCCTGGCTTAACTAGCAATCCGTATGCCTCAACTCAACCCTTACTTGACTAGGCCTCCACAGTTTAGACAAAAGAGAAATTTGGAGTGCATAAATTCTAAGCCTTCTAAAATTGTATGAGATACTAGTTTACTAATTGATCAGAATAAGTTGATCACCAATAGGATGATAATTAGTGACTTATGAACTCCCACTTTATTTTTGGATCTTTTGGTATCCCTTACCGTGACAAAAATATTCGGAGCACGAGACCAACGGTTACTTTCCAACAAATTGTACATACGAGATATAGACAACTCCATCTTCATGTAGACATAACATGTCCTACTAAAATACGTCCCCTTGTACTCTATTTTTATCATACGACTTTCAAGTCAAAAGGGCTAGCTATAACCCTTACCGTAATACTGATGTACTTTTCGACCTCAATTAGATATCCAACCTCGACTCAAATCTTTCGATCCAATATATGGTTGTGATCTACTCGAAACCCACTACGCACATGCTACTAGTATTCTACTCAATTGAGTCTTCTTGTGCTACTTAAATACAAAAGTCACATACGACATATTCGTCGAGCTTTAGGAACCTGGTTAACCAACCCGGCTAAAAATTAGTCCGACCAATTGACTTGAAACTATATAAGACTGCCCTAACCGACTAGAAATGACTGAAATGGATTTCATAGCATCTCGTCCAGTCAGCATAGATTAAAATCTATGATTCCTTCAACCAAAGATCAATGTCTAATTAGGGAATCCACTAAGATCCAGTTGAACCCATCCTTGCATATAACCATATTTGGACTATAAAACCAAACTTGATGAAATAGGCCCTTACTCCTATTATGTAGACCCCATCTCATGGCCCACTAATTCTCATTCCATAAATCCCATAATGGTAACTTTTCAGAGACTACAATTATACGAAAAATGGAATTCCGCTGGTTATGCTTGACCAAGACCCTTCCTACTGTCTTAATGAAATGTGGTCATACATGGGCGATGTTAAAAGATTAATACTTAGGCTTCCCATAGAGTCTATGACTACAATCAGAAGTAATCCATATTCTCAGACGTCTTCTTGAAATTTGATCTTCTTAGAAGTCCTATTACGATGCCTTCCATGATTAACCAATTACTTATGTAGCTGGGGTAGAACCCTGAACGTAGCATACTCTATCTCTTGGAATATGATATCAAGTTTGGATTCTATCATAACCATCCTTCCATCTGTTAGGAGTTACGATACGATCTTCATATTGCCTTTATATCCCTTTGCTTATGAGTTTATATAACCACGGTACAGGGCCGCCACCTTGATACTTCGCTTTCCATTCTACCATACAATCATACCTTAGTTTCAAATTCAAGAACGGAATTCCCGAAGTGTATAGGCCAGCCTCTCTAAGTATTAGCCAATGATTGCGATGGATTGGTTCCAATTGAAGTAATAAATCAATGGTTCATAGCGTCCACTCTGATCCGTATCACCTGATGACCTCTAACATGACTTTGATATTTGGAGCACAACACTAACCATTCCTTCCAATAAGGTTCACACTCCCGAATTAGACCATTCAAGCTACACACATGACACATATGTCTCACACAAATGTGCCTTCTTGTGCCCCATTTTTCAAGTACGCCACGCGTATGATATAAATTTTTCCTTAAGACCAACCATAGATGTCTATTTCTGTTCCATTTGATTTTAACCATGCAACCATGACCCATTTCTTTAAATAATTAAATACCCATGATCCATGCCAGACACACCCCTATGTGACGTATGTATTCCACCCAAGCAAGTTCATGCCTCATATATGATACCAAACACAAACTGCATACTCCTGTCATTATGACTTAAAGGTTATAAACCCTTATGTAATCATATTCTATGACAAAGTTTCTTTAATTATGATAGATTCTCATCACCTGGCCATAAATTTTTGTTTCCCTAAATTCTTCGATCTCGTCTCTTAGTTACCCATGTTAGACTAAGATTGAAATTCCATTGAATCAACATGTTTGGGTTATATAGAATAAGAAATGTCACTTTCTTGTTGGAGTATGACCCCTATAGGAATGACGATAATCGTAATAGTTCTTCTTGAAGTTATTAACCGAGAACGCCATATCAATATCTAAGGCTCACTTAGAATCTGTGACTGCGGTTGGAAATGTCCAACATTCTCAAGTCCTTCCTTGAAATTGTCTTCCTTAGCAGTTGGTAACAACGATTCTCACGGTTAACCAATTTCTATAAGTTGGGTAGAGCCCTGAACCAAAAATACCCTATCTTGTAAGATTTGGCACCAATTTGGATTTCGTGATAACTACAATTTTCACCTTTACAGAAACCGGGTTACGATTAACGTACTTGCTCTCCCTTCGTATGTAATCTTGTTATTTATTTTATTATTATTATTTTAATATTAAGACTTACTTTAATTTCGAGGACAAAATTTTTATAAGTTGGGTAGGATGTAAAACCCCCCTAAAATTTTATTATTATTGTACTTAGCATATTATTACAATATTTTGAATTATTGGATTTTATTTTAGTATTTGAGATTTTTGTGAATATTAGTAACAAGTTAAGTGCTACATTATATACGTGCATAGATAAATTGTAACAGCTTTTGTACTAAATATTCCAGAAAAATATTTTTATTAACTCTACTTGTTAGGAATTTTTATATTGAACTTTTAAATTTCTTTTATATAATTTTAGAAAGCCTTGTTTATTAATTAATATTTTTTATAGGAAAAGTAGCAAATAATTGCTACATAGTATCAAGGTAGTAATAACAATTAGAATATTTTCGAAAGTATTTTTATTTTTGATATTTATGAATTTTTTAATAAATTTATATGAGAGTAAATAGTGATATATATGTATAATTATATAATTATTTAAATATAGAAGAAAAAGAACTGCGGGGGGGGGGGGGGGGGGCTCTGTTCACCCGTGGATAATAACAGAGGCCGAGCCCCTTATATATACTTTTGCTTTCAAAAAAAAAAAACTCCAAACCCTAGTTGTGACCCAGGCAACCCCAACCCTTGGCTGCGCACCACTGTACGAACCACCTGGACATCGCCGGCGGCCAGGGCCGCACGCACGCAGCGCCGGGCGTGCAGAGCGACACAACGTACCTGAGCAGCGACCCCGACTTCGCAGCGTGATTGCCATCGCCTCGCTCGACCTTTCGTCGATCTGTTTTCTCAGGTACGACCCCGAAATCACCGTCCTCAAAATCCAGCAATTTGGTTTCGATGTGGTCGCATGATCGGTCTAGTAAATCGACGCGAAGTCGATCAAATTCCTGCTTGCGAAACAGGGCATATAATTGTCCAGGTACCCACATTAGAAGATCGATTCCGATCGATCTAGTACCAGTTTAGAAATTGTACTTAAACACAGTTATAGACCACATGTAGGGCCCTAAAATCCTTTTTGTAGTTTAAATTATCATTCGTTATATGAAAAGATTTTTGATTCCAAAGTACGAGAAAAACCTGTTTTCGAAAACTTAAAAATGTAGAAAAATCTCCCCGATACTACGTGCGTCCCGCCAAACCGGGCGACGTAGTCACAAACCGAAAGCATCGATAGGTGCATATCGACTTCGCGGACGTGTGGGATTTGACGGAATTCAAATTGGTTGCGTGTGCGCGACGAATTTGACGCGTATTCGTTAAAATTTACCGTATCGGCC
This sequence comes from Iris pallida, assembly GCA_029216955.1. NCBI lineage: Eukaryota > Viridiplantae > Streptophyta > Magnoliopsida > Asparagales > Iridaceae > Iris > Iris pallida. The sequence goes on from JANAVB010033220.1 coordinate 6,563,714, forward strand.
TCTTTGCAAATTGTCCAATTACTTTGTGCACATTCGTCGAATCGAAAAGAAACTTGCGCCAGCAAGACCTTATCATTCTTATGGTCCTATATGCCAAGTTTGGTCCGATTCTGAGAAGGTCGACTGGAACGCCTATTTGGCGGGCTTACGACCCGCTCCAACGGACAAAATTGTGCACGGCCCACCGAAAACCAACTTTGGACATACGGTTGGGTTTGTTTCCTCAAACCGGACCCGTAGACATGTAGTTTGAAGACTTTAGAGACCGTAGGTACTGGCACACATTTTGGTACAAAATGGGTCCAATGGCGGATATCATTTTGACCAAAAATTACTATTTTGCCCATGTTCCAGAATTGGAATTTTGGATAGGCATTTCCTAGACATCTTTTATTCCAAACACGTTCGTGGTGTTTATTTCAGCATCTGAGGACGTATGCGGGATTTGGCTTTCATCGCTTCGCTATTCTGACGGTTCGAGCTATTTGACGTCGTTCTTTTGCACACAACCTCAGGCAAGATACCTTGCCTTATTTACTGTTTATAATTAGTTGCATCTTTCTTTATTTCTTGTATATTTATTTCTTGTTTGTTTTCAGTTGGATCCATGACTTGTTGTTCATAGTTACTTTATTTTGCTTTCAATTGTTTTTCTTGCTTGTGTTTTAATTTGTATGTGGACCAAGTCTTAGAGGACTACCTTTCGTTAGTGACCCTTTGGAGGGTGAAGACAGTTTGATGTATGGGCTACCCAAAACCAAAAGCCATAGTAACTGCGTACGGTAGTCGTGTCGCGAGGGTTACTAGCCTCGAGCTATGTGGACTGATGGGTCACGTGGGCCTCTAGCCTCGATTTATGCCAGCTGATAGTATTGGTACTTGAAGTGTGCGTGTTGTGAGTTGTTACCTTGTCCTGGGGGAGTCAGCCATTACCTGCCCATATATTGAGATGTCTTCTAAATTGCATACTAGATTGGTTAGGTGACCATAGTTAATGTCATGTCACACTTCGTTCTAGTCATGGCACGGGGCAATGTCACATCGCGAAATAGTGCACTACCCCTTATCCTTATTTAGTTGTAGGGGTAGTCTACTATTTTGATGACGGGATATTGGGCCGTGTTATTATTGGGACACTTTACCTTACTTTGTGACTTTATGACATATTTTATATTCAGTTTATATGGCATGTTCTTTGTGTATCTTGTTACGTCCCTCTGAGGACCTGGTTATCTCTCCAGGTGTGTGCTCTTGTCTTTCGCAGGTGTTCTAGCCATGACCGTGATCATCTCTATTTTTTCGAGGATGATTGCACTTTGATCGTCTTCACTTCGCTCGACAAACTCTTTCTTTTGTTATGTATTCTCTCTTTTTTTTAAATGGTTGGTAGTGGATTTGTCTCCGCCCATCATCTTGTATAACAATATTTCATAGTTGATTATATGGTATCTTTTATTTCTTTATTTTTTGGATGAGATTTAGTTATCATGGTTTTACTGTATTTTACAGCTTATGTATACATACGGGAGTTCCATACATTGGAGAATACTTTGTATGTATACAAATGGCATGTCTACATACTTAGTCCTAAGTATTTTGGGACTGGGGCGTTACACATGATGTTGTTCAGGTTCGAACTCCTTATGCCAAACGCTCAAGTGCATCTCAAAACTCAGCAACATTTCTTCTACAAGGACACAACTTCTTTGAATGAAGGGATCCACAACCAACAGTCGACTTATACAAGGTCAACAACTATTCGAAGCTAAGTCAGGATCGAGCATGACGATGGAAATGTTAAGAGACAGAAGACGCAACCTTTCCAAATTTTTTTCCTTTATATAGGGTGAGTGTGGTCCAACCCACATGCCACGTGGCCGTCGGTCAACGACTCTCAAATTAATGGGATGAACCTAAGACTCAGCACAATGAATCTCATTTAATAGGTTCATTCGACTGAATCCTAGGCCACAGACTTCTTGAATTCCCCAAATGGCGACGGTAATTATAGAAGAGGATGACCGACTCGTCTATCAAAAGAGCAGTTATTAATTGCTCTTATGAATTCGACAAAAACTAGCTCATTCGACTCAGAAGCGCAGCCAGTTCATTCCTTCCACTGCGCCCTCACTTCAACTCAGAAGCGCAGCGCCCTCCATCCTATCCAAAAGAAGATCCCGTTTAAAGGCTCCTTCATCTGACACTTTATCGTCTTAAGCACAAGTCTCATTTATTTGATACTTTGTTGTCCAAAGCACAAGTCTACTCGTCGCCCTCAAGCACAGTGACTCCGTTGCCCAAAAGCACAAGTCCACTCGTCGCCTTAAAAGCATAGTGACTCCGTTTTCTGAAGCACTTGTCCACTCGTCTCCCTAAAAGCACAGTAACTCCGTTGCCTGAAGCACTTGTCCACTCGTCGCTTTAAAAGCGCAGTGACTCCGTTGCCTGAAGCATAGTCTACTTATCACACAGAAGCGTAGTAACCTCAAAGCCTCGCCAGAAGCGCAGCTCGTATTGAAGCATAGTCTTACGGGGTGACGTAGTTCCACGTAGTCAGATGGGTGTTTATGCCCTTTTTATATTGGGTTGTTTAAAAACCACCGCTATTAAAATAGGACTCTGTTGATAAGAGCAATACAAAGTTTGATTCTGTTGATAAGAGCAATATCCTATCAGTTTGTTTAAACCACAGATAAGGACAAAATTTGTTCTTTTAGACGAGGGCCATATCCAATCGGTTTGTTTAAACCAATGGCCCCCTAAGATAAGATAAAATCCAACTTTAGGGATAGGAATAGAATCTGCTTAGGTTCATCCGATCAACAATAAACACACACCACGTGTCGTTTATTCAGTTATCTTGATAATTCCCCCAAGATCTTGATAAAGGAGAATCCCAGCATCCGCCACATGTCATCTCAACAACAGCCTTCACAGTGCAACTTCGAGATTCTCTCATATCTATATGTGCAGCGTTCCTGCACAATCCTTATGCACATCGTATATGTGCTTCCCTATAAATAGAAGTAATTTTCCTTCGATAAAGAGGCTTCGAAATCTTCACAACTTCGGGATCCTCTTGATTGGCAACCACAGAGTTCCAATCACAAGCATCAAAAAGCCAGATCAAGTTCAACTCGTTGTCAGATCGTCAACGGAGTAAAGGAGCCGCTATAGTGCTCGATCTCCACCGTCACACTTCTCCAAAAAATATTATACTTAGATCTCCTGTTTAGGAATCGATTGTACTCTTTTACACGTTTAATATACAAAAAGTTCGTACGGCAAACAAGATGACGACTCTCCTGGGGACTTCCTTCTCTTCCAACGAGAAGGTAGTGACGCAATCTGACGACAACTTGCTGGATCTTCTCAGAAGACGTTGGTCGTATGTTTCGACCAACACGCTGTCAAAGATCTCCTTTCTGTGGATAAGTCGAGTCCTTCGAAGCGGTTCGTAAAACCGAAGAAGACTCGACGTACCTGGGTACCGAAGGCGGCTGCAACGAGCAGGACGACGGAGGGGACTGCGCTCCAGAACCCCCTGAACGACGAAGCCCCAAAGAAGATTTCGGCTGCTGCTGACATGCCGCCTCGCTCAGTTCCCCTACGGCGGGCCTGACAAAGGCACAACGCCGGAGGAAGCGTGCAATGGTCCACCCACGGATGGAGGAGGTTGTGTAGGCGAGAACTTCTATCTTCGACAGAATTGCCTACCCTTCGGGTAAGGCTATGTTGGATTCTGAACGTTACGCACCTTCTAGGGGTAATGTAAAAAAATCCAAGGAGGCACGTGCCTTACACGACCAAAGTGCTATGCCAACTACTTCGTTGGACTCTGAATACTATGTACCTTCTAGGGGTAGTAAGAAGAAATCCAAGGCAGCACACATTTCATGCGATCAAAGTGCTATGCAGATGGCAGACCAAAGGCCTGCATTGACAGTCATGCCCGCAGCCAATAGAAAGCTATACAAAACTTGTCCGAGTGCTTCGATGCCTCGACCGGTGAAACCCCGCTGTCATTTGAGCACTCATGCGTACGATTCAAGCCCAGGGTACCTACTATCGAGATAGACTCATGCGAACAATATTTCTATAAGCATAGAAGGAGTCTATCTCAACATCAACTCTCTAATCATGACCTAAGCGTGTCTCACGTGTAAGAACTAAGAAGAGAGAAGCTATCTCATATCCTCACTTCTGTGTGCAGCTTCCTACGCGTACGAAAGGAATGAAGGAGTGGAGAACTCAACAAATCCCCACAAGCCTAAAGCGAGGGAGGGGTCTGCGGCGTAAGGCGTGTCTAAACCAAGGCACAACTGCACCCAGATCACCATCAACTGCTGTTGTTGCCATACAGCCATGCCACCACCAAAGAGGCGGTCCGTCTTCCAAAGACTACAACTGATGGCATATGGTAAAGAAGAAAATAAACTCCTTGTTGCTTTATGCAACGCGGCACGAGGTTCTCTATCTCTCAAGAAGCTTCCAAAGAACCCTTCCGTTTCGGCTAACAGGCCCAAGAATCGGCCTGGGGGTAGCAAGACGACAGTACCATTACGAGTGTATTCCAAGGCACATATGCCAAATCTGGATCCTTGGCACAAGGAGATGACGTTGTGGATGCAACATTAGCTGGGGGTGGCCAACCTTCCACCATTTATAACAATCCTACGTTCCAATCCAATGAGGGACTATATGACACGGATAACTTTGCAGGTCTAGGTATCCAAAAAGCTGGGGGTAACAATTACAACGAATCTGAGGATGATTGCAATCTATCGGTTTATCCTCAAGACGATGGGATTCAGGCGTCTGTGCCAGAGAGCGAAAGATCCACCATCCCTTCAACCCATCCGCACATGATGTCCGTATTTATGGTCGAAGGTGACAATGTAGACAAAAGCGAAGGATCCACTCAACAAAAATGTATAGAAGACCTTAAGACAAGCCTAAACACGTTGAACGATACTATAAAGTCCTTGGCTTCCGTCGTTTTGGAGATCAAGGAGAAATTGACACTTACTATCTCCGCTCCTACAAACCAAGACCCATGAACTAACGGTGGGTACAATGCGCCTCACATCCTTAGCCAAGTAGCGACCCCATCATCTACTCCATCAACAACATGACCTGCAATATCAAGTGAAGTACAAGCCCTCAAAGAGTTGTATGCTCGCTACAATGTCATAGAAAAATGAGAATCACTCCAAAAGTTGGGGATTCGGCAACCATATTCTACCGAATGGGATAATGTGATCTATCCCCCAAATACAATCTGCGGACGCTCATGCCATTCTATACGAAGGAGTCTTTCCGTCGATACTTGAGGTACTTTGCCTCAGTAACATGGCATCTACCAAAAGACGACGCTCTCCTTACCAACATATTCATAGGAGCACTGCAGGGGGTGGCCTACGAATAGTTTTGTTGCCTCCCGGATAACTGCATCTCGTCGTTTGAAGACTTGAAGTGCCAATTCCTCAATCGATTCTACGAAGGGGGAATGGACATGACAATGTCGGATCTCATGGACATTGTCCAGAAGGAGAAGGAACCTGTACGCGCATACATTGAGCACTTCTGCCAGGCCGCTCTGAGATTACCCCTTGGTATACCAGAGCCCATGCTTATGGATTTCTGCCGCAAAAACATGCTTCCTGTAATCAAATTGTGGCACTGTGCTTCTTGTCTAGAGTGGATGCCCTTCATTACAGAGGTAGACGTGGCGGAAAGGAAAGCTCGAGATGCGTAGCTATTAGGAATAAGTTTCCTATCATACGAAGAAAAAGTAAGGTGCTCATCTAGCAACAATCTCGCTCCCAAGGATGGTAAAGGGAAACAAGCCATGACTATCAACATCTCCAATGGTTCAGTAAAAATGAACCCTAAGCCGACCGAAGCACAAAGGCCGAAAGAGACCTACTCCTTCAACGACGAAGAAACACTAGAACTCTTTGATATGCTGACGAAGGGTGGCAAGCTTCCGCTCCCGCTCCCGCCTTCTAAGCGTCCCGATGAAGTGGAAAAGGTGGACAATCCAAAATACTACCACTACCACTACCACTAGTATGTTCACCATTCGACACGTAACTGTTACGTATTGAAAAGACAGATCCAAGTACCTCATCGACGCCAAGGCCATTTCGTTCTACTACGAGGAAAAGATTGTCACTGCCAACATGGTTACTTTTTATTTTGAAAGTTTTTCGAGAACAGAGGTTCAAGACGGCGCAGTCCCCATCCCGAGAGCAATGATGGAAGTAGTCAATCTTCCACCGACCCATGACAACGCTCAATGCCTCATCCTATTTACAATGTTGTGAGGCAAAGTGATGTTGATCCATCCTAATCTCGCCCAGACATGATGGTGCTTGCAGCACACTCTATCAAGGGGAAAAAAGTTAACTGATGTCGTATGGTTTCTACATCAGCTGATGACACTCTGGTTACCACTCGCTCGGCTCACCAGAAAGAAGAAAATCAGGCTCCGAAAGAGGAAACACTTTCTCCTGTTGCGACCACCACTCCCGATACATTAGAAGCTGGCCCGTCTCAAGCCCCTGCCATAGACATGCAAATACAGAAGGAGGTTCGCTTTGACAAACCTCTTAGAAAAGACTCGGCAATAGGATCGATCAAACCTTACAACTTCGACATATTGGTACAGCTTGCCAATACTCCGGCTCGACTGTCACTCTTCGAGCTCCGCCATCTCTCCAAAGAGATTCGAGACACCCTCAGCGAAGCTTTGCACAACGCTGACACCTTCCTTACCCAGGTGAAACCGTCCAAGGAAGACCCTACTGCATGCCCATATTGTCACAGTGTGGTCGAGGTGATTCCTAACATCACCTTCACCCAGCATGACATGTTACTGAAAAACAACCGACACAATAGGCCCCTGTACTATACATGGTATGTTGGTGCCATTAAGGTCGATCACATCAACATCGACCATAGATCTTCTCTTAGCATTATCCTTCAAAGTTTACTCTAATCTTTGGGGATCCCAATGCATCGACTAACTACATCAAACACTACAATCAGCGGCTTCAACGATAGAATGAGTGAGCCCCTGGGCAAGATTTGCCTGAAATGCCATATATGTGATCTCCAGATTGACGTAACTTGCTACGTCATTGACGCTGATATAAACTACAACATGCTATTGGGACGACCATGGATTCATGAGTACATGATTGTGCCCTCCACTCTCCAACAATGCATGAAGTATGTGGCTAGTAACGGGACCGTCAAAATCGAGTTCGCTGACATCGACCCATTCCGAGGACTCGAAGAATACTATACAGACGCTGAGCTGTACAAGTCAGTCCCATAGGACGATGATGCCAATGATGTCGACGACGAGGCAAATACTCTATTGGAAAATGTAGCTGTCGTAGAACAGCCAATGAGGGTTCAATTGAAGGGAAAACTTCCCAAAACATCAGCTCCTCTCGTCATCAAGCTTCGAGGCAAGGCTCCGGCTCGGTCACCCTCGATAATATCAGCCGTTAGCCAGGAGCCTATACAAATAGTGCTTCCCCGGATGGCCCCAAGGCCAACTCTGAAGTCATAGGAACCTCTGACTACACCTCCCTTGGTAGTCAAGTTGAAGGGAAAACCTCCTCCACCTTCTCCAGCAACAGCCCTAGTGCTCATAGATGAAGATTTGGGAGACTACGTGTGTGCCAATACTGAGGTGCACTCTTTTGATGATGTAATCCCTCGGGATAAAATTTTGTATTTTATTAATAGGAAGTTGTCTTTGAATTACTCTTGTGCGCATTGAAATAGTAGGTATTTATTAGACAACGCTTTATATATGTTACAAACACAAGTGACAACTATTGGCCCAATGATTGTATCATGTTTTTGAATATGGTTAATCTGTTAAGTTTAGCATTTCATTATCACTAATCTTCATACTATCACTATAGCATTTCTACTTATACTTATATCTTTGGTGATATGTGCTTATTATTTTACTTATTAGTGATATAAGTTTTTATTATATATATCTTCAATTTAATTGAGTTACCAAAATAAAAACTATGTTTTGATTATGGTTATTCAATTAAGTTTAATATTATGATATCACTAATATTTATGCTATCACTATAGCTCTTATACTTAAATATAGCATTGTCCTACTGTACTTTATCTTATCATATTTGCTACATGTATATTGCTTTGTTCGTCTAACATGTACATGCAGAAAATCAATAAGCAAGATCAATGTAGACATATGCAATGAAGAAATCATGGTGGGCCAAAGACAACGGATCCCACAAAATTTCTCTGAACCACCCGATGACATCTCCGGAGCCACGTACGCGGGGGTTCCACTGCCCGGTCAGCGGACGTGGGTCGAAGGGGTAGCGCCCCTCGTCGGGGGTTCGGGGGCGAAGCCCCCTAAAGGTATTCAGTTTTCACAAACTGGATATCTTTGGACAGCTGACGTGATGCAAGAAGCCAACATCTATCAAGGAAAGAAGCCATGCCATGCCATCATCATTTCAAGACTCTGAAGAAGCCTGCACCTGCTACAGTATATCTGGAGTCTGTAATGAGTTTTAGAAATAATTACAAACATAATAAATGGATGGCAAAAATCGAAAGCTAGGGTAGAAATTAGCCCAGGATCATTTTCGAATAGAAATCGGCATACCGACAGTATACCGGTCTGTACCGAAGGTATATCGATTTTTGTTCACAAAAAGTTTCTGTCTATAAAATCGGCATGCCGTATCGAAACATCTATACGGTTGACGTCTTTGGACAACTGATGTCAAGGAAGAAGCTAACATATATCAAGGACCATATCGAAACATCTATTCGGTTGGGTTTGTCTCCTCAAACCGGACCCGTAGACATATAGTTTGATGACTTTAGAGACCATAGGTATTGGCACGTATTTCGGTGCAGAATGGGTCCAATGATGGACATCGTTTTGACCTAAGATTACGATTTTGCCCCTATTCTAGAATTTGACTTTTGGACAGACGTTTCCTAGATATATCTTTAACACCGAAAATGTTCTTGATATTTGTTTTAGCATCCGGAACCGTTCGTGAATTTTGAGATTCATTGCTGACGTAATTGATTATTAGGAGTTGTCATTCTCGCACCACTAGACAAGATACCTTGTCACCTTACTCTGTGATTTACTTATTCTTATTTTTAGTTATTGATATTCAGTATTTCTTATCTCTTGTTATTATTATATCACTGTGCATCCAAGTCACACTTGGGTATAAGCGACTATATCGGTCGTTTTACTTGCTTTGTTTTATTCTCTTGTATTGACTTAGCCTAGTGACCACCCATTGATGATGAGGTATTAGTATATCTCATATGGCCTTGACACATTATCATCATGAGTTGTGAGTCATATGTAGGACATGTGCCCGCATAATCGGCTGGCCACCGATACGTCTGAGGCGCGCGACGGTTAGGAGTAACTGTCAATAGAATTGCATGTTAGTAGACTTGGCGGTTACTAGAGGTTCATATTATTCATGGAGGTGACGATACTAGGCATTAGATAGGGAGAACAATACCTGACATACGGGCTTCTTTTGCACTTCCTTGATTACCTGTGCGCTCCACGGGAGACGCAAGCTCCAGGTGCTCTCTGACCTTTTCCACAGCGTTATGGACGTACCCCCTTGTACATGATGCCCTCTGACGATCTTCGGACATTACGGACGTAGCCCCTGGTTCCTTATACGAAAACTATGTCGATCCCATCTACAGCCAAGGCTCATGCGTCGAAGGATTGTATCTCAAACAGCATGTTCACAGTAGAACTGTTAGGGTCTCTATTGTAAGCATCCCCTTTTACTCTCTATTATATATCATTGTTTATATGGCATGGTATTTTTTTGTATCTTGTTACGTCCCTCTGAGGACCTGTTATCTCTCCAGGATTAGACAATTTTTCGCAGGAGTACGGAATGACACTGGATCCTTCATACATTGATGACGAGGCATCTCTTGCTGATTTCTAGATTATTGAATCATTGAAATTTAGTGGACATCTTTTATATCTCTTTTCCCCAGTCCCAAAATACGTAGGACTAGAAATATAGACATGCCAGCCATATAATAAATATACGTAAGCTGTAAACTACAGTAGAACCAAGACTAATCTCATCCACACAAAATAAAAGAATAAAAGATTTCATATAATGATAATGAATTGTCTTGATACAATATGTTGGGTGGAGACACATCCACTACCAACAAAATAAAAGAAAGAGGTACATGATGTACAAAAGAAATGACGAAGGTAGCAGGATAGATCCAAGACACGTCATCCTCGAATAAGTGGAGAAGACCACGATCTCGACTAGAATACCTGCGAAAGACACAAACGCACACCTGGGGAGATAACCAGGTCCTCAGAGGGACGTAACAAGACACATAATTTTATGCCAATATAACTGAATATAAATTGCTCAAATAAATAAGTCAATTGAATTATAACATGGTCCAATACACACCATTGAACTAGCTTACCATCCCTCCAACCAAACAAGGACATGGTAAACATTAACGATGACGTATCTTTCCATGCTATGAATCCAATATGGTATCCGGACCCCAACAAGGTTCAATACCTTCTCATCGAAGTAGTAAGCCACACCTACAACCAAACAAGGATAAGGTGTGACGAACTAATCTGCGACAAGTTATTGTTCCAAGCCACGGTCAGATACAAGCATCCAAACCAAGAATACTTATACCTAACGGATAAGGGTGCCTAACCGTTCTAAGTGAAATGTAGTTAAGAACAATCCTTCCTACGCATAGGCCCTGGCTAAAATGGGATCGACATGGTCCCCCCTTGGGGCACCAGATGCCCAATCAATAAGAGCATAACGTTCCGCAGAACGTCAGTGGCCGTCAGCAATCATGGGTCATCAACCCCGTATCTCCACCGGAGCATCCGGGTCACAAAGAAAAGTGCATCGTAGCCCATACGCTAAGGTGTTGTCCTCCCCGCCCAATGCCTACTATGTTGTATCCACAACACAAAACCTCTTTTAACCACTAAGTCAAACTAAGCATGAAATTCTATTAGCGATTAATTCTATCGCACGGCTTGTACATACTGGTGGCCAATCAATCATGCACGTCTGTGTTCTACATGCGACACACAACTTCGTGGTACGACGTGTAAAGGCCAAATGAATGCAAAACACAAGGTGGTCCCTTATATCTAGGTTGAATGTGTAAGAAAAATAATATATACCAGGAAATATAACTGAATAGTAAGTTCTAACAAGTTATGCTATGTATCACAATTTATTTTGTATAAAAAAATAATAAATAATGCATGAAATATGAGCTAAAATAAATAAACAGCAAATGGCAAAGTATCTTGCCTGTTAGGACGCCTGGTATACTGCAATGATCAATGGAGCACGAACTGCAACTTCGGGTAATAACTGCACAAGGTGACCTCTAATGGTGGCACGGATAGTTCCATTGGATCCAGAAGGGTCAAATAAGTTAGAGTGGACATAAGGTAGTACATGATTGGCAATAGGATAGGAATAGTGGGACTAGCTACGGACATGATGAAAATCAAAAGAAATCGGCTAAATATTATATATAAGACTTTCGAAAGATATTCATAATACTAGAAAATAATTTTATTAGCTAAAACATGCTTTCCAATAAATACTGCGAAAAATAGGAAGTGGTTTTAGGAAAAAAAACTCTAAGTTTTAAAATAGAATTTCTAAGTAAAAAGAAGAAGGAAAAACTATATTTTATTAGTCAGAAACAATGCAAAAATACTAGGAAATTATTCTATAGTTTGGAAACTATATATTTTTATAGGTCAAAAATATTTTTGAATAAATAATCTAGAATATTTATTGTAGGTTTAAAACTAGATTTGAGATCTATTGGTAAAGTCAAGTCAATTCCACTATTTTTATTACATATATATCTTTTTGCAAAATAATTTATAATAATAATAATAACAATACTAAAAGTAATATCATGATACTATTGTACTAATACATGTACTAAAGTTTTATATAAATAATAATAGTAATAAATATACCTTTTATCCATAAGAACCCTATATTATAAAATAATGCCAATGTAACAGTACTTAATTGTAATAATAGTAATAGATAATAATGAAAATAAAAATACTCATATAGGTAATAATTTTTAAGAAATAGAAAACAAGAACGAAAACAACTAATCACAAAATTATTATTATTGATAAATATAATACCTAAAAATAAATTTTTTTAAGCGCAAAAAAATATAATAATAATTTTCCAAAAAAATCAACACAAACTACAGAAGTAGAGCAAAGAAAAAAAGAAGAAGAGAGAGGAAGAGATTTAGAGAGTGAGCGAGAAAGTGAGAAGCTGAGAGGGAGAGAGAAGCGGACGGAGAGGAAAGTGGAGAGGCGGCGCTCGGGAGGCGATCGGGGAGCTGCGAGCGGGAGAAGAGGTGAGCAGTCGCCGACCACGCGGGCTCGTCGGCGGACGTGCGGTGGCTTGGCACGGAGGGTTTAGGGGAAGGCGCGCAAGGCTGTTCCGTCGCTGTAGCAGCGGGGATGACCGGCGCAAGGGGGCAACGGCCTTGGGTCGGCGGTAGAGGAAAGGAGATGCTTCGGACGGCACGGCACAGATCTACTATCCACGGCCAGGAGGAGAGGCTACGGACGGCGGTGGCACAGATCTACTATCTGCGGACAGCGGAGCTTCCGATGGCGCACGGCCACGATGGTGTTGGATGATGTTGGTGGTGGTGTTTTTATTTGTTTTTATTTTTCTTTTCTTGGTGGTGATGGTGGGTGGCTGTTGTGGTGGCGGGTGGCCTGCTCCGGGTGGTGGTGGTCTTGCGGGGTCCGACAGTAGGAAGAAGGGGTTGTGATGGCGGGGAGGGCGACGGAGGCTAGGGGGTTGGTCAGATTTTGGCGGTGGTGGTTTGCTGGGTTCGGGACAACGACGTTGGATGGGTCCTGGAGGTTGGGCGGGCAGGGGATGGCCGAGGTGGCGATGTCTGTGGGTTTTGGGATCATCAGGGAGGAGGTCATTGCGGCAGAGTTGAGGCGGGGGTGCGGGGCTGGTGAGGTCGGTCGAGATGGTTGGGTGGTTCTGGCGGTGGTGGTGAGTTGACTACGGTGGTGGAGTCGTTGGAAAGTGGCGGAGATGTAAAGGGGTTCGGGTGGTGGTCTGGTGCGTAAGGGGCAACAGTCGGCCAGGGAAGGAGGGTCGGACAGGGGTGGTGTTGGGGTGGTAATGATGACGACGAGAAATGGTGGAGGTGGTGGTCATGGAGTTAACGGGGGTGGCTGTGGCGGAGACGGGGTCTGGTCATTAGAATAGGATTAGTGTTTAGGTGGTCGTCGTGTCCAGGGTGTCGGACACGGCATGGGGATACTGGATTTGTGTCTAGGATGGTTGGACGAGGATTGATATGTGTATATGTAAAAAAAACCTATTGGAAAGACACCCGGGGTCGAACCCGAGGCCGTCACGACTGACACGAGGATGGATGGAACACCGACACGAGGCATGCCTATTTGTGGTAGAGAAATCTGTGGACTAATTTGTGGAGAATTCAATAGAAAAAGAGTGCAAGTACCTCTCCTTTTATAGTAGGTGGGAATCCCATTAGGATAAGGACTAGGGGTTTTAAATCTCCCATAGATAAATCACATATTAATTTAAATCAATTCAATCAACAACAATCCAAATCCAATTCCAATTTAAATCTTGATAATCTAAACTCAAATTAAATATAAATTCTTTCTTTAAATTTAAACTATTTAAATCAAATCCATAAAATCTAACAAAAGATTTAAATTGCCACAATAATTTCAAAATATATTTTCGAAAAATACTTATAGTAATAATTTCAAAAATTAAAATATTATTTAAAAATAAACTAATAAAATATTTATGAAATATATATGTATGCACAAAGAATATTATTTATTATTAATAACTGTTATAAACGAAAGGCTTTTATAATTAAAATAACAAACTTAAAAAATTTTGGTATGATAGCAAGAATAATTTTTATATATATTATTTTGAAAATATAAAAATAAAAAATATTTTTCAAAAAAATATGCACGCTCGTACATATTCGCACTCGTCGAGCAATTATGGAATTTTTTTTTTCGCGCACGACGTACAATGCAACTATGCGACGTACAAATACAAAATAATAATCAATACCAAATTTTATAAAAAATAGTAGAAATTTAGAGATTTTACATCCTACCCAACTTAAAAGAATTTTGACCTCGAAATTAAGAATTAGTAGGGGGTGGGAAGGCACAAGGGAGTATTAGTGAGGAACAATCATTCACAATGTTCAACAAAACATGTAATAGGAAATTGCAATTTTAACAATGGCGAGGATAATCATGGGTTAGCACAAAAAGGAAAATGAGTAAGGGTTAAAGTTAAAACAAGATAATAGGCAATAAAGAATATTATGGTAACAAGAGAAGATAAATTAGAGACCTTAAAGTTATGGTTTCTTGAGAGTAGTTGAGGGCATAATTAAGAGAACGAATTAGATTCACTCCTAAATTAAGCGATTATAAGGTCATGATAGGGCCGAGAAAAGGACGAGTGAAGATATAGCAACATCGAGTGAGAATGGTCACAATCGATAGGAAGGCTAGAGGAAGTTCTAGTACAACGCTTTCGTCCTTCTAAAATAGGTAAAGGTGAAAGCAATAAGGAGTTCAAAGACGATATTATCGAATACGAATACGTGGTTCAAAGACGACCAAAAAATTTTAAAGAAATTATCAAGGCAGTCGTGGATGGGATTCTAAAGGTCAAGTTTAATTAAGTTCTATCCACGTAAAATAATAGACAAAAGTGAACAAAAGTGCACTTGGTTAATCAGACCATCATGTACCGGTTCTGATTAGACAATATGTTAGTGAGCGGCCGCTCAATAGCATATGTCTTGATCAAGCTCGATAAAAAAATAGCTTGCAAATACTAGGCTATATTAGCATCATTAATCAAGGTAGTAAAAACATAGGCACATGAGGTTTTAGGTTAAAAAGAAACCAGAATTAGTTCAGTTCCTTAAGTCTTTAAGTCATATCCTGTGTTGGTCTCCATACAATCATCCTACAGTCTTCTTGTCCAAGTCCTTGGTTGACTAGTTGGGTTATGGTCCTCTAAATTCTAGAATCTAAGTAAACTTGTGAAAATGGGTCACAAAGATAAAGGGATTGCTAGGTCACAAGGCATTCTACCCAACTTAAAAGAATTATACTAATGGTGTTTTGGGACAAAAGAAACATGTCTAACTAGTAGGGATCACCTGTCTAACCTCTAGCAAGCACGAAGGGAAGATAAGAATTATGATAGAAGGAATCAAGCAAGATGCAATCGATGAGTCGAACGGTAGTTCGAATATGGAATCAAGGAAAGAGGTTAAGTATGTGGATGAGATCCTAGACTTCTAATCCTATTCGCAGGCTTGTTTGGTACGGTAAAGTAACCAAATAATTTATCTTGACCTGCATGGGCCACCACAAAAACATGTACCACCCCAGTCCCAAAATACGTAGGACTAGAAACGTAGACATGCCAGCCGTATAATAAATATACGTAAGCTGTAAAATACAGTAGAACCATGACTAATCTCATCCACACAAAATAAAAGAATAAAAGATTTCATATAATGATAATGAATTGTCTTGATACAATATGTTGGGTGGAGACACATCTACTACGAACAAAATAAAAGAAAGAGGTACATGATATACAAAAGAAATGACGAAGGTAGCATGATAGATCCAAGACACGTCATCCTCGAATAAGTGGAGAAGACTACGATCTCGACTAAAAAACTGCGGAAGACACGAACACACACCTGAGGAGGTAACCAGGTCCTCAGAGGGACGTAACAAGACACATAATATCATGCCAATATAACTGAATATAAATTGCTCAAATAAATAAGTCAATTGAATTATAACATGGTTCAATACACACCATTGAACTAGCGTACCATCCCCCAACCAAACAAGGACATGGTAAACTAATTCACGATGATGTATCTTTCAATGCTATAAATATATTATGGTATCCGGACCCCAACAAGGTTCAATACCTTCTCATTGAAGTAGTAAGCCACACCTACAACCAAACAAGGACAAGGTGTGATGAACTAATCTGCGACAAGTTATTGTTCCAAGCCACGATCAGATATAAGCACCCAAAACAAGAGTACTTATACCTAACAGAAAAGGGTGCCTAACCGTTCTAAGTGAAATATAGTTAAGAACAATCCTTCCTACGCATAGGCCCTGGCTAAAATGGGATCGGCATGGTCCACCCTTGGGGCACCAGTGGCCCAATCAATAAGAGCATAACGTTCTGCAGAACGTCAGTGGCCGTCAGTAATTATGGGTCATCAACCCCATATCTCCAGTGGAGCATCCGGGTCACAAAGGAAAGTGCATCGTAGCCCATACGCTAAGGTGTTGTCCTCCTCGCCTAATGCCTACTATGTTGTATCCACAACACAAAACCTCTATTAACTGCTAAGTCAAACTAAGCATGCAATTCTATTAGCGGTTAATCCTATCGCACGGCTTGTACGTACTGGTGGCCAGCCAATCACGCACGTCCGTCTTCTATATGTGACACACAACTTCGTGGTACGACGTATCAAGGCCAAATAAATGCAACACACAAGGTGGTCCCTTAAATCTAGGTTGAATGTGTAAAAAAAATAATACATAGCAGAAAATATAACTGAATAGTAAGTTCTAACAAGTTATGCCATGTATTACAGTTTATTTTGCATAAAGAAAATAATGAATAATGCATGAAATATAAGCTAAAATAAACAAACAGCAAATGGCAAGGTGTCTTGCCTGGTAGGACGCCTGGTATACTGCAATGATCAATGTGGCACGAACTTTAACTTCGGATAACAACTACACAAGGTGACCTCTGATGGTGGCACGGACAGTTCCATTGGATCCAGAAGGATCAAATTAGTTAGGGTGGACATAAGGTAGTACATGATTGGTAATGGGATAGGAATAGTGGGACTAGCTACGGACAGGATGAAAATCGTAGGAAATTGGCTAAATAATATATATAAGACCTTTGAAAGATATTCATAATACTAGAAAATAATTTTATTAGCTAAAATATGCTTTCCAATAAATACTGTAAAAAATAGGAAGTGGTTTTAGGAAAAAATAATTCTAAGTTTTAAAATAGAATTTCTAAGTAAAAAGAAGAAGGAAAAACTATATTTTATTAGTCAGAAACAATGCAAAAATACTAGAAAATTATTCTATAGTTTGGAAACTATATATTTTTATAGGTCAAAAATATTTTTGAATAAATAATCTAGAATATTTATTGTAGGTTTAAAACTAGATTTGAGATCTATTGGTAAAGTCAAGTCAATTCCACTATTTTTTATTACATATATATTTTTTTGTAAAATAATTTATAATAATAATAATAACAATACTAAAAGTAATATCATGATACTATTGTACCATACATGTACTAAAGTTTTATATAAATAATAATAGTAATAAATATACCTTGTATGCATAAAAACACTATATTACAAAATAATGCCAATGTAACAGTACTTAATAGTAATAATAGTAATAGATAATAATGAAAATAAAAATAATCATATTGGTAATAATTTTTAAGAAACAGAAAATAAGAACGAAAACAATTAATCATAAAATTATTATTATTAATAAATAAAATACCTAAAAATCAATTCATTTAAGCACAAAAAATATAATAATAAATTTCCAAAAAAATCAACACAAACTACAGAAGTAGAGCAAAGAAAAAAAGAAGAAGTTAGAGAAAGAGATTTAGAGAGTGAAGGAGAGAGTGAGAAGCTGAGAGGGAGAGAGGAGCGGACGGAGAGGAAAGTGGAGAGGCGGCACTCGGGAGGCGATCGGAGAGCTGCGAGCGGGAGGAAAGGTGAGCGGTCGTCGACCACGCGGGCTCGCCGGTGGACGCGCGGTGGCTTGGCGCGGAGGGTTTAAGGGAAGGCGCGCAAGGCTGCTCCGCCGCTGTAGCCTCGGGGATGACCGGCGCATGGGGGCATCGGCCTTGGGTCGGCGCTGGAGGAAATGAGAGGCTACGGACGGCGGCGGCACAGATCGACTATCCATAGCCACGAGGAGAGGCTACAGACGGCAGCGGCGCAAATCTACTATCAGCGGCCAGGAGGAGAGGCTACGGACAGTAGAGCTTCCGGTGGCGCGCGACCACGACAGTGTCAGATGAGGTTGGTGGTGGTGTTTTCATTTGTTTTTCTTTTTCTTTTCTTGGTGGTGATGGTGGGTGGCTGTTGTGGTGGTGGGTGGCCGTGGTCGGGGTGGTGGTGGTGTTGCGGGGTCCAACAGTTGGAAGAAGGGGCTATGATGGCGGGGAGGACGACGACGACAAGGGGGTTGGTCAGATTTTAGCGGTGGTGGTTTGCTGGGTTCGGGACAACGGCGTTGGATGGGTCGCCGGTGGTTGGTGCGGGCAGGGGATGGCCGTGGTTGCGATGTCTGTGGGATTTGGAATCATCAGGGAGGAGGACATGGCGGCGGAGTTGAGGCGGGGGTGCGGGGCTGGAGAGGTCGGTCGAGATGGTTGGGTGGTTCTGGCGGTGGTAGTGAGTTGACTACGGTGGCGGAGTCGTCGAAAAGTGGCGGAGATGTAAGGGGGTTCGGGTGGTGGTCTGGTGCGTGAAGGACAACAGTCGGCCAGGGGTGGTGTTGGGGTGGTGATGATGACGACAGAGAATAGTGGAGGTGGTGGTCGTGGAGTCGACGGGGGTGGCTGTGGCGGAGACGGGGTCTCGTCATTAGAATAGGATTAGCGTTTAGGTGGTCGTCGTGTCCGGGGTGTCGGACACGGCATGAGGATACTGGATTTATGTCCATGATGGTTGGACGAGGATTGATATTTGTATATATAAAAAGAAATAACCTATTGGAAAGGCACCCGAGGTCGGACCTGAGGCCGTCACGGCTGACTCGAGGATGGATGGAACACCGACTCGAGGCACACCTATTTGTGGTGGAGAAATCTGTGGACTAATTTTTGGAGAATTTAATAAAAAAAGAGGGCAAGTACCTCTCCTTTTATAGGAAGTGGGGGACCCATTAGGATAAGGACTAGGGATTTTAAATCTCCCATAGATAAATCACATATTAATTTAAATCAAATTTAAATCAAATTTAAATCAATTCAATCAACAACAATCCAAATCCAATTCCAATTTAAATCGAGATAATCTAAACTCAAATTAAATATAAATTCTATCTTTAAATTTAAACTATTTAAATCAAATCCATAAAATCTAACCAAAGATTTAAATTGCCACAATAATTTTAAAATATATTTTCTAAAAATACATATAATAATAATTTTGAAAATTACATTATTATTTAAAAATAAACTAATAAAATATTTATTAAATATATTTGTATGCACAAAGAATATTATTTATTATTAATAACTGTTATAAACGAAAGACTTTTATAATTAAAATAGTAAACTTAGAAAATTTTGGTACGATAGCAAGAATAATTTTTATATATATTATTTTGAAACTATAAAAATAGAAAAATATTTTTCTAAAAAAATATGTACGCTCGCACATATTCGCACTCGTCGAGCAATTATGAAAAAAATAAAATTTCACGCACGACGTACAATGCAACTATGCGACGTACAAATACAAAATAATAATCAATACCAAATTTTATAAAAAAATAGTAGAAATTTAGGGGTTTTACAGTTGGACTCCGATTATTTGAGACTATTTTCATAGCTGTTTTGAGTGGGTATGTCCAACCCGCTATCTCTTTGATACATTATTTATTTGGACTCTTATATCTTCTGTGTTCAGCTGTGATGAGATTAGATTATATTATTCTGCCTATGATTATTTTATATATACTGCTTATGTGCGTATACGAGGATTCCATATATTGGAGTATTCTTCGTATATGTGCAGCTGGCATGTCTACTTGCTGGATCTTAAGTATTTTGGAACTAGGGCGTTACATAATTTTGTGATGGCCCATGCAGTTCTAAAAATATTGTTGGGTTACATGACTGTTACCAACAAGCCTACATATAGAAATAGGAATAATATTTCATCTAGAACTACTACCTCCTTTGACTTTCAAACTTTTCGAATTCTCTTTGATTATTTGAATTGCCTCATATCTAACCAGTCCGAACGTAATCTTATTTTTTTGTGTCAACAATATGAATCTAAGAAGAGGACGTACCTCTACCTTGGCCCTTACATCTGGTGAAGCGGCTACCCCGAAGGGACAAAATCCTCCGATGACTCCAGTGACACCGTACCAGCCCGGATGGTCGTAGCCTACTACGACTCCGACTACGGTACACCCTGAGATCGAAGCACCCCCAGTCATCCAGGCTGGGCAGACCACTACTGTGCCACCAGAAAGGAATGTACCACTACCTCCACCACCACCATTTCTTCAGCAGTTTCTACCACAGTTAGGCCCTCAGATGCCTCCACCACCGACTGATGGGAGTTCTACTTTCCAGTTTATGTATGCCATGATGCAGGCTCAGTGGCAGCAGACTGAGCTGATGAGACAAACTATGATGGAAGCATTGGCTAGACCTCCACCTCCATCCCCGACACCAGCACCAGCACCGACTCTGCATCCTTGTGAAATCTCTATCAAAAACTTCACAGACATGAACCCCAAGCCCTTCAGAAGAACGGAGAAGCCACTAGAGGTGTCCCAATGGCTTATTATTACGGAGAAGCTAATGATGGCATCCCATTTGCCAGCTCGAGATTGGATGACAGCAGTAGACCTACTATTAGAGGATAAGACCCACCACTGGTGGAAGGCAAAGGAGAGACGATTAGGCACTAGGATCACCTAGAAGCAGTTCTATGATCTATTCTATGAGAGATTCTTCCCCATCCATGTTCGAGATGGCCTATACGACCAGTTCCTTTATCTGAAACAAGAAAATATGACAATTGATGAGTACGACTCTGAGTTCAATCGCCTGAATAGATTTGGTATAGGATTTATCCTGACATAGTTAGAGAAGGACATGAGATTCCATCAGGGACTTGCACCAGAGCTCAAGTCTTATACGACTACATAGTCTCGAGTCTACTATTCAGATGTCTGGAAAGAAGCTCGTGCTCAGGAGATTCTTCTTAAGAAGCAACAGTAGACATCAAGATGCCATACATCAGTAGTTACACCGCCCGAGCTACTCAGGGAGGCTCTATCAGGAGGCCTACGGGACAGTTCCAGCAGAGGTCCTCGCCATATCTGAAGCCTGTTTGCCACTACTGCGAAAAGCAAGGATACTTTCAGAACGACTACAGGACTCGTCTTAGATTGTGCTTGAGATGTGGATCCAACCAACATATGCTCAAGGACTGTCTGGAGCAACGGGTGATAGTAAATGAACGACAGAACCCGAGGCCTACAGCTCCAGCACTTCCAGCACCACGTCCTGCAGCAGGAGCGCCTCGCCCACCATTGCCTCCTCAAGGCTTACAGTATAACAAGGCCAGAGCTCAGTACCCGTGATAGAATTATGGGCAGGCATTCTCGCTTGCCGTTGAGGATATAGAGACAGAGGCAGAGGTCATAGTAGGTATGGTTTTAGTTGCTTCATTTCCTGCCATTACTTTGTTTGACACTAGAGCTACTCATTCATTCATAGCCACTAGTTTTGCCACTAGACACAGCATTCCTATCACACCCTTATCTAAGAACATTAGAATCCTCATTGGAGAAGGAGTTGTACCTATTAGTGGTATTTATAGACTTTGTCCTGTAGTAGTATGTGGTAGAGAGATGAGAGCACGACTCCTTGTATTTCCTATGCCTACGTTCGATGTGGTTCTCGGAATGGACAGGTTAAGCCAGCATTTTGCTCTTATAGACTACCATAGGGGTAGTATCGTCTTTAGACCATCGAATGCGGCGGAGTTCGAGTTCACCAAGGAAGAAGGAGAGAGTATTGATGCACCCACATTAGGGACTCAAATGATGATGCAGGACACCCCTCAGCACCCTGTCATCTCTGAGTTCGAAGATGTATTCCCCGAAGATTTGTCGAAACTGCCGCCTGACCGAGACATCGAATTTTTTATTGAGCTTATTCCGGGAGCCGAGCCTATTTCATCTCAAGTATATCTACTAGCATCGAAGGAGTTGATAGAGATAAAGATGCAGATAGACGACTTATTGGAGAAATGCTTTATTCGTGCCAGTGCATCACCATGGGGAGCACCCGTTCTTTTGTGCCAAAGAAAGACGGGACAGTGCGCATGTGTATCGACTATAGAGCTTTAAATGCAATGACGGTAAAGAATAAGTACCCCTTGCTGTATATAGACGATCTGTTCAATCAACTGAGTGGATCAAAAGTATTCTCCAAGGTTGACTTACGATCGGGCTATCATCAACTGAAGGTTCAAAAAGAAGATATTTCGAAGACGGTATTTCGATCGAGGTATGGACACTACGAGTTCTTGGTCATGCCTTTCGGTTTGACCAATGCTCCAGTGGTCTTCATGAACTTAATGAACAAGATCTTTCACCAATACTTGGACAAATTTTATAGTCGTTTTCATAGATGATATCTTGATTTACTCCATGAGTCAAAGGAGCATGAGCAGCATCTACGGATTGTCTTGGGGACCTTGAGGAATGAGCGACTTTTCGTGAAGCTTAGCAAGTGCGATTTCTTTCTCAAGGAGGTATCATTTCTTGGGCATATTGTTACTAGAGATGGCATATCGGTAGATCCTGAGAAGATCACAGCAGTCAAGGCATGGTGTAAAACCCCTTAATTTCTACTACTTTTTTTTGGTACTGATTTTTTTGTATTTATACGTCGCGTAGTTGCATTGTACGTCGCGCGCAAAATTTTGTTTTTCGAAATTACTCGACGAGTACGAATATGTGCAAGCGTACATATTTTTAGAAAAATATTTTTCTATTTTATAGTTTTAAAATAATATATATAATAATTATTTATAATTGTATTTTAATTAAAGTTGTAAAAAGTATCGTATCGGGATGGCCAAAATTTATTACTTTTATTTATTTTTAAAAGTCTATCTTATTTAATAGTGGTAATTTAGAAAACTATTTTTATACAAATATTCTTGCACATGAGGTACACGAATTTGAATTTATATATATAATTCCACTTTTAAATTTATTGATATTAATATTTTATTATTCAAAAAAGATATTTAAAAATATTTATTATTTTTGAAATTATTATTATTGGTATTTTTGGAAAATATATTTGGAAATTATTGTGGCCATTTTAAATCTCGATTTAATTTTATGGATTTAAATAGTTTAAAAATAGAATTTATATTTAATTTGAGTTAGATTATCTATATTTAAATTGGAATTAAATTTGAATTTAGATTTGATTTTATTGGGTTAAATTGAATTATATCTAGGGGTTTAAACAAACCCAAGCCTTATCAAACTGGAAATTCCCACCTCCTATATAAGGAGAGGTACTCCTCCAATTTCCACGCCACAATCACATTGTGCATCCTGTCTGTGACAACCAAATCTTATTCCAGTTATTTACATTCATCTATCTCGTGTCGGGACACCCCCGACACGACACACTCGATATCGCCGAGCAATCATAACCCTACCCACATCCATCGCCACCATCACGCCCGCTATTCCGGCAACTCCCAACCACTACTGTCATTACCACCCTAACCCAAATCCAACCCATATAACCTCGAAAACACCAGAAACACCGCGGCCAGCATCACCACTCCGGTCTCCGACTACCACCATGTCCCCGTCACCACCGTCATCACCCCCTCAGAACCACGCCCCTAACCTCCAGCCACCGCCACCACAATCACCTTCCCCGACTCCCGTGGCCCTCCACACAGAACCACCGTCGCTACCGTCTCGTCATCAGTTATCACCACCACCGCCAACCAGACATCTCTGCCACTCGACCACCCATAAACCCGGCACAGTCCCGACGACCAACCTCTCAACCTCAGCACCAAACAAACGAGAAAAAAATATAGAAGCCCTAACCTCCGTCGTCCGTCATGACCGCTACCGCTGTGCCTCGTTCCTGGCCGAGCGTCGCACCCGAGCGTGCGGTGTCCTCCCTGGTCGAGCGACCCGCTCCGACCCGAGGCCTCCGAGCCATCCGTCACCATTGGGCCTCGCCACCTCGCAAAGGTCCGGTAGCCGCTCCGTCCTCCGCACGCGACCGTCCCTTTCGCGCCGCCGCAAGTTGCCCAAACTCCTCCACCAAAGCCCAGCGTGCCTCCACCCGGCCGCCAAGAGCCATCAGATATGCGAACCCGACAGTCGCGGTTGGCCTGATCTCTGCCGCACTTGCTGAGAACCTAGCCGTGTCTCTCCCCTCCATGGTCGGCCAGCCCCGCGGTCGCCGCTCCACGCCGGCAGAGCCGCCGCCTCCAGCGCTCCCATCCGCCACCGTTGAGCCCCGCCGTGCCAGAACTCCTCCGCGCCGCCGCCTTCACGAGATCTGCCGCCGCCGACCTCCGAGCTACGCCGGAGCCCGCCGGTGAGTTCCCCCCTTTTCTCGACCACTCTCTCTCTCTCTCTTACTAAATGGAAAAAGAAACAATTAGTTTCTTTTAAAGTTTTTATTATTATTATTATTAATAATAATAAAAGGGATTATAGTATAGGTTTTATTATTATTATTATTATTATTATTATTATTATTGTTATTATTATTATATTATTATTATTATTTTTAAAACTTTTGTTATGATTATGATTTATTATTAGAATTTTTTTGTATTCTTCTGTTTTATTAAATAAATAGAAATTATTTTGACAACACTCAATAGCCAAAAATTATTTTCCTATATTTTATTAAAATATTTTGACTAACGAACATTTACTTTTCTACAATATGTATATTATATATATTTTAAATGTTTGAATTTAGCCTAAAAATGAATTTCGATTATTCACCAAAACGTATATTTGACTAGTAACAATGTAAAATTTCAAATTATATATATATATATATATATATATATATATATATATATATATATAAAGTAAAAAAAAAAAATATATATATATATATATAAAGTATTTTCAAGAATTTACATAAAAATATTTTAGAAAATTTGTATACGTAATCTCCACCATTTCTCCTTGATTATCACCAATACCACGACTAATCATCCTTCCCTCTTCTCTCATGAAATCAGACTCTTTCCCATCGGATATGGCGATTAGGCAAATGGAACTTTACAGAACATCGCACCACCAGGCGACACACCAGACAAGATACATTGCCACTATATTGTTTACATTCAGTCTATATTTTATTACATATCACAGTTCATTATTTTCAGTTATTATAGTTCTTGATTTAGTACATGCTCAGTGATTATTAGTTACTTTGTTACTATCCTTTGATTGCATATGAACCTAGAGTTAGGGGACTACCATTTGTAGTGTATTGCATATGCCTCATCACAGTTGTACCACGAGGATGTGTGAGATGAGTAGCATGTTGGGATCCTTGCGTATGGGATGATCCCCCATGTGCATGCGTTAGGGCTAACTGCTAATAGAGGCATGTTAGGAGACTTAGCAGTTAGTAGAGGTATATGAGACATGGATGTGACTCTGTTAGGCATTGGGTGGGAAGAACAGTTCCTTAACGTATGAGCCAAGTATGCACTTTCCTATTGTCAGTTATCTCTACGGGAGATACGGTCCTGGATCCTGATACCTGATTTACTGCTAGCCTCTGACATTCGATGAATGTTATGCTTTGAGGTCCCTGGTATCCTGATGGAACCATACCTGAGATTACTGCTACTGAGCCAGAGTACCCATGCGTTGAAGGTTTGTTCTTATTGTATAAACACATTAGAATGGTCAGGTAACCCTCGTCAAATGTCATATCACCCCATCCCATTAGTAGCTTGGGACAATGTCTCATCACGGTATAGTGTGCTACCCCTTATCCTTGTTTGGTTGCAGGGGAAGTCCACTGTTTCGATGATGAGGTATTGGATCTTGATACGAGTGGGACTATTTACTTTACTTGTGATTTGTGACATAGTATATATTCAGTTTTGCGATATGTTCTTTATGTATCTTGTTACGTCCCTCTGAGGACCTGGTTATCTCGTCAGGTGTGTGCTCTTGTCTTTCGCAGGTTTTTTAGCCTTGGCCATGATCATCTTTATGTCTTCGAGGATGATTGCACTTTGATCGTCTTCGCTTCGCTCGCCGAACTCTTTCTTTTATTATATATCTCTTATTCATAGTTGGTAGTGGATTTGTCTCCGCCCAACTACATGTACCAATGAAGATTCATAGTTGATTATATGATATTCTTTATTCTTTCATTTTGTGTGGATGAGATTAGATTACTCTTGGTTCACTGCATTTTACAGCTTATGTATTCATACGAGGTTTCCATATATTGGAGTATACTTCGTATGTATATAGCTGGCATGTCTATATACCTAGTCCTACGTATTTTTGGGACTGAAGCGTTACATGTTTTTGTGGTGGCCCATGCAGGTCGAGTTTGCCACTTCGGTTACATAATTGTACCGATGTGAGCCTGCAATATAGGATTAGTGTCTAGGAATCTCATCCACAAGCTTGACCTCCTTCCTTGCTTCAAGTTTCGAACTCTCGTTACCATCCTTGATTGCATCCTGCTTGAACTCTTTATACCGTAATTATTATCTTTCGTGCTTAGTGACAGTTAGGAAGATGACTACACTATTATATGCTCATAGGTCAAACACATGGCTAGGAAGATTACATTGACAATTAGTGTACATTGAAGTCTTATTTGAGTTATAAAGACATTTTCCTAAAAGTATGATTTTAAGGATTAGTTAATTCCAAGTTGGGTAGTAGCATATTACCACCTTCAAAGGATAGTTGGAATTTTATTTTGATATTACAAGGTGTTATACACAAGAGGATAGCTAGATCGAGAAAACAAATTTATGATTTATAAATTTGGAAATTGCGAAATAGTTTATGATTTATTGGGACATGAAACCGATTTGAGAAACATCTTTAAATTGTGACACATGATTTACGGTTAAGTTCAAGTTTGGGTTGTAATATGTTAAAGTTTATCTCAAAATTTATTAAAGAGTTTTAAATTATAAGTTATGATTTTGTAAACGACTAGAGAATGTGGAGGGTTTATGATTTACGGTATTAAAGAGCTTGAGGTTTTAAATTGAGTCGTATGATTTATAAGTTTATTTAATTTTGAGTTTGAAGAGATGATGGTAAATTTTTGTTTAAAATAATTTTGAAGATATGAATTCGACTTTGAACGAAAAATTCAAATTTCAAATTGTGTCATGTGATCTATGAATTATAAAGTTATTTAGTTATTCAAATTTCAAGTTTAAAGCCTCAATTTTGGAATTTTTTTTATTTATTCGATTTGCGATATACAAGGGTTATTTCGAGATTGACTAGAGATTTAAAATTTTGATTAAAAGTTGACATTCTAAGATGATTATAAATTTTGGTGGAGTATCTTGAGAATTTTATTGAAAAACTTTTGAGGAACTTAAAAATGTTAGATTAGATCATATATTGGTGAAGGACCAAGAAACGCGCAAGGTCATCCTAATGGGATACAAGTATTCCACAATGGGTTGCCATACCACCTATGACTATGATATAACATATACACAAGCATAGTTTGTCATCGACCAAACTATATAACTATATCTTTATCTTGACCCACCCGACCATCCCTCAAATCTAGATCTTTTATCGTGACCATCTAATTATTTGAAACTTAGAAATGATTGGAATCATTCCCTTGACCATACCCTTATCCATGAGACTATTTTCTCTCTGGAAACTGTGTCCCTAACTTATTTTAACTTGATCTACGAGATTCCATAAATATCTTTATTTCGTACTTTAATTATATCCTTTTTGTGCATTAATTAGTACAACATGAGAACCCACTTTCTATTTTGATCATTTGCCGTTCCCTATCGTGACTTTGTTATTTGGAGCACAACACTAGACTTTTTCTTCCGACCAATTTCACATGCAAGACCTAGACAAGCTCACCTTCATTTAGGTATATCATGTCCCACTAAAACACACCCCTTATACTCTATTTACTTGACACAACTTTCAGGTCATAAAGATTAGATCATAACCCTACCATGGTACCGATATACTTTTCGACCACAGATGGGGACTCAATCTCGACTACATTCTTTCAACCCGATATGTGATGATTTCCTTTAATGCTTAATTTTGTGCCTTACCTTGATTGCTTAACTCGTTGTCCCATCATACAACTAAGTTGGGTAGAATACCTCATGACCTAACCAACATTTTGTGGACCATATCGATAGATTCACTTGGACCATAGAATAAAGTGGACCCTAACTTATCTAGTCAACCAAGCCGACTGCATAGGCCCAAACTTTGGGCAAGACTTAGATTTTAAAGGATCTTGGACTATTTAATTTTCTTCATCATCCACTGCTTATATTTTGACTATCTTATGTTGCTATTATAGTCTAGTTTTGCGAGCTTACTCTTTATCGAGCTTGTTCGTGACATGATTATCGTGGGCGCCCACTAATACATTGTCTAATCAGAACCGACGTATTATGGTCTGATCAACCATAGTGCATTTGGTTCGCTTTTATCTATCGTTCTACGTGGATGGGAACATAGCTAAACTTGGCCTCTAGAGTCCCATCCGCGACTGCTTTGAAATTTCTTTTAAAATTATTCGATCGCCTTTGAACCATATATTCCTATTCGATAATATCGTCTTTGAACTCCTTATTGCTTTCACCTTCACCTATTTTTGAAGGACGAAGGCGTTGTACTAGAAATTTCTCTAACCTTCCTATCGATTATGATCATTAACACTCAATATTGCTATCCTACTCGTCCTTCCTCTCAGCTCTATATTTACTATCATGACCTTCTAATCGCTCTCTTAATCGTGCCCCCAACCTACTCTCAAGGAACCATGTCTTTAAGTTCTCAAATTTATTTCTCTTGATACCGTACTATTCTTTATTGCATGTTATCTTGATTAAACTTTAACCCTAATCATTTTCTTCGGGCGTTAGTTAGCCATATCCATAATTTATTTTGTCGTTATTTGAAATCGTGATTTTCTAATGCATGTTTGCATTGAACGTCATTTCTTTGCCTCGTCCCGTGGCTTGATCGTATTCATTACCGATATACCCATGTGACCTTCTCACCCCCCTATTATTCTAAATTTCGAGAACGAAATTCTTTTAAAGTTGGGTAGGATATAAAATCCCTTAACTACTACTATTTTTTTTGGTACTAATTTTTTTTATTTGTATTTATACGTCGCGTAGTTGCATTGTACGTCGTGCGCAAAATTTCGTTTTTCGAAATTGCTCGACGAGTACGAATATGTGCGAGCGTACATATTTTTAGAAAAATATTTTTCTATTTTTATAGTTTTAAAATAATATATATAATAATTATTTGTAATTGTATTTTATTTAAAGTTGTGAAAAGTATCGTATCGGGTTGGCCAAAATTTATTACTTTTATTTATTTATAAAAGGCTATCTTATTTAATAGTGGTAATTTATAAAACTATTTTTATACAAATATTCTTGCACATAAGGTACATGAATTTGAATTTATATATATAATTCCATTTTTGAATTTATTGATATTAATATTTTATTATTCAAAAAAAAGATATTTAAAAATATTTATTATTTTTGAAATTATTATTATTGGTATTTTTGGAAAATATATTTGGAAATTATTGTAGCCATTTTAAATCTCGATTTGATTTTATGGATTTAAATAGTTTAAAAATAGAATTTATATTTAATTTGAGTTAGATTATCTATATTTAAATTGGAATTAAATTTGAATTTAGATTTGATTTTATTGGGTTAAATTGAATTATCTCTAGGGGTTTAAACAAACCCAAGCCTTATCCAACTGGGAATTCCCACCTCCTATATAAGGAGAGGTACTCCTCCAATTTCCACACCACAATCACATCGTGCATCGTGTCTGTGACAAACAAATCTTATTCCAGTTATTTACATTCATCCATCTCGTGTCGGGACACACCCCGACACGACACACCCGATACCGCCGAGCAATCCTAACCCAACCCACATCCATCGCCACCATCACCCCCGCTATTCCGGCAACTCCCAACCACCACTGTCATTACCACCCTAACCCAAATCCAACCCCTATAACCTCGACAACACCAGAAACACCGCGGCCAGCATCACCACTCCGGTCTCCGACTACCACCATGTCCCCGTCACCACCGTCATCACCCCCTCTGAACCACGCCCCTAATCTCCAGCCACCGCCACCACAATCACCTTCCCCGACTCCCGTGGCCCTCCACACAGAACCACCATCGCTATCGTCTCGTCATCAGTCATCACCACCACCGCCAACCAGACATCTCTGCCACTCAACCACCCATAAACCCGGCACAGTCCCGACGACCAACCTCTCAACCTCAGCACCAAACAAATAAGAAAAAAAATATAGAAGCCCTAACCTCCATCGTCCGTCATGACCGCCACCGCTGTGCCTCATTCCTGGCCAAGCGTCGCATCCGAGCGTGCGGTATCCTCCCTGGTCGAGCGACCCGCTCCGACCCGAGGCTGCCGAGCCATCCGTCGTCGTTGGGCCTCGCCACCTCGCCAAGGTCCGGTAGCCGCTCCGTCCTCCGCACGCGACCGCCCCTTCCGCGCCGCCGCAAGTTGCCCTAACTCCTCCACCAAAGCCCAGCGTGCCTCCACCCGGCCGCCAAGAGCCATCAGATCTGCGAACCAGACCGTCGCGGTTGGCCTGACCTCCGCAGCTCTTCCTGAGAACCGAGTCGGGTCTCTCCCCTCCATGGTCGGCCAGCCCCGCGACCGCCGTTCCACGCCGGCAGAGCCATCGCCTCCAGCGCTTCCATCAGCCGTCGTTGAGCCCCGCCGTGCCAGAACTCCTCCGCACCGTCGCCTTCACGAGATCTGTCGCCGTCGACCTCCGAGCTACGCCGGAGCCCGCCGGTGAGTTCCTCCCTTTTCTCGACCACACTCTCTCTCTCTCTCTCTTACTAAATGGGAAAGAAACAGTTAGTTTCTTTTAAAGTTATTATTATTATTATTAATAATAATAAAAGGGATTAGCAGTATAGGTTTTATTATTATTATTATTATTATTATTATTACTATTATTATTATATCATTATTATTTTTTTAACTTTTATTATGATTATGATTTATTATTAGAATTTTTTTATTCTTCTGTTTTATTAAATAAATAGAAATTATTTTGACAACACTCAATAGCCAAAAATTATTTTCCTATATTTTATTAAAATATTTTGACTAACGAACATTTACTTTTCTACAATATGTATATTATATATATTTTAAATGTTTGAGTTTAGCCTAAAACCGAATTTCGATTATTCACCTAAACGTATATTTGACTAGTAACAATGTAAAATTTCAAATTATATATATATATATATATATATATATATATATATATTTTTATATATATATATATATATATATATATATATATATATATATATATATAATATAAAGTATTTTCAAGAATTTACATAAAAATATTTTAGAAAATTTATATACGTAATCTCCACCATTTCTCCTTGATTATCACCAATACCACGACTAATCATCCTTCCCTATTCTCTCGTAAAATCAGACTCTTCCCCATCAGATATGACGATTAGGCAACTGGAACTTTACAGAACATCGCACCACCAGACGACACACTAGGCAAGATACCTTGCCACTATACTGTTTACATTCAGTCTGTATTTTATTACATATCACTGTTCATTATTTCCAATTATTACAGTTCTTGATTTACTACATGCTCAGTGATTATTAGTTACTTTGTTACTATCCTTTGATTGCATATGAACCTAGAGTTAGGGGACTACTGTTTGTAGTGTATTGCATATGCCTCGATACAGTTGTAACACGAGGATGTATGAGATAAGTAGCATGTAGGGGTCCTTGCGTATGGGCTAATCCCCCATGTGCATGCGTTAGGGCTAACTGCTAATAGAGGCATGTTAGGAGACTTAGCAGTTAGTGGAGGTATATGAGACCTGGATGTGACTCTGTTAGGCATTGGATGGGAAGAACAATTTCTTAACATATGGGCCAAGTATGCACTTCCCTATTGGCGGTTATCTCCGCGGGAGATACGGTCCTGGATTCTGATACCTGATTTACTGTTGGCCTCTGACATTCGATGAATGTTATGCTTTGAGGTCCCTGGTATCCTGATGGGGCCATACCTGAGATTACTGCTCCTGAGCCAGAGTGCCCATGCGTTGAAGGTTTGTTCTTATTGCATAAACACATTAGAATGGTCAGGTAACCCTCGTCAAATGTCATATCACCCCATCCCATTAGTAGCTTGGGACAATGTCTCATCGCGGTATAGTGTGCTAGCCCTTGTCCTTGTTTGGTTGCAGGGGTAGTCCACTATTTCGATGATGAGGTATTGGCTCTTGATACGAGTGGGACTATTTACTTTACTTGTGATTTGTGACATAGTATATATTTAGTTTTGCGGTATGTTCTTTATGTATCTTGTTACGTCCCTCTGAGGACCTGGTTATCTCGCCAGGTGTGTGCTCTTATCTTTCGCAGGTGTTGTAGCCGTGGCCATGATCATCTTTATGTCTTAGAGGATGATTGTACTTTGATTGTCTTCGCTTCGCTCGTCGAACTCTTTCTTTTATTATGTATCTCTTATTCATAGTTGGTAGTGGATTTGTCTCTGCCCAACTACATGTACCAATGAAGATTCATAGTTGATTATATGATATTCTTTATTCTTTCATTTTGTGTGGATGAGATTAGATTACTCTTGGTTCACTGCATTTTACAGCTTATATATTCATACGAGGTTTCCATATATTGGAGTATACTTCGTATGTATACAGCTGGCATGTCTATGTACCTAGTCCTACGTATTTTTAGTACTGGGGCGTTACACATGGCCCGCTCCTACATCAGCTTTCGAGGTGAGAAGTTTTCTTGGACTTACGGGTTACTACAGAAGGTTCGTTGAAGATTTCTCTCGAATAGCGGGGCCCATGACTCGATTAACTTGCAAGGACCAAGCGTTTGTATGGACAGACGAGTATCAAGCCGCTTTCGATGAGTTGAAGAAGCTCCTGACCACCGCACCTATCTTGACACTCCCATCGGGCTCGGAAGGATTTATGATATACAATGATGCATCTGGAAAGGGATTAGGATACGTATTGATGCAGCATAGTCATGTAGTAGCATATGCTTCGAGACAGTTGAGGGTGCATGAGAAAAATTATCCAACCCACTGTAGTGGCTAAAATTAAGCTATGCTATTCACCCAGAAGTTATCTCATCAAGTTGCATCACATAAACAGATTGCGCCATATCAGGTCCTACCATATCAGGTTGTGCCTATATCAAGTTACGCCATATCAGGTTGCCCATCTCAGGTTGCACCAACCTCAGGTTGTGCGAAAGACACGTGGCAGTTTCCTCGAAAGACTATAATAGCATCATCATTACCTAACAACTGACAACACGTATATCAAGGAAAATTCGTTCGAATTCTGCATAAATACGGCGCTCGAGAAGATTTAGTCAGCTAGCAGTTTGTGCAATGTGTCAGGTTGCGCGAGGATGAACCTCGGCACAAGTTGGTACGTTGTGCCCCTGTACAACCTGATGAAGCTCGCGCAAGGTGATCAAACAATATCCAGAGCAGGGTGACGTGGCGCACAAGCCACTAACTTCGTAGAACGTGTCAACTATATTGCTCATGACCATGCGTATCTCACTCAAATGATGCCATGTGTCCACAACAATTAGTGCAACCACTCATGCAAGTTGCTGTATTGCACCCCCACGCAACCTGATGAAGCTCGCACAAGATGATCAAACAATATCCAAAAATGGGTGACATGGCACGCAAGCCACTAACTTCGCAAAACGAGCCCACTACACTGCCCACGACCACGCACATCTCAATCAAACGATGCCACACGTCTACAGCAGTTGGTGTAACCGCTCGTGCAAGTAAACAGGAGGTGCGTAACCTGAAATGTGTACAACCAAGAATAACTGCTAAATAGTTATTTCAAGAACTCTATAAATAGAGTTTTAAATTAGTCTCAAAGCATCACAAGTGATCATAATCTCCTGCTAAAGTGCTGTTGCATCCTCCAGAGGCTCGTGTCTTCGATATTACATCGTCCAAGGGATAAAGTGATCGTCTTTTGATCAGATTCCTTTAGTTGTACTTCCCCAGAATTCAATTGTACTTTTTATACTCTTTCTCAGTTTGTAGAAATCAAAACACTTTTATTTTTCTCAAAAAAAATGACGACTCTGCTGGGGACGACATTCTCCTCTGACGAGAAAGTAACAACTCAATATGATACCACATCGATCAGCAAGACGCAGAAGACCCTGGTCGTTTAAGTCGACCAGATGGCCTATGAGGCCATGATTAATGCCGGGGGTGCCAAGCGCACTACTGCCGCTACTAAGAGCAAGACGTGCTCTGTCTGGACTCCTAAGTCCTCGAAGATTCAACCTTCGGCCTCGGTGCAATTTGTACCCATTACTGCCCGGGTGCAACTTAAGGCAAACAACCTTTTGGCTAACCCCTCCACTTCTTCGATTCTAAAATCGAAGGAGACTTCGTATCGACACATTGCTGTTTGAAACAAAGAAAAGTACCCTTTGGCCTTTTTCTTCCTGGCGTAACATGTGCCTATTCCGGCTGTGGCTCAACCTGCATACATTACCGCCCTGGAGCAACTTAAGGGAAACAACCTTTTGGCTAATCCCTCTACTTCTTCGATTATGAAATCAAAAGAGACTTCGTCTCGACACACTGCTAGACAAAATAATAGAAAGTGCCCATTTGGCCTTTTCTTCCCTGGCGCAACCTGTACCTGTTCCTGCTCTAGCACCATCTGCACATATTTTTACACTAGTGCAACCTGTGTCTGCTCCTGCTCTGGCATAACTTGCGCATATTTCTGCATTGGCGCAACATAAAAGAAAACACTGTTTAGTGGTTCCCTCTTCGTCATCAAGTCAGAAACTTACTGAGAAATCACTAAATCAAGGAAAACGCTCCTTGGCTTTTCCTCATTCTGCTCGAGTCGCTGACTGGGTGGAAAGTACTGCTGGTTGCACCTTTGTACCTCTCAGCTCAAAAATGAATTCAGAAAGAAATCTTACTCTCTTTAACAAAGACAACCAAATCTCTGTCAGTATGATGGGTTCTATTCAGAATAAACTTTCCATGCAAAAGGGTGTTATGCCCACTCCAAAGATGTCAGTGCATGATCTATCGACCCTACGTATCTCAAGATCCCGACAAGACAAACTGCTAGTATCTCAAATAGATGCACAAGTAGCATCCCTATCAGACTTGCGTACCTATATCAACAGGTGCTAATTAGGGTCAACCTCAGGAAAACACAAGATGTGTCAAGCACAACATATACCAGTTGCTAACTTGCGCCAGAGGAAGAATTCTGAGGTAAAAAATCCTGAGACTTATGCTAATCAGCTTAGCATGTTCTTGTACACTCAAGGTACGGGACACCTCAAGAACAGGAACCATGTTCCGAATATCGTCAAGGACTACATTCCTGTAACTTTTTCTCGTCCTGTTAGTGATCTCCATAGACTCCTGATACAGAAGCCGAGGGTTGCAAAGACATCTCGTCCAGTGGTGGTCCAACAACAAGAACATCATTGTAATCACCATCATGAAATTGTCATCAAATGCTGCTGTCAGTCAGCCAAGCGGTCTGTCTTTGACCGTTTGAAGTATGTTCAAACTCCTGAACTATCATAATGGACGAAGATGAACTACTCTATGCTTCTATCAATATGGAATCTCGAAGCATTGGGGGTGGAAAATGCCCGAGACGTAATGCATCCCGTAATTCCAGTCAAATTCATGAATCCGATGAAAGAGTATACCAATATACTAGATCAAGAAGCCGAGACCCAATCAGTCAAAGGAATCTTCCTTCCGACCAAGAAACAATCGGTCAAAGGAATCTTTCTTTCGACCAAGAAACAATCGGTCAAAGGAACATTCCTGATTCCAATCAAGATTCTCTCAGTCAACAGGATACCCCTATCACTTATTTTGGGGGTGATTCCTTATATGACTTTGATGCTGATAATAAAAGTCCCGAAAGGACCATCTTTTCTACTAGCTCGTCTTCAATAGCTAGAGAAGTGACTGCTTATGTCACCATAGAAGATCAAGATGCTTCAAGTTCTAACAATCAAGAGCAGAGAATTGCTACTTTGGAGGCTAGTTTGAAGAACATGGCTGAGATGATGACAGATATGTATGCTGTGATTATGGCACAACATACGGTTCCATCGGTTATGAATCTGGTTCCGACTCAAGAACCTGTAACAATATCAGCTCCCATCAATATTGATCTGGGGGTACAGTCTCCTAATACCGCTTCAATTACTGTGCAGTCTATTCCAAGTCAATCTGGTACCGGGGGTGGTACTTATCATGCAGTACCCCCTCCTAACATATCAAATCAATCCACTACTCTACAATCAACGAGAGATACCAATGAGGCCGTAAAACTTTTACGTACTCAATTTGAAGCTTTCAAACAGAAAGCGGCTTGCAGAAGCTTGGGATTAAGCAGCCTTATGCTATAGAATAGAAGGAAGTCCAATTTTTCCCCAAGTATAAGCCCTCTACTATTATGCTGTTTGATGGCAGCATATCGCCTTGTCAATACCTCACTCACTTTGAGGTAATAACTGATCAACTCCAGCCAAATGACGCTTTACTCACTAGAGTGTTTGTCGAATATTTAGCAGGTGCAGCTTATGACTAGTACCGTAGTTTGCCAGATGGTTGTATAACCTCTTTCTCTGGATTCAAATAAATGTTCCTGGAATAATTTTATGAGGGAACAAATGACATGACTATGTCTGCTCTTATTAAAATTAAACAGCGACACAATAAAACAACTCAAAGGTTTATTGAACGATTCCGCCGTGAGGCACTCAAAATGCCTCTTGGAACTCCAGATGCTCTGACCATAGACACTTGCAAATCAAACCTGTTGTCTATAATCAGCATGTGGACCGGATTGACACAGTTCCAGGATTGGCCTTCATTTATAGTGAATGCTAAAGCGACAGAAGAAAGTACTGAAAATTTTAAACAATTAGGTATTCAGATGCCTAATCTTGACAAAGATGAACATGTTACACCTAATAATAGTGGCCGTCAGAACAACCACAAGAGTAAAGAGACTTTGGCTATCAATATCAAAGGCAAAGAAACTCTAGTCGTAAACATAGGTCAATCAACACCTACTCCAACGGCACCACCACATAAGACACCACGTCCGAAAGAAGAATATTCTTTTGATGAAATGATGTCATGAGTATCTTAGAATGTCGGATCAAGAGCAATAAACTTCAACTACCAAAGGCAAAATGGCCAGATGAAGTAGGTAAAAATGACCACCCCAAATATTGTGTTTACCAACGATTTATTGGACATCCTACTCGAGCATGCTATGTGCTTAAAGACAAGATAGAAGATGGTTAATTCTAGCACAATTACTCTCCAACAAGGCGAAAAGACTTTAACTACTAATGTTGTCTCTCTACAGTTTGGCGATTTTCCTGCTCAACTTGTACATGACGGCATTATTCCCATCCCGAGAACCACTTTAGAGATTGTTAATCTCCCACCTACTTGAACTAATGGTCTTGTTCCTCTGTCTACTGATAAAGGGGATATTATGTGGATCCATTCTGATTTGGTGGCTGACTTTGAAGCACCTTCTTCATCCACAAAGTCTAAGAAAGCAACCAAATACAAGTCATGTCACATGACTTCATTGGGTGAACATTGTCCTCTACCTTTAAACTACCGCTTTCACTTCTACTGCAGATCCTTCTTCTTTCTCCACTTCTGAGGCAAAAATGTCAAAGCAAAAAGCCAAATATCAACCAGCTTTCCATCTGTATAGTTCACAGTCACGTGAACTAATGACAAAGATGGGATATGATCTGCAAAACGCTCCCAGCTTGAATCATGCAAAAGGTTCTCAAATACCTCTTTCTCTATGCCTTTCACATAACCAATCTCGGGTTGGTTTGGGTTACAGGACAAACTCTTCATCTTGTCAAAAGAAACCTTCCAGAAGTAAGACCCAGGCAAAAAGTTGCAATATGGTAACCTTTGAACCTGTATCTAAGGAAGAGGCTCTAACTTGTACCAGGTCTAGAAAAATTTAGCTAAGAGATTATTCAGAAGGCCATGAAAACTCTGCTTTAGCTTCAGAGACTCCTCCAACATCATTTTCTTCTACTGTCAATGTTCTATCGGCTTCATCACCTCCAGTGGAACTAACCCGTCCCAAACCAACGACATCTGACAAAAGAAAACAACATGTCCACTTTGACAAAGTATTGAAGAAGACTCCAGTTCAAGGACTCGAGAATCTATGTAACTTTGATATACTGGCTCAACTGGCTAATTTTTCGACAAAGTTATCAAATTTTGAACTACTGCATCTCTCAAAAGAAACTCGAGAGACATTGAGTGAAGCTTTGATGCAAGCTGATACTTGTCTAGCACTCCTCAAAAAGCCAGAGGAGGAGCCTGTAAATTGCTTTTATTATCATAGTATGATGGAGCTGATGCCAAACATCACCTTTATACCAGATGATATTGTGGACACACACAAAAAGAAGAAAAAATGACGTCTTTTCTTTATTGGCGCAAGGCACCACAAATTGAGTATGCCTGAGAGATCCTGCGCTGAGGATCCCCGAGTACAAAAAAGAATTATGGAGAATGGGACGATGGAGATCGAGTGGCAGTTGCTCATTTACTTCGTTGACACTCTGATTATGAAAGTGGGCAAAAACCTAAGAAAATTGCTAACTCTTGGCTCGCTGGCAAGAAGTACAGCAATTTGGCTCTTGAAAATGCTCTCCGTTCTGTGTTTTGAAGAGGAATAAGGCCTTCCTTTTATAGTCATTCTTGAGCCAGAATGATGTTATGCGCCCACATAAGGAAACATGCTGGTTTTTATGTGGGCGCATAGTCATGCTTTGGGCACATAGGATGTAGGTGCATACAGGCTGCGAGATCGTGGGTTGGTCGTGGTGTTGACGTGGCCGCATATTTTGGTATACGATTGTTCGTGGAGACTGACATGGCTGTATGCTTCGGTGCATATTTTGATCAAGGCTTTGACTGAGTCAGGCTTGGGCGCATAGCCATGTCTCAGGCAATGCGCCCTCCTTTTGAAGGGGCTAGTCTTGGGCGCATAGGGTTTCACTGACTGGGCGCATAGAGCTTTACTGGCTGGGTGCATAGGGCTTTACTGGCTGGACACATAGAGCTCCTTTCGCTAGGCACATAGGGCTTCACTGGCTTGGGCGTATGGGGTTTTATTACTGAAATTTTTTCACGCTTCTATAAGACCCCTTCAAGGTTTTCGATATTTGAACGAGTTCGAAATAATTTGAAAGAAGCATGGATCGTCTTCTCGTGATGCAATGGGCGTATAGCACGGCTTCTCTCCTTGGACGCATAGTATTTGGCCAGCCTGTCATAGAGATACGACTGTTGAGATCTTCCTTGAAATCCGAACTGACAGATTCATCGGAGTAGAATTTGAAGAGGTCCATCCTTCATATGTTGTCCATGCCAGCAAGTGGCAATCACATAGTATGCCAGGGGCTGGTTCTTTACATGGGCACATAGGCCATTGTGGGCGTATATTGCGTAATGGGCGCATAGGCGCATAAAGCTTAGTGGGCGCATAGGAAGCAGCCTGTGCCTATAGGCCCTGAAGGAGAGAGCTCATTATTTCCTTCACTTAGAATTTTTCATAAAACTCTTTATCTTCTTTCTTTGAGAACCATGTCTCCCAAGGTTGCCAAGAGATCCGCGAAGGGCAAGGGGGTTACGTCGAGTGACTCTCCTCCCGCGTTAGCGTCTTCGGCAGTCCAGGACCCGATTTTGGGTGAGGGCATGTTTCAAAAATAAAGTCTCGAGCGTTAATTTGTGACGCTCAGACTTTTCTTCTGCCTGGGCGCTTGTGCCTAAGGCAACATACTTCTGTGAGTATCATTATGCGCCCACAGAAGTCTTGATCGAACACTGTGGTGTGTTATGCGCCCACATGTTGCCTTGTTATGCGTCCTCAAGTTGTAGCATGTTATGCGCCCACGTACTGTTCGTGTGTTATGCGCCCACATGGTTATTTTGGGAGCATATCCCTTTGGGCGCATAAAAGCCTTTTAGAACTTAGTTTTTCCTACAGTTTTCTGAGTCTGACTTTCTTTCCGTCCTTGAAGTAAACATGTTTGTCCCGGAGCTTGGCGGTATTCCTTTCGATTTTGCTTGCCATGTTCTTGGTACAAGCCTTATAACCAGCATGATCAACGATGTTCTGACAAAGATCAGTCAAGATCAACCTACAAAACGGGCGATTGCCATAATTAAACAGGACAAAACCTTTCTGAAGCAGATGATAAATGATAAGAAGCTCGGAGGGTCACGCTGTTGGAAGAAGTCGTACTTCCTATTCGATGACAACGTAGGATTTGAGGATCATGACGCAACGATATGTCTGGAAGAACCATTGGTAGTTACATTGAATGACCAAAGAATAGGGCTGCCATAGATGAAGTGCCAGTACCCTCTGTCGACATTTGCTGATCTGGCTGTGCAGAGGAAAATAAAATTGGACCTGACTCCAGAACTTCCTGGGATTTTTTCTGGCAGGATCTAGTTTAACTCTGGTGACTGAAAGAAGGACACGTTCAAGTGTGTCAAGGGTTCCACTTCCTATTCCATGAGGTGGCTACAACAGGGTGTTATACTGAACGATGTCCCGACTGATCTGCATCCCTATGCTGTTGAGACTCTTTCCAACTTGATGTTGATAAAGAAGGAGTCATATCTGGAAGGAAAGATACGGATGGAAGGCTGGAGACATTTCGTTCCGTTCTGGAGTGACCTTATTGGATGGGTGCTCTCGACTTATGGGGCCACCCTAAAAGCTGTCGGTCTTCTTTATGCCGTCAGAGCCACTCAGTATGGCATCAAGGTTAACTGGCCGATGTTCATCTTCTTGGCAGAGCTGTACAACCATCATACGTTCACCTTCTTCACTCCGAGCGAGGAGATGGGTTTGGATCTTCATGAGATGCAGGTGGTATCCAAACTTTCCTGGGGGGCACAACCGTATGCAGAATACGTCCCCAGTGATGTAGAGGTCTTGGATTTGGAGAAGGAGAGCTCCGATATGATGAATGTGTACAAAGAGTTACTTTGTCACTTCTTCATTTGTAACCAGACTACGAAGAAGGATAAGACCGAGGGGCCCATCCCGCATACGAGGTCTTGGACCAACTATGTTTTTACCAGAGAAGGAGGAATGGCCCAGTCTCCTTCTCATCGCCTAAGCCCTTGAGAAACTCTGAGATAGATCAGCTGATGACAGATCACGGAGCCGCGGATACCGAAGATAGGGATAATCCTGAGGGAAATTTTCCGATTTATCATTTCTTCAGACAAGCCGAGTTCAAGATGTCACAAAAGGCAGTGCTTG
Source organism: Iris pallida (assembly GCA_029216955.1). NCBI lineage: Eukaryota > Viridiplantae > Streptophyta > Magnoliopsida > Asparagales > Iridaceae > Iris > Iris pallida. The sequence goes on from JANAVB010033220.1 coordinate 6,605,506, forward strand.
CCGCTTTTCTGATGATATGGCTTCCTGACTGCGTAGTCCCTGGCGGTTCATGGTCTGTTGAGAGAATCAACGAGGAGATAATACTTTCGGCCATAAGGCTGGCCTTTGGACACTGTCTTGCATTGCTTTCCGCAATGGTCTGTGCCATCCAACGGGGTTTGCGTCATTTTGTTGTGCACACGATAACATCCGAAGGCAGGAAGGACTTTGCTAGGACTGAGTTACCCTTCCACTATCTGATGGGGTGGTTGATGCGGTATTGTCCCAAATTGATGAATGCCGGGCTGATGGCAGATTCTTTGGCGAGAGATGCCTTCATTCGGAGGTTCTGAGACACGGATTGGACTATTACAGGGGTGCCTGCTTGCAGAAGGGCTTTAAGTTTTTTGCAGAATTATGAACTCTTCAGAGTATCGCCTCCATCTGGTAGTGGTCGTACGGGAGACACCCTTGTAGATGAGGGAGCACTTACTGCTAGCCTTCCTATTGGAGCATTTTGCTGGCTCCAGTCCATTAGGCCTTCCTATCTGGTATATAGGAACATGAACCATACTTTTCTAGAACCTTACTTGCCAAGCCCCTTTGTATGACAATTTGGGTACAACCAGCTTCTCTTGGGCCATCCCAGTGCTCATCTCCAGTTGATAGAGAGTCTAATCGACGGGGCACGTGCATGGGACTATTACAATACTGGATGTACTGGGACAATTTTTACCTTATCCGAAGATAAACCCGACACTCACATGCTCTTTGCTGCTGCTAAGTTCTATATCCAGGTCAATACTTTTCTTTTTGGGTATAACCGTGAGCATAGTTTTGTATCGGGGACTAAGCTTGCCCCTACCCTCGCTGATATAGGACGAGCACGTGCAATGGGGAGTAGCAGAACGGAAGGTGTCGTACCCACAATTGAACCAGTTGTAGCACCACAACAGAGGGTTATTGTTGAAGAGCCTATCATTGTAGCGCCTCGGAGAGAGGACACTGAAGAACCTCTTCCTACTGTTCCTCATAAGAGGAAGGCTTCCACCAAGCCGGTGCCATGGCCAAAAAGGACGAAGGTGGTAGTTTTTCGAAGGAAGAAGGTTAGGGACATGGGTGCCGGCTCGCCTCCTCCCTAAAGGTCTTCTCAGCTGACGGCGTTGCAGGCCGTTGCCGTTCAGGAGGTAGACCCTTTCCTAGACTCCGTAGTCGTTCTGGTCAATTCTTTGGAAGCTTTCTCACCTTTGCATTTTTCCTTTGCATAGGACCCCAAAGTCGCAGCTGAGGCAGGTGCCTCCTCATCTGAGGAGGTGGATGTGATGACAGAGTCCCCTGCTCATCCTCGACTGATAGATGAGGGCGGGTCTTCTTCGGCTGTAAGAATTGAGCGACAGGGTGATCAGGGTGAAGGCTCAGACCCTGACGGTGGTCAGAAGGTCAGTTTCTCCTACGACATATCTGTGGGGGATATGTCTGGAATAGGAACTACGTTGAAAGAGCTGGATGAAAACTAAGTCCAATCGGCTCATCATCCTGTGGGTATGTTGCCTTTTTGCCTCTCTTCGGATGAGATCTTTAGACTTCGATTTTGCGTGCTCCTCGTAAGGCTGACCACGACTGTGTGTTCCTTTGTAGACAAGGGGAAAGAACCCCTCGCGAAGATAGTCCCCGCCATTAGGAAAGGGACAGAAGTTGTTCCCGGCTCCTCCAAATCCGCTGTTGCGGAGGGAGATGCTAGCGAGCCGGTATCGGCTGCAGAAAGAGAGGTCGAGCAGCCTGTTGAGGGGGTTGTTGATGAATTTGCTCTTGTTTCGGCTGAGCTTGTGGAAGAAACTAGGTCCGATGCTACTCGGGGCCTTGATATTATTTCTCTTAAACAGTCCGGGCCTATTCTTGGTTTCCCTAAAACCAAGGTTGATGGCGCAGCCCTGGTTGGAGTTGAGCAGGCCAAAGGTATAAAATTATGATTCTTTCGTCTTTTTTTCCCTCTTTTTGGTTACTGATTTATATTGTTTTCTCTGTTAGGTTCGGCTTCTTGCCAGGTGTTCCTTCCTGAAGTGGAAGAAACTTTCCAAGCCTCTTCTTCGACGACCTCTACTGAAGATAAGGAGATGGCCCAGGAAGTTGTCAGAGCTTTCTACTCTGTACTGAAAGTGAAGCTTCCTGGAGTCCTGAATCGAAATGCTGGCTTCGGCCCTGTGAAGGCTGTTTCCAAATGCCAGGTAGCGGCCCTCGAGAGCATTGCTGGCTATGAAGAGCCGGCCAACACTCTGAAGAAGGTCCCGAATGACCCGTAGGGTCAGGTTGCCAGGTTCTGGGACACCAAACAGCGGAGCTCGACATCAATGTTCCATGTAGAGGGCGAAGCTTTGATGATGGCTCTTGCGGAGGAGAAGGCTATCTTCCAGGCAAGAAAGGATGCCCTTACTCGGGAGATTAGTGAGCTGGCTGACCAGTGTGGCCAGTTCAATGCTGCAAGTGAGGCACGTACTACCTTAAAGAACAGACTGGCTGCACAGATTACTGAACAGTACAGTCATATTGTGCAGATCCCGAACGAGATTGCCCAGCTGGAAGCCGACTTGAGGGTAGCAACATCTGAACAGGAAGATTATTTGTCTCAAGCTGCCATCACTGCCACCACTTCTGCCCAATTAGAAGAACAGCTGGCGAAGTTTGAGGGGGAGCATCTGAGTCTGATCCTCTTCGAGGATGAAGTCGCTCGTCAGGAAGAGGCATGGCGCCGAGCTACTGCGAAGTCTGAGGATGAAATTACGGCTCTGAGGGACAACAAAAACCACCTATGTATCCCATAGATTTTTGTAACTTTCTTTTTTCTAGCCGTCACGGCTCTTGTACCCTTTTTTTCGTCTCTTAATAGACATAAAGAATATAATAAATAATTTTTCAAAGTAAATGTGGTTTTGTGAAATATCGGTGCTAGAGGTAATGTGGACGTAGCAAGGATATTTCTGGTGGGTATTCCGTTGGAGAATTTTGATGTGGACTTATTATCCGTTTTATATTCGAGTTATTCGAATATAGATAATAAGTTGAACGAAGCTGCTAGTAGAGGTAATATGGACGTGGAAAGATATATAACGTTAGGTGGGAGTAGATAATTCAGAGGTAGTAAGGACGTGATTATCCTTGATGAATGCTTTGCTCAGAGGTTATGTGGACATGGCAAAACATAATTATTTTACTGGAAAAATAATTATCGAAAAATAATTTAGGGGTAATAGGGACGTGACTTGTTTTCGTCAAACCGAGTTAGGAAAGAGTCAAAAACGAAAATGATTCCACTAGAGAAATATTTTAGAGGACCTATTATCCAGGGTGTATTCAAGACTCTTGAAAACGGATAATAGTTATATAGTTTTTTTGAATCATATAAATATCGCATTTTATATTTATATAACTGAACACATGTGAACAAAAAAAATGTTGTTTTTTGAATCATATAAATATCACATTTTATATTTATATAACTGAACACATGTGAACAAAAAAAAGGTTATACATAGTATTTCTTCAGGAACTTACCGTTGATAGGCATCATGAGCAAGTCACCATCAGGCTTGGTTAGTCGGTACGCACCATTGGAATACACTGATTCTATGATGAAAGGACCTTCCCATTTAGGCTGAAATTTTCCTTTTGTTTTGTGCGTCATGACCATTGGTCTTCTCACTGCTAAGACCAGATCGTCGACTTAGAAGATTCTTTCCTTCACCTTTTTGTTGAAAGCTCTGGAAATGCGTGCTTGGTATAGCTCAATGCGCTGCTGAGCTAACAATCATTTTTCATCTAGTGCCTCGAGCTTCTGGAGTCGCAGACGGTAGCTTTCTTCGATAGTCAGCTCGCTGGCTAAAGCTCTTCGGAGAGAAGGAATCTAGATTTCTAGGGGAAGAACAGCTTCGCTTCTATAAACTAGAGAGAATGGCGTACTGCCTGTTAGAGTCCGGACCATTGTGCAATAGGCCCATAGACATTCACCAAGCTTCTCATTTTAATCATGTTTATTTGAAGACACGAACTTCTTGAAAAGTTTTATGATGGTTTTGTTGAAGGCTTCTGCTAGCCTGTTAGCCGCTGGATTGTAGGCAGTAGAGGCTACGTTCTGGATTCGGTTCTTATCGCAGAACCGATATAATGTATGGCTTGCAAACTTTGGACCATTATCATGGATGATCCTGCGAGGTTGGCCGAAGCGGTAGATGACGTGATGTTTGATAAAACTGATCACATTTGACATCTTCACTTCGATGAGCAGTATGGCTTCTGCCCATTTGGAGAAGTAATCGGTTATGGTTAGGATGAACTGATGTCCTTTGGAGGATGGCGGGCTAATTGGTCCTATGACGTCCATGCCCCAGGCTTCAAATGGCTAAGATGCTGCCGTCGGGTGTAGAAACTCCGAAGGTTGATGAATGAAATCGGCGTGGAACTGACAAGCTCTACATTTTTTTGCTTATTCAACAATGTCTGCTATCTTTGTGGGCCAGTATAACCCATTCGTTTGAGGCGATCTTATAATTTGGGGCCTGGTTGATGTACACCATAAACTCCATCGTGAGCCTCCCGGAGTGCATGTTTGGCTTTTGTGTCTGATAAGCATTGTAAGAGTAGCCCATCGTAAGAGCGTCGGTATAGCATCTTGGTAGCTATGTCGTAGTAAAATTTGAGGGATCGTCTTTGGATAGATACTGCTTCCTTCGGATCTTCGGGGAGAATTGCATAGACGACATAGTCTATGAAGGGAAATCTCCATTCTTTGGCATCGACGCTTGTTTTCGTTGCGTAACTATGATAAATATGCAAGAAATCTTTCACACAGAATAGTTCTCGACCAAATACTGTGATCGACTACAGAGTATTGGTCGGAACGATCAAGGAAGCAGCGAGACCGGCAAGAGCATCTGCTTCTATATTCTATAGTCGAGGCACGTGCTCGATGAAGAATCCAGCGAAAGTAGATGCCAACTCGACTGATGCTCTAAGGTAGGGGATGAGATCTTCATGGCGAACTTTATAATCCCCTCGGTCCTGACTGACTATTAGCTTGGAATCGTCGTAAGCCTCTAGATAGTTAACTCCCAGTTGCTTTGCCAGTTGTAGGTCGGATAATAGAGCATTATATTTGGCCACGTTGTTGGTGCATGGTTCCATGAGAGAATATGCACAATGTATAACCAGATGATCAGGTGACACGAGCACGACACCTACTCCAGCCACGATATTTCCTTTAGGTCCCGTTCTTGATGTGACGTCAAAGAACATTCGCCATATGGGGATTTCTTCAGTTGCAGTATTAGACTCCACCACTTCGTCGGAGATTTCAATGTAGAGTTTGGATGATTCTGGCACAGGATGAGCTGCTAGGAAATCAGCTAATGCCCAGCCTTTTACTGTCTTCTAAGGAACGAAGAGCATATCGTATGGAGTCACCAGCATCACCTATGTAGCTAAACGGGAATTAAGAGAGCTCGGTTTAGTCATGAGTATTCTGAGAAGGTTGACTTTAGATATAATATGGATAGTCTGCCCAGACACATAGTAGCGTGTCTTCTGGATGGCGAATACTAGTACAAGGCATTCCTTCTGCACCGGTGTGTACCTGTGTTCGGTACCGACCATTGTGCGGCTGAGGTAGTAGATTGCATGTTCATGGCCGCCTTCGTTCTTCTGAGCTAATAAGGCGCCAAGAGAATGGTCCATAGCACGGACATATAGTAGGAAGGGCTTCCCCATTATTGGAGTTACCAATACTAGAGGGCTTGTGAGATACGTCTTGATTTTGTCGAATGTGTGTTGACATTGTTCAGTCCAGACGAAAGATACGCCTTTCTTCATGAGCTGGGTGATTGGTTGACACCTTCCAGAGAGGTTCGAATTGAATCGTCTGATGTAGGCTAGCCTTCCTTGTAGTCCGCGTAGCTCTTTTAGGTTTTTTGGAGGATGCATATCGAGGATAGCCTTCACTTTCTTCGGGTCCAGATGTATGCCATTTGAAGTGATAACGAAACCAAGGAACTTGCCGCTGGATACTCCCAGAAAAGACTTGGTTGGATTCATCTTGAGTTGGTGTGCACGCATTAGTTCGAACACCGTTCTCAAGTCTTGGAGGTGGTTGCCCTTGAGACGACTTTTAACTGCGATATCGTCTACATAGCACTCCACAGTTTTGTGCAAATGATCACGAAAAATTATGTTCATGGCTCGCTGGTATGTTGCTCCTACATTCTTCAACCCGAAGGGCATCACCGTATAGCAGTATACCCCCAATGGTGTTTGAAAAGATGTGTGCTTCTCATCGTCGAGGAACATCTTGATCTGGTTGTAGCTTGAGAACCCATCCATGAAGGACATCCGTTCGAAGCCGCAGGTGTTGTGGATCATTACGTCAGTGATTGGTAAAGAGAACTCGTCCTTCGGGCATGCAGAGTTCAAATCACGGTAATCAATACAGACTCGAACTTTACCATTCTTTTTTATGACTGGAACAATATTGGAAAACCAGTCTGGGTGTTGTTCTTCTCGAATGAATCCACTGACAATGAGCTTATTGACTTTATTCTCGATGGCCTCCATGACATCTGGACAGAATGATCATTGTTGGTGCTTCATTGGCTTTGCTTTGGACGAAATATTCAGATGGTGCATGGCAACTTTAGGGTCCAAGCCTGGCATGTCTTCATAGCTCCATACGAAGACGTCGATGTATTCTCTTATAAGCTGTAGAAGAGATTGGCGTTCATCGTCAGATAGACTTTTGCTGATGAAGATTGGTTTGAAAGATGATTCATCTCCTAAATTGACTTGGATGACTTCGTCTTCGGTAGGTGGTTCACGTTGTTCGAAGCGCTGCTCCAACCTAGTGTCCATCTTTTGAGCCCATTGTTCAAGTTTGATTGATTGGAAGTCGTATGCAATTTGGTCAACGAAAACTATGTTGACGGACAGAGTTGTCTTGAACATGTCGCCAATGCTGGAGTCCGAGTCCCAGAGGGAGGAATCAGAAGAATGAGAACAACGATCTGCTTCATCTTCTGATCTTTCAGGAGTTGTTGGAGGGATGACATAACCCAAACCAATACCGTTTCGTTGATAGTAGTTCTCAGGTTTGCCGGGAGGAGCAAAGTGTCGTATTGGCAACCGTCGTCTTCGACCGTAATTTAGCCCCTTATCGTTTTTGATGTCATATCTCATATTCTGGATAATATTCTTGGCCTGCCAACTATACCAAAATTATATTTCCCAGAGTCATAGTCAGCTTCTGTGTTGTGCATGTGAGAAGTAGAGTCTGGAACGAACTTTCTCTCGCCAATTATATGACCGAAGATGATTAGTTCTTCATCCTTCTTTCTGGCTGGAACGATGAAGTAGAGGATATCTTCAGGGTAAACTTTTTCTCACAGGTGAGGCGTCGTGACCGACATGCAGAGGTGTGGTCCTATGCTGCTCTAGAGCGTATATCGTATCCATGTATTGGTTTACAGATTGATAGATATCGGAGTAAATCAAAGATAAACCAAGTTCTTTTTCAGAGATAACATCATCCGCTGAAGGTACATTATTATGAGTATTGATATACTCATTGAGAGGATCAACATCTGGAAGAGGAGCCATAGTCTTAGCCGAGTTCACAACGTAGGGTAGTTCTTCAGGATTGGAAGGACGGGCGTCAGTAGGTTCCTCCCGGGGTGTCTTTCTGAGAGTGATGGTCAATGGTTTGACCTTGTCAGGGTTCTTCTTTTTTATCCAGATTGTGAGAGGCTTCAGAGTACTTTTTGAAGTAGTACGTCCTTTGACTCGGATGATCAGGGGACCATCATTGGAGGATGAGCTTGCTTTAGCTTCATTGTCAGCTTCGTTGCCGTCATCCTTGGGGGGCTAGGATTGGTAAAGTACCGAATCTCCATAGTAAGCTTCGATGCCCTTAAAACGATCGACATCGGCAAACTCCATCTTTATGACACTGTCGCTGTTGACGTATTTGATGCACTGGTGAAGTATGGAAGGAACGATCATGTTCTTATGTATCCATCGACGTCCTAACAAGATGTTGTAGGATACGTTGGCATCGATCACATAGCAGGAAACCTCCGTTCAGAGATCACTGATCTGGCATTTGAGATGGATCTTACCCAGCGGATGGCTTCGACCAGCATTGAAAGCCATGATAGTTGTGTTGGTTGCAGATAGCTCGTGCAGAGGGATTCCCAAAATTTGAAGCAAACTTCTAGGAATGATGCTGAGGGAAGATCCTGGATCGATGTGCATGCGGTCCACCTTGATCGCCCCGATATACCCTGTATAGTACAGGGGTCTATCATGACGATTATTTTTGAGTAACATGTCCTTCTGTGAAAAGGTGATGTTGGGCACCACTTCTATAGTACTGTGGCAGTGAGGACAAGAGACAGGGTCTTCAGCTGGGGCTTTGACTTCGGCGAGGTAAGAGTCAGCATGTAGTAATGCCTCACTTAAGGCCTTCCGTATTTTTTTGGAGAGTCGCAACAGATCAAACAGAGACAACCTGACAGGTGTATTGTATAGCTGAGCCAGTATGTCAAAGTTGTAGGGCCGATCCATGCCTTCGGGAGCTGGCATCTTCAGAGTTTGTCAAACTGCGTCTCCCTCTGCTTGGCTTTGTCCGTAGATGGAGGCTTGGATGGGCCAGCTTCTGAGCTTGTGGAGGCAGCAAGAGGTTGAGAGGGTACTGCTTCTTCTTGTGTGGGGTCGTGTGTCCAAAGATAAGTCTTTCCCGATCGCATCTCGCCAGATAGAACCTCGTAGATGAAAGAGGATACCATATGGCATAACTTGTACTTCATGCCCCTTTTTGCTTTGGGAGGTACCACCCCCTATGTCACTTCTTTCACAAGGTCTGGATGGACCCACATGATCTCACCACGTTTAGTCGTGAGTGGCACCAAGGTTGAGTTGCAAGCTGGCGGTAGGTTGACGACTTCCATTATTGCCTTAGGAATCGGGACCATGCCGTCTGGGACTTCTATAGGAAGAAAGTCACCAAACTGAAGTGAGATCATGTTAGAAGATACAACCTTGTCTTCAGCTTCGAGGTTGATCACTTGGTTTTCGATAAGTTGTTGTATCTTCTTTTTCAGGACAATGTAGTCCTTGGTGGAATGATGCACTTACTGATGATAGAGATAGTACTTGGGATCGTTGAGCTGGCTCGCCTCTATAAGACATCACGGAGGAGGCAATGTCAGATTGTTACCCTTCGTCAATGTGTGAAAGATAGTAATGACATCGTCTTCGTCAAAGGAGAAGGTCTCCTTAGGTTTGTCGGAGGTGTCCTAAGAATTGGAAGCTCCTTTGGATGTGTCGATCTTCAGAACTTTTTTCCCTTTACCCCTACGAACAGGGATAGTTTGAGGATGCTTGCCCTTGTCTTCGGATTTTGGTATTTTCAACCATAGTAGTTCCAAGTTAGGAACTTCGTTTTTAGCAGCAACAACGGCCCCAATAAAAGTGGGCCATGTGTCATACTTATGTATACCCAGACAAAACTTTACCGTAGGAAGGAAGTTATGTCGATAAGTATCCATAAGTTGTGAGTCTGGTATGCTGAAGGGCATCTTCAGTGCTAGCCGCCTGAAGCGTTCAATGAAGGCGATGAGTCCTCCTTTGCTTGGTCTCAATGAGGGTGGACATACTAACATGCATGCCACTCTCGTAAAACCTGTTGAGGAACAACCTCTCCAAGTCTTTGAATGAATTGATACATCCGTCAGACAGACTGCAGAACCATTCGAACGCTACCCCCTGCAAGGTGCTAATAAACAGCTTCGACAAGAACGGATCATCTATGGACAAGTACAGAATCTGCGTGTTGAAGTACATCATGTGTTGACGAGGAGAAGCTAACCCATCAAATGAATTCAGCGTCAGCGGCTTATAGTTGGGAGGGCAAGTGGCATTCTCGCAATCACGGGGATACGGTTGAGATATCCCCATCTTCTGAAGCTCGTCTTTGTGTGAGATGGTGTCGAGATGAGCGACTAGGGAATCAATTGCATCCTGTTGATTAAGTAGGTGTTGGGATACAGCTGTTGAACGGTTGTCATGTGTCGTTGGTGACGGACCACCCCCAGTATTTACAAGATTTGGAGGAGGCTTAACAGAATGATGCTCCTTTTGCAGTGAAGGAGGGTTGTTTTTGTGGGCCCGACTAGCGTAGGTCGAGATGTTTTATTGAGGTGGAGGAACAGCCCCAGCAGCTTGAACCGCCATGATACTGGTAAGCATATCAGTGATCTCGGCGAACGCTGTTTCCAGACCCTCTAACCATTTGCTGTTCTGATCACTGTCTTCTTCAGGTCTTTCTCCGTCCGCCATGTATGTAGATAACATGCGAGGATGAACAGAGGAAACAGTATAAATGGTGCTGATACTGTCTGTCTTTGAGTGGACAAGTCCTTCATCTTCCGGTAGAGGAGGTAGATAGTCACCATCAGATTCGGAGGGATCATCGTCCTCTGGCAGGGTACCCCCAGTGTGGAGGTCATCCGCTTCAGACTCTGAGGGAATACTACCTCCAGCTTGGGATTTTTTGTCGTCCATGAGAAACCTTGCTTTTGACCGAGTACCCATATAAACTCCTTCAGATGTGATAGCCTGTCGGACATCTGTCGGTAGACTTCTTCTTCTTCTTCTTCTTGCGGAACTGAGAGAGAAAGTTGGGTTCGTAGTCTACCGTCTTTGATTGGGGCTTCCGTAAGGGGGACCTCATGAAGCCATGTTGGATGAAACACACAGTGGCTTTTCATCGTCAGAGAAGTCTAGCCGTCGAAATATAGACTTTCTCTAAGGCACTCTTGTTGATTTGGAGCAGCAACAGATGATAACAATACTAGTGCACGGATGTGCACTACGGATTATGATTTATCATGTTGCACAAGTCAGCGGAAGGGAGTTTTGCCTTACAACCCATGTTGTATGCATCGCCAAGCTTTGCATACGAGTTCGTAAGGAGAGTTGGCGCATGCAGACTTAGTTTATGTGCAGGGGCAACCCCCACACCTAAGTTCTATGATGTCCTTGAAGACAGCCCCGTGCTATACGTGTTGGGGCCTGTCTTTTTGTTGTGGGCGCATAGGCCTAGGAGAATGGCCTTGGGCGCATGCTCCTTGACAGCACGTCTGAGCCTCCTTGATATGGGCGTATAGTATGGATCCAGTGAGCCCTTTGGACGCATAGACTTGGGTGTATGACCCTGGATGCCCAGTCTGTTGAAGACAGACGTGTTCTGGTTGGGGCTATGCGCCCAAAAGCTCATTTGGGCGCATGGCTTTGGGCGCATGCTTGGTGGAGCAGCGCTATTTTCTTCCAGTTTTGCCTCCTTCGTTTCTGAGCCTCGTCGGGTTTGGCCAGAGTGTTGCGCACCCCGATTCTTGGCATCATAGTATTTTCCTTTGCCAAGTCTCGGGTGTTGAACACCCTGTTGTTGGTTGTGCAGAAAGAGAGTCACTAGGCTAGTAGAGCCCGGAACGGTGTGAGCCTTCTCCATTTGGAGAGATTTTGTGGCAGAGTCATGCCCCATGTAACAGAGTCCTCCAGTTGAATATCTGCTATGATGCTAGCACGATATGCACAGCGAGCCTTCGGAAGCCAAGTCTTGCGAGACTTTTTTGGATTCGCTGATTTTGAGGGAGTAGAGCCACCCCTCGAGAGCATCTCTTCGAACGTCTGCTGATCGAACTTTACGATCAACATCTTCTGAGTGCTCCCCACTTTGTCGGTATCGGATTGCATCACCACCTTCTCGTCAGATGAAAAGGTAGTCCCCAGCAGAGTCGCCATTTTTGTGGACACACACAAAAGGAAGAAGAAATGCTGTCTTTTCTTTATTGGCGTAAGGCACCACAAATCGAGTACGCCTGAGAGATCCTGCGCTAAGGATCCCCAAGTACAAAAAAGAATTTTGGGGAATGGGACGATGGAGATCTAGCGACAGTTGCTCCTTTACTCTGTTGACTCTCTGATTACAAAAGTGAGAGAAAACCTAAGAAAATTTCTAACTCTCGGCTCCATGGCAAGAAGTGCAGCAATTTAGCTCTTGAAAATGCTCTATGTTCTGTATTTTGAAGAGTAATGAGTCCCTCCTTTTATTATCATTCTAGAGCTGGAATGATGTTATATGCCCACATGAGGAAACATGCTGGTTTTTATGTGGACACATATTCCTGCTTTGGGCGCATAAGATGTAGGCGCATACAGGCTGCGAGATCGTGGGTTGGTCATGGTGTTGACGTGGACGCATGCTTCGGTACACGACTGTTCGTGGAGACTGACGTGGCCGGATGCTTCGATGCACGTTTTGATCATGGCTTTGACTGAGTCAGGCTTTGGCGCATAGCCATGTCTCAGGCTATGCGACCTCCTTTTGAAGGAGCTAGTCTTAGGCGCATAGCGCTTCACTGACTGGGCGTATAGTGCTTTACTGGCTCGACGCATAGAGCTCCTTTGGCTGGGCGCATAGGGCTTCACTGGCTTAGGCGTATGGGGCTTCATTGCTAAATTTTTTTATGCTTCTACAGATATGTTGGTGGAAGATAATCGTCATGACCGACCCCTTTACTTTACAGGATATGTCGATACTATGAAGGTTGATCCCATCTTGATCGACCCTGGGTCTGCGTTCAGCATCATGCCAAAGACTTTACTAGATGCCTTAAAGATTTCTGTACATAATCTTTTAACAACCTTCAAGACAATCCTGGGATTTAATTCTGGAAGAAGCGAACCTTTGGAAAAGATTCGCCTGAAAGTTCAAATAGGCAATCTTCGTACAAAGTTTACTTTCTATATGATCGACAATCATGGCTCTTATAATGCCTTGGTGAGAAGACCCTTTCTACATGAGCATAACATTGTTCCATGCACTCTACACCAATGCTTTAAATATGTAGACGTCAATGGAGAGGTCCAAAAGGAAGTAGCTGACCTAAATCCTTTCAAGGGAATTGAAGCTTATTATATTGATTCTCGGATGTACAAGGAAGAATTCATGAAGTTTGTATTAGCGATGGATAGTGAGGAAGATCAGAAAGATACTTCAAAAGATGTTCTCATAATCCCTGTCAAAGGACGTACTACTCGTCCCTCTTTTTCTCAGGCATTGGCTATCCATCTTTCCTCTCATAACAAACAGCTTCCTGCTATAGAAAGGGAACAAGGAAAGCTTACCTCTTCTGAGCCTCTTATTATTGACCTTCGTCGAAACAAACCTTCTCCTTCCCCTCCTCTAATTATCAACCTTTCTAAGCCTTCTGTTAAGGCCAAAGAGTTACTGTAAATAATGATGTACAAATCAATAAACCTTACTAAACCGTCTGTTAAGGCTAAGAGTCTTATTGTAAATGATGATGTACAAATCAATAAAGTAGCATCGCCTTTACAGTATACTGATGTTCTTTATTATACTCGATGTTATTTAGAAATGCTAGATAACTTCGAACCACTTACCATAGGGGCAGTTCAACCTCTCCAAGATGAAGTATTGCTTGAACCAATGCAGGGCTCCTTCTTCTTAGTTCCTTCTAGGAAGAAAGATAGACTTCCAATACTTTTTAGTAAAGGATGCCCAATGATGAAGAGGAAAATCACGATAACAGAAGACTTCAACTTCGTCGATATAGTCAACAATCAAAAGATATCATTCAAAAGATGGGCTATAATTTTAAAGCTGGTCTCAATGGTGGTAAGGGAAGGCGAACTCTTATTCGTATCCCTGCTCCAAAAGGAAAATTACAACAATATTACAGTAAAAAGAAGCGGGGATTGGGTTATACTTCACCAATTCCAACTCCAGAAGCCTCCGAATTCGATGAAGAAGAACGATCTAACTCTTCTGATTCTATCTCATAGGATTTTGATGCCAGTATAGGGCACGTCCATCGAGTGACTCTATCTTCCAATATGGTAACTGCTGAGTTCTCGGAAGACGACGAAGACTTTGCCGAAGCCTCTGAATCTCATCCTTGGGCACAAAGGATGGATACTCAATGGGAGCTTCGCTTTGAGCAACGTCAGCCACCTACCGAAGATCAGCTGGTTCAAGTCAATGTTGGAGATGAAACTTCCCCAAAACCAATATTCGTCAGCAAAAGCCTTCCTGAAGCGGATAAGAAAGGACTGATCCAACTCATTAGTGAATACATTGGTGTCTTTGTTTGGAGCTATGAAGACATGCCGGGATTAGATCCCCAGATTGCTACCCGTAAACTTAACATTCTGCCGAATGCAAGGCCAGTCAAGCAACAACAGCGTCGATTTCGACCTGACATGATGGACGCCATAGAAGCCAAAGTCAAGAAGCTCATTTCCTGTGGCTTCGTCAGAGAAGAAAAACATCCAGACTGGGTGGCTAGCTAATGTTGTCCCATTTTTGAAGAAAACATGGAAGGTCCGAGTCTGCATCGACTTCAGAGACCTTAATGAAGCTTGTCCCAAAGACGAATTTCCTCTTCCAATCACTGATGTCATGATTGACAATACTTACAGATTTGAGCGTATATCTTTTATGGATGGATTTTTAGGATATAATCAAATCAAGATGCGTGCCGAAGATGAGAAACATTCATATTTTTGTACTCCTATTGGAGTCTATTGCTATACAGTCATGTTGTTTGGTCTCAAAAATACTGGTGCAACTTATTAGCGGACTATGAGTACTATCTTTTGTGATCATTTGCGAAAGACGGTTGAATGCTATGTAGACGATATTGCTGTCAAAAGTCGTCTAAAGGAAGACCACATTCAAGACTTGAGAACTATATTCGATCTAATATGCCATCATCAACTTAAGATGAATCCCACCAAGTCATTCCTGGGAGTCTCTAGTGGCAAATTTCTTGGATTCGTTATTACCTCTAAAGGTATACACGTTGACCCTGAGAAGAACAAAACCATTCAAGAGATGCGTCCTCCATGCAACCTAAAAGAGCTACGAGGATTCCAGGGATGGCTTGCGTATATCAGGAGATTCATCTCAAATCTCTCTGGATGCTATTGACCGTTCACTCAACTCATGAAGAAAGGTGTGTCTTTTATTTGGACTGAAGAATGTCAATAAGCATTTGAAGGCATAAAGCGGTACTTGATGAACCCTCCAGTTCTAGTGCCTCCAGTCTCAGGAATACCCTTTCTGATGTATGTTCGAGCGATGGACCATTCATTAGGTGCTTTATTAGCTCAGAAGAATAAAGAAGGTCATGAATAGGCTATCTATTATCTTAGCCGTACAATGATTGGAGCAGAACACCGATATATCCCAGTAGAAAAAGAACGTCTAACTGTGATGTTTGTTTTTCAAAAGACAAGATATTATATCACTAGCCAAAGTATTCATGTTATTTCTAGAGTTAACCCTCTCCAGGACTTGATGAAGAAGCCCAGTACACTTAATTCCAGACTTGCAACATGGGCCATATTGTTAGCACAATATGATATGGTTTATGTCCCTCAAAAGTCTCACTACAAAAAAGTGTCTTTCTGGGACGCCAAAAATTCGTCTTAAAAAGTTTCAAATCAGTCCTAAATTATAATTCGGGACAAATTTTAGGACGGAATGTAACAGTGCTATTAGGGTGGCGTGGCAAAAAGTTTTAGGACGAAAAATACCGTCCTAATATGGTTTTAGGGTCGAAAAATCTAACTGTACCAAAAGAGTTCGAATTATTATATGTTTATGACGGTTTACTAAACTGTCCCAAAATAAAAAAGTTTGTGACGAATAACGTCCGTCCTAGAAAAATTTGCATGCGTCACAAAAGAATGTCATTTATATTTACGACAATTACATAACCGTCCCAAAAGTAATGCTTATGAAATTATTGTTTGAATTTTTCAGCTATAAAACATACAATTTAAATACATATAACAAAATTCATATAATCATGGCCGTTGTCGAGCTTGTCCTCAGACATATCTCGAGGAGTCGGGGCTCCCATAGAAAAAAAAAACTTAACAACATCAAGCATTCTTTACTATCATTTACAAAATAGAAAAATATATTACAATAACTTGAAGACAAGAAAATTCATTTATAACTATAATGTTCAATTGGTAACGCAAGCGAAAAGCTTAACATTAAGCATCCTTTACCATTATTTACAAAATAAATCCAAAACATAATACATCACCCACACCATCACTTACAAAATGAACCATCATCTCCACCATTACATACAAAATTATGAACCCAAAACATTAAGCACTACACCATATTTTCGAATCATCTATTAAAACATTCACAAAATTAACCCAAAATTTTTTCCATCACAAGAGTCGTCCCCCATCATTTAAGTAAATCCACAACGCTTTTGAAGGACCTGCAAATGAAATTAAGACATGCCAATATATTAGCGAGGGCATGCTAACTGTACAAACCACCAAAAAAGATAGACAAGAAGTTCCAAACTCTACAGACCAATTTGCACAAACTAGACTACATAATTTTGTGAATGTTTAAATCAGAACAAAACGATCAATCAGGTCTATATTTATATTTGGTAGTGCATATGTTCTTACATTCATTTTTATTAACATGCATCCCATGTGCCCAGTATCTCCCTCAGAAGCTCATAATGTAAAGCTACAAACACTTCATTGTGAAGTTCATTTATCTAAAAGTAAATAAACTATTACACCAGATCCTGGTGGAGATAAAATATACTTACAAATTGAGATGTCCTTTGAAAGGACCAACCAGTTCAATAAAACAAAAGGCATATACCAAGGTAGCAGTTTTCTTGGTTATTGACACACATGCGTAAAAATTTCCTTCTAGAGCATGTTTGCCATTAGTTTATTAGGGGAACATCTTTCTTAGCATCACAATTGCATCCTCCTTTGATACTTAAAGCTGGGTTTTCTATTGCCTATTTGCATGCTTCTGCTTATTTTTGATAAGATAGTTCATTTTTGGAGCAACTTGTGGAAGCCTGAGAGATTTCTTTGAGAAGCTGCTTATAATTCTACTTTTGGAAAAGCAGCAGCAATGCCAAAGAAGCTTGAGAATGTGAACTAAACTATCAATGATGATAAACATGTAGCTTGAAGCAGTTTAGGTTGGCATAAGCGCTCATCTTGAATCATGTCACACACAACATTATCCCTTATATTCATTTAATCCCCTTTTGAATTCTTGACTTAAATTTTTGCAAAACTCATATTCCAAACTTACAGATTCCTAAAATCACAACTCTAAAATAGAACATATTATAGATTGTAGGTAATTAGCGGATAGGGATCTTTAGAATATGCCATGATATCCAACTCTTTTGTGCACAATAGAGCTCCGGGTATGGAAAATTACTAGACAATTTTGTATAATTTCCATAAGCAGGTTAAAATTGTCAAATTTAATTTGAATGCAACAATGACCATGACTATAAATAAAATTATTGCAACACAAAAGTAAGGAATTTTACCTGGGATCTAAGGACTTCTTTGTACGTCCCAATTTTCCTTAGAGCAATCGTAAATTTAGTCATTACAGGTCCTATAAAGGATTATGGCTCCATTAGTAGCCATTAAGTAAGAAGCATGAAAATTGAAATTAGAAGATTCTAGGAACTGACTGGCTATTAGAGAGGAATTGCATTTTCTGTCATGCGATAGAAAATTAGTGCTAACCAAACTCATAGAAACTCATCTGGACTAGGAAATTGCTTTCTTAAAAATACTTGCATGTTGCTAACTCTAACAGAGCCACAACTCCACTCCCATTACAATCACTTCCCACAGAAAGTGCTTGGATAAAAACATAGATTAAGACCTAAGAATGTAGTAAGAAATATATAGGAACCAGTACTCTTGATAATCTTCATACGCGAGCAACAACAAATGTCCACAGCAATCATTGACAGCTGATTAGCATTTCCATCTTCTTTCAAGTCAGGCAACCATCCATGTCACATATATATGCTTAGTAATATAAAATATTGATATCCTATTTAAGTGAAAGCAAAACAAGGTACTTGATTCATAATGGAAGTATTCTGAAAACCATTTACATCTTCAGTTGAATGTTTTAATGTTCAGTTGATTGAGTCAAGAGTTTTTTTCTCCTTCATTAATTATAAATAAGAAGAAACTCTATGTAAGTAAAATACATTGTTTTAATGTGAAAATTATTAGATATTTAAGTAAAAGATGTGATAAATATTCGTATCAAACTTGGAACAAGTATATTAGCCAATGGCCTTGTAACCATGCAAACTTGTGTAGGAGATTCTTTCGAATAACTTGCGTAGAAGATTTCCCGTGGAAGAATAAATCTAGAGCCTTTGAGAAGTTCAGTATCAAACTAGGTCGATCTCAATTTCTTACAATCATTTTCTATATATTACCATTTCTTAATATGCATCTTTTAAAACAAAATTTATCATGTTGAAGTTATCAAGATTTTGATAATGAACAAGATGTACATTTAATGTAAAATTAGCAAATTATACAAAACACCCTCATCATCCTGAGATGCTTCCTTATGTAACGTAAAAGGCTTAAAACTGGGTCAGTGATTATAGTATGTTTCAGCTATGTTGTATAACAAAGAATATGCAAATAAATACACTCCATTATTGCTCATGTGTTGAAGATAACATAACTTGGAAATGTATATATAATATATAGTAGTACTCCATGTTTGAAACTACTAAGAATGACTTCCAAGAGTGTTATCAGTTTGAAAGGATAAAGGCGAGATTGAAGATCAACATCAAAATGATAACATGGTCTTGTAATAAAACTTCTAATATAAAATAATATGAATAACATAGAAATGGACATATAAGCAAATTGTTTTTTTCATGAGAAAGAATCAAATATTTATCTTGTGTATCAGAATAAGTGACTCGCATATGAAGGTTAGGCATGTGTCAGAGAGTTCAAAAACTAATTTCAAGTGCCAAACTCAATTAAATTAAAATTAATAGTACGTAAGAAAGATATGCACAAATAAAATGGTAGTTGGCAAATCATCAATGCTAATGTTATCTTTAACATAAAAAAAAAATCCTAACAAATGCAACAATGAGCATGAGAAACATAATATCCAAGTTTTCAATTTGAGTAAGAATAAATTATGGAATATATTATCTACCTTATTATCCTCATTTGGAAGACATAGCAAACAATGCTAGATGACATGATTTCCATTCTAGTCCTTTGTAAGATCAAGAAAACCTAGTTTTAGAGCTGCAACTGCCAGTCCAATATATTGTCATGTTTTTGAGTGTCTCTACTAACTTCGGCACAGCTCGTCCTGGTGAAGTAGGAGTCTCAACTAATATGATAAAAACAAGTTGAAAAATAATAATGTAGTAATACAGAATATCTAATCAAATGATCACAAAATGGGAGACAGACTTGTAGGTTGTGTAGATGTTTGGATAAAATGATGACAACAAGGGATGCAGACTTGTAAACATGTGTTGATGTTTGGAGTAGAAACATACTCCAAGTAAAATAAGTTAGAAGCAAAAAATAGAACATTCTTTGGAAAAAGGGCGTATGGTTAATAGTAAAAAGTAATGTTTAAACACAGAGGGACTTAGTTAACAGTATTAATGAAACATAAAATTATAGAATATAAATAGATGATGAAAATTTATAAAACATAAAGCAAACATCAAAAACAAACATATCCACAAATAGTGACAAGTTTTTATTAATAAAAACATTGGATATAACCACAAGATGACAACTAAAAAAGAATAAATCAAATATAGACATCAATAACCAAGGTCCATGATTAAGTACAATAGAGCAACAACATAAGCTTAAAGAACAAGTAGATTTGTGTAAGCATATACGATGAAATGCAGATTAATTAATCTACTAAAAGTTTGTATTGCAGGCTTCTAGACTAATACTATAAATTATGTAGATTCTATTGAGTTCCATCTAAGTTACTAGAAAATCAACATTCCTCTGCATCTTATAAGCTAGTCATCTACTGGGCCAGCTTGGTTTCTTACGCAGATTGCTAAATAAAATCACTTACTTGGAACCAGATCACTACAAAAGCAGATATAATGAAACATGCCAGTCTTAACCTTAATTGCTGTTGCGGACTTTCTGTTTTCTCAGTGAGAACAGAGGATTACCTTAACGACAATACCATCCATAGAACCACTAGCTGTGTAAAGCAGCCCCTCATGAACTTGCAATACGTAGATCGGGTATGATTTTCTTAGCAACTTTTTGTTACCAGCCTGAATTGTACCTGATATCCCCGTAGCCAAATCGATTTCCTATATATTAGCATTTGGTTCAATTAAAAGGCATAAGGAAGCCATTCTAATCAAATTACAGTTGATAAGAGTTCTATACTTGAAATATTTGTGTTAGTAGCTTGTGAAGAAAAGTTTCTCATGGTCAACACAAGTATAATGGCATATGGATGTCCTCAAAAATAAAATTGACATCGTATATTAGCAGATTATCACATACCTGTATGCTATTATCATTGCATCCACAATAAAGTTTGCCATGTACAAGATCCAAGCACTTCACATTCTTATTAGAGTTGAGCAACTTAGAACCACCATTCCAAGAAAATACCTAATCAGAAAACATAAATGTAATCATGGGAAATCAAACAAGAAACAGAAAGAAAAAAAAGGTTTCCTTGCCAACCCTGTTCATATCAATTTTAATCTTGACAAGGAACTCAAGTTCCAGCTAGTTTCAGTGGTAAATGAGACATAAAGAATTTTAGTGCCAGTTTGACATTTACTAATAACCTTATATAATCTAAACTTAAATCAGCCTCTTCGTGAAATCCCAAAGAAACACCATAACGAGAACTATAAAATGTTGCAAATAACAGAAACAACTACAATAAGGGTGTCCAAGGTACCTTGACACCAGCTCCTTGTGGAATAAAGCAGGCAATGGTTTTTGCAACAGTCAGATTATGAACTTGGTCTTTCATATCATGGACTTCTGCACATGAGATATTTCTGTCTCAAACATTCCAAACCTTCTCATGAAAAATGAAGTTTTTCAGTTACGGAAGCACATGGAGATACTGATATGCGTATGGGGACAATCAAATATCATACCCTCACTGTTTTATCAAGTGAACAACTGTACAGTTTCTCTCCAGACTGTGAAATGTCCAAGCTGGTTATAGCTTTCGTATGTTCGCAACTTTCTTGGATCAGATCAAGAATTCGATCACCTCCTTCCCACACCTGTAGCGCTCCAGATCAATGGTATTAACAATCTACTGAATATTAGTCCAAATCCGATCAAATTCTCAAAATGCACAATGCGATAGTTCAGGTGCACTTGTGTGTATCAGTATCCCTTATTTTGTTTTTATTTTTGAGGGAAAATGGTATGAGTACTCGGTAGCATCTGATTAAAAGAATAATTCTTATAGGAGAAAAGGGTTACAAAAACTCGCATACAAACTACATGAAAAATAATATATGATGATGATGATGATGACATTATACATGGGTATAAAACTAGATATCCTAGATAAATGCTGCTTGTGTTATAATTTTTGAGAGAAAATAATGTTGGTTATAGTGAGCAATTACTATACCCAATATTCTATGAAGCAAGTTGTTTAATTATGGTGATATAATCAGTAAACACAAGACTTTCACCTTTATTGTGCCATCTGAATGTCCAGAAAATATTTTTTTCTTGAAGTAAACTATTGAGAACACTTCCCCATTTGTGCTACAGTCTGCTTGATTCAACTCCTTGTGATTCCGGATGTCTTGCAGTCAACAAGGATTCATTTGTTAGTATCACCTAGGAACACTTAGACCTAGGATCCTGAAGAAGGGGCTGGAAAGACATAAAACTTACAGAACTAGAATTTTTCTCGTCTGAGAGAATTTCTAGCATCTTGTATGCTATGACAGACGATTTCTTGAGTTCTCTCAAGTTTTCAAAATATCCTTAATGTAGAAAGTAAGTTCCTGCATTCCCTTTGGAAATTCATAATATGTTACAAAACAATAAGACAAGGAAATATATTCTGCTCCTTATTACCCAGATTAATTCTAAATTATCAAAATAATAACTAGGAAACAGATCTCGTAAAAAGCTAGTAGGAGATGAAATCCATGTGGTAGTATGATGTTGGTGCTTTAGCATCATTTTCTGTGTCAGTGACTCAGTATGATCAAGATTATACTATCTTGGTTCTTATTTGATAGATGATATCTGCAATTTCTTGTTAAAGAAAGAAAAAAGAACAAAATGTATTTATGGAGGCTTACTAGCATCATTCATAAATCTCCTTACAGCGAGCATAGCTAGTGCTTTGTCATCTAAATTTTTTGAGGACTTGAGAATAGAAATGTATTGCTTTAGCAAGCAAAGCCTTCTAGCTCCTCGAATGCCTGTGTCAGGAAGAGCAGAGAGCATGTGTACGAGCCACGTTGCAGATACCAGACATGCCGAGAATAAGTCAATATTTTTGCTCTTCAGGCCTTCAGCTGGAGCCTCAAACATCAAACCAAACTCATGGCTGGCCAAAGCATAAGCATCAGCTAGAGCATGCAATATTTTAGAAGCCCGCAAACCCGCTTCGTCGACACGGATGGATCAGAGGCATTTGATGAGATCGAGGCAGGAGGGGTCTTTGAGGTGGTTGTTGGAGGAGGTGATCGAACAACTGGAGGAGGGGCACGTGGCAGTAGTAGAAGCCGTCGATGTCTGGCTGGTAGCGGTGGTGGCGGAGGTCACAACAGAACAAGGTGAGGAGGATGTGACTGCCGGCGGTGAGGGTGGTGTGATAGGAGTGGCCGAGAGGGAAGGTGGAGGAGTGGGGACACGGAGTTGTTTGGCTATGAGGGGGGAGGCTGGTAGTGGTAGATGGGTTTGTGGTCATGAGTAGGGTTAAGAAAGTGATTGGGAGGGGCGCTTGATGTGTGATCCAACGGTGGGAATTTTTGACGAGAGATCCAACGGATAGAAGAGAACAGAAGTAAGGAAAAAAATTCCAAATTAAATTGGTCATGAGCCGCCAAATATTTGGCAATCCTGCCAAGATTATTTGGGACAATTATAAAAATATTTAGGACAAAAAAATTTAATAGTCCCAAATAAGATATCTATTTTTCAATGTCCCAAATAATACTATTTTTTGTTACAAAAAATATAGTCGTCTCAAAAACTATTTTTTTATGACGGTTTAGACTTGCGTTTATAATAGCGTCGTCCCAAAAGTCTACTTTTTTTGTAGTGTCTATTAAAGGTCAAGCTCTTGCTGACTTTCTGGCAGCTCATCCAATTCCCAAAACGTCTAAACTCTACGACGAGATTCCAGACAAAACATTGGAGCCCAACATAATTTCAGAAGAAATTCTTACATGGCGTCTATTCTTTGATGGTGCATCCAGAATCGAACCAAAAGGTGCTATTGTCGTTGGAGTTAGAATCGTCCTCGTTTCACCTGAAGGGTTAGCTATTCAAAGAGCTTATTCTTTAGATGAGTCGTGTTCCAATAATGTGGTTGAATACAACGCTCTTTTCATTAGTCTCCAATTGGCTAAACAATTAGATATTGAGTATCTTGAAGTTTACAGAGACTCCAAACTGATTGTTAATCAAGTTAGAGGCCCCGACATCAAGATCTGGTTCCATATCATGATGCAGCAATCAGGATGGCTACTTCCTTCAAAGGCTTCTTTATCGAGCATGTACGCCGAGCATGTAATACAGAGGCTTATGCACTCGCTAATCTTGTAGCAGTGTTAGCAATTCTAGTAAGACGGCAACAAATGATCATCATCACTAATAGAGAGTTATTTTGCGTCGAGAATAACTCAAATATTGAAATCAACAACATAAACATGAAATTCAACAATTCGGTTGAAGTTTGTACTATCAGTGAAGATTGGAGGACTCCTTTTATAGACTTGGTAGTCCATGATATCTTACCCGAAGATCCTAAGGAGGCTACAATAATTCGTCGACGGTCACTCAGATTCTATTATAATCATTCTATAAAGACACTTTAATTACCGACGAACATTTGACAGCTTACTCCTACGCTATCTCGCAGGAGAGGAAGCAAAACAAATACTTCGTGAAGCTCATGACGGTGTTTGTGGCGCACATCAGCCTGGTCCTAAACTATAGGATCGTATTCGCCATATGGGCTATTATTATCCCTTGATGGTATCCGATGCAATCGAGTATGCAAGAAAGTGCCGAGTATGTCAAATCCATGCTGACTTCATCCATCAACCATCAGAATTTTTTCACCCGATGGCAGCATTATGGCCCTTTGAAGCTTGGGATATGGATGTCATTGGTCCTATTAACCCTACCTCGTCTCGAGGACATCGGTTCATATTGGCCATAACTGATTATTTCTCAAAGTGGGCTGAAGCTATACCTCTAGCTGAAGTCAAGACTAGCAGTGTCATCAACTTCATCAAACATCATGTGATCTACAGATTCGGCGTTCCTCGACGAATCATTCATGATAATGGGCCACAATTTATAAGTCAAAAGTTTACTCGATTCTGCGATGACAACATGATCAATAATATTGCTTCTACAGCTTACAACCCTGCAACTAACGGGTTGGCAGAAGCATTTAACAAGACCATCATCAAAATCATCAAGAAGTTTGTTTCTACCAACAAACAAAACTGGAGTAAAAAGCTTGAAAAATGTCTATGGGCTTACCGTACTATCGTACATACTCCTACAGGATGCACAACTTTCTCTTTGTTATATGGATGCGAGGCCGTCTTACCATTGGATATCTAGATCCCTTCCTTAAGGATTGCCATTTCCAATGAACTCACAACATAAAACAATGATCGTCTTCGACTTCAGGAGCATAAAATGATTGACGAGAAAGGGCTCGTAGCTCAGTAACATATTGAGTTATACCAAGCTCGTCTATCAAAAACCTTCAACCCTAAAGTCAAAGTCCGAACATTTCAGAAAGGAGAACTAGTTCTAACCGTCAGACATCCTATGACTATGACGCACATGAGCAAAGGCAAATTTGAAGCAAAGTGGGAAGGACCCTATATTGTAAGTAAAGTTTTCCCAAACGGAGCTTATCAATTGATTGGTATGGACGGTCGAGTCGCCATGATGCCTATCAATAGCAAATTTCTCAAGAAATATCATGTTTGAAGACAAAGAGATATCAACATAGAGAATCAGAATGTAAATAAAATTCCTTTTATTTGCATAAATCAGACAGAAGGAAATACATAAAATCAACAAGAACAAGAGCTCTCTTGATTGAAGACATGTTTTACAAGAAGCTCGAAGACATTATTGTCCGATGAAACCAATAGTTCATAGTTACCCTTCCTCAAAGCTTCTTCTTCGACAGTACTTCCAGTCTCTACCAGTCTGGCAAGGATATCTTGTTGTGGCCCAGGAACAGTCGTGCTTGCTCCCAATTGTGGCTGGGTAGGCAGCGAAAGCTCGTCAGAAGAAGTGTCGGTAGCAGCTTCGATCTTTGAGATGGCCTCAGCCTCTTTGGGCGTACCTTCGGAAGACATTTGCGATGAAGGGATAGGTGGGGATAACATTCTTAAAAGTTCTGCACTATTTATAGACAGAAAGGCCAAACATTCTGTCTTGGGAACCGAAGCAACCTTTCTTCGAAAATGCATGTTCCTTCATTCATCTCATTTCATCTCGTGAATCGGTCTCCGTTTATTGTCTGTCACGAAAACCGAAATAACCTTTCTTTGAAAAGGCATGCTTATTCATTTATCAATATTTTTAGGCCTACATTTATTATCGTTTATTTACTTTCTCGTAAATAAAGCCACAGATAATAAATACTCAAAATCCCCAGTTGAGTCCATCCAAATTATCAATTCTGTCTTTCGAAACCCAGCTGTTTTAAAAGGTATCTCATCTTTATGATAAATCTGTATTATCACAGATATCATCTTTTTAGACATGATATCTTGTCTTTGGGTCCCAGCTGATTTAAAGATCATCAATAGAAAAATGAGTTCACGTCCATATTACCTCTGGATTCTATTTTCTGTATCATCACATCAAATCAAGTCATAAAGGAGAGAAAAATTATTCTTTATTCCTTCTTTAAAAACATAGATACATCTTAATGAAAATCTATTACATCTCTGATTTTCATTCTAAATATAACAAATATAGGTCTATTACATCTTTGGATCTTCTTGTTGGTGCCAGTTCCTTGTCGACTTGACCTGAAGCAGCGAGCAAGGCAACGGAATCAACTCTGGTCTTCTCTCTCAGAACGACGAGAGGAGAACGATAGAGTACAACAGCTCGAAGACAAGTTGCTGTCAATACAACTGGTGGAGAAAAGATGACCCTTCGTGAGAAGTAGGAATGTGATCACCCTTGTGATACGATTCCTAGTTCTGTGTCTCTACCATCCAACTCTTATGTATAAAGGCCCTTCCTACATCTCAAGGAAGTCCTTTTAAACATGAAGAGTTCTTAGCTCTCCGATGTGTATGTCAAGGTGGTTTAGCTCCATAGCATCTGAGGTCACCGATACCAGTTCTGGGGAGTTTTGTCAGTCGGTCCCATGCAAGTATGAGAAAGAAGATGAGAATATAGTAAATATTCTTTTCTTCTCGTAACTATTTATATGCAATTGAAGCTGAAACATTATGCGCGTCCATAGGCGTATATTTCAGAAAGAATGAAGCACGAAAGCATGAGAAACACCATGTGTCGTTCAAAAGTTTGTGTTGCCAGAATCGAAAAAGTTTAAAAATGTGCGGGACGTGTCAAGACAGTTACACAACAAAGCTCAAATGCGCCAGGATTTAATAAAGTCCAATTTTTTATTTCATCATGGAAAAGAGGACAGACACTACAGACATAGGCGCTATGGCCATTATATAAAAATGACGCTCTCGTATCACGTCACTTCTTCTTTCCATCATTAGTTTGACGCAAGACAACGCTCAATTTCTCCATGTAATGGATTCCTGAGCGATGCATCAAATGGAGGAATCCTACCCTATGTTCTAATGCTCCATGATCTTCAGAAGAAGACGGTGGCCCACCTCTGGAATGAGCAATGACTGTTGGGGTCAGGCCAAAACAGTCGAGAAAGTTCTCCGTCCTCAGGGACGGGTTAGCTTCCAGCAAATACTCCGCAGGCGCAGAGTGTAACTTCTCCTCAGAAGCTTTGCCGTTGTCATTGTCGTTCGCCCCTTCTTCATGTTGGTGAATGAAAATGAAGGTTCAATTTCATGCTCATATATATAGTGGAGATTGGCCCACGCCAACACTTCGTATTCCCTATAAATGGTAGGATAGCGTTTAACGAAGAAAAAAAAAGAAAGATGTTTCGGAAAAAAGTGACCCATAAATAGATTCATTATTGGGAATGAACCGAGTACTTAATGATTGTGTGGTTAACAGTGCAAAATTTCCTATGTTGCACAACCCGTACGTTGTGCGACCCATCAGGTTACGCAACCATGCGCATCAATCAGGTTGCGTTGTATCTTGCCATACAACATGTCAAAGTTACGCCCAAAAGACAACACAACTTTTTGAAGTACTGCAACACGGGTTGACAACAACCAAACCCTAAAAAGGGAGGTACAAGTTATGGAGTGTGCCCAACTCTAAAAAAAGTGGGCACACGTTGTCAGAATCAAGCCAAACCCTAAATAGGGTGGCCGATGATCGATAGGGTGGTTGTCACGCCCCAGAACCAGAATACCGGAAAGCGGGAGAGTGACTCAGCCAGCTAGGTATTGTGGGTAGATGAATACCATATAATACGACCAATGCTGTCTTAAAAGACGAGAGGGTGCATACTACATGAAAGTCTCCCTACTGTCACTCAACATCTATTGTCTCAATCATTCAAACAAGAAGCAATAATAGAGAACATGTAAGATAAAGCAGTAAGGCATCCCAAACGCTTAGTCAAAATGTTCTTAAGATCTGGCTGTACAAAACATAGCCAGATGGTATAGCAAGGTATACACAATCGTTATCAGCTGTAGTCTGACTTAGTTACAATTATATAAAAGTAAGTACAAGACAATCCGACTAACATGTCGGTGCCAAGTGGCAAAATGTAAAGTAGTAAAACGAGCAAGAAAGTAAAGAACCCACTCATGTCCTCCTGCGACCATCCCTCTAGTATTGACCAACTTGGAGGTAGAAGTAAGCTGAGTCCTCGGTAACTGGCTCTAAATCTGGTCATGTAAAACCAGATAGGTTAGACCTCTAATAGCAAGTACCACAAGGAAGCACGATATGAGAACTAAAACCAGTGATAAGAGTTAAGAATTAATATAATAATAAGTCTCCACTTGCTACCGGGATTCACACAATATCATGACACTTCAAACCAACTTTCCAACCAAATAAGGACAGAAGTTGACCCGTCATGTCCTAACATGCTGATCATCTCAGTAGTTAATAGAGTAGGTACAATACACAAACAAATCAATTTAAACGGTCATGTAACTACTACGGCTTGCTACTGTAAGTTCCAAGTTGTCTTAGAAATATGTAATAAGAATTCCTCTGTTCTTACTATGCACAAGCAAGGCTAGTCTACCCAATAATCAATTACCCAAATCATGAATTAGACGAGTCCCGATGGGACGCCCGTCATCAGTATACAGTAAATAAATATAAGCAGATACCGCTTCCTGCCCCGTGTGGCAGATTTACAGTATCTATGGGAACCAGCCGACATGTCGGGGCACTAATTGTCCCAAGGATGACTGTCATGTAAGAACTCGGGAATCCATTATCTCCATGCAATCGTTATTTTATTTAACTTAGTAGTCCCTATGTTAATTGAAGTCCCATGTCGTAGGTCATGGTCATTCAGAATAAGTACTTTCATACAGAGTACGATATGCATAACTCTACAGTACGATTAGGTTGTAGGTCTTACATAGCGTAATACAACAATCAAACCTAGCCACAGAATAATCATGCCTTAACTGTAAAGTACACATGCCGCTTTTGTAGAAAAATTAGTTAAAGCCTGCACATGTCCATATGCCAATGTTCGGGATCGGCTAGTGAATTACAATGGTTCATAGTTAATATGAACGTGTCTCATTCAATTTCAATAAGACGACTAGCTAGCCTCTTAGTTTCAACTAGGAACGCATGATCAATCATTTAGTCAAGGTAACAATCAATGTCAATTCGTGCCAAGGCATGAAAGTCAAACTAGTATTTAGTTTGGTCGAGTCTAAACTCTCAGGGTTAAGTTCCAGTCATACTGGGTATCTATAAACCAATCGGGACACAGGGCTCATTCCACACCACAATATGTATTAAAATATTAGCATATCATGATTATATCGAGTTCATACAAAAAGGCATAAAATAAGAGATGTCATGTACGTCCAAGGAGTACGTTCAATAAAAATACGTCAAGCCAGAAGAGTACGCCCGATGAAATACACGTAAAGGAGATTTACGCGTAAGGAAAGTTTACGCGTAAAGGAATAAAGCTTGCGCGTAAAGGTGTACGCTCAAATAAAGGAACAAAGTTGCGCGTAAAAACTCATCTTACGCTAAGCCAGAAGAGTACGCGTAAATAATAAAGTTACGCATAAAACTTATATACGTAAAGAGTCCAAGTTTACGCATAAATCTTGTATGCGTAAAGAATAATCGTTACGCGTAAAACAATGTACGCGTAAAGGAATCGTTATACGGAAAAAAAGTACGCGTAAAGGAATCGTTATGCGTAAAACAATCTACGCGTAAAGGAATTGTTACTCGTAAAACAATGTACGCGTAAAGGAATCGTTACGCGTAAAATAATGTACGCCTAAAGGAATCGTTACTCGTAAAATAATGTACGCGTAAAGGAATTGTTACGCATAGAACAATGTACGCGTAAAGGAATCGTTACGCGTAAAACAATGTACAAGTAAAGGAATCGTTACGCGTAAAACAATGTACGCGTAAATGATACACCAAGCCAGAGTAGACTTACGTAAACCGAATTCACGCTGACACGAATGAACATGGACGTAGAGCTTGATATTACGCGAGCACGTATAAACGTGTGCACAGAGAACCTCCGGGACTCCAATTCCATGAACTTCAATCTGAGCCAAAAAATGGGAGTTCCACGGATCGAAAGGGGTTATAACACAAATCTCACAATCTGGAACGAACGAAACTTGAAAATAAGGAAGTTTGATAGATCAAAACCCACAAGATCTGAAAAATGGCAATTTCTAGATCTACTAAAAATGAAACTTCAAAATGCAAAATACTAAGTTATAAACTATCTTAGGATCACGAGAGGAAGATAAATGAACCATAAAAATAGGGTTCTCATGTGGAGCAAGATGTACTTGCCTTAGCTTTTGGTAGGTGGAGAGAGTTATGAGGAAGAAGAAGAGTAAATGAGAAAGAGAAGTAATGAAGAGAGAGAGAGTGTTGGGGCTTTTAAATGGAGATGTGGTAGGTGGTTGGTCGGGTTCATGATGAACCACCGAAATCAGAAAATGAACCAACTAACCAAAGGGCAAAACGAAAGCAGAAAATAAAATACAGAAAAATAATTAGCATAAAATTAAAGAAATTAAATACAGAACAATTGTATGATAAATATTAAATAAATGTATTCAAGCAGTACACGTATTTAAAATACGCATTCTGGGAACGGGGAGTGACATCTCTACCCTCCTTAGAAAAATTTTGTCCTCAAAATTTTAAATCCAAGCAGGATAGAAATATCAGGGCCAAACTAATCTAAGTACAGCAATTTTAGCGAGCAAGCAGTCATCTTACAATACCAATAGCAAGTAATATATCTATGTTTATCAATCGACGACACCAAGCAATTTCTACTCATAGGGTGATAAGCATGAGGAATCAAGACAATCAAGGTACACGGAAAGAAATATATGTCACGACCCGCACCCGCTAAAAGGGCACGTGACGCGACAACGCCCAGCCCTCACCGAAAAATCGGCGTGGAACGCTGTGGATTTTCTACTTCTAAACAGTTTATATATATAACAAAAACCTGTCAAGTCCATGGTCAACTCCGAACGGAGGACAAGCAATGAATATATATACGAGTACTCAATCACGACTCTAAGATAACAAAGTAAAGACTGAAATGAAAAGACAACAAGACGATAAAATAATATATAGCCTGTCAAGTCCAACACAAGAATATATATACAGTCCAAGTCTCTAATACAGTCCCAAAATATAATAAAATAACAAGTAGCAAGCTGGAGACAAGGTCCAGTCCAAAATGTCTAACCTAACTAAACTAAGCTAAAGGCTCGTCGGGCGGAGCTAAGCCCTGCTGAACCAAGGTCTCCAAGTCTATGCCCACTACGTCAACTGGACCGTAGTAGGTAGGACAATCCTCTTCGCCACTATCTATAAAATTTTGTCAACATATCCAGTCAGGATGGAACGAGCACAAATCTCCATAACAGTTCTAGTTAGACGATATTGAAAATGTAGCAGTAAATAGAGAGAATCTACGAGATAAATAATGTGTACATGAATCATGGTAAGGCATATCAAGACTGTAATCTGAATGTAAGAACAGGAAAACCAGTATAAATCATGTACAAGAATCTGGAACTATATCTATATGAGTTTAGTATTAGTTTCAACATGTGATCGGCTTAGAACTTGATACAATGTTTGGCCTGGCTAATCATACGTGAGTGTATGATTAACACTATACAATGATGATACAATAATATCTGTGGGGTATTGATCACATCTCTACGCTAACACCCCCATCCCTGACTAATATAGTGGATCCAGTCATGACACGTCATGATACATATTCTCTGAGAGGGTAGCTAGCCTTCGCAGGAATCGTATCTATACAATGAACAATAAACAATGTAGACTTGCCCAGTGTATACCATATATAGGAGGAATAACATCTTATGACGGGATCCAGACAAATATCAATCCGTGTGAACAATGTGTCAAGAGAACAAGGATAATCTGCACTAAATACTAGAAACAAAGACGATATCATAAAACAGAAATATTATCAGAGAATGTACTCGCCTGTACTAAGATGGATAAGTCGACTGAGTCCAAGATCAGTGCCTTGAGGACCTATAGATGGAATACTGTATCAATATAATGGTTTGGAAGTAAAATTAAGTCATACTGAGTCAAAATAGGTCAAGACACGTCAAACTAAGTCAATCTAGGTCAAACAAGGTCAAACTAGATTGTACGGGGTCAATCTAAGTCATATTAGACCTAACAAAGTCATACGAGGTCAAGACAACTCTAGTTGGGTCATACTTGGTCATGGAAGGACATTGGAAATCCATCCGAATCAAACTAGGTCGAAAATTGGCTTACCGTTGACTTTTGGTCAACGGGTCAACTCTGGTCAACTCTAGGTCATCTCTAGGTCAATCCTAGGTTACTGGTGACTAACAGTTGACTTTCGGTCAACTGCACAAGTCTAATGAAATTTGGGACTAAATTGGGTAAAGTGTTGACCCATAGTTGACTTTTAGTCTAAAAAGTCAACCGTGGTCAACCGGGTCCAAGACTAGGTTTAGACAGCTAATCCTACTCATTACCAACCTATACAACCCATATCCAAGTCCATCTTGGACTTGGAAACTCAAATCTTGGCCGTAGGCCAAATCCCTATTTTACCCTTTTTAAGGGTAAAATTCTACCCTCGGCGATAATCCCGTTAGCCTACCTACGCTAGCTATTTTGACCCGATCTCCCTAGGGTAGTAGGGTACTATCCTATAGGTTCATTATCTACCATAATACCTAAGTAAAGTAGACGTCTAGTCAACCTTACGGCCCGTTGCAGAAATCTCGAATATTTCGAGATACGTACTGACACGGCGCGATACCGGTGCCCTATGACCCCGATTTCCACCCGGGAGCTTACCCGCAAAATCTAAATCACGTAACCTAGGCCTATGTCAAGTTTCGTCGCGATCCGACGCTCCGGGCTCAATTTCGCCCTCTAACTCGATTTCTAACAAAACCCTCTCTATTGATTCTCGATTCTAACTCTTCTTGATTCTCGATTCTAATTTCCCTTCTTCTCAACTCCTCTAATTTCCCTCTTCTTCTCTTATTCCTCTTCTTAATCCTCCCTCTTATTCTTCTTCACTTTTCCTTATTCCTCTAGTTTCCTTCTCAAATTCTAAATCCTTAAACTCTTTTCCTATTTTTCTTATTCACTCTTCTTTTCTCCCTTCTTTCTATCTAATCTCCTTATCTAATCTTCTATATATAAACCTATATATATCTATATATAAACCTACATATATATACTAAGTGGGGGGGGGGGAGGGGTTTATAGGGTGCTAGGGGGGTCACAATGGGGGTCAATGGGGGGGGTTTGGGACTGCTAGCTGCTGCTGCTGCTGCAACTGCAAGCTGCTGCTGCTGCAGCTCCTGCTTGCTGCTGCTGCAACTGCAAGCTGCTGCTGCTGCAACTCCTGCTTGCTGCTGCTGCAGCACCTACTGCTGCTGCTATTGTTATCTCTTCTTCTCCTCCTCTCTATACACATATACACCCACACACATATACCTATATACACACATATATATATATGTACACACACCTATACATATATATATACACACACATATACACATATATACACTCACCTATACATATATATACACACACATATATACACTCACCTATACATATATATATACATACACTCTCACACACACAACCACACCACCATTTTCATCCTCTTCTCTACCACTCTCTACACACACACACAAATACATACATACATATATATTCCTATATATATATATATCTATACATACACATATATATATATATACACATATATACACCATTTACCCATAATCCCCTTTAATTAAACCACTTAACCAACTCTAGTGAAAAACCTACAAAATAGGGGCAAAGTGTAGAGAATGAGATTCTCTACACTTAATGTGAATGTCATAAATGAAAAGGGGAATTAATGGAGGAGTTAAATGTCATACCTATGCTTGGAGGAGGAAGAGAAAGCTTGGGAGGAAAAGAAATTATGTGGAAGAAGACTTAGGTGAGAAGTAAACAAAGAAAAGAGGGGGGGGGGGGGTTTGTAGCCATGGCCGGCCACCCATGTGTGGGCTATTGGGTTGGGATCCAATAGCCCACAACCCAATAACCTAAGTTTGGGTTCAATTTGAAATCGGGTTGGTTCGGTTCGATTCGGTTCGATTCTAAACGACTAATTAAGTCTCTAAAATGACTAATTAAGTCATGGAAAATAGGTTAATAATTTCTAGCCTATTTTTGATGGTACATGGGCTAAGCCCAGCTAGTATGGGGGTCCCACTAGGGTCCAGGCTACCCGGGTCTCCAAATTGGGTCTGAATTGGATAAAATTCAAACCGACTCAAATAAATTCCTAAAAATCATATAAAATCAAATAAAATTCCTAAAATATTTTAAAACTTGAAAATGACGAAAATACCCCTAATTTGAAAAACTGGGGGTGACAAATCTACCCTCCAAAAAAAATTTCGTCCTCGAAATTCAAACGGTCGTACTCTTCTCTAGGTCAAGCACCCAACAATCAAGGTCTACTAAATTTTATCCTAAGTTATATAACATGTAATCTAGAAAATCAGAACACATGCATGGTTTTAAATCTCTACAGTATCATGTTATTGCAGTCTTTATTGGGGTTTTCTATTTAATCTAGCATGATCATCACATATGCAAACTAAAGGTACTAAGAAAGTAATCATCAATCAATGGGCGGAAAGAACAGGTAAAAGAAAGAGCAAGACCCTACCTCCTAGTCCAATGCGTGCAGGATCCTCAACTGTCATCGCAAAAGCCCTGTCCTGGCGGGGTATATCCCGCTGCTGGTGGAAGGCGTGATGCGGTGCCATAGGTGGCCTACCCTGTGCTCCCTGAGCTGCACGGCGATGGTTCGAAGGACAATCCCTCGCCTGATGCCCCTCGGTGCCACAGTATAGGCACAATCCCAAACGTCTCCTGCAAACCTCCCAGAGATGTCCGGACCTCTTGCAGTAGTGGCAAGTAGGTGCCTGCTGCGTCGGTCCCTGCTGCTGCTGCCGGGGCACCTGCTGAACTGGTGCCCTGATCGGAGCAGGAATCTGCTGCGAGTGTTGCGGAATAGAATGATGCTGGAGTTGAGGACGCTTAGCAGGCCCTGCGCTGCTACTGGCCCCACAAAATACATCTCGATCCCTCTTCGGCTTCAAGCCCAACTCCCTCTCCACCTTCCGAGCCTCTGCGTAAACCTCCGCATATGTCGCGTAGAAAGAAGGGATATGGATCTTGATATCCCATGCCAATCCCTCCCTGAAGCGCTCCGCTCGGATCACCGGGTCACTCACCATGTACTCGGCATATCGGCTCAGCCGGCCGAACTCCGCCGCATACTCCTCTACGGTCATACTGTCCTGCTGCAGGTTCTGGAACTGCCGCACCAGGCCAATCTTGTCCGTAGGGGAAAAGAACTTCTCTCTGAACAAGGTCCTGAACTCTGCCCAAGTATGGCCCTCTTCTGCAAGAGCCGGCTCATTTCGGAACCACGTCCGGGCAATATCTAACAACTGCAACCCAACCGCCTCGACCCTCAGGTCGGCTGCTAGACGGCAGGCCCCCATCTGGCGCTCGGTATCCTCGAGCCAGTCATCAGCGTAAATAATGCCCTCTGTCCCCTTGAAATCCCTCGGACCAAGCTTCTTGAAAGCATGAATATCCCCGATCTTCGGCTGCTGCTGCTGCTGAACCTCCCTCTGTGGAGCCTGACGCTCCACTGCCGCCATAGCCAATCTGTGCGCATCCTCCATGCCCTGGCATATGACCTCTGTCTGCCTCAACTGAGCCTCGTGCTGAGCCTCGTGCTGAGCCCGCTGGGACTCAAGCACCTGGTGGAAGAATGCTAGCATCTGCCCCATGTCTGTGGGCAGAGGAGGCAATGAAGGAATAGCTCCCATCATCACCGGAGGAGTCCCCTGCTGAGGAGGAAGAATACCCTCGGCAGCTCCCACTGTAGCCCCTGGCACTACGGGAAGAGTACCCGCAATGGCCCCAGGGATGGTCATAGAGGTAGCTGGAGGAGTACCCCCAAGAGCCCCAACGGAAGTCCCATCAGCCGGGAAAGTAACCGGAGCCTGTCCGCCAGAGGTGGCAGACCTCTCCGTCTCTCCGTGCTCCTCGCCAGGAGAATGAGTCATCAATATCCTGGAGACAAATTGAGAAGAAGATATCAATATGGCACATGAAGGCAATATCAAAGGAGGACAGCTAGAAAGCAGTAAATCGATATCAAAGACGGTAAGCAAGATAAGCAAGGAAAGATCCTACTGTGATTGAGTACTCTTAGCCTACTATTCTTATGGGTAACACAGGCTCGTAGTCAACACTCTAAGACGAGTGCCGCTATGACATCGCACTAATTGCGACTTCAGGACCTGCGTGGGCCACCACTAAAACGTGCCACGACCCGCACCCGCTAAAAGGGCACGTGACGCGACAACGCCCAGCCCTCACCGAAAAATCGGCGTAGAACGCTGTGGATTTTCTACTTCTAAACAGTTTATATATATAACAAAAACCTGTCAAGTCCATGGTCAACTCCGAACGGAGGACAAGCAATGAATATATATACGAGTACTCAATCACGACTCTAAGATAACAAAGTAAAGACTGAAATGAAAAGACAACAAGACGATAAAATAATATATAGCCTGTCAAGTCCAACACAAGAATATATATACAGTCCAAGTCTCTAATACAGTCCCAAAATATAATAAAATAACAAGTAGCAAGCTGGAGACAAGGTCCAGTCCAAATGTCTAACCTAACTAAACTAAGCTAAAGGCTCGTCGGGCGGAGCTAAGCCCTGCTGAACCAAGGTCTCCAAGTCTATGCCCACTACGTCAACCGGACCGTAGTAGGTAGGACAATCCTCCTCGCCACTATCTGTAAAATTTTGTCAACATATCCAGTCAGGATGGAACGAGCACAAATCTCCATAACAGTTCTAGTTAGACGATATTGAAAATGTAGCAGTAAATAGAGAGAATCTACGAGATAAATAATGTGTACATGAATCATGGTAAGGCATATCAAGACTGTAATCTGAATGTAAGAACAGGGAAACCAGTATAAATTATGTACAAGAATCTGGAACTATATCTATGTGAGTTTAGTATTAGTTTCAACATGTGATCGGCTTAGAACTTGATACAATGTTTGGCCTGGCTAATCATACGTGAGTGTATGATTAACACTATACAATGATGATACAATAATATCTGTGGGGTATTGATCACATCTCTACGCTAACACCCCCATCCCTGACTAATATAGTGGATCCAGTCATGACACGTCATGATACATATTCTCTGAGAGGGTAGCTAGCCTTCGCAGGAATCGTATCTATACAATGAACAATAAACAATGTAGACTTGCCCAGTGTATACCATATATAGGAGGAATAACATCTTATGACGGGATCCAGACAAATATCAATCCGTGTGAACAATGTGTCAAGAGAACAAGGATAATCTGCACTAAATACTAGAAACAAAGACGATATCATAAAACAGAAATATTATCAGAGAATGTACTCGCCTGTACTGTGATGGATAAGTCGACTGAGTCCAAGATCAGTGCCTCGAGGACCTATAGATGGAATACTGTATCAATATAATGGTTTGG
Organism: Iris pallida; assembly: GCA_029216955.1. Lineage (NCBI taxonomy): Eukaryota > Viridiplantae > Streptophyta > Magnoliopsida > Asparagales > Iridaceae > Iris > Iris pallida. The sequence goes on from JANAVB010033220.1 coordinate 6,643,198, forward strand.
AAGTAAAATTAAGTCATACTGAGTCAAAATAGGTCAAGACACGTCAAACTAAGTCAATCTAGGTCAAACAAGGTCAAACTAGATTGTATGGGGTCAATCTAAGTCATATTAGACCTAACAAAGTCATACGAGGTCAAGACAACTCTAGTTGGGTCATACTTGGTCATGGAAGGACATTGGAAATCCATCCGAATCAAACTAGGTCAAAAATTGGCTTACCGTTGACTTTTGGTCAACGGGTCAACTCTGGTCAACTCTAGGTCATCTCTAGGTCATCTCTAGGTCATCTCTAGGTCAATCCTAGGTTACTGGTGACTAACAGTTGACTTTCGGTTAACTGCACAAGTCTAATGAAATTTGGGACTAAATTGGGTAAAGTGTTGACCCATAGTTGACTTTTAGTCCAAAAAGTCAACCGTGGTCAACCGGGTCCAAGACTAGGTTTAGACAGCTAATCCTACTCATTACCAACCTATACAACCCATATCCAAGTCCATCTTGGACTTGGAAACTCAAATCTTGGCCGTAGACCAAATCCCTATTTTACCCTTTTTAAGGGTAAAATTCTACCCTCGGCGATAATCCCGTTAGCCTACCTACGCTAGCTATTTTGACCCGATCTCCCTAGGGTAGTAGGGTACTATCCTATAGGTTCGTTATCTACCATAATACCTAAGTAAAGTAGACGTCTAGTCCACCTTACGGCCCGTTGCAGAAATCTCGAATATTTCGAGATACGCACTGACACGGCGCGATACCGGCGCCCTATGACCCCAATTTCCACCCGGGAGCTTACTCGCAAAATCTAAATCACGTAACCTAGGCCTATGTCAAGTTTCGTCGCGATCCGACGCTCCGGGCTCAATTTCGCCCTCTAACTCGATTTCTAACAAAACCCTCTCTATTGATTCTCGATTCTAACTCTTCTTGATTCTCGATTCTAATTTCCCTTCTTCTCAACTCCTCTAATCTCCCTCTTCTTCTCTTATTCCTCTTCTTAATCCTCCCTCTTATTCTTCTTCACTTTTCCTTATTCCTCTAGTTTCCTTCTCAAATTCTAAATCCTTAAACTCTTTTCCTATTTTTCTTATTCACTCTTCTTTTCTCCCTTCTTTCTATCTAATCTCCTTATCTAATCTTCTATATATAAACCTATATATATCTATATATATATACCTACATATATATACTAAGTGGGTGGGGGGGTTTATAGGGTGCTAGGGGGGTCACAATGGGGGTCAATGGGGGGGGGGGTTTGGGACTGCTAGCTGCTGCTGCTGCTGCAACTGCAAGCTGCTGCTGCTGCAGCTCCTGCTTGCTGCTGCTGCAACTGCAAGCTGCTGCTGCTGCAGCTCCTGCTTGCTGCTGCTGCAGCACCTACTGCTGCTGCTATTGTTATCTCTTCTTCTCCTCCTCTCTATACACATATACACCCACACACATATACCTATATATACACACATATATACATATGTACACACACCTATACATATATATATACACACACATATACACATATATACACTCACCTATACATATATATATACACACACATATACACATATATACACTCACCTATACATATATATATACACACACTCTCACACACACGACCACACCACCATTTTCATCCTCTCCTCTACCACTCTCTACACACACACACACAAATACATACATACATATATATTCCTATATATATATATATATCTATACATACACATATATATATATATATATATACACATATATACACCATTTACCCATAATCCCCTTTAATTAAACCACTTAACCAACTCTAGTGAAAAACCTACAAAATAGGGGCAAAGTGTAGAGAATGAGATTCTCTACACTTAATGTGAATGTCATAAATGAAAAGGGGAATTAATGGAGGAGTTAAATGTCATACCTATGCTTGGAGGAGGAAGAGAAAGCTTGGGAGGAAAAGAAATTATGTGGAAGAAGAAGAAGACTTAGGTGAGAAGTAGACAAAGAAAAGAGGGGGGGGGGGGTTTGTAGCCATGGCCGGCCACCCATGTGTGGGCTATTGGGTTGGGATCCAATAGCCCACAACCCAATAACCTAAGTTTGGGTTCAATTTGAAATCGGGTTGGTTCGGTTCGATTCGGTTCGATTCTAAACGACTAATTAAGTCTCTAAAATGACTAATTAAGTCATGGAAAATAGGTTAATAATTTCTAGCCTATTTTTGATGGTACATGGGCTAAGCCCAGCTAGTATGGGGGTCCCACTAGGGTCCAGGCTACCCGGGTCTCCAAATTGGGTCTAAATTGGATAAAATTCAAACCGACTCAAATAAATTCCTAAAAATCATATAAAATCAAATAAAATTCCTAAAATATTTTAAAACTTGAAAATGACGAAAATACCCCTAATTTGAAAAACTAGGGGTGATAATATACCTTGTGAGTCAAATAGGTGCGGATACCATGATCGGATATCATCCTCACGTTTCCACATTGACTCTTCTAAGGAGTGATGACCCCAAGCAACACGGACAAGGTTAATTGTTCGGTTCTTGAGTATCTTCTCCCTTCGATCCAAAATGGACACCGGCTGTTCTCCATAAGATAGGTTGGTACCAATAACTAGCTCAGAATGATCGAGGATATGGCTTGGGTCCGATATATACCTACGCAACTGAGATACATGAAGCACATCATGCACCTCTCGTAACGAGGGTGGAAAGGACAAACGATAAGCAACATCGTCTACCCTATCGAGGATAGTAAATGGGCCCACGTATCGCGGACTCAACTTCCTGTGAATGCCAAATCTAATGACCCCACGAGTAGGTGAGATCCGCAAGAACACGTGGTCCCAAACATAAAATTCTAGCGGCCTACGATGCTACTCTACCCAATGATGATGTCGATCTTGCGCAACTCAAAGTCGCTCTCTAATTCTCTTAACCACTTCAATCGTCTAAAAAATCATCTCTGGGCCTAACATCTTCCTCTCTCCGATATCATCCCATGCCAGTGGCGATCTACACTTCTTACCGTATAGTTCTTCGAATGGCGCCATCTGGATACTGGCTTGATAACTGTTGTAGTATGAGAATTCGACTAAGTACAGGTGACTCTTCCAAGACCCTCCAAAATCTAGGATGCAAGCTCGTAACATATCTTCTAAAGTCTGAATTGTTCTTTCTGATTGCCCGTCTGTCTGTGGATGGTAAGCCGTACTAAATCTTAACTTGGTACCCAGACTATGATGTAAACTCTTTCAGAAATGTGACGTAAAACGGGTATCTCTATCTGACACAATACTGACAGGGACCTCATGTTGCCTGACGATCTGCTGCATATACAATTCTGCCAACTTTTCTATAGATTGCCCTACTCTAAAAGAAAAAAAATGTGCCACCTTCGTAAACCGATCTACTATCACCCAAATAGTATCCTTACCACTTGGTGATCTTGGTAAACCGGTCACAAAGTCCACTGTGATATGTTCCCACTTCCATTCTGGGATAGAAAGCGGTTGTAATAATCCAGCTGGCCTCTATTGTTCTATCTTCACTTACTGACATATCAAGCAACGAGAAATGAATCTAGATATCTCTCTCTTCATTCTGTTCCACCAGAAGTGCTGCTTGATATCTTTATACATTTTAGTTCCTCCAGGGTGTATAGAATACTGAGAACTGTGGGCTTCTGTCATAAACTTCTGTCTGATATCTCCACTTGGCACACATAGACGTGATCCAAATCTAAGTGTACCATCTTCATGAATTTTTATCTCCTTCCTGAGTTCTGACTCACATTCTGTCCTAAGCTTTTGAATCCTTGGGTCCCGTGCCTGGGCTACCTTGATCCTGTCTACAAAGTCGGATTGAACTCGTAGACTTGCCAAAATTCCTACATCTCTAGGAAGTATAACCTCGATGGCCATCTCCTGAAAGTCTTCTAAAATATGTTTTTGTGATGTCAACATAAATGCACCGCCTTTCCTGCTGAGAGCGTCTGCTACCACATTTGCCTTGCCAGGATAGTACTGAAGCTCTACGTCATAATCCTTGATCAACTCTAACCATATTCTCTGTCTCATGTTCAGTTCCTTCTGAGTAAAGATGTACTTCAGACTTTTGTGGTCCTTGTACATGTCCACTCGATCACCGTACAAGTAATACCTCCAAAGCTTCAAAGCAAATACTATTGCTACCAACTCCAAGTCATGAGTCGAATAATTCTTCTCGTGGTCTCGAAGTTGTCTAGATGCATATGCTATCACCTTCCCATGTTGCATTAGGACACACCCAACTCCTTTTTCTGACGCATCACAATATACAGTAAAACCTTCGGGTCCAACCGTTAATGTAAGAATCGGTGCCGTGATCAACTTTTGCTTCAAATTCTTATATGATGCCTGACACTCTGCCGACCAAATGAATGACACATTCTTCCGTGTCAAGCGGGTCATGGGTGTTGAGAGTCTTGCAAAGTCTGATACGAACCTTCTGTAATATCCTGCCAATTCCAAGAAACTACGTAATCTCCTATGGTCTTAGGTATTGGCCAACTCTCTACTGTTTCTACCTTCTTAGGATCCACTGCTACTCCAGCCCCTGATATGATGTGTCCCAAGAATGAAATATGATCCATCCAAAACTCACACTTGCTGAGCTTGGCGTACAACTGGTTCTCTCTCAGAAACTGTAATACTTTCCTAAGGTGATTTTCATACTCTTCTTTACTAGCTGAGTATACGAGAATGTCGTTGAGAAACACAATGACAAATTGATCTAAGTACGACATAAAGATGCGGTTCATCAAATCCATAAATATTGCTGGAGCATTGGTCAAACCAAATGACATTACCAAGAATTCGTAATGCCCATACTTGGACCTGAATGCTGTCTTAGGAATATCCACTTTCCGAACTCTCACTTGACGATACCCTAATCGAAGATCTATCTTTGAGAAAATCCTAGCTCTGCTCAACTGATCAAACAAGTCGTTGATCCTTGATAGTGGGTACTTGTTCTTTACTGTTGCCACGTTGAGCTTTTTGTAGTCAATGCACAATCTTGATGACCCATTCTTCTTCCCTATAAGTACTACTGGTGCTGCCTATGGTGATTCGCTAACTCGAATGAACTTCTTTTCCTTCAGTTCCTCTATGTGCTGAAACACCTTGGCCTGCTCTGAATCCGCCATTCTATAAACTCGATCTGATATCGGTTTATTTCCAGGTGCCAATTCTATACTCAACTCAATATCCCTAACAGGGGGTAAACCTGGAAGTTCTTCGAAAAATACATCTGGAAACTCTTTCAATACCTTCGGGACTTGAACTTCTTCCATTGCCGTCATTACTCCTTCTTCTTGTTGAGTTGCCACTGATCTGACTAAGGTGAACCGCTTCATGCCTGGAATATTAAAAGATACACTCCTTCTACGACAATCTATTGTTCTATGACTGTTTTTCAGCCAGTCCATGCCTAAGATAACGTCAAAATTTCTAACAGAAAATTCTATTAATCTGGCGGGTAAGGAGCGCCCGTAAACTACAACTTTACACGCTAGAATAACTCTACTAACTCCTACGAGCCCATTACCAGTGAGTATATTCAACATCCCTGGCAATGCCTCAAATTCCATTCCTAGTCGTATCGTAAATTGTGCAAATATAAATGAGTGTGATGCTCCCGAATCAAATAATGCTACTGCGGGATATGAGACGACGTGAATGTTACCTGCCATAACATCTTCCGATGCCAATGCCTCTTCCAAGGACAGATTAAATGCCTACCCTCGGCCTCCTTGTTGGTTCCCATGCTGCGGCCTAGCTTGGTGTTGCTGTCGGCCCCTGTCTTGGTGATGCTGGGGTGGTCTTTGTTGTTGCTGCTGCATCGGCGGTCCCTGCTGCTGAAACATCTGAGCCTGTAACACGAATGGGCGTTGTGCCAATGGCCTCACTGCTACCGCTGGTCCTTGATACTGGCCTGTCCCTGGTGCTGGTAGTGCAGGAAATTGCTGCACTGGTCCTCTTGACCTCAAATTCATGGGACATGTGGAAACCCGGTGATCTGGAGTTCTACATACCAAACACTGTCCGTTCAATGCCCGACACATGCCTCTAGTGTGCCCTGCCTTCCCACAATAGGTGCAGTCCACTGGGGGTTGCTGGTTCTTCCTTTGCTGCTGCTGCTGCTGTCGTCTTGTTGATGGTATTGGCCCTCGCATCGCCACCTCGTGAATGCGAATGCCAGAGAATGGTGCTGTTATTCGGGGCGCTACTTCCCCTCCTCCTTCAATCTGATTGTGAGATCTCTTCTGACCTCCAGTCCTTGTTGTGATCCTCTGGATGGTGATCTCATGCCTTCGGGTTGCCGTCAACACCTCATCAAAAGTCTAGTAGTTGTGTCCCTCTATCAATTGCAATAGTTCAAGATGAAACCCTTGCTGAAACCTCATAGCCCTCTAGCTCTCTGTTGCTACCATCTCTGGGGCAAACCTACTCAGTCTGCAGAACTCTGCTGCATAAGCATCCACTGTCTTGCCAGCCTGCTTGAGGTTGATAAACATCTGCTGTAGCTCGAACTGTGCCACAACTCCATAGTACTTCGTCTTGAATCTCGCAGAAAAATCGTTCCAAGCAACAGGACATCTGATGCTCGCTTCTTTCGATTCCCACCAATCACGTGCGAGGTCCTGAAGTAACAGCTTTACTAGATCCACACGTTCTTCTATCGGTACCTTAGCCACTGTCAAAATAGCCTCGATGTCCTTAAGCCATGCATCTGCTGAAATGCCATCTTCCGTGCCCTCGAAATGATGGGGTTATACTTGTAAAATCTGGCAGATGCCCCTGAATCTGTCCTCACTCTCTTTTCCAAAGTCGTCTACAATCCTTGGTTAAGTAATACATTCTGCTCTTGCAGCTGGGTGTGCATGTATTGCCGAGCCAACATCTGATGTTGCTGAGTAGCCATCATCCCTCTCATGATCTCCAGAAGGGCTAGTGTGTATACTTCTACGGGGGTAGGTGGAACTGTTGGTGGTGTTGGAACCTCCGGATACTGTGGTCCAGTTGTTGGTTCCACTATCACCTCTTCATGGATGTTCTCTTGAGGTAGTACTGGCCTTTGTTGCTGACCAGCATGGTCATGTTGTTCATGTTGCCCTTATTGTTTTTGTCTAGCTCTGACAGATGCGGATGAGGTGCCCCTAAGAAAATGGACAAAAGAATAATCAAACGATCGGACATGAAAGATCAATGAAGTCAAAGGATACCAGAATATCAAGCTCGAGTTGAGAGTAACGAATCATAAGTTCAAGGAGAAACATGTGTGATTGAGACATCCTATAAATTAAAACACCCCACAAGTCTGAAATCGGACCTGCATGGGCCACCACTGAAATCTTGTCACTCCCCAGAACCAGAATACCGGAGAACGGGGGAGTGACTCAGCCCGCTACGTATTACGGGTAGATGAATACCGTATAATACGATCAATGCTGTCTTAAAAGACGAGGGGGTACAAACTACATGAAAGTCTCGCTATGGTCACTCAACATCTATTGTCTCAATCATTCACACAAGAAGCAATAATAGAGAACATGTAAGATAAAGCAGTAAGGCGTCTCAAACGCTTAGTCAAAATGTTCTTGAGATCTGGCTGTACAAAACATAGCCAGATGGTTTAGCAAGGTATACACAATCGTTATCAGCTGTAGTCTAACTTAGTTACAATTATGTAAAAGTAAGTACAAGATAATCTGACTAACATGTCGGTGCCAAGTGGCAAAATGTAAAGTAAGTAGCAAAATGAGCAGGGAAGTAAAGAACGCACTCATGTCCTCCTGCGATCATCCCTCTAGTATTGACCATCTTAGAGGTAGAAGTAAGCTGAGTCCTCGGTAACTAGCTCTAAATTTGGCCATGTAAAACCAGAGAGGTTAGACCTCTAATAGCAAGTACCACAAGGAAGCACGATATAAGAACTAAAACCAGTAATAAGAGTTAAGAAGATAATAATAAGTTCTGCTTGCAACTGGGATTTACACAACCTCACGACACTTCAAACCAACTTTCCAACCAAACTAGGACAGAAGTTGACCCGTCATATCCTGACATTCCGATCATCACAGTAGTTAATAGAGTAGGTACAGTACACAACAAAATCAATTTAAACGGTCATACAACTACAACGGCTTGCTATTGTAAGTTCCAAGTTGTCTTAGAAATATGCAATAAGGATTCCTCAGTTCTTACTATGCACAAGCAAGGCTAGTCTACCCAATAATCAATTACGCCAATCATAAATTAGATGAGTCCTAGCGGGACGTCCGTCATCAGTATACAGTAAATAAATATAAGCAAATATTGCTCCCTGCCCGTGTGGCAGATTTGCAGTATCTGTGGGAACCAGCCGGCATATCGGTGCACTAATTGTCCCAAGGATAGCTGCCATATAAGAACTCAGAAATCCATTCTCTCCATGCAATCATTATTTTATTTAACTTAGTAGTCCCTATGTTAATTGAAGTCCCATGCCGTGGATCATGGTCATTCAGAATGAGTACTTTCATACAGAGTATGATATGCATAACTCTACAACGTTGCCCGTGCGGTTAGGTTGTAGGTCTTACATAGCGTAATGCAACAATCAAACCTAGCCACGGAATAATCATGCCTTGACTGTAAAGTACACATATCGCTTTTGTAGAAAAATCAGTTGAAGTCTGCACGTGTCCATATGCCAATGTTCGGAATTGGCTAGTCGATTACAATGGTTCAAAGTTAATATGAACGTGTCTCATTCAATTTTAATAAGACGACTAGCCAGCCTCTTATTTCCAACTAGGAACGCATGATCAATCATTTAGTCAAGGTAACAATTAATGTCAATTCGTGCCATAGCATGAAAGTCAAACTAGTATTTAGTATGGTCGAGTCTATAACTCTCAGGGTTAAGTTATCTATAAACCAATCGGGACACAGGGCACATTCCACACCACAATATGTATTAAAATATTAGCATATCATGATTATATCGAGTTCATGCAAAAAGGCGTAAAATAAGAGATACCATGTACACCCATGGAGTACGTTCAATAAAAATACGTCAAGCCAGAAGAGTACGCACGATGAAATACACGTAAAGAAGATTGACGCGTGAGGGAAGTTTACGCGTGAAAAATAAAGCTTGCACGTAAAGGAGTGCGCTCAAATAAAGGAACAAAGTTGCACGTAAAAACTCGTCTTACGCTAAGCCAGAAGAGTACGCGTAAATAATAAAGTTATGCGTAAATAATAAAGTTATGCGTAAAACTTGTATGCATAAAGTGTCCAAGTTTACGCATGAAACTTGTATGCATAAAGAATAATCGTTACGCGTAAAACAATGTACGCGTAAAGAAATCCTTACGTGTAAAACAATGTACGCATAAAGGAATCGTTACACGTAAAACAATGTACGCGTAAAGGAATTGTTACGCGTAAAATAATGTACGCATAAAGGAATCGTTACGCATAAAACAATATACGCGTAAAGGAATCGTTACGCGTAAAACAATGTACGCGTAAAAGAATCGTTATGCGTAAAACAATGTACGTGTAAAGGAATCGTTACGCGTAAAACAATGTACGCGTAAAGGATACACCAAGCCAGAGTAGAGTTGCGTAAATTGAATTCACGCTGACACGAATGAACGTGGGCGTAGAGCTTGATATTACGCGGGCACGTATAAACGTGTGCGTAGAGAAACCTCCGGGACTCCAATTCCGTGAACTTCAATCTGAGCAAAAAAATAGGAGTTCCACGGATCGAAAGGGGTTATAACACAAATCTCACAATCTGGAACGAACGAAACTTAAAAATAAAGAGGTTTGATAGATCAAAACCCACAAGATCCAAAAAAATGGCCATTTCTAGATCTACTAAAAATGAAACTTCAAAATACAAAATACCAAGTTCTAAACTATCTTAGGATCACGAGAGGAAGATAAATGAACCATAAAAATATGGGTTCCCATGTGGAGCAAGATGTACTTGCCTAAGCTCTTGGTAGGTGGAGAGAGTTATGAGGAAGAAGAAGAGTAAATGAGAAGGAGAAGTAATAAAGAAAGAGAGGGTTGGGGCTTTTAAATGGAAATGTGGTAGGTGGTTGGTCGGGTGCATGATGAACCACCAAAATCCGAAAATGAACCAAATAACCCAAGAGCAAAACAAAAGCAGAAAATAAAATACATAAAAATAATTAGCGTGAAATTAAAGAAATTAAATACAGAATAATTGCATGATAAATATTAAATAAACGTATTCAAGCAATACACGTATTTAAAATATGCATTCTGGGAACGGGAAGTGACAGTGGTCGATAATCAGGTCTATAGTCGAATACTTACCCTCCAAGGTCGGGTTGGCTGTCTCTCCGCGTGACGAAGACGGAGCACGCATAGAGGACTCGGCCACAGTCTTGCCCTTCTCGACAGCAGATCTCTTGGGTGCTATTGGTGCTAGTCGAAACTCTCAAAGATCGGAAAGAAGGAGAAGAAGTAGGGTTTTGAGGAATCCTAAATGATGACGAAGAACAAAAAATCCAAACGGTACGACCATTTATAGCTTTGCAAGTGAGGCTGAACCGCACAACTTACGCTGAAGAACCGGGCTCGAGTTGACTGGCGCAACTTAGACACAGTCATTTCTAATTCAAAGTATTTATAAACTTTGAAGACTTTTTAAGTTTTGAAAACTTTGAAGGGGGTCTTGTAGAGGCTAAAATTAAGCTTAGCTACTCGCCCAGAAGTCATCTTATCAAGTTGCATCAAATCAATAGATTGTGCCATGTCAGGTTGTGCCATATCAGGTTGCGCCTATATCAAATTGCGCCACATCAGGTTGCGCCCATCTCAGGTTGTGCCTACCTCAGGTTGCGCGAAAGACACGTCGCAGTTTCCTTGAAAGACTATAACAATATTATCATTACCTGACAACTGATAGCACGTACAATTATGTACAAACACGACTCTCAAGAAGATTTAGTCATCTAGTAGTTTGTGCATCGTGTCAGGTTGCGTGAGGATGAACCCAGACGCAAGTTTCTACATTGCACCCCTGCACAACCTGATGAAGCTCGCACAAGGTGATCAAACAATATCCAGAGCAGGGTGACGTGGCGTGTAAGCTACTAACTTCGTAGAACATGTCTACTATATTGCTCACGACCATACACATCTCACTCAAATGATGCCACGTGTCCATAGCAGTTAGTACAACCACTCGCGAAAGTTGCTGCAATCTGCCCCCGCGTAACCTGATGAAGCTCGTGCACGGTGATCAAACAGTTTCCAGAACAAGATGACGTGGCATGTAAGCCACTAACTTCATAGAACGTACCCACTATACTGCCTACGACCACGTACATCTCAATCAAACGATGCCACTCGTCCACAGCAGTTGGTATAACCGCTCGCACAAGTGAATATAAGGCGTACAACCTGAAATGTACGCAACCCTGAATAACTGCTAAACAGTTATTTTAAGAAATCTATAAATATAGTTTCAAATCAGTCTCAAAGCATCACAAGTGATCATAATTTCCTGCTAAAGTGTTGTTACATCCTCCAGAGGCTCGTGTCTTCGATATCACATCGTCCAAGGGATAAAGTGATCATCTTCTGATCAGATTCCTATAGTTGTACTTCTCTAGAATTCAATTATACTTTTTGTACTCTTTCTCAGTTTGTAGAAATTAAAACCTCTTTTGTTTTTCGCAAACACCCACAATCTACAGCTCGTAATGGTTATCTTTGCTTTGAAGCTATGGAGATACTACTTGTACGGTAAGAAGGTAGATATCTACACTGATCATAAGAGCCTCAAGTACGTATTCACAAAAAAAGAGTTGAATATATGACAATAACGTTAGTTGGAGTTGATGAAGGATTATGAGATCGATCTACATTATTATCAGGGCAAGGCTAATGTTGTGGCAGACGCATTAAGCCGTAAGTCCATGGCTCACTTCTTGACCACACAGTGGGAGTTGATTGAAGACTTGTAGCATCTTGGTACTGAAGTAGTATTGCTTGGAGCGGATGGCGTATTAGCCAATCTCCAAGTACAATCATCACTAGTAGACAGGATGAAGGTAGTATTACCCACGGATGCTAAATTTTGATGGCTTAGACAGAGGACTGAAGCAGAAGAGCATACGGGATTGAGGATTCATTCCGATGGGACATGCGATGTGGTGATCGTATTTATGTTTCTAATGGAGAGCGACGGCAGGAGTTGATGGCTGAAGCTCACAGTTCGACTTACTCTATACATCATGGAGGAATTAAGATGTACCAGAACTTACGGCAGTATTATTGGAGGCACAGAATGAAGAGAAAGATAGCTCGTTTTGTGGCCAAGTGTTTGGTATGCCAACAAATGAAGGCAGAGCACCAGAGGACGACAGATTATTGTAGCCGCTACCCATTCCCGAGTGAAGTGGGAGCACATTACTATAGACTTCGTCATGAAATTTCCTCGGAGTCCTAGTGGACGAGATACGGTTTGGGTGATTGTTGATAGGCTTACCAAGTCAGCCCATTTCTTACCTTTTAGAGTGGGACAGTCCACAAGGTTTTGGCGGATATGTATATGAAGCAAATAGTGAAGCTATATGGTGTACCAATTAGCATCATGTCGGATCGTGACTCGAGGTTTATCTCACACTTTTGGACAAGTATGCAAGACAGTTTGGGTACACATTTGAAATTTAGCACGGCTTACCATTTGCTGACAGTCGACCAGTCAGAGCATAATATTCAGATAGTAGAGGATATGTTGAGAGCGTATATGCTTGACTTTGGCGGATCTTGGGAAGACCACCTTCATCTTGTAGAGTTTTTCTACAACAATAGCTATCAAGCGAGCATACAGATGCCTCCGTTTGAAGTGTTGTACGGTAGGAAGTGTCGATCTCCTATTTGTTGGAGCGACATAGGAGAGCAACATATATTTGGTCCTGAGTTGGTTTTGAGCGCAGTAGAGAAGGTAAAGAAGATCCAGGACCACCTGTGAGCAGCGCAGGATCGACAAAAGAAGTGGACAGATAATCGTCATCGATCTTTGGAGTTCAAGGAACGCGACCATGTTTTCTTGAAGATATCCCCAACTAGAGGCATGGTTCGATTCGGAGGACGTGGCAAGTTGAGTCCAAGATACATCGGCCCTTTCAATGTTTTGGAACGTATTGGAGAGGTTGCCTACAGATTGGCATTGCCACCGTCACTAGAGGGAGTACATGACGTATTCTATGTATCGCAGCTGAGGCGATACGTGGAGGACAACAGTCATATGCTTGATCACTCCGAGATCATTGTTGGACCGAACTTGTCGTACCAAGAGCAACCAGTAGGTATCCTTGATCGCCGAGTGAAGGTGTTGCAGAATCAAACTATACCGTTGGTTCGTGTGGCATGGAAGCACCACTCGTCGGGAGAGTCTACTTGGGAGCGCAAGGATGACATTCGAAATCGCTACCCGCATTTGTTCAAAAATCAAGGTATGACTTTCATACGTTAGTCCCCTTTAATTTTGCATTGCATTGCATACCCCCCGACTTAGTTTTAATTTCGAGGACAAAATTTTCTTTAAGTTGGGTAGGATGTAAACCCCCTAATTTTTATAGTTTTTAGTTTTTATATATTTATTTTAAATAATATTTTGGGCAATTCTTATTTAAGTTTTAGTTAGTAATTAATTATATACTAAATATGGCTTCCATATTAGCACTGAAAAATACTTATAAGCATATTATGAGTTTAAGGTTTTTATGAAATTTTTATATAATTTATACATGCCTATTTGATATATATATATATATATATATATATATATATATATATATATATATATTTTTTTATATATATATATATATATATATATATATATATATATATATATATATATATATATATATATTTTTTTTTTTTTGCCTATAAAAATATATATATATATATATATATATATATATATATATATATATATATATATATATATATATATGGTATATACTAAGTTACTTTGTAAAAAAAAAGCAAACAAAGACCTTTCTCGCAGTACTGTTCCCATGAATAGTACTACTGTTCGCTCGACCCTTCCCCTAGCGCGTATAGCAACCTCGGCACCCCCAAGATTTCATCAAATATGCATCAAATCTGTTTAAAAAATTTGCGTGAGAATCCTTGTAGGATTCTCTACCATCCTAACAATCAAAAATCGAACTAGTGACCTAAATCCCACGGCTACAAGGATTATAAACTGAAGAACACCTAGGGTTATTCCTCAAATTCTCCGTCTATACTCTACGCCAACCCAAATCATCGACACCAGCACCTCCGTCACACCCCTGCGTTCGTCCTCAACCACCTAACCATGCCGCACCGCCGTAAGATCGCCGCCAGCAACCCCGACCGGACCAAGAACAGAGCAACTGCTCTGATCAATCAAGCCCAGGTACTCAAGTTTCGACATACATATCATTTACTCCACTTGATCATTTTCGATTTTTCAAAGTCCTATATAAAGCCTATATGATCACCTTCGAACACCTTCAAAGATATTTTATTCTGACCCCGTAGTTTGAACGAAAACTCGACTCAAAGTTGGCGATTTTTGTTCAAAAACAGCCCCAACTCGCAAGTTGGAAGGCAAATATCGGTCAACCTACTGACAGTTTCCCAGATCCAATTTATGTCAATCATAGACAACCTATACATGAGAAAAACCAAATTCACAGATTGTAGTTTTATTGTGTGTACAGAAAGTTATTCGATTGTGAAAATCAAGAAAAACCATTTTTAAAACTTTAAAAAAATTTAGAAACTTCCCGATACGGCATGCGCCCCGACAAACTGGACGATGTGGGCAACGTGGTCGAAAACTATACACATTAAAAGACGCGTATGGATGTTGCCGACGTATAGGAACTGACAGAACTCGATTTTGTTGCGCGTGTGCGATGAAATCAGTACGTATCCTTCGAGATACCCCCGTATCGACCTTTTGCATACTTGGCCATAACTTCGTGTACGTTCGTCGTATCGAGACAAAACTTGTGCCAACAGGACCGTATCATAATTTTGGTCCTGCGTGCCAATTTGGTCAGATTGTGCCAACAGGAATTTTATTTTGCGGGCCTGCGACCCGATCGGACGGGCAAAATTTTATACTGTCCGTCGGAATCCAACTTTGGACAAATGGTTGGGTTCGTCTCCTCAAACCAGACCCGTAGACTTGTAGTTTGACGACTTTAGAGACCATAGCTATTGGCACGCATATCGGTGCAAAATGGGTCCAATGGCAGATATCGTTTTGACTCGAAATTATAATTTTGTCCTTGTTCCAGAATTTGACTTTTGGACAAACATTTCCTAGTCATATCTTTTATATCGGGAACGTTCTTGAAGTTTGTTTCAGTATCCGGAGCCGTTCGTAGATTTTAAGATTTATTGCTGACGTGATTGATTGTTTGGAGTTGCCATTCTTGTACCACCAGGCAAGATACCTTGCCACCTTACTATGTGATTTACTTATTCTTATTTTCAGTTATTTATATTCAGCATTACTTATCTGTTGTTAGTATTATATCAATGTGCGTCCAAGTCATACTTGGGTGCAAGCGACTATATCAGTCGTTTTACTTGCTTTTGTTTTATTCTCTTGCATTAACTTAGTCTAGTAACTACCCATTGATGATGAGGTATTGGAATATATCATACGGCCTTGACATATGATCATCATGAGTTGTAAGTCACATGTAGGATACGTACCCGTATTGTCGGCTGGCCACCGATACGTCTGAGGCGTGCGACGGATAGGAGTAACTGCCAATAGAATTGTATGTTAGTAGACTTGGCAATTACTAAAGGTTCATATTAATCATGGAGATGAAGATACTAGGCATTGGGTGGGGAGAACAATACCTGACGTATAGGCATCTTTTGTTTTTTCTTGATTACCTGTGCGCTCCACCGGAGACGCAGGCTCCAGGTGCCCTCTGACATTTCCCAGAGCGTTATGGACGTACCCCCTTGCACATATGCCCTCTGACGATCTTCAGATGTTACGGATGTAGGCCCCTGGTGCCCTATACAGGAACTATGCTGATCCTATCTACAGTCAGGGCTTATGCGTCGAAGGATTGTATCTCAAACTGCATATTCACAGTAGAACGGCTAGGGTCCCTATTGTATGCATCCCCTTTTACTCTCTATTATATATCACAGTTTATATGGCATGGTATTTTTTGTATCTTGTTACGTCCCTCTGAGGACTGGCTATCTCTCCAGGGTTAGAAGAATTCTCGCAGGAGTACGGAGCGGCACTGGATCCTTCATACATTGATGACGAGGCATCTCCTGCTGATTTCTAGATTATTGATTCATTGACATTTAGTGGACATCTTTTATATCTGTTTTTCTTCTATTTTACGATGGTTGGACTATAATTATTTGAGAATATTTTTATAGCTCTTTGGAGTGGGTATGTCCACCCGACTATCTCTTTGATACATTATTTATTTGGACTCTTATATGTGTTGAGTTGTGATGAGATTAGATTATATTATTCTGGCCTGTTATTATTTTATATATATAACTTATGTACATATACGAGAATTACATATACTGGAGTATTCTTCGTATATGTGCAGCTGCCATGTCTACGTGCTCTGTCCTAAGTATTTTGGGACTAGGGCGTTACACGATTCCCGTTTATAGACTATGCAGTCTACGAAATCCTACCTAAAGACCCGAAGGAAGCTACTTCTGTCAAGAGATGCTCTCTCCGGTTCTTCTACGACACAGCTACCAAAATACTGTATCGTGGTTCATACGACGAGCTTCTCCTACGATGTTTATCTAAGACAGAAGCAGAAGAGGCACCCCGAAAGGTGCACGATGGCACTTGAGGAGCCTACCGGCCTGGTCCTAAGTTACAGGACTGACTACGTCGCATGAGCTACTACTGGCCTACTATGATGGCAGAGGCCATTGATTATGCAAAGAAGTGCCGGGTTTGCCAGTTGCATGCTGACTTCATCCACCAACCTGCTAAGTTTCTACACCCCACAGCGGCCGCCTGGCCATTTGAAGCATAGGAATATATATTATCGTGCCGATCAGTCGACCATCCTACAAAGGACACCAGTTCTGCTCGCCATCACCGACTACTTTTCTAAGTGGGCGAAAGCAGTACCTCTGGCCGAGGTGAAAACCTCGAATGTGATCAGCTTTTTCAAGCATCACGTCATATACCGCTTTGGGGTTCCAGGAAGGATTATCCACGACAACGGTCCTCAGTTCGTGTGCCACGTATTCCATCGGTTCTGTAAAAAGAACCGAATACAAAATGTTGCATCAACGGCTTACAATCCTGCAGCGAACGGACTAGCTGAAGCATTTAACAAGACTATCGTCAAGCTGCTCAAGAAAGTCGTTTCCTCTAATAAGCGAGACTGAAATAAAAAGCTCGACGAATGCCTATGGGCTTACCGTACAACTGTTCGGATATCCACTGGCAACACACCATTTTCTCTGGTTTATGGAAGCGAGGCAGTGCTTCCCTTGGAGATCCAGATCCCGTCTCTACGGGTAGCCGTCACCAACTAGCTGACTGATGAAGGCAATAAATGCCAACGGCTACAGGAGTTAGAGGCGTTGGATGAAAGTGTCTGCTAGCTCCGCAACGAATCGAGCTTTACCAAGCTCAAATTTTTGGGGCCTCAACAAAAAGGTCCAGGAAAGAACATTCCAAATGGGTGACCTCGTCTTATCAGTTCGAAGACCGATGGTGATGAGTCACGAGGCAACTGGGAAATTCGAACCCAAGTGGGAAGGACCGTTCGTCATAGAGACGGTCTACTCCAATGGGGCCTATCGATTGGCCAAACCTAATGGCGACTTGCTAATGATGCCAATCAATGGCAAGTTCCTGAAGAAATACTATGTCTGAAGTTCAAATTAGCATTGGTTCCCACAACCCCTGCGGGTGTCCGTGAATTCTATTACTGAGTTTACCTCTTTCGTAACTCCTTCAGTAGAAAACCTTTCATGTTCATACTACCTCTGAATTGTTATTCTACATCCTAATGAAGTTCACGTCTACCATGTACATATTACCTCTGAGTAGTCGTCCCTTCCATGATAACCTTGTGTTGTCACAACTATCTAAAAAACCTTTCACGTCCATACTACCTCTGAATTGTTATTCTACACCATAGCGAAGATTGTGCCTACGATGTCCCTATCACCTCTGAGTAGACATCTCTTCCATAAAAAATATCCGACGATTATCATAATTATCTATAGAACCTTTTACGTCCATACTACCTCTGAATCGTTCTATACACCTATAGTGTCTATCCTTGCCATGTCCATATTACCTCTAAGATCCTACCACCAAAAATTCTATGTTTACCATGTCCATATTACCTCTGAGTAAAACACCCTATAGCGGAGTTATCTCCGTTCCCTCATGTTGTACTACCTCTGAGGGAATTCTCAATCTTGTATAAAAAGTATACAGCAAAACGACAAGCAGAGAAGCAAATTTTCATTTATAGAATGGAAAGGTTTTCTTTCTTTGGCTACAAAAAGAGTATCTTAAGAAGTGATAGACAGAAAGACAAAAAGGAGGTCAAAACTGCGAAGATCGATGCAAAAGTTCTTATAGTCGACCCCTCAAAAAAGCAATTTGGGGGCCAACCAGTGTTTAGACTCGACGCTTGGCCTCCTGACATCGAGCAGCTTCATCTTCAACTCGGGACAGGTTTTGGCGCACAAGAGCCAGTTTCGCCAGGCGCAGGCCAATACTTTCCTTCTCCCGGGTCAGGGTTTCGGAGCGTTGCCGAAGTACCTCCTGCTGGTCCTTGGACTTATCCAACTCGCTTTCTGCAAGGGCCAAAGTGTCTTCTAGCTTCCGGATCTGCTCCCGGAGGGCATCGTACTGTTCCTCTGAGGCTGTACGACGACAGACCTGAGCCTCTTCGGCGTCGATCACTTCTTCAACTTCGGCCTCGATCTCGGCAAGTATGTCAGTCAAGGCCCGACATTTCTGTTCATGCTGGGATGCTTCAGAAGCTATTTTCTCTAGCTTCGCAGCAGCTAGGGCCGGAAGACCGTACTCAAGATTTTGAAGCTCCGAGGTGGCACCTTATAAATCTGCCAACAGGTCATCTATCATATCCGGCTTGGCCTTGTATTCTGGATAGTCACACAAGGCTATCAATTATGCACTCAATATAGATTGGGCCTGCCTAAGTGATTGGTTATCCTGCAAAACACCCTCTATATCGTGCATCAAAGCTTGACGAATTGTATCCAAAATGAGTTTGGTATAGTACGGATTATCAGCAAAAATCATTGGGGTCACCAGAGATGCCACAATAGAAGGTCCCGGGGTGGCTATGGCAGCCGACATGCGTCTAGGTATTGTAGCCAGAACAGGTGGCACCGTGACCATAGTAGAGGCCATCGACGGTGCAACCAACATTGTCTGAGGTATAACTGGCTCTTCTACTGGCCCCCTCGTTGGTCCTTCAACCATATCCGAGACCGAAGCTGCATTAACTAGAGCCTAAGCAATCTCAGTAGTCGACTTCTCGACGGTCATTGTAACCGAGTCCCCAGTAGCCTTCTCTACCGGTGTTTTGACATCCGATTCATCTACCATCTTCTCGACAGAGCCTATAGCTAATGGCTCGAGGATAACCTCTTCGGATGGTCCTGGAGTGACTATATTGAAGGGTTCTTCAACTGGTTCATCGGTGGTTATCTCGGTGGATTCTTCCCCGGTCTTCTTAGTCGAGATCCTAGGGGTTTTGTTGACAGGCTCATCAAAAGTACCGTTGACAGCTATTTTAGTGATCATCTTGACTGGAACCTCGGTAGTCGGCTCGTCAGCGGCCGCCTCAGTTCGGCTAGCTAGCTTGTCAGCAGTATCTACCTGGGAATCTCTGACTTTCTCTTCAACCACCACTCGGGGTTGAGGTACAATGTACGACAAGGCTAATTCTTCCATCACTCTTCCCCCGATACCTCCATGAAGAGGGGGCTCCCTAGGGGAAGCAACGGCTGAGCCTTCAACGCCTTTGACCGAATAGCCCATCACAAGACCAGGCTCCTGAGCTGCGTCTTCACAAAACACGAGGCTAACCCCGGGTATCACTAGAGGTCCACTAGTGGAGGCCGCTTCTTGATAAGAAAGGATAAACTCTGAAAAATCATGAAGAAACCTCTCCTGGCCAAACGAGACAAGCAAAGAAACCTATTCTGGCCGAACAGTCTCGGCCATCGCGGCTGACAGATCCCCCTTAGGAAATTCCCTTAGCATTTTTGACCACCCCGACGGTGCAATAGGCTAGTGCACCGCCTATTGCATCGACTTCCCAAGTACACTAGACCGTAAGGAAGGAAGACTCTTGGATGCCACCATTTGACCGATCGTGGGTAAAAACTCGAATCAAAAGGAAACTGAAATGTACTTGGGAAGTCGATGCAATAGGCGGTGCACTAGACCGCAAGGAAGCATGACTCTTGGATGCCACCATTTGACCTTCTTGCCAGGAGGAAGGTTTGCCGCCAGAGGAGCTCGATGTTTCGATGGGGAGTTCTGGGAAGCTACATCCTCCCTTCGCTCCCGAGATGTACTGGAATCATCCGAAGACTCACTTCGGATTCTAGAGACCGCCACTGGGGCCTCTCGAACTTCATACCCATAATAAAGCTCCGCTCTCGGTCATAACCTGAAGAGAAGTTATTCACCAGGCAATAAAACTTTACAACAGAATACAGGATGTTGGGTTCCCCATGCACCATAGGGAGCGTAAACGCTGCCCTAGTAGATTTGGCATTTAATAACTCCAAGCATGGGCGCCATCCATAAAGCTGTATTAAAAGCCAAGACTTGGGCTTGGGTTGTTCATCATAGCCTGACTATAGCCAAACAGTCATGCAAAATGGCTCGACAAATATGGCTCCAGGTATACCTTGTTCTGACTCCAGTACACCGAGTGCGAAGGATGAATAGATAACAGCCAGCGAAAAGCACCAGTAGTTAGCTCGTCTCCTTCTCCAGCCCTGTCAACCAGCCCATCACCTGCCTGATGGCCACCATAGAAAGACAAGACCCTGCTGAAACTATAACCATCCAAGCAGTTCAGTACCCGTCTACAAGCAGGGATGTCGTCATGAACCCACTTTGCCTTGTGGTAATTACACAAAAGCGTGTCCCCTTCCTCATGTCCGTCTTTGGTGGTGGAAACTATTAGACCAATATGGTACAGTACCAACTAGGCCATCAGATAGTGATAGGGCAGCTCCGCTCGAGTGAATTCACTATCATACCTACGGTACTCAATTATTATTTTTGAGAGCTCTCATAGGCCTCGAAAGGTATTGCACACCATGGCAGGAAGCAAAACGAGAGAATGCCCGAAGGCCAACCTCACAGCCGGCATGATAAGCTCCCTACCAAGCTGCCCTACGGAGCCTGAGCCTCTAGGAATCACATCCTTCCTTAGCCACATCATCAGAAAGGCAACTAGCACCGCTTTTCGACTCACGGCAGTCAAGTTTTGATAAAAACAGCTACAAAATATGGAATTAGGCTTTCCTTCAGTATCCAACAGGGGAGCTGACACCTTTCCCTTCATCGCCATACCCTCTACCTCGACAGTGGTATACGACCAGCAGGTAGTAAAGCAAACTGTCCAGCGCTCCGACGGCTCCTCGCTAAAAAAATACTTTCTCCACGCATTAAAGTGGGGCTGACCCTTTACAGAGTCTTGGCGTACGCACACTTGATGATAGCAAAGTGGTTCCTTATAAACAACCATCATCTCGGGGTGCTTGCTTTCCAGCCCCATGAGCTCTTCTGGGCTAGGGCAGTATTCCTCATATGGGTGCTCCCTCCAAGGAAGTTCGAGATGGCAAACATCTCATGACGGGCCAATTCTATCTCTCCATATGGCATAAAAAATGTCCAGGTGTGGTGGTTGTACAGCTTTAGCAAAGCCAGGAACAGGGACTGGTTGATGGCGATTACATGCTCAGTCGCCTTTATGGCACGTGTAAGCCAGTACCACTCAGGTCCTCCTTAAATGTACTCAAAACCTACCGGGTCAAGTCACCCCACTTTTTATTTAAATGAACCCAGCTCTCGACCCAGTAGACGTTCGCCCGATACGTACAGCCAGCCGCCATAAGCCTCTTGGCAAAAATGGAAGCGCCAAAAGGATGCACGTCTGTAGGAAGATCGTTGAACCCATGGCCAGGGAGTAGCAACTACAAGGTATATGATGCACCACCCCGAACATGCGTAAAAGTATCCCTCCCCTTTGAACTCTTGTCTACCTTGAAGCAGCACGAGATGAGACCCCCTGACTCTGGGTCAGGTTCCACTCCATTCTCCGTCTTTTGACAAAACAGGAAAAGACGGAGAGCGGTAGTTGTCGGCCAGTCACCAAAACATACAGGGGAAGACCATTGTTCTCGAAATACCAAGCTGTCTTAAGGGCAAGGAGTTCTGTCTCCTTTAGAACCAAATGATCGCCAAAAAGAAATTGGGGCTATAACATCCCCACGTCGGCATCAAGAGAAGGTGTCAGCCTGTCTTGATCCAGCATAAGACAAAAATAGCTTAGACGCTGCTCTTGTGTTTCATCCAGTAGCCCCTCTGGTTGATCTTTGGTGATCGACCTCCTGGCTGGCTCGACGAGCTCCTGCTCGATGTTTGTCCCCAGCGCGTAGATAGAGAAGTCGACAAGAACCTCATATAAGAGGGAGATGGTCACGGAAACTACACAAAGCGAGAAACAGAAGTCTGAGATTTGTTCTAAGTGAAAAAAGCATCCGTGTAGGTACTACTAGGTAGCGCTGCGCTTCAGCAAGTTAGCTTTCGCACAGATACTACTTAGTAGAGCTGTATTTCAATGAGGGAGCATCCGCACAGGCACTACATGGTAATCTTGCACGTCAGTAAGAACTTTAACACATCTTACAGTCGTTAATTTATGAAAGTAAAATGACCATATGCATCGGTTGAACGAAGCTTCAGCGCATCTATGGACACTCCTCCAAAGAGCAAGTGTCCAAGCACATTGGCAAGGAAAGCTTCAGCACATCTACGAGACGATACTCCAAGGAGTAGCCACTCATGTGCATTAGTAAAACAGAGGACCAAAGTTTATTACCTGCGACAGGCGGCCGTACGTCGCTGTGAACTATGACACCCATGTTCGGTGAGTCATCAACATCAACGGCCTCTGATGCGGGCCACTTTTCTTTAGCTTTCTTGGAGCTCGTCGTAGGAGCTTTTGGGGTTCTTGATTTTTTGGGGGCGATGGAGGAAAAAGTTAGGGTTTGAAAGAGGAAGAAGACTCTAATGAAAAGCTTCTGTGAGAAGAAGAAAAGACAGAAAGCATTTCACTCTCCTAACAGACCCTACTTATAGGGTACAGTCACGTCAATGAAAGAAGACAAAACGCTTCATGAATAAAGAAAATATTCGAATTATGTGGGAATTAAGAGTAAAGATCATGATGACCGTTC
This sequence comes from Iris pallida, assembly GCA_029216955.1. NCBI lineage: Eukaryota > Viridiplantae > Streptophyta > Magnoliopsida > Asparagales > Iridaceae > Iris > Iris pallida. The sequence goes on from JANAVB010033220.1 coordinate 6,666,775, forward strand.
CCTAGAAACGAGGAGTTGTGATCAACTTTTAATGAAGCGACGGCTCAAGGCATTTAATGCTGAAGGCTAAGCGTGACGACAGCCTGTCAGTAAGCATGCTGGGCATTCACTTGCAAAGGACACATGTTATGCTTCTGTTTAAAGTATTCCAAGCTTGGCTCAAGTTCGAAACACTTTGAAGGTGGTCTTGTAGAAGCATAAAAAAAGCGCAGATATATCAAAAGCACAGGTGGCGTTCTCACTACACATGGCTTCATAAAAGCGCAGGTATCCTAAAAGCGCAGACAGACAACAAAAGTCACACAGACAAACAAAAGTGGTGCATAAACAGTTCTTTATTAAAAATCATGTTTACAAAAGATCTATTGCAGATTCTTCATGATTACATATAAAGGACTAAAACACCTAAAAAAAAGTCTATAAGGGGGTTAATCTTCAATACGCGTGCAGCCCTCCAGACGTGCAACACTATTAGAGTGAGCCACTTCCTGAAGCAGTTATTGGCCCGAACAAGAACTCAGTCCACAGCACAGGGTGTGCCACCGCCATTGAGTAGGACAGACGCAAAATATGGCTCTTCGGACTGCCATTCAATCCAAACCCGAAAGCTTGCATCTCGAAGACCTCCAAGATATTGTTCAGGTTCGAACTCCTTACGCCAAACGCTCAAGTGCATCTCAAACCTCAGCATCAGTTCTTCTACAAGGGCACAACTTCTTTGAACGAAGGGATCCACAACCAACAGTCGACTTATGTAAGGCCAACGACCGTTCGAATCTATGTCAGGATCGAGCTTGACGGTGGAAAAGTTAAGAGACAGAAGACACAACCTTTCAGAAAAGCTTTCCTTTATTTAGGGTGAGTGTGGTCCAAGCCACATGCCACGTGACTGTCGGTCAAAGTCTCCCAAATTAATGGGATGAACCTAAGACTCAACACAATGAATCTCATTTAGTATGTTCATTTGACTGAATCCTAGGCCATCGACTTCTTGAATTCCCTAAATTATGACGGTAATTAAAGAAGAGGATGACCGACTCGTCCTCCAAAATAACAGTCATTAATTGCTTTTATGACTTCGACTCAGAAGCGCAGCCAGTTTATTCCTTCCACTGCGCCCTCACTTCAACTCATAAGTGCAACGCCCTCCAACCCATCCAAAAGCACAACCAGTTCATTCCTTACACTGTGCCCTCACTTTAACTCAGAAGCGCAGTACCCTCCATCCCATCCAAAAGAGCAGCCCGTTCGAAGGCTCCTTCATCTGACACATTGTTGCCCAAAGCACAATTTTACTCGTCTCCCTCAAGCACAGTGACACCGTTGCCCAAAGCATAATTCTACTCGTCGCCCTCAAGCACAGTGACTCCGTTGCCCAAGAGCACAAGTCCATTCACCGCCCTAAAAGTGCAGTAACTCTGTCACCTGAAGCACTTGTCCACTCGTCACCCTAAACGCACAGTGACTTCGTTGATTGAAGCACTTTTCCACTCGTCGCTCTAAAAGCGCAGTGACTCCATCACCTAAAGCATAGTCTACTTATCGTCCAGAAGCGCAGTGACCTCAAAGCCTCGCCAGAAGCATAGCTCGTATAGAAGTGCAGTCTTACGGGGTGATGAGGTTCCACGTGGTCTGACTGGTGTTTATGTTCTTTTTAGATTGGTTTGTTTAAAAACCACCACACTTATGATAGGACAGAGTTTGATTCTATTGATAAGAGCAATATCCTATCGGTTTGTTTAAACAACAGATAATGGTAGAATTTGTTCTTATAGACGAGGGCCATATCCAATCGGTTTGTTTAAACCAATGGCCCCCTAAGATAAGACAAAATCCAAATTCTGGGATAGGGACAGAATCTGCTCAGGTTCATCCGATCAATAATAAATATACGCCACATATCATTTATTGAGTTATGTTGATAATTCATCCAAGATCTTGATAAAGAAGAGTCCCAGCGTCTGCCACGTGTCAGCTCAGCAGCAGCCTTTACCGTACAACTTTAAGATTCTCTCATATCTCTACGTACAGCATTCCTGTACAATCTTTATGCACATCGTATATGTTCTTCCCTATAAATAGAAGGAGTTTTCTTTCGATAAAGAGGCTTTGAAATCATCACAACTTCGGGATCCTCTTGATTGGAAACCCAGAGTTCCAATCACAAGCACCAGAAAGCCAGAGCAAGTTCATCTCGTCGTCAGATCATCAACGGAGTAAAGGAGCCGCTGCAGTGCTCGATCTCCAAAGTCACACTTCCCAAAAAAATTTGTACTTAGATATCCTATTTAGGAATCAATTGTACTCAGTTATATATTTAATATACAAAAAGTTCGTATAACCTTTTATCATGGCAAACATCAGATACATCTACTAACTCTAAGTCACGCACACGCACCATAACATCAATGCCATCATCGATAGCACCCAAGTCATCCTTGGACGCACACTACTAGTATCACCAACTAACAATACTAGAATAGACATGAGTAATGTAAAAAAGAACAAGTATGGCACGGTATCTTGCATGGTTGAAGCGGTGATCGATGATGTCCTGCAAGCGAATAATCAAGTCTGAGAAAGGTAGCAACATAGGAGTGTTGGCACATCAAATTTGATATGTTGACTACTTAACAGTTGTATTGTGTTAGTTCTAATCCTTCTACATGAACAAAAAAGAAAGACGTACATATACGAAAGACACTTCCACACAAATACTATGAATACGTAGATAGACGAAAGACGCTTCCATATAAATTCTATGAAGCTTTCGGTCTCTTAAAAACTCCCTACATGATAAGCACTCAAGAAGACGATGATAAAGTGGAAAAAAGACAGATCATTCCACTACCGTCTGTCTTAGAGTCTGTAAGTGTCTAGGAGATTTTGTACGCACTTTAGTAAAGATGACAAACCAACTTGGTATTTATTGGAATAAGTATTTTTAAAGAAACGGAGAATCTGTCTGACTTTCGCTGAAATCCGACGGATCTTCCGTCCACGAACAGCAAGTCCGTGAGCCCAAGTTCGGATCATCCGTCGGACTTTCGCATAAATTTGACAGATCATTCGATCGATCACAAAATGTTTTGTAAGCCAAAGTTCGGATCATCTGTCGAACTTTCGCAGAAATCCGACGGATCATCCGATCGATCACAGAATATTTTGTGAACCAGAGTTCAGATCATCCGCCGGACTTCTGCTGAAATCTGTCGAATAATCTGTTTGTCTTGCTGGCCTCTTTCAAATTTGAATCCAAGGGAAACTGTTAGCTGCATTAAATGCATCCAATGACATTATTTTTAGCCGTTACAGTTGACCAGATCATCCGAAGGATTTTTGCTGAAATCCGTCCGATTATCCGAACGTCGGCTAAAAGTTTCTATTGGCTTTGAATTTGTATAAATAGGCTTCTTCTTTCTTCATAAATTTTTTATCCACTCAAGCCTTAAAGTTTTCAACTACCAAGAGAGCTTTACCATTACTGTACCAAGCCTCCATATGTCATCAAATCAAAAGTGCTAGAGTATTCAAGTGCTAGAGTATTCAAGTGTTGTAGATCTCCAAGTGTTAAAGAAGATCAAAAGTTCTTTATTCCTTCTTTCTTAAAGTTGAAGTTGATGAGCCTTCGGAATAAAACTCGTGTGTAAAAAGTTGACGAGCCTTCGAAAAAAAACTGGTGTGTAAGAAGTTGGCGAGCTCTTCGAATCCAAACTCGTGTTGAAGTTGGCGAGTCTTCAGATCCAAACTCGTGTGTAACTACTCAAATAGTGGATTGAAGCCGAAGAGAGTTTCGAGACCGGAGTGCCCCTTGGAAGGATACCAGAATACATCGAGTGTTTGATTCTCTCTCTCCTTCTATTATCTCATAAATTGCTTAGTTTCCTTGGTAATTATTTTAATACCCTATTCACCCCCCTCTAGGGTTCTACAATTGGTATCAGAGCCTTGTTCCTTGTTTTGGATTTACTTCCTAAGAGAGTTCCATGGCCACTAACCCTAGCCCTAACTCATTCCATAATGAGGGACACTCCACAAATAGACCTATTCTATTTGATGGTACTAACTATATCTACTAGAAAATTAGGATGAGCATTTACCTAAAATCTCTAGATTACGATCTATAGGATTGTGTGGTAAAAGGAATTCCTAAATCTTTTATAGTTATTGAGGAAGTCATGTCAAAGACTCTCAGAGAAAAACTCACCGAGAATGACAAAATGGTTGCTAGCCGAGACACAAAAGCTATGAATGCTCTCTATTGCGCTCTTGATAGCAGTGAATTTAATCGGATCTCTACTTGCAAAACTTCCAATGAAATTTGGAAACTTTTGGAAGTCACTCACGAGGGAACCTCTCAAGTGAAGGAATCAAAAATTAGTAGACTTACATAAGAATATGAATCCTTCAAGATGAAATAAGATGAGTCTATTACTTTCATGTTTACTCGATTCGGTGATATCATTAACCCTCTCTCTTCTCTTGGCAAGGAATATCCCACTCATGAAAAGATTAGAAAAATTCTCGAAGGTTTAATGAAGGGATGGAATCCCAAGGCCACCACCATTATTGAACGGAATAATCTAACAACTATATCCCTAGAGACTCCCATGGGAAAGCTCATGATGCATATGCTTGACAAGAAGGACCAAGAGGAATCCTTCATCCAAGAAAAAGAGAAGGAAAAGGCAAAGAAGAAGGAGAAATCTCTCGCTCTCAAGGCTACAAAGATCATCTCAAAAGACAGTTCCAATGATGAATCCGGTGATGAAGAAATTGCTCTCACCGCCAAGCATTTTCGAAAGTTTCTCATGTTCAACAAAGCAAATCGTGCAAGACGGGACGATGATGAAGAACCTGCTTGTTACAACTGCAAGAGAACTGGTCACATCAAGAGGGATTGTCCTATGGCAAGAAAAGAATCTGGCAGATACAAGAAGTCCAACAAAGGAAGCTCATCTTCCAGGAAATATGCCAACACAAGCATATGGTGTGAAAGCGATGCTAGCGACTCCGACGACGACAAAGAGTGCAAGTATAATGCAAATGTTTGTCTCATGGCAAATGAGGTAACAGATGACCTCTCTATAAAAGCTCTTTCTTACAGTGACTTCGAAAAAAGATATTCTTGAATTACACAATGAACAAAAGGTCATAAGAGGAAAGTTTAAGAAATGTCTAAAAGAGATTGAATCTCACAAATAAGAAATAGAAAGACTCTCTAACTCTATTCTTGATATAAAAGAAAATCTCCTATTTCTGACACTGATGAGATAGAGTCTTTACGACAAACTCTACACGAGTCTCAAGATGTCATCAAGAAAAAGGACGCTGAAATCCAATCTCTCGAAGAAGCATACTAATTTGCCATGAACAAGACTCTTGCTGCTAACCAAAAAGAATATGCTACCTCTATTAAGTATAATGACCTTCTTGAAAATGGCAAGGAACGTGTTGAGAGAAATCTGGCTCACACTAAGCCACAAAGGTAAACTAACACTAGTCATATGCCTCAGACTCATAAGAATGCAACACATAAATCTTTTTCTAATCAAGTGCATATACAAAAAGGGCCTCTTAAGAAAAAGAACACTTCACATCATGCCTTCTACTATCATCATAGCACTCATGTGAAAACACCTCATACACCTAGTCACTTACTGTCCTCTAGATCTACTACACCTATGATATGTCACTATTGTGGCCTCCTTGGGCACACTTCTTATTATTGTCAAATGAGAAAGCGTGTTGATATGAGAATATTTAGATGGGTTCCTAAGACTAACAATCTATGACCCAAACATTCTTGGGTACCAAAGTCTTCATCTTCAACTTGTGTTGTACGTGAACCCTCCTTCGTATGCTGAAAGTAAATGTGTAATCACAACTTTTCTAAAATGAAGATAATTTTAAACTTTTGTAAAATTGATTATTTAATAATAGGTTTAAAGCATGTTATTAATTTATTAGTGAATTTTGATTATTTTAATATCATTAAATTAGTGTTTTGTGATTTTTTTTCTTTGGCTAGTGTAACCTTAGAGCTGCTTAGCCAAGAGACTAACCATGACCATGGAGGCCTAACCCATGTGATTAGATTAGCTAATTACCACTTTTTAGGCTAAAGGTATTTTGGTCATTTTGTAACTTTTGAATTATTTAGGATTTTGATTAATTGGTGAATTTTAGATTATTTTAATAATATTTAAATTGATGTATTGTGATTTTGGTCATTTTTTTATTTTAATATTTTGGGAATTTTTATATTTTAATATTGATTTTACGGGATTTGTTTAGTCGGATTTGAGTTTCGTTTCGTTCCGACTTGTGTTAGTGACCCGGGTAGTTTATACTCTAAACGGGACCCCAAAAATAGTTAGTCATGACCCAAAAATCCTACTAATTAAGTTAGTAAGTTTAGACTAATCACACTTGTTAGATTGGTTAAGTTAGAGACTTAAATTTAACACTTTTGATCCCAAACTTAAACATAACTTAAAATTAACCAAGAGGACTAATTGAGGACTTATTGGGCTTTCCCCTAATGCCCAAATAGGGTTTAATGGTAGCCACTATAGGTAGGTTAGCCTCTCTTTCTTTCATTTCATTCCATCTTGCCTATTTTCCTTCACAATGTGTTCTTTCCCAAATTAGAGAGCTTCCCTCTTTGATTTGATCTCCAAATCTCTTCATTCCTCCACCAAAACTTACATCCAACCTTCTCATACTACCAAGGGAGGGTGCTAGCAAAGATTTGGAGCGAAGTACAAGGACTAGTGTCTATTTTGGAAGGATCTTCATATCAGAGCCATCTTTAAGAGTATCATTGGGATTCCACTCCCAATAAGTAAAACTAACCCTCTAAAATAATTTTCTATGCATATTAGTTAGTTTTGAATCCATAGGATCCACCCCCATGCATGTACCCCCTTTAGATTCAAGTTTGAGGCCATTTGGAGCTCTCTAGAGCAAGTTAGATTTGTGTCTTGTGTCCTACTTATTAGATCTCAAATTAGGACACATCATGTGTTTGGTTTAATGTCTAATAGGTTTAATTATGTTTTAATTTCAGTTTTAGACATGTTAGAGGATGGATTGATGTTAGTTAGGATAGTTAGAATGAGTTTCATTTGGATACCCATGGTTAGATCTAAGTGGTTTATTCTACATGTCATATTTTTAGCTCAACTTGTCATTTTAGTGTCTTTTTATATAATGGACAGTTTTGTATAGATATAATAGGTATGTTAGATATATTTCATATATCTAGATGTGTGTGGATATGTTGTTAGTGGTGTGCTTATGTTAGAGGAGAGGGTAGTGTGGTTTGATGTGTGTCTTGAGTGGTGTGGAGAGTGAGATGTGTTTCTATTGTCCAAACAACCCAAATTTGTCATAATTTTCATCTACGTTTTTAGCAGCCATAGCAACTTAGAAATGTCATAACTTTTAGCTTCGAACTCCGATTAATCTCCCTTTTTTTAAAAAGAACCGAATCGAAGTTAGCTTTCCAAATATATATATATTAATAGGTAAAGACATTATAAAACTTTTTGTAAACCTGTTTGAGTGTCAGCTGTCCGAAAGACGAACATGTTTTGATGTTTTCGCGATTCCGGGAGCTTCCGGACACGAAAATGCGATCCGTTTGAAGTTTCGGAAAGCGAACACAAAGGGCTACGACATACTTTGATGCTAGAATTTAGTACAGGCCCAATTGGTACAGTATTAATTTTAAGTAGAAGACTGACTATACAATATAGGCATTTTGTGTAACCTATGAGCCTATATAATATGGATATAAAATGAATGTAGGTATCATAGGTTGTCGAGTATATGTATGATTTAGTACATATATATATTATTGTTAAGTTATATATGTTAGTATATTTGTTAGATGTTGGTTAGTAGAGGGTTAGATATGTTAGAGTTTGTTATTTGTTAGTGTAAGTTATATTTGTTAGTATGAGTGTTAGTTAGATAGTAGATGTTAGTATTTTGTTAGATATATTGCTAGATATTTTGATGTTAGATATCTGGTATGTTAGATATTGATATGTTAGTAGGATATGTTATTTCTAGATATTGGTATGTTAGCAAGTTAGTCTCTATAGGTTATATATTAGATATTAGTTAAGATGTTATGTTAGTACATTAGATAATTAGTTAATTAGATATTTGAGGGGTATCTTGCTATCTCATGATACCAAGTTAGTATCTTAAGGTAAATATAAATTAACCTTACCTTCAAGGGAAATGATTAGTTTACCTTATGACCAAGGTATTGGTTTTGGGATGCCAATATGACCAAGGTTGATATGGTATCCTAGTGTTAGTTGGTTAGTGTCTAAGAGTTTGAGTTTGAGTAGGTGACGTTAGATTATGGAAGTGTTATATAGATATGTATATATATTTTTGGTTTATATAATATCTATGTATATTATGATAGTATATAGATATAGGTTATGGTTCATAGTAAGGATATGTATATACTTGATGTATATTAGGGTGGTACTATATGGGTAAGGATATATGTGATATATATGTAATGTATATTATGTAACTAAGTTTGTGTGCCTTGTTAGCTACGTGGTTTAGCTATGTGCCTTGATTTAGGCTATGTGTTAGATAGCAATGGTACTAGTATACTTGATTGTTTAGGCCATAGACTTGTTTAGACCTAGAATTGACTAACCTAGACTAGTTTGACCATTATTGACCAAAACCTAGCTAGTTTGACCACATTAGACTAGCTGCCCTAGTTTGACTAAATTGTTGACCAGAGTTGACCAAGAGTTGACTTTGACCTATATTGACTTAGACTCATGTAGATTGCATTACAATTTCAATTACCATATAAATTGAACTCTTTATAACCTGTATTGCTCTAACTAGGACTCTATGACTCCAGTTGGCCATCTTTTTATATCAGCTATTCAGGGTGTCAGGCGAGTATATTCTCTGATTATTTCATACTTATCAGGACTTATATTCTTGCTTTAGATCATTTTACTTGATGCTGTCATGATTATTATCACGGATTGGTACTATATGGATCTTCTTTTGCGATGTTATCCCCCTCGGGTACATCAAATACATATTGTCATATGCTTTTCACGAACATATTGTATTTCTTGTACACCTCTATTCATGTATACTCTTGTACAATCTTGTACTCTCATGATCACATGAGCCCATGGATAAACTAATGTACAGGTAACGTTACTTGACTAGATCCTTGTGTATTGATTGGGGAGGGTGAGTAGGAAATGGTTATGTGATCAAATCTCTTATTGTATAAAATATTATATATGTCCATTGTGCCCTCACGTATAATGGAGTCCTATTTTATTGTATAACCTAACCTATTTACATAACCATTTTGTGCTCTAAATCACTAGTCACTTACAGTTCTTACTTATCATGTATATATTTCAGTTTATAAATATCTCTCATTTTTATGTCCAACTTCTTACAGTTCATGTATCATACTCTTTTGCATGCTTTATATTTCCTACCATGATATGAAGTGTGTGAGATGTATTGTGCTCGCTCCTATCCTGACTGGACCTGTTGAAAATATTACAGATAATATTGTGACTTCTGCCCAACCGATTATGGAGCCCATCTAGACGACACATGTGAGTTGGACCCACAGAAGGATCCAGCTCTAGCTGAGGACATCATCCCTACTACTTAGACGAGATTAGCTAGGCTTTATCTTATTTTAATTATTTTATTTGTATTGACTTTAGAGTTGTATTATTTCTGGATATTTGTGATGTTGTGTCGTTTAAACACTTAGACTTTTCTTCTGTTTGTATGTTCTCTTTTGAGATTTCATATATATTATATCGTGCTATTTCCATCTCTAGATTTGTGATTGAGTTGTACCTTATGTGATTTGTCCTCCGTTTGGAGATTATATTATTTTGTATTTAGTTTGTGATAGTGACCTAGAACTGTGTTCTACTGCCGAAACTGCGGCGTAGGCTGGACGTTCCCACTTTTTGTACCCCTACCCTGGATGTGGGTCGTGACACATTTTTAGTAGTGGCCCATACAGGTCGAGAGTCACATTAGTACGATGTCGTGGTAGTGCAACGATTAGTTGTACTGCTGCGCCTGCGATAGGAACTAAGGAATAGGCTTTAGCAGAGAGGTTACTCAATCATAGTTAGGACTACTTGAGAAGATTCCTGGGTTGACTCTTGAGAATTTTATTATAAATTATCTCATAATTCGATTCGAATAGTTTCGGTCTACTTCCTTGTTCATCGTGGAATTTGATTCTTGGTATTCATTATTGACTTAATTTTCTACCAAGATAACATTATGGACCAGGTTGCCTCAGTCATGGAATCTAGAGTCTTCTAAAGCCATATTAGCTAGTTTGGCGATAAGATAGAGTCTGATTTTGGATGTATTTCTCGGGTGTAGAAATTTTAATTTTTCGCAGCCAAGCTAGCGGCAATGCAAAAATTTTAAATACCATAATTCTAGAGGTATGTACCTTAGTTGCGGACTCTAAAGATTATTGCTATTGTACTTACTAGCGTAACAAGAATTCTGGTAACATGGTTCTGGATAGACGGGTATGATTATCAGATTTTAGAATAGATACCATATAGATGGTGCCCTAGTATGATGTAATGGAATATCAGTGTGGATGTTACTTGAGTATCATGGATTAGATAGAGAGAGCTAGGCCACCTGTAGCGCAGCACCGTACCCCGCACCATCAGAGGGATATACCCAAAGGGGCAGGGCTTTTGTGCTGACAGTCGAGTAGACCGATGCTACGGGTGACGGGTTAGCAAGTCTATCTTTCCTGTTCTTCTTTCCATCTTGTTGTGTGATTCCATTAGTACCTGTCAGGATATTTTGTGCTGTGATAGATAGTCTAGTTACCCTGATCAAGACCGTGATATCACGACCAGTAGGACCATAATTTGCATATTTTAGATAAAGTTTTCTTGACCTTGATTGTTGGTGGTTTAACCTAGAAGGAGTACGACCATCTTAATTTTGAGGACAAAATTTTTCTAAAGAGGGTAGATTTGTAACCACCACTTTTCTAAAATAAGGATAATTTTAAACTTTTGTAAAATTGATTATTTAATAATAGGTTTAAATCATGTTATTAATTTATTGGTAAATTTTGATTAATTTAATATCATTAAATTAGTGTTTTTTTATTTTGTTCTTTGGCTGGTGTAACCTTAGAGCTGCTTAGCCTACAGACTAACCATGACCATGGAGGCCTAACCCATGTGATTATATTAGATAATTACCACTTTTTAGGCTAAGAATATTTTGGTTATTTTGTGACTTTTAAATTATTTAGGATTTTGATTAATTGGCAAATTTTAGATTATTCTAATAATATTTAAATTGATGTATTGTGATTTTGGTCATTTTTATATTTTAATACTTTGGAAATTTTTATATTTTAATATTAATTTTACGGTATTTGTTTAGTCGGGTTTGAGTTTTGTTTCGTTCCGACTTGTGTTAGTGACCCGGGTAGCTTAGACTCTAGATGGGACCCAAAAATAGTTAGTCATGGCCCACAAACCATAATAATTAAGTTAGTAAGTTTAGACTAATCCCACTTGTTAGATTGGTTAAGTTAGAGGCTTAAATTTAACCCTTTTGATCCCAAACTTGAACCTAACTTAAAATTAACCAAGAGGACTACTTGAGGCCTTATTGGGCTTTCCTCCAAGGCCCAAATAGGGTTTAATGGCAGCCACTATAGGTAGGTTAGCCTCCCTTCCTTTCATTTCATTCCAGCTTGCCTCTTTTCCTTCACAAAGTGTTCTTTCCCAAATTAGAGAGCTTCCCTCTTTGATTTGATCTCCAAATCTCTTCATTCTTCCACCAAAACATTCATCCAACCTTCTCATACTACCAAGGGAGGGTGCTAGGAAAGATTTGGAGCAAAGTACAAGGAGAAGTGTCCAATTTGGAAGGATCTTCGTATCAGTGCCGTATCCTTGAGAATATCATTGTGATTCCACTTCCAATAAGTAAAACCAATCCTCTAAATTGATTTCCTATGCATGTTAGTTAGTTTTGAATCCATAGGATCTATCCCCATGCATGTACACCCTTTAGATTCAAGTTTGAGGCCATTTGGAGCTCTTTAGAGCAAGTTAAATTTGTAACATATGTCCTACTTATTTGATCTCAAATTAGGACACATCATATGTTTGGTTTAATGTCTAATAGGTTTAATTGTGTTTTAGTTTCAGTTTTAAACATATTAGAGGATGGATTGATGTTAGTTACGATTGTTAGAATGAGTTTCATTTGGATATCCATGGTTAGATCTAAGTGGTTTAGTCTACATGTTATATTTTTTGCCTCAACTTGTCATTTTAGTGTCTCTTTATATAATGGACTGTTTTGTATATATATAATAGGAATGTTAGATATATTTCATATATCTAGATGTGTGTGGATATGTTGTTAGTGGTGTGCTTGTGTTAGAGGAGAGGAGAGTGTGGTTTGATGTGTATCTTGAGTGTTGTGGAGAGTGAGATGTGTTTCTTTTGTCCAAACAACCCAAATTCGTCACAATATTCATCCACGTTTTTAGTAGCCATAGCAATTTAGAAATGTCATAACTTTTAGCTTAGAACTTCGATTAATCTTCTATTTTTTTAGAAGAACCGTATCGAAGTTAGCTTTCCACATATATATATATATATATATATATATATATATATATATATATATATATATATTATATATATATATATATATTAATAGGTAAAAGACATTCTAGAACTTTTTGTAAAACTGTTTGAGTGTCTACTGTCCGAAAGATGAACGTGTTTCGGTATTTTTGCGATTCCGGGAGCTTTCGAAAACAAAAATGTGATCCGTTTGAATTTTCGAAAAGATAACATAAAGGGCTACGACATATTTTAATCCTAGAATTTAGTAAAGGCCTAATTGGTACAGTATTGGTTTTAAGTAGAAGACTGACTATACGACATTGGCATTTTGTGTAAACTATGAGCCTATGTAGTATGGATATTAAATGAATGTAGGTATCATAGGTTGTCGAGTATATGTATGATATAATACATATATATTTATTATATATATATATATATATATATATATATATATATTTATAAAATATTTATATATATATTTTATATATATATATATATATATATATATATATATATATATATATATATATATATATAAAATATATATATATATATATATATATATATATATATATATATATATTATTGTTAAGTTATATATGTTAGTATGTTTATTAGATGTTGGTTAGTAGAGGGTTAGATATATTAGAGTTTGTTTTATGTTAGTGTAAGTTATATTTGTTAGTATGAGTGTTAGTTAGATAGTAGAGATTAGTTTTTTGTTAGATATTTGATATATTGTTAGATAGTTTGATATTAGATATCTAGTATGTTAGATATTGATATATTAGTAGGTTATATTAGGTCTTGATATTAGTATGTTAGCAAGTTAGTCTCTATAGGTTATATGTTAGATATTAGTTAAGATGTTATGTTCGTACATTAGATAGTTAGTTAGATATTTGAGGGGTATCTTGGTATCTCATGATACCAAGTTAGTATCTTAAGGTAAATATGAATTAACTTTACCTTCAAGGTAAATGATTAGTTTACCTTATGACCAAGGTATTGGTTTTGGGATGCCAATATGACCAAGGTTGATATGGTATCCTAGTGTTAGTGGATTAGTGTCTAAGTGTTTGAGTTTGAGTAGGTGATGTTAGATTGTGGAAGGGTTATATAGATAGGTATATATATATTTTTGGGTTATCTTGTATCTATATATATAATGAGAGTATATAGATATAGGTTATGGTTCATAGTGAGGATATGTATATACTTGATATATGATATCTATATGTATGTGTTAGGGTGGTACTATAAGGGTAAGGATGTATGTGATATATATGTTATGTATATTATATAACTAAGTTTGTGTGCCTTGTTAGCTATGTGGTTTAGCTTTGTGCCTTGATTTAGGCTATGTGTTAGATAGCAATGGTACTAGTATACTTGATTGTTTAGGTCATAGACTTGTTTAGACCTATAATCGTCTAACCTAGACTAGTTTGACTATTGTTGACCAAACCCTAGCTAGTTTGACCATATTAGACTAGTTGCCCTAGTTTTACTAAATTGTTGACCAAAGTTGACCAAGAGTTGACTTTGACCTATATTGACTTAGACTCATGTAGATTGCACTACAATTTTAATTACCATATAAATTGAACTCTTTATAACCTGTATTGCTCTAACTAGGATCCTGTGACTCCAGTTGGCCATCTTTTTATATCAGCTGTTCAGGGTGTCAGGCGAGTACATTCTCTGATTGTTTCATACTTGTCAGGACTTATATTCTTGCTCTAGATCACTTTACTTGATGCTGTCATGATTGTTATCACGGATTGGTACTATATGGATCTTCTTTTGCGATGTTATCCCCCTCGGGTACATTAAATACATATTATCATTTACTTTTCACGAACATATTGTATTTCTTGTACACCCCTATTCATGTATACTCTTGTACAATCTTGTACTCTCATGATCACATGAGCCCATGGATAAACTATTGTACAGGTAACGTTACTTGACTGGATCCTTGTGTATTGATTGGGGAGGGTGAGTAGAAAATAGTTATATGATCAAATCTCCTATTGTATAAAATATTATATATGTCCATTGTGCTCTCACGTATAATGGAGTCCCATTTTATTGTATAACCTAACATATTTTCATAACCATTTTGTGCTCTAAACCACTAGTCACTTACAGTTCTTACTTATCATGTATATATTTCAGTTTACAAATATCTCTCATTTTTATGTACATCTTCTTACAGTTCATGTATCATACTCTTTTGCATGTTTTATATTTCCTACCATGATATGAACTGTGTGAGATGTATTGTGCTCGCTCCTGTCCTGACTGGACCTGTTGAAAATATTACAGATAATATTGTGACTTCTGTCCAACCGATTATGGATCCCATCTAGACGACACCTGTGAGTTGGACCCACAGGAGGATCTAGCTCTAGCTGAGGATGTCATCCCTACTGCTTAGACTAGATTAGCTAGGCTTTATCTTATTTTTATTATGTTATTTGTATTGACTTTAGAGTTGTATTATTTCTGGATGTTTGTGACGTTGTGTCGTTTAGACAGTTAGACTTTCCTTCTGTTTGTATGTTCTCTTTTGAGATTTCATATCCATTATATCGTGCTATTTCCATCTCTAAATTTGTGATTGAGTTATACCTTATATGATTTGTCCTCCGTTCAAAGAGTATATCATATTGTATTTAGTTTGTGATAGTGACCTAGAATAGCGTTCTACCGCCGACACTGCGGCATAGGCTGGGCTTACCCACTTCTCGTGCCCCTACACTGGGTACATGTCGTGACAAAATAGATCCTTGATAGCGGTTGTTCACGGCACATGACCGGTGATGCTTCTCACTTCGCAACGCTATCGATGAAGAAAGAAGGACATGTTTCCTTCAGCAATAGTCTAAAGGAGTATGTCATAGGAAATGGTAACATTGGCTCCCCTCCTTATCCATGTATTAAAAATATTTTCCTTGTTACAAATCTTAAGCATAACCTTCTTAGCATTAGTCATCTTATGGATAATGGTTATGACATTAAGTTTGTTAAACACAAATGCTTTTTCACCGATAGCACTAGTGGATCTACTGTGTATGAAGGCATTAGAGAAAATAATATCTATGTTCTTTATCTTGTTGAGAGCACTAACAATGACAGATGCTTAGTAGCAAAGAATGACGAACGTTGGATTTGGCATATGAGACTTGGGCATGCTAACATGGATACCATTTCCCGACTCGCCACCAAGAAGCTCGTAAAAGGACTTCAAAGCATCTCGTTCGAAAAGGATATGGTATGTGAAGAATGCGAGAAAAGTAAGTTGACCAAATCTTTCTTCAAATCCATCAACTCAGTAAGTACTACTAGACCACTTCAACTCATTCATATAGATTTATTCGGTCCAAGTAGAGTAGCTAGTCTTGGTGGTAAACTTTATGATTTTTTTGGTTGACGATTTTTCGAGATTTACTTGGATTATTTTTCTTGCAAACAAAAGTGATACTTTAGGTGAATTTGTTGACTATTAGAAACGTGTTCAAAATGAGAAAGGCATTATGATTAACAAGATTAGAAGTGATCATGAGGGAGAATTTGATAATGCCGATTTTAAAAGTTTTTGTGAAAAGAATGGTTTTGGTCATGATTTTGCTTGTCCTAGAACTCCACAAGAAAACGGAGTTGTGGAAAGAAAGAACAGAACCCTTGGCAATATGGCAAGGGTCATGTTAAACCAATATAAACTTCCCAAATACTTTTGGGCGGAGACCATTAATACGATATGTTATGTTATAAATAGAGTCTTGATTTGACCTATTTCTAAGAAAAACTCCTTATGAGCTTTGGTTTGACAAAATTCCCTTTATTGAATATTTTAAAGTTTTTGGATGCAAATGCTTTATTTTGAACACCAAGGATAACCTTGGCAAATTTGAAGAAAAAGCCCATGAAGGTATCTTTCTTGGTTATTCTATGCGTAGCAAAGGTTTCCGTGTCTTTAACAAAAGAAGCCTTGTTGTCGAAGAGTCAATAAATATCTCTTTTGATGAACTTAACATTTCTACATCCTCATCCTTCAATGATGTTGATGACATCTCCTTTGGTTTGGAAAACTCCTCTCTTGGAGATACTAGCACTTCCTCATCTAACAATGAAGTTGAGCCTACTTTACCCAAAAGTTCTCCCCCAATCGAGCCTCCTCCAGAGGATCTTCCAAAGGAATGGATATTTGTTCCTTATCATCCAAAGGAGCTCATTATTGGTGACCCTTCATCAAGGGTTAGCACTAGAGCCGCTACACGTGATCTTTGTGCAAATGTGGCTTTCATTTCACAAATAGATCCTAAAAATGTTAATGATGCTTTCAATGATGAATTTTGGATCATTACCATACAAGAAGAGCTAAATCAATTTGAGCGAAACAATATTTGGAAACTGTTCCCAAACCCCACAATTATTTCATTATTGGGACAAAGTGGGTGTTTCGAAAATAATAAAGATGGTTTCATCACTCGTAACAAAGCCCGATTGGTTGCTCAAGACTATAACCAAGAGGAAGACATTGATTACGAAGAAACTTATGCTCTGGTTGCTCGTCTTGAATCCATTAAGATGCTTTGCGCTTTTGCTTGTTTCAATGATTTTATGCTTTTTCAAATGGATATCAAAAGTGCCTCTTTAAACGGTGTTATTAAAGAGGAATTTTATGTCAAGCAGCCTCCCGGTTTTGAGGATTTCAAATTTTATGATCAAGTTTTCAAACTTCACAAAGTCCTATATGGCCTCAAACAAGCTCCTCGTGCTTGGTATGAGCGTCTTAGCTCTTTTCTTATTTCTCAAAATTTTTCTAAGGGCAAAGTTGACACAACACTTTTTATCAAGTCTTTTAATGGGACACTTCTATTAGTCCAAATTTATGTTGATGATATTATCTTTGGTTCCACTAACAAGACACTATGTGTAGAATTTGCCAAAGTTATGAAGGAGGAATTTGAAATGAGTATGATGGAAGAACTCTCATTCTTTCTTGGTCTACAAATCAAGCAAGGACCTCAAGAAACATTCATCAATCAAGCGAAATATACAAAGGATATTCTCAAACGCTTTGAGCTAGATTCAACCAAAATAATGAGGACTCCTATGGCCACCACGACTAAGCTTGATCAAGATGAAATTGGCGTTTCGGTCGACATACGTAAGTATTGAGGTATGATAGGTAGCTTGCTTTACTTAACCGCAAGTCGTCCCGACATTATGTTTAGTGTTTGTTTATGTGCACTATATCAAGCGAATCGTAAGGAATCTTACTTATGTGTCGTTAAGCACATTTTTCGGTATCTCAAGGGTAACATTAACATGGGCCTCTGGTATCCAAAGTCCATATCCTTTGAGCTCATCGGCTACTCGGATGGGGACTTTGCCGGATGCAAGATTGACCGAAAAAGTACTAGCGGCACATGCCATTTCTTCGGAAAATCATTAGTATCCTGGTTTAGCAAGAAACAAAACTCCGTCGCTCTTTCTACTACTAAAGCAGAATATATAGCGGTCGGGTGTTGTTGTGCATAAATTCTTTGGATGACACAAACACTAGTAGATTATGATATTTCCTCTAATGATATCTCTATCAAATGTGATAATACTAGCTCCATTAATCTCACTAAAAATCCAATTTGTCACTCTCACACCAAACATATTGAGATTAGATATCACTTTTTATGGGATCATCAACTCAAGGGAGACATTCATCTGGAATTTGTCGACACTGACCATCAACTTGCTGACATTTTCACCAAAACTCTTGTTGTAGATTGTTTCACCTTTATTTGTCAAAAAATTGGCCTCCTGGATAAATCCTTCTGATATCTATCTTTTAGTTTTCTGTATTATCCGAAGGATTTCCACAAAAATTTGCCGGATAATCCGATCAATTCCAGCAGCTTTTTGAAAACCCACACTGGATTTTTCGTCGGTTTTCTGCGAAAATCCGTCGGATTTTCCGCATTAAATTTTCCTGCAGTTTCCCACACTGACAGTTGGTCCTCTTTAATACGACGTGACCCCTCACCTACCCGCATTTACTTCAAACTTCTCTCATTCCGAATTTTCTACCGGTTTTCTGCCATTTTTTGCTAGATTTTCGGTTTCGGTGCACTGTTTCAGAAAACGAAGCATCACACCCCTCTCTCTTCCTCACTATTTGTTCCCCCTTTTTATGAATGGCCATGACTCGTCATTTAGCCCCCCAACCACCCCTTCCTCCCTATAAACAACTTCTTTTTTACTCTCCCCTTCCTTCACCACACTATTCTTACTCTCCTATCTCCTTCATCTCCTTCTTCCTCCCATGGTTTCTTATACCAAGAGCCCCCGCAATGAAGGCGGCTCCTCATCCGCTCCTCCACCATCTGTGGCCCTATTCTGTCCTCCTACTCAAGGCTTCAATCCCACTATCTTCAAGTCTGCTCATCACTCCCGCGAGTGGTTCACCTTCTACCACAAAGCGCCTGTGTGTCCCGGGAAGCCCATCTCTTGGGTCTTCAAAGATCATCGAGAATTCTTCCGATTCATAGGTATTGATGAACTTCTAGAACGACGAGTGGACTACAACCCAAATATCGTCAGAATGTTCTACTATAATCTTGTTCCCACCAAGAACGGCCCAGAGTTTGAAACCAAAGTTGGTGGGGTCAAGATCACTGTTACTGCGACCTCCCTGGCTAGCATTCTTGGACTCCATGAGCGGAACGCCTACCGATCTCTTCCCAGCACCATCGATGACATTAATATCTCTCCTGACCCTAGTTACGAGGAATTCCTCTTCAACATCTGCGATGGGTCTCTTGTTCAATACCGTGAGGACAAAGATCTCATCCCTTTCTTCTATGATTTTTACTGCATCCTCTGTCATACTCTCACTCTAAAATTCGAGAACATAGACAGCATGACCAATAAAAAATGACCGCCATGTACTACCTAGTTGCCAAGCAACCCTTCTCTTTGGCAAAATCTATCATCTTTATCATAATCCTGATCCACGAATCTCTACATCACTCTCTTCTCTTTGGCATGTACATCACCATCATTCTCGAGGCCAACGACGTTAATCTGACTCACTTCCCGATTGGTGATCCTCGTCCTACTCCTCTTGCTAAATCAAAGGCTCCTGGACGTACTGCTCCTCCCGTTGCTGCTGCCCCTACCTCTCCTCTGCCTCGATTCTCACTCTAGATGTCCGCTGCTACATCGATTGTAAGTTCGACCTTCTCCATTTTTCCACCCAGGAGCGTCTTCAAGCAAACACCTGAGGCCTCGGTACCCTCATCCACCATGGCTTCATGGACCAAGCCTACTACTTTCAGCGTATGCTTGAGGAGCGCAATCCCTATGTCAATCCCAACACTCTTCATCCTGATTTCCCTGGACCTCGCTTCACTCATCCTAACGTCTACGGGTTCATGTACCCTGATGGCATTGACCCTTATGGTGCCTTCACCCAAGCACTCGTCGATTATAACAATCTGGAGGCAGGTCCAACTGGTGCTCCTGACAGTTGAAGCTTTGCAGTGTTTACCTTTTTAGTCCCTTATGTTTTATGCAGTCCTTCGGGGACTTAAAAATGTGTGTTGTTTTTAATTGTCTGCTTTTGTGTCGGCCTCTACGACCTGGTTCCTGTAATTTTTGCTATATGACTATCTTCTAATGCTATCTCCCTTTATCATCTTTATGAATATGCATGTTCTATATCTCAAGATTTTGTTCGTCTTACTCCATTTTGGCTAAATGCCAAAGGGGAAGAAAATGTGTTGAGTGAGAGAGATCTTTTTACGGGGGAGCTATCTCCTTAACCCACAATTTTTTTGTCAATTATCAAAATGGAGGAGATTGTTGGCACATCAATTTTGATATATTGACTACCTAACAGTTGTATTGTGTTAGTTCTAATCCTTCTACATGAACAAAGAGAAAGACGTACATAGATGAAAGACGCTTCCACACAAATCCTATGAAGACGTAGATAAATGAAAGAAGCTTCCATACAAATCCTATGAAGCTTTTCGGTCTCTCAAAAACTCCCTACAAGACAAGCACTCAAGAAGACGATGATAAAGCAGAAAAGAGTCAGATCATTCCACCACCGTTTGTCTTAGAGTCTGTAAGTGTCTAGGAGATTTTGTACGCACTTTAGTAAAAATGAAAAACCAACTTGGTATTTATTGGAATAAATATTTTTAAAGAAACAGAAAACCCGCCGGACTTTCGCTGAAATCCGACGGAACTTTCGTTCACAAACAGCGTCTGTGAGCCCAAGTTCGGATCATCCGCCGGACTTTCGCATAAATTCGATGGAATATCCGATCGATCACAGAATATTTTGTGAGCCAAAGTTCAGATCATCCGCTGGACTTCTGCATAAATCTGATGGATCATCCGATCGATCACATAATATTTTGTGAGCCAGAGTTCGGATCATCCGTCGGACTTCCTCTGAAATCCACCGGATAATCCATTTGCCTTGCTGGCCTCTTTCAAATTAGAATACAATGGCAACTGTCAGCTGCATTAAATGCATCCAATGGCTTTATTTCTAGCCGTTATAGTTGACCGGATCATCCGAAGGATTTTCGCTAAAATCTGTCGGATTATCCGGTTGTCGACTGAAAGTTTCTATTGGATTTGAATTTGTATAAATAGGTTTCTTCTTTCTTCATAAATGTTTTATCCACTCAAGCCTTAAAGTTTTCACCTACCAAGAGAGCTTTACCATTACTCTACCAAGCCTCCATTTGTCATCAAATCAAAAGTGCTAGAGTATTCAAGTATTGTAGATCTTCATGTGTTAAAGAAGATCAAAAGCTCTTTATTCCTTCTTTCTTAAAGTTGAAGTTGACGATCCTTCAAAAGAAAACTCGTGTGTAAGAAGTTGGCGAGCCTTCGGAAGAAAACTCGTGTGTAAGAAGTTGGCGAGCTCTTCAGATCCAAACTCATGTTGAAGTTGGCGAGTTCTTCGAATCGAAACTCGTGTGTAATTATTTACTCAAATAGTGGATTAAAGCCGGAGAGAGTTCCGGGACTGGAGTGCCCATTGGGAGGATACCAGGATACATCGCGTGTTTGATTCTCTCTCTCTCTCCTTTTATTATCTAATAAATTGCTTAGTTTCCTTGGTAATTATTTTATTATCCTATTCACCCTCCCTCTAAGGTTCTACAAGGAGTTTCCATGAACGTCTCTGGATGCTGAAACAAATATCACCAATATTCTCAAAATAAGGAAAATAGCTAAGATATACTACCCATAAGTCCAATTCTGGACACAGAGGTAAAATGGTAATTTTAGGTCATAATATGGTCCGTCGTTAAACCCACTTGCTCCAAAATTTGTATCAGGATTAAAGTCATCAAAATCTAGCAAACTATGTCTATTAGTCCATAATGATGATACGAATCCAACGGTATATCCAGAATTGGAGTTCGTTGAGCCGATCTCAAAATAACCTATTGACTCAGACTGTGGGACCCGATTGTACCGAAATGTATGCCGAGGCCAGTGTCCACTAAAGCAAACTATATGTTAACGATTTCAGAATGACGATATGAACCCAACGGTATATCCAGAATTAGATTCTGATGACCCAATCTCAAAATAACCCGTTGACTTGGACTTTGGAACTCGATTGCTCCAAAATGTGTGTCAGGGACAAGGTCTACTAAATCTAGCAATCTATATATCAACGAGTCCAGAATGAAGATATGAACCCAACAGTATATCCAGAATTGAATTCCGATGAGCCGATCTCAAAATGACCTGTTAACCCGGATTGTGGGACCCGATTTGTACTGAAATGTGTGTCAGGACCCATATTCTCAAAATCTAGCAAACTATATATGAATTCGTAGAAGAACGACGTCACGAGTCTAGTGGTGGTGTCGGAATTTGAATTCGGAGACCCGGGTCCAAAATTAGAATTTTATAAGTTAAAAATTACGAATTCAGATGACCAACTTTGACGTCAAATTCAAGCAATCAAACGACCTCACAATGAAACAAAATTTTTATCATAAGAAGAGATTTATACCAGTTATGCACAGGAACTGGTGGCTCGTCAAACATAGCTGCGACAGAGGAGAAACAAATCCGTGAACTTGGCCTCACGAAACAGCAAAAAATAAATACAATTACTCGGGCAACTTGGTGGCCAATTTTGACCTATCAAATGAACGAATTAACGGCTGAACATATAAGGAGAGGTAGAGCTATATATCGAGATTACAAAGGAAGAAATAGTTCGACGATCCAACGGTCATATTTCTCGAAAACGTACGTACAGTTGCTGCCTTCAAACACACTTTTGAATTTCGATCTCGTGTGCTTCGACGGGATTCCAATTTGAGTCGCATGAATCGCCTGTGGTGATCGCTGTAGAGAGAGGGGCTATGTTGTGGACATGCTGGACAGCATACGAGGCGACATAGGGTGGCCGACGACGAGTGTCTCTACGGCCGCACGTGCAGAAAGGCGCCTATAGCGCGCTGCCACCGCACGAGGGGGTACGTAGGGGCGCACAGGGAAGTGCACGCTGGGCATGGAGCAAGGCCGTATAGGAGGACGCGACAGGCGGCATGCGGTCGTTGGGGGATCATCGTGCGGCACACGAGGTTGGCGCCCGGCTTTGCGACAGCAGACGACCACTGCAGTGCTTCGAATGGAAGGTTCTTGTCGTCGGGGACAGCATTGCACAGCTATTGTACAGTAGCAGCTCGGGGCCTTGTGTGACGTCGGGGATGGCCACCGATTGCTGGAGAAGATGCTGCTGTTGTCAAAGAAGATAGTTGCATACGGCTTCCGCTGGAGGGCTGCTAACTCGGGAGGAAGGTGCTGGAAGAGGAAGAAGAAGTATAGAAGAGGGGAAGATCTCTAGTTATGGTTAGGTTAGGGAGTTTTAGGGTTAGGGTTAAGGAATAGATTGGTAGGAGAAAGAAAATGGAGGTGAAATGATGGAGTAAGAAGAATAAAAATATTGGAGGTAGGGAAGTTCTGTTGGTCGGCCAAGAGTGATGGGTGTGTGTTTGTTTTAAAAGGGAGGTTGAGTGTTAATGCATGGTGAGCATTAAATGAGGGTGGTTTGTGTATGGTAGGTTTAGTCAAGGAATTTGCATAGAAATGGAACTTTTGGGAGTGTATGTATGGTATTGCTAAAAATGGATGTTGGTGTATGATAAATGAATGATGGAATAGATAGAAGCCCTCATTTGACTTGGCCATTTTTGGTTAGCATTAAATGAGGGGGTGATGGTGTATTCCTTTGGTTAACCCATATATAGGTATTATGGTTAATAAAATTGTCCATTGGGTTTTGTGAGTTGATTGAATAGTTATTTGGTGTTTTGTAGAGGGTGAGTGGTGTCGTGTGTTTGAGGTGTGTCATGAGAGAGGCAACATGAAATTGGGTTGGGTATTTGGGTTAGGTTGGGTTAAGTTTTGGCTTGGTGTGGTCATGACAACAAATTTAGATCAATTATGATCATTGATGAAATAGTAGCATGTGGGAGCTCAATTGGATGACACGCAAGTAAAATGTGCGTAGTAGGCTCAAAATAGGTCAAACCATATATTGGGTCAATTAGGTTGGATCGATGTTGAGTCCCAAAATTAAATTGAAAGTTAGGTCAGGTTTTACGGTAGATGGTCAAAAAGCCTAAATTGACCCAAAAATTGTGTGATAAAAATAGAGTACAAGAGAACATGTTTGAGTGGGATATGATATATCAAAATTAAGTTAAAATTGTCTAGATCAAAACTCATGAAGGATGTTTCGAGAGATTAACATCTATGTTGGCCCATTCATCCATGGTCAAACCGATTTCGATAATTGACCTAAAACTCCGAGTTCGATATGAAAAAAAATAAAAGATCGCAGATTTCGTATTTACAAGTTTTTATACTTATTCTATATTTTCTTCTTTACTGAGTCCAGATAAATTGTGCGTCGGGATCACTGACAATTAGAAGTTCATCTTCTGATCAAAAACCAAACCAATCCTTGACCCCAAACCAAACAAAATCCAAAAGCCGAAAAGACCAAAAACCCTAGTAACCGAACTCGAAGTGAGTTCTGTCCAAACTCGGTCCGAACTCGGTCCCCTTTGATTTTTCTTAGTCAGCAACATTTCCTAGTCTTTTGGATCATAAACGTTCAAAAATACAAACGTTAGCCTACCGAGTTCTGCCCGAACTCTGTCCTAGAAAATCCTATAAAAAGAGAAAAATTTTTTATCTCTATTCACTCATTAAATCTTCATCTTCTCTATCTATTCCTAAGATTTGTATTCTATTTACAAAGCTTCAATCTTTAAATCTCTAAGATAATTTCGATTCTTCTAGTGCCAGTGGTTTCCGATTAGGAGTTTTTTGAGTTGTACAAGCTTGGCATATAAATGCTTTTCTCAGAAAAAGTGTTGTTGAAGTTTGATCGTGGGCTTCGGATAAAAACACGACGGTGTTGAAGTTGGCGTGTTCTTCGGAGTAAAGCACACGGTGTAATCTCTATTCAAAATAGTGGATTATCGCGAGCAAGAGTTCTCGCGAACTGGACTAGTCCTCTCAGGGGAAAACCAATATAAACCTGCTGTGTTTGCGTATTGCTTTCTTGCCTACACTATATTTACTGCTTTACTTTGCATTTCAAGTTCATTTGCTTCACCTACTTAAGTTTTTAATTAGTAATTATTTTTTTCTGCTGCACTATATTCACCCCCTCTAGAGGTGTCATCGATCCTACAATCCCTATTGCTCCAAAATCAAAGGTACATAAAAGTATATTTAATGATCAAAACTAATTATAATAAAAATATCTATTGAAAATAAAAAATTTAAATTTTTTAAAAGAACCCTAAAATCCAGGGGGCTTACACACAACCACTCCTCCAATCCTAAAGTATTCATCGACTGCTTGCTCATTTTTCTTCCTACTGTTCTTGTCCATCGAATAAGTTTGGTTGCTACCTTAGTCTCATATTCTTTATAGCTCCATTCCTTTTATACTACTATCCATACTACTCGAGAGCCTAGTTCTTATCAAGTGACTTTTTAGTACCTTGAGTGACATAAGGCTATAGTAGATGGGTTTCGAGCATTTCCACAGACCAGTACTTAGAATATCGTTCCATCCCAAACGGGGTCCAGTCTGTAGTTATAAATGGGTCATCAAGGTCAAGTATCAACCTAATGGATCCATTGAGCGAAATAAGGCTCATATTGTTGCTCAGAGTTTTATATAGAGGCATTAGATTAACTATGTTGATACCTTTGTCCTTGTTGCTTAGATAACCATAATTTGTACATTACTAACCGTTGTTGCTATTTGTTGATGGCCTCTCTATCAGGTTAATGTGAAGAATGCCATTCTTCATGATTTTTTCGAGGTTGTTTGTATGTAGCCCCATCCAGGTCTCTCTACTCTTTCAGGATATGTTTGTCGCCTTCGTCGTGTATCTAAGGTCTCAAGCAAGCTTCTTGAGCTTGTTTTGAGTATTTTTTTTGAGTGCTATTCATGAGACAAGTTTTTAGTAGTGTACTCAAGATCATTCTCTATTTGTGCGGCCATCACCACATGGGCGACTTCTTCTCTTACTCTATGTAGATGACATAATTTTGACTGACGATGATTAAGCAGGAATAACAGCTACTTTGAGGTACCTTCATCAACAGTTTCAAATAAAGGATCTTGGCTATCTTCGCTACTTTCTTCGAATCGAGATTGAACAAAGTAAAAAGAGGGATTTTTGTATCTCAGCAAAAATATACTTAGGAGATTATTTTGTATGTAGGTCTATCATGTAGTCGAATAGTTAATACTTATTTGGAGCTTCATGTGAAGCTTCACCCCATAGATGGTGAGCCTTTCATATATCCTACTTGCTATAAACGGCTAGTGGGTTAACTTGTGTATCTTTGATTTAGCAGACAAGATATTTTTTGTAGTTAGTGTTATTATCTAGTTCCCTTCTATGCCTCGATCAGCTTACTATGGTGTCTTACTCTGGATTCTCTGGTATCTTCAAGGATCTATTACTTGTCTATTATTTATGTTTTTTATATCTTCTTTACAGCTTCAAGCATTTTTTGATGTAAATTGGGAAGGATATTCGACTACCAGATGATCTACTATAGGATTTTGTTTATTTCTTGGTGATCCATTATTTCATAGCAAAGCAAGAAACAAACAGTTGTTGCATGTTCTTCTGCTAGAATAGAGTATAGGTTGATTCATTCATATACGAAGATTGCTCTCTGATATAGGAATTACTCCCATAGGACCTACATCGCTTCACTTTGATAACAAGAGTGTTGTAGAGAATTCAAAGAATCTAGTTTTTTATGAACAGATAAAGCACAATGAGATTGATTGTCAATTCGTTCATGAGAATTTTTTGGCAGGTACGTACTATTTCTCTATCACGTGTGACGTCTGTTGATCAACTCATTTTTTTTTACAAAGTTATACCCCATATTGTGGTTTTAGTTTCTATTGAGCAACTCATGTTGTTTGACCCATATGAGTTTGAAGGAGGGGGGTGTTAAGATATTAATAGATTTAGGAATACGATTATAGGTTCAAGTCTAGCTTTACTTCTCCTATTTGGATAAAGAATTCTTATAATATACGGATATGGATCTTTATTCCATCTACATATATTTATAGTTATATGGTATTTCATACCATCCATTAACAATAAAATCAATATTATTGATCTATTTCACTCATTTTATATAAAGCGTTTATACCATATAAAGGGGGAAGATAAAAAACCCATTGGAGATGGGTCTTATGATTTTATATGGTGTATCAAACTAATTAGAGCAAAACCTATATAGGCGCACTTCTCGTTTGAGTTTGCTTGATATATATATATATATATATATATATATATATATATATATATATATATATATATATATATATATATATATATATATATATATAGCTCAGTCACCCCCATCCCACTCCCTCATCCAATGCTTAACATCATCTCCTGGAATGCGAGGAGGCTTGGCAACAAATCAACAATGAACAGAATCCTTAGCCTCAAGAAAACAAATCGCATAGACCTCTTAATCATTATTGAACCTAAAATTCCTCAAAAAAGACTCAAAGACACTCAACTCAAGTTAGGTTTCCCTTAAGCCATCGCCGGATGTAATGACATCTGGATTCTGCTAGCGCAAGATTTCAAATTTAGCATCATCCAAGACTCGCCTCAGGCTCTATCTTGCTGGATTGAGCACCCGGCCCTCAAGTCCCGTTCTGTCCTCTCCGCCGTATATGGCAGTTGCGACATCCCAGAACGTAGAGTGCTTTGGACTGATCTTTTGGAGATTCAGTCCCAAGGTCTTCCGTGGTTCTGCATTGGAGACTTCAACACACTATCCTGCAGAGAGGAGAAGTCCGTCGGCCGCCCCCCTCCCCAGCCTGTAATGGACGACTTCAACAACTTCATATTTCAAGGGAACCTCACCCCCATCCGCTTCTACGGCAGCGCATTCACCTGGTGCAACATGCAGGAGGGACATCGGCGACAGTACTCCCGATTAGATCGGGCGATGACCAATGATTGCTGGTCCGACATGGGCCTGATCACTAACCACTCTCATCTTAACTCCACTGAATCGGATCACTCCCCTCTTCTCGTCCAGATTAGCAACAATCACTACGGCAACAAAAAAGCTTTTCGCTTCCTTGACTTTTGGCGTCATCACCCTCAATTCCAGAACGTTGTAGCTTCCGTTTGGAATTCCGTCTCGGATATCGACCCGCTGGTCCGGATGGCAGCTAAGCTTAAAGCCACTCGTAAGGCTCTCTCGTCATGGAGTAAAGAGGCCTTCAGAGACATCTTTCAGGCTATTAAGGAGGCGAAAGACGACGTCACCCATGCTGAGATCGCGTTTGCCACTAACAGATCATCGGAGGCCCGCGGTTCGCTTCACCTCGCTAGAGCTCTTCTCAAATCCAGGCTGAGAGTGGAGACCGAATTCTGGAGACAGAAAGCCAGGTTGACCTGGAATACTGACGGAGACCGGAATACCAGATTCTTTCACGCGTGCGTCAAAGGCCGCAGGAACAAACGTCAATTACACCGAATTCTTGACGACAACGGCACCATGGTGGACGACCAAGCAGGCATTCAGGCTGCAGCTGTGCACTTCTTCTCTAACCTTTTCACCAAAGAGCGGGTCGTCAAAGACGAGGAACTATTGTCCGTTATCCCTTCCTTCATTAGCGACCAGGAGAACGAGACCCTGCTAGCCACCACTTCAGAGGAGGAGGTCAAAGCGGCTGTTTGGTCCATCAACGAGAACAGTGCTCCGGGGCCGGACGGTTTCAATGGGGTTTTCTTCAGAACTTGTTGGAACATCCTCAAAATAGACTTAGTTGAAGCCACTATAGCCTTTCTACAAGGGGCCAGATATCCCAATTCGATTTCCTGCGCCAACATCATCCTTATCCCAAAGAAAGATAACCCTGAAACCTTCAAAGACTTCCGTCCGATCAGCCTCTGTACCATCACCAACAAGATTATATCTAAGATCGTCGCCACCCAGATGACTGATTTGCTCCCCAAGATCATTTTCGAAGAGCAAAGCGGGTTTGTCAAAGGCCGTAACATTACTGACAACATCCTCCTAGCCCAAGGGATGATCACCTGCATGAAGTTTCTGTCCAGGGAAGGGAACGTGGCCATCAAACTCGACATGGAAAAGGCGTACGACCGCCTCGACTGACAATTCATGATCTGGGTTTTTAGGGCTTTTGGCTTCTCCGAACCGTGGATTGACATCATTTTTAGATCCATCAACAATGCGTGGTTTTCCACCGTCATCAACGGCCAGGCTGCAGGATTCTTTCGATCCACTCACGTGGTTAGACAGGGGGACCCCCTCTCCTCCACCATTTTTATTATTGCGGCAGAAGCTCTCAGCAGAAGCCTCAAGCGCATGCCCAGTTTGCCCGACTTTAGTCACTTCCACACCACTACTGGCTGCCCACTTATCACTCACCTGGCCTACGCAGACGATATCCTTATCTTCTCCTCTAGAGACAGCAGATAAATCGAGGTCGTCTTGAGTACCATCGACAGATACACCCCTTGCTCTGGACAGCGCGTCAACAGAAACAAGAGTGTCATCTACACCCATCACAAAGCAGACAAAACTCGCTCAACCATGCTCTACAACATGACCTCTTTCTGCACGGCCTACCCACCCTTCCTTTACCTCGGGTGTCCGTTAGTATACGGCAAGTCCAACTCGGGGATCTATGAACACCTAGTAGACAAGATCCGCAAACTTACCGCTGGTTGGCACAACGCCACCTTATCTCCGGGGGGCAGAACGATCCTCATCAAACACGTTCTATCGTCCATCCCGATGTACACCCTGGCAGTTTGCTTTCCTCCCAAGAAGGTGCTACACTCCCTTGAATCCCTCTTCGCCAAGTTCTTCTGGGGACATAGCGACGGCAAGGACAAACACCATTAGGCCGGTTGGGAGACAATGGCCAAACCTACTGAAGAAGGAGGTCTGGGTTTTAGCAAACTTGTCTACATCGTGGACGCCTGCTCCATGAAGTTGTGGTAGAAGTTACGCACCGAAACCTCGCTATAGACGAAATTCATGAGAGCTAGGTACTCCAAATTCTCACATATGTCGGAGGCGGCCACTAACAACAGATCCTCGGCATCGTGGTATCGTATTATTCGAGGCCGCATCACAGCGAAACCTCTGATCCGTCTCCAGTTGGACGACGGGCAATCATCGGTCTATCTGGAGCGGTGGCTTGGAGAAGACATCATACGCCCCAACATTCTGACTCCGCAGGGGTACGCTATCAGAGATCTATGGAAGGGCAGCTCCGGATGGAACTGGAGAAAGGTCAGAGATTGGCTAGGCCAACCAGCGGCTACCTGTCTTTTTGCTGCTGATTTGCAGGTTACTGACACCAGCGACACTTGGAGATGGTCCCCCAACCCGAGCGGATCATTCACTTTGGCTTCCGCCAGAATTGTGGCCAGAGGCAGCGGGGTGCTGGACACCGTGCACGCCAAGTTTTGGCAGACTTGCATTCCCATCAAATGGTCAATCCTTATCTGAGGTGCACTCCGTCGCAAGCTTCCGACTGAAGACCTCATCAGATTTATTGGATTCAGTCTCGCTTCCCGTTGTCACTGCTGCAAAGAGCACACCGCGGAATCAGTAGAACACATCCTTCTTTCGGGGGACCTAGCGGAAGGTATTTGGTCCAAGCTTCATAATAGACTTAGTCTGGTTCACCCGACCGGGGGCCCCTATGATCTCCTTGCCAACTGGAGCCGCTCCCATGGGCATCAGATCGTAGCAGCCGCCGGTATTTGGGTACTTTGGAAGAACATAAACAAATTCAGATACGAAGGCCGCCAAATCCCCCCCGCACAGCTATTCAGAGAGGTCATCAGATAAAGCTTCAAAGCCAGGAGGCGCTGTTCTCACGTCTCCAACTCGTTCTGGGTAGCCCTTGATTAGGTCGTCCTCAGGTTTTCTCGCGACTTCTGGGAGTTGTTCTACCCGGGATTGCTCGCGTCCTCCCTGTCGGCGCTGCTCCGTCCTGCCCTTTTTGTTGTGCGCGTTCCGTACTTTCTTCTTTTTTCCCCTTTTTGGCGCGAGAGCGCGCTTACTTGTATAGGCTTCGGCATTTTGCGCCTATTACTTCAATAAAGTTTCGGATTTCCTAAAATATATATATATATATATATATATATATATATATATATAAATATAGAGATGGGTCTTAAGATTTTATATGGTGTATCAAGCTAATTAGAGAAAATTATATGGTGTATCAGCTACTTTGTTGTATTCCAAACCCTATTGGAGATGGGTCTTATGATTTTATGATTTTACAAGGGTTTATACCATATATATATATATTTTTTTAATATATATATATATATATATATAATAGGCGCACTTCTCGTTTGAGTTTGCTCATCCATATGGTGTATCAAGCTAATTAGAGCAAATCCTATGCACCTGATGACAACACACACATGACTTCGAAACTTCTGAATATAGCGTATATGCCTAAAACTAGAGTAAATAATTAGGGGTGGGGATGGGGTTAGGGGTTTGGGGAGGGGCTTAGTAGCCTCGTTCATCTATTCCTCATAATCTTGTGAAGATATCTCGTACGAATCTTGTGTCATGGGCATATTTATGTAAACCAATGGCGACTCATGACGATCTAGATCTTTAATATATAGAATTTAATATATCGTAGGAGGTAAACTGGTGGCTGAGATAACAAAGGATGATTTGGCAAAGATAGCGGGTATTTGAAGCACACGTTAATTCTTTACATTATTGGAAAATAGCCATTCTATTGGTAGATATGTGCTTTTGCAACTCGTGTTTGGCGACCAAAAATAAGCATGGAGATTTTTTTCCCTTTGAAAATGGGTTTTATCTATGAAGTTTGGGCTACAAGAGGATTTAGATCGTATATATGCAAGGAGGACCTTGAATTTTTGATGGCCGTATGATTGTTCTTCGACAGTGGTTGCCATAGTCAATTTTCGAGAGTGAGAGCGTCTGACCTTGATCCTAATTTAGATACACTTTATATGGTTGCATCCTCAATTATTGAGTGACTCATCCATTATGAATTAGCAAGTCTAACTGGTAAGCCTCTCAAATATGATCTTCCAACAACCTATCACTCTTGATTATCATTTGCTCGGTAATCATAGAAGTGCATGCAACAAATATACTACTAAAATGCTTAGTTTCGAACTACCTGATAGGAAATATATAGATCAGAAGGTAGAGTATGAGTGGGTTCCCCCGACGTGTACTCTGCGTGGATGCTTTTACCACAATAAATCTCAATGTAATGAGAAAAATAAGGATGATCTTAGTGATCTTGGATAAGAATCATCATAAGGAAAGGATGGACAAGGGAATAATAATATAGATGGAGATCACTATATGGATGTGGATGTTAATGATATGGTGGGGGGGAGGAGCCTAATCCTTACCAAGATAGTCCAACTTTAGGTGTGTTGAGGAAGTGTCAAGTTGCTAACAATAATATAGAATCCAATGGAGATATTATCATAGCTGGTTATTGTGGACATACACAAAAAAGAAGAAGAAAACGCTGTCTTTTTTTATTGGTGCAAGGCACTGCAAATCGAGTACGCCTGAGAGATCCTGTGTTGAGGATCCCCGAGTACAAAAAAATTCTAGGGAATGGGACGATGGAGATCGAGCGACAGTTGCTCCTTTACTCTGTCGACACTTCGATTACAAAAGTGGGATAAAACCTAAGAAAATTGCTAACTCTCGACTCACTGGCAAGAAGTACAGCAATTTGGCTCTTGAAAATGCTCTCCGTCCTGTGTTTTGGAGAGGGATGAGACCCCCTTTTATAGTCGTTCTTAAGCTGGAATGATGTCATGCGCCCACATGAAGGAAATACACTGGTTTTCATATAGGCACATAGTCCTGTCTTGGGCGCATAGGGTGTAGGCGCATGAAGGCTGCGAGATCGTGGATTGGTCGTGGTGTTGACGTGGTCGCATGCTTCGGTGCATGACTGCTCGTGGAGACTGACGTGGCCGTGTGCTTCGCTGCATGTTTTGATCATGGCTTTGACCGAGTCAGGCTTGGACGCATAGCCAAGTCTCAGGCTATGCGCCCTCCTTTTGGAGGAGCTAGTCTTGGGCGCATAAAACTTCACTGGCTGGGCGGATGGAGCTCCATTGACTGGGCGCATGGAGCTTCACTGGCTAGGCACATGGAGCTTTACTGACTGGACGCATGGAGCTTCACTGGCTGGGCGCATAGAGCTTTTCTGGCTTTGGGCGCATAGAGCTTTGTTGCTGAAATTTTTTTGTGCTTCTACAAGACCTCCTTCAAAGTTTTTGATACTTGAACAAGTACAAAATACTTTGAAAGAAGCATAGATCATCTTCTCGTGATGCAATAGGCGCATAGTACGGTTCTATCCTTTGGACGCATAGTATTTGGCCAGCCTGTCAGAGAGATACGACTGTTGGGATCTTTCTCGAAATTCGAACTGACAGATTCATCAGAGTAGATTTTGAAGCGGTCCATCCTTCATACGTCGTCCACGTCAGCAAGTGACCGTCGCATAGTGTGCAGGAAGCTGATTCCTCACGTGAGCGCATAGGCCATTGTGGGCGCGTATAATGTAATCGGCGCATGGGCGCATAAAGCGAGTGGGCACATAGGAAGTGGCTCGTGCCTATAAGTAGGCCCTAAAGGAGAGAGAAAGCTCATTATTCCCTTCTCTTTGAATTTTTTTTCAGAAAAGTCTTCATCTCCTTTCTTTGAGAACCATGTCTTCCGAAGTTGCCAAGAGATCCACGAAGGATAAGGGGGCTACGCCAAGTGGCTCTCCTCCCGCGGCAGCGTCCTCGGCAGTCCAGGACCCGATTCTGGATGAGGGCATGCTTCAAAAACAAAGTCTTGAGCGTTAATTTGCGATGCTCGAACTTTTCTTCTGCCTGGGCGCTTGCGTCTAAGGCAACATACTTATGTGAGCATCATTATGCGCTCACAGGAGTCATGCGCCAAAACTGTGGTAACCTATGCGCCCACATGTTGCCATGTTATGCGCCTACGTGCTATAACATGTTATGTGCCTACATACTTTTTGTGTGTTATGCGCCCACTTGCTTTGGGCGCATATCCCTTTGGGCGCAAGGGCGCATATCCCTTTGGGCGCATAGGAGTCTTCAGGACTTAGTTTTTTCTACAGATTTTTGAGTCTGACTTTCTTTTTGTCCTTGTAGTAAACATGTTTGCCCCGGAGCTTAGTGCTATTACATTCGGTTCGGCTTGCCATGTTCTTGGTATAAGCCTTATAACCATCATGATCAACGATGTTCAGACGAAGATCAGTCAAGATCAACCTACGGAACGGGCGATTGCCATAATTAAACATGAAAAAACCTTTCTGAAGCAGATGGTAAATGATGAGAAGCTTGGAGGGTCGCTCTGTTGGAAGAAGCCGTACTTTATATTCTGTGGCAGCGTAGGTTTTGAGGATAATGCAACGATATGTCTGAAAGAATCTTTGTTAGTTACGTTGAATGACCAAAGAATAGGGCTGCCATCTATAAAGCGCCAGTACCCTCTGTCAGTATTTGCTGATCTGGCTTTGGAGAGGCAAATGAAATAGGACCTGACTCCTGAACTGCCTGGGGTTGTTTCTGGCAGGATCCAGTTCAACTCTGGTAACCGGAAGAATGACATGTTCAAGTGTGCCAAGGATTCCACTCCCTATTCCATAAGGGGGCTACAACCGGGTGTTACCCTGAACGATGTCCCGACTAATCTTCATTCCTATGCTACTGAGACTCTTTCCAATTTGATGTTGTTGAAGAAGGGGTCATATCCGGAAGGGAAGATGTGGATGGAAGGCTGGAGACATCCCGTTTCGTTCTAGAGTGACCTTACTGGTTGGGTGCTATCGATTTATGAGGCCACCCTAAAAGCTGTCGGTCTTCTTTATGCCATCAAGGCCACTCAGTATGGCATCAAGGTTAACTGGCCGATGTTCGTCTCCTTAGCAGAGCTATACAACTATCATACGTGCACCTTCTTTACTCCGGGTGGGGAGATGGGTTTGGCTCTTCATGAGATGCAGGCGGTATCCAAACTTCCCTGGAGGGCAGAACCGTATGCAGAATACGTCCCCAGTGATGCAGAGATCTTAGATTTGGAGAAGGAGAGCTCTGATATGATGAATGTGTACAAAGAGTTACTTTGTCACTTTTTCATTTGTCACCAGACTACGAAGAAGGGTAAGATCGAGGGGTCCATCCCGTATACGAGGTCTTGAACCAACTATGTTTTTACCAGAGAAGGGGGGAATGGCCCAGTCTCCTTCTCGCCACCTAAGCCCTTGACGATCTCTGAGATAGATCGGCTGATGACAGATCACGAAGCTGCAGATACCGAAGATAGGGATGATCCTGAAGGAAATTACCTTATTTATCACTTCTTCAGACAAGCCGGGTTCAAGATGTCAGAAAAGACGGTGCTTGCCACTTTTTTGATGATATGGCTTCGTGACTGCGTAGTCCCTGGCGGTTCAGGGTCTGTTGAGAGAATCAGCCGGGGGATGATACTTCCGGCTGTGAAGCTGGCGTTCGGACACCGTCTTGCATTGCTTCCCGCGATGGTCTGTGCCTTTCAACGGGGTTTACGTCATTTTGTTGTACACACGATAACATCCGAAGGCAAGAAGGACTTTGCTAGGACTGAGTTACCCTTCCACTACCTGATGGGGTGGCTGGTACTGTATTGTCCCAAATTGATAAATGTCGGGTTGATGGCAGATTCTTTGCCGGAAGATGACTTCATTCGGAGGTTCAGAGACACAGATTGGACCGTTACAGGGGTGCCTATTTGCAAGAGGGCTCTGAGTTTTCTGCAGAATTACGAATTCTTCAGAATATCGCCTCCATCTGGTAGTGGTCACGCGGGAGACACCTTAGTAGATAAGGGAGCACTCACTACTAGTCTTTCTATTGGAGCATTTCGTTGGCTCCAATCCATTAGGCCTTGCCATCTAGTATACAGGAACAGGGACCACACTTTCCTGGAACCTTACTTGCCAAGCCATTTTGTACGGCAATTTAGCTACAGCCAGCTTCTCTTGGGCAATTCCAGTCCTCATCTCCAGTCTATAGGGAGCCTAATCGACGGGGCGCACGCACGGGGCTACTATAGTGCTTGATGTACACAGGCAGTTTTTACCTTGCCCAAAGATAAACCCGACACCCATATGCTCTTCGCTGCTGCTAAGTTCTATATCCAGGTCAATACCTTTCTTTCTGGGTATGACCGTGAGCATAGTTTTGTATCGGGGACCAAGCTTGCCCTTATCCTTGCTGATATAGGACGAGCACGTGCAATGGGGAGTAGCAGAAAGGAAGTCGCCGTGCCCACAATTGAACCAGCTGAAGTACCGCAACAGATAGTTGTTGAAGAGCCTACCATTGCAGCACCTCGGAGAAAGGACACTGAGGAAGCTCTTCCTACCGTTTTTCATCAGAGGAAGGCTCCCACCGGGCTGGTGCCACGGCCAAAAAGGACGAAGGTGGTTATTTCCCGGAGGAAGAAGGTTGCAGACTTGGGTGTTGGCTCGCCTCCTCCCAGAAGGTCTTCTCGACAGACGGTATTACAGGCCATTACCATTCGGGAGGTAGACCCTCTCATAGACTCCGTAGCCGTTCTGGTCAAGCCTTTGGAAGCTTTCTCACCTTTGTGTTTGTACTTTGAACAGGACCCCGAAGTTGCAGCTGAGGCAGGTGCCTCCTCATCTGAGAAGGTGGATGTGACGACAGAGTCCCCTGCTTGTCCTCGACTGATGGATGAGGACGGGTCTTCTTCGGCTGTAATACTTGAGCGACGGGGTGATCAGGGCGAAGGCCCAGACCCTAACGGCGATCAGAAGATCAGTTTCTCCTATGACATTTATGTGGGGGATATGTCTGCAATAGGAACAGCGATGAAAGTGCTGGACGAGAACCAAGTCCAATCGGCTCATCCTCCAGCGGGTACGTTGTCTTTGCGCCCCTCTTCGGATGAGATTTTTAGACTTCAATTTTGCGTGCTCCTCGTGAGGCTGACCACGACTGTGTGTTCCCTTGTAGATAAGGGGAAAGAACCCTTCGCAAAGATAGTCCCCGCCATTGGGGAAGGGACAGAAGTTGTTCCTGGTTCCTCCAAATCCGCTGCTGTGGAGGGAGCTACTAGCGAGCCGGTGCTATCTACAGAAAGAGAAGTTATGCAGCCTGCCGAGGGGGCTATTGCTGAATCCGCTCATATTCCGGCTAAGGTTGTGGAAGATATCAGACCAGATGCCGTTCAGGGCCTTGGTATTGTTCCTTTTGAACAGTCTGAGCCTGTTCTTGGCTTCCCTGAAGCCAAGACCGATGGCGTAGTCTAAGCTGAAGTTGAGCAAGCCGAAGATACGAATTTACAACCCTTTCGCCTTTTCTCTCTCCTTTTCTGGTTACTGATGTATATTGTTTTCTCTGTCAGGTTCGGCTTCTTGCCAGGTGTTCCTTCCTGAAGTGGAAGAAACTTTCCAAGCCTCTTCTCCGACGACCTCCACCGAAGATGAAGAGATGGCCTAGGAAGTAGTCAAGGCTTTCTACTCTGTACTGAAAGTGAAGCTTCCTGGAGTTCTGAATCAGAATGCTGCCTTCGGCCCTGTGAGGGCGTTGTCGAATGCCAGGTAGCAGCCCTCGAGAGCATTGCCGATTATGAAGAGCGGGCCAATACTCTGAGGAAAGTTCTATATGACCTGGAGGGTCAGATGACCAGGTTTCGGGATACCAAACAGTGGAGCCCGACGTCGCTATTTCGTACAGAGGATGAGGCTTAGATGACGGCTCTTGCGGAGGAGAAGGCTAACTTCCAAGGAAGGAAAGACACCCTTGTTCGAAAGATCGGGGAATTGGCTGACCAGTATAGTCAGTTCAACGCTGCAAGTGATGCTCGTACTGCCTCGAAGAATAGGCTGGCTATCCAGATCACTGAGAAGTACAATCATATTACGCAGATCAAGAATGAGATTGCCCAGCTGGAAGCTGACTTGAGGGCGACAACATCTGAGCAAGAGGATTATCTATCCCAGGCTGCCATGACTGCCACCACTTCTGCCCGTTTAGATGAACAGTTGACAAAGTTGGAAGGGGAGCATCAGAGTCTGATCCTCTTTGAAGATGAAGCCTTTCGTCAAGAAGAGGCACGGCGCCTAGCTACTGCGAAGTCTGAGGCCGAAGTTGCGGCTCTGAGGGACAACATAATCCGCCTATGTATTCCATAGAATTTTGTAACTT
The DNA here is from genome assembly GCA_029216955.1 of Iris pallida. Lineage (NCBI taxonomy): Eukaryota > Viridiplantae > Streptophyta > Magnoliopsida > Asparagales > Iridaceae > Iris > Iris pallida. The sequence continues at coordinate 6,705,365 of JANAVB010033220.1, forward strand.
CTTTTTTTCGGCCATCACGGCTCTTGTACATTTTTTTCGTCTTTTGATAGATATTTAAGTACAAAATAAAGAATCTTTTCAGAAGTGAATGTAGTTTTATGAAATATCGATGCTAGAGGTAATGTGGACGTAGTATGGATATTTCTGGTGGGTATTCTGCTGGAAAATTATGATGTGGACCTATTATCCGTTTTATATTCAAATGAATCAAATATAGATAATAACTTGAACGAAGCTGCTAGTAGAGGTAATATGGACGTAATAGCAGAGGGTTGTTCTATATCTGACCAGAGGTAATATGGACGTGGAAAGATATATAGCATTAGGGGGAGTGGATAATTCAGAGGTAATAAGGATACGATTATCCTTGATGAATGCTTTGCTCAGAGGTTATGTGGACATGGCAAAACATAATCATTTCACTGGGAAAATAATTATCAGAAAATAATTCAGAGGTAATAGGGACGTGACTTGTTTTCGTCAAGCCGAGTTTGGACAGAGTCAAAAACGGGAATGATTCTACTGGGAAAATATTTAGAGGACCTATTATCCAGGGCAGATTCAAGACTCTTAAAATACGGATAATAGTTAGATAGTAAAATTTTTGAAATCATATAAACATCGTACTGTACATTTACATGATTGAACATATATGAACATTATATAAAAAAGGTTACACATAGTATTTCTTCAGGAACTTGCCACTAATAGGCATCATGAGCAAGTCACCATCGGGCTTAGTTAGCCGGTACGCACCGTTAGAATGTACCGATTCTATGATGAAAGGACCTTCCCATTTAGGCTGGAATTTTTCTTTTGTTTTGTGCATCATGAACATTGGTCTTCTCACTGCTAAGACCAGATCGCCGACTTGGAAGATCCTTTCCTTTACTTTTTTATTGAAGGCTCTGGAAATGCGTGCTTGGTATAGCTCAATGTGCTGTTGAGCTAACAAGCATTTTTTGCCTAGCGCTTCGAGCTCCTAGAGTCACAAACGGTAGCTTTCTTCGGTAGTTAGCTCGCCGACTAAAGCTACTCGAAGAGAAGGAATCTAGATTTCTAGGAAAAGAACTGCTTCGCTCCCATAAACCAAAAAGAATGGCGTACTGCATGTTGGAGTCTGGACCGTTGTACGATAGGCTTATAGACATTCGTCGAGCTTCTCGTTCCAATCGTGCTAGTTTGAAGATACGAACTTATTGAGAAGTTTTATGATGGTTTTGTTGAAGGCTTCTGCTAGCCCGTTAGTTGCTGGATTGTAGGCAGTAGGGGCTATGTTCTGGATTCGGTACCTATCACAGAACCGGTAGAATGTATGGCTTACAAACTGTGGACCATTATCGTGGATGATCCTGCGAGGAAGGCCGAAGCGGTAGATGACGTGATGTTTGATAAAACTGATCACGTTTGACGCCTTCACTTCGGTGAGCAGTATAGCTTCCGTCCATTTGGAGAAGTAATCGATTATAGCTAGGATGAACCGATGTCCTTTGGAGGATGGCGGGCTGATTGGTCCTATGACGTCCATGTCCTAGGCTTCAAACGGCCAAGATACTGCCGTCGGGTGTAGAAACTCCGAAGGTTGATGAATGAAATCAACGTAGAACTGGCAAGCTCTACACTTTTTTGTATATTCAACAGCATCTGCTATCATTGTGGGCCAGTAATAACCCATTCATTTGAGGTAATCTTGTAATTTGGGGCCTGGTTGATGTGTACCACAAACTCTATCGTAAGCCTTCCAGAGTGCATATTTGGCATTTGTGTCTGATAAGCATCGTAATAGTAGCCCGTCGTAAGAGCGTCGGTACAGCATCTTGGTAGCTGTGTCGTAGTAAAATTTGAGGGATCGCCTTTGGATGGATACTGCTTCCTTCGGATCCTCGGGAAGAATTCCATAGACTGCATAGTCTATGAAGGGAAATCTCCAGTCTTTGACATCGAAGTTTGTTTCTGCTGCATAACTGTGATGAATATGCAAGGCATTTTTTACACAGAATAGTTCTCGACCAGACACTGTGATCGACTGCTGATTATTGGTAGGAACGGTCAAGGAAGCAGCGAGACCGGCTAGAGCATCTGCTTCTATATTCTGTAGTCGAGGCACGTGCTCGATGAAGAATCTAACGAAAGTAGACGCCAACTCAATTGTTGCTCTATGGCAGGGATGAGATCTTTGTAGCGAACTTCATAATCCCCTCGGACCTGACTAACTATTAGCATAAAATCGACGTAAGCTTCTAGATAGTCAACTTCCAGTTGCTTTGCAAGTTATAGGCGAATTAATAGGGCATTATATTCGGTCACGTTGTTGGTGCATGGTTCCACAAGAGAATATGCACGGTGTATAGCCAGATGATCAGGTGACACGAACACGACACCAACTCTAGCCACGATATTTCCTTTGGGTCCTATTCTTGATGCGCCGTCAAAGAACATTCACCAAATGAGGATTTTTTCAGTTGCAGTGTTACACTCCACCACTTCGTCGGGGATTTCGTCGTAGAGTTTGGACAATTTTGGTACCGGATGAGCTGCTAAAAAATCAGCTAATACTTGGCCTTTTACTGCCTTCTAAGGAACGAAGATCATATCGTATGGAGTCAATAGCATTGCCCATGTAGCTAAATGGGAATTGAGAGAGCTCGATTTAGTCATGAGTATTCTGAGAGGGTTGACTTTAGATATGATGTGGATAGTCTGCCCAGACACATAGTGGCGTGTCTTCTAGATAGCAAATAATTGTGCAAGGCATTTCTTCTCAACTGGTGTGTATCTGTGTTCGGTACCCACAATTGTGCGGCTAAGGTAGTAGATTGTCTGTTCATGGCCGCTTTCATTCTTCTGAGCTAATAGGGCACCAAGATAATGGTCCGTAGCACGGACATATAGTAAGAAGGTTTTCCCATTATTGGAGCTACCAATACTAGAGGGCTTGTAAGATACGCCTTGATGTCGTCGAATGCGTATTGATATTGTTCAGTCCAGACGAAAGATACGCCTTTGTTCATGAGATGAGTGAATGATTGACACCTTCCAGAGAGGTTCAAAATGAATCGTTTGATGTATGCTAGCCTTTCTTGTAGTTCGCGTAGCTCTTTGAGGTTTCTTGGAGGATGCATATCGAGGATAGCCTTTACTTTCTCCGGGTCTAGATGTATACCCTTTGAAGTGATGAAGAAACCAAGGAACTTGTCACTGGAAACTCCCAGAAAAGACTTGGTTGGATTTATCTTGAGTTGGTGTGCACGCACTAGTTCGAACACCGTTCTCAAGTCTTGGAGGTGGTTGCCCTTAAGACGACTTTTAACTGCGATATCGTCTACATAGCACTCTATAAATTTGCACAAATGATCGTAAAAATGGTACTCATGGTTCGCTGGTATGTTGCCCCTGTATTCTTCAATCTGAAGAGCATCACCGTATAGCAGTATACCCCCAACGGTGTTCGAAAAGATGTGTGCTTCTCGTCGTCGAGGAACATCTTGATCTGGTTGTAGCCTGAGAACCCATCCATGAAGGACATCCGTTCGAAGCCGCAAGTATTGTCGATTATTACGTTGGTGATCGGTAGGGGGAACTCGTCCTTCGAGCATGCAGAGTTCAAATCACGGCAGTCGATATAGACTCGAACTTTGCCGTTCTTTTTCATAACTGGGACGATATTGGCAACCCAGTCTGGGTGTTATTCTTTACGAATGTATCCACGGGCAATGAGCTTTTTGATTTCATTCTCGATGGCCTCCATAACATTTGGACGGAATCGTCGTTGTTGCTGCTTCACTGGCTTAGCTTTGGATGAAATATTCAGACGGTGCATCGCGACTTTAGGGTCCAAGCCTGGCATGTCTTCATAACTCCATACGAAGACGTCAATGTATTCTCTTATAAGCTGTATAAGAGATTGGCGTTCGTTGTCAGATAGACTTTTGCTGATGAAGATTGGTTTGAAAGATTCTTCATCTCCTAGATTGACTTAGATGACTTCGTCTTCGGTAGGCGGTTCATGTTGTTCGAAGTACAGCTCCCACCTAGTATCCATCTTTTGAGCCTATTGTTCAAGCTCGATTGATTGGTCATCGTCTACAATTTGGTCAACAAAAACCATGTTGACGGACAGAGTTGTCTTGAGTATGTTACCAATGCTGGAGTCTGAGTCCCAGAGAGAGGAATTAGAAGAATGAGAACAACGATCTGCTTCATCATCTGATCTTTTGGGAATTGTTGGAGGAGTGACATAACCCAAACCAATACCACTTCATTGGTAGTAGTTCTCGGGTTTGCCGGGAGGAGAAAAGTATCATACTGGCAACTGCCATCCTCGATCGTAATTTAGCTCTTTGTCGCTTTTGATGTCATATCCCATATTTTGGATGATATTCTTGGCCTGCCAACTATACTGAAAAAGTTATATTTTCCCAGAGTCATAGTTAGCTTCTGTGTTGTGCTTGGAAGAAGTAGAGTCTGGAATGAACTTTCTCTCACCAATTATATGGTCGAAGATGAATAGTTTTTCATCCTTCTTTCTGGCTGGAACGATGAAGTAGAGGATATCTTCTGGGTAAAAATTTTCTCGCAGGTGAGGCGTCGTGACCGGCATGCAGAGGTGTGGTTCTATGCCGTTCTCTAGAGCGTATATCGTATCTATGTAGTGGTTTATAGATTTATAGACATTGGAGTAATTCAAAGATAAAGCTTTACTAAGGAAATAAGCAAGTTCTTCTTCAGGGATAACATCATCTGCTGAAGGTACATTATTATGAGTATTGATATACTCATTGAGAGGGTCGTCATCTGGAAGAGGAGCCACAGTCTTGGCCGAGTTCACCACGTAGGGTAATTCTTCAGGATTAGGAGGACGGGCATCAGTAGGTTCCTCCCGTGGTATCTTGCTGAGAGTGATAGTTAGTGGCTTGACCTTGTCAGGTTCTTCTTTTTCATCCAGATTATGAGAGGCTTTGGAGTACTTTTTGGAGTAGTATGTCCTTTGACTCGGATAATCTGAGAACCATCATTGGAGGATGGACTTGCTTTAGCTTCATTGTCAGCTTCGTTGTTGTCATCCTTGGGGGCTGAGATTGGTAAAGTACCGAATCCCCATAGTAAGCTTTGATGCCCTTAAAAGGATCGACATCAGCAAACTCCGTCTTTACGACACCGTCGCTGTTGACGTACTTGAAGCACCGGTGAAGTGTGGAAGGAACGATCATGTTCTCGTGTATCCATGGACGTCCCAACATGACGTTGTAGGATACGTTGGCATCGATCACATAGCAGGAAACCTCCGTTCGAAGATCATCGATCTGGCATTTGAGACGGATCTTTTCCAGCGGATGGCTTCGACCAGCATTGAAAGCCATGATAATTGTGTTGGTTGCAGATAGCTCGTGCAGAGGGATTCCCAAAATTTGAAGTAAACTTTTAGAAATGATGCTAAGGAAAGATCCTGGATTGATGTGCATGCGGTCCACCTTGATCGCTCCGATATACCCTATATAGTACAGGGGTCTATCGTGACGATTATTTTTGAGTAGCATGTCCTCCTGTGAAAAGGTAATATTGGGCACCACTTCCATAGTACTGTGGTAGTGGGGACAGGAGACAGGATCTTCAGCGGGGGCACTGACTTCGGCGAGGTAAGAGTCATCATATAGTAATGCCTCACTTAAAGCCTTCTGTATTTTTTGAAGAGTCGCAATAGATCGAACAAAGACAACCTGGCAGGTGTATTGGCTAGCTGAGCCAGTATGTCAAAGTTGTAGGGCCGATCCATGCCTTCAAGAGCTGGCGCCTTCAGAGACTTGTCAAACCGTGTCTCCTTCTGCTTGGCTTTGTCTATTGTTGGAGGCTTAGACGGGCCGGCTTCTGAGCTTGTGGAGGCAGTAGGAGGTTGAAAAGGTACTGCTTCTTCTTGTATGGGATTATACGTCCGAAGATAAGTCTTCTTCGATCGCGTCTCGCCAGATGGAACCTCGTAGATATGAGAGGATACCATATGGCATGACTTGTACTTCTTGCCCCTTTTTGCTTTGGGAGGTATTACCCCCTGTATCACTTCTTGCACAAGGTCTGGATGGACCCACATGATCTTACCACGTTCAGTCATGAGTGGCACCAAGGTTGAGTTGCAAGCTGGCGGTAGGTTGACGACTTCCATTATTGCATTGGGAATCGGGACCACGCCGTCTGGGACTTCTGTGGAAGAAAAGTTGCCAAACTGAAGAGAGATCATGTTAGAAGATACGACTATGTCTTCAGCTTCGAGGTTGATCACTTGGCTGTCGATAAGCTGTTGTGTCTTCTTCTTTAGGACGATGCAGTCCTTGGTGGAGTGATGCACGTGCTGATGATAGAGATAGTACTTAGGATGGTTGAGTTGGCTCGCCTCCGTAGGACGTCGAGGTGGAGGTAATATCAACTTATTACCCTTCATCAATGTGTGAACGATAGTAATGACATCGTCTTCGTCCAAGGAGAAGGTCTCCTTAGGCTTGTTGGAGGCGCCCTGAGAATTGGAAGCTCCTTTGGATGTGTCGACCTTCAGGACTTCTTTCCCTTTACCCCCACGAACATGGATAGTTTGAGGATGCTTACCCTTGCCTTCAAATTTGGGTGTCTTCAACCCTAGTAGTTCCAGGTTAGAAACATCGTTCTCAGCAGCATCAGCGGCCCCAATGAAAGCGGGCCATGTATCATACTTTTGTATACCCAGACAAAACTTTACTGTAGGAAGGAAGTTATGTCGACAATTATCCATAAGTTCTGAGTCTAGTATGTCGAAGAGCATCTGCAGTGCTAGCCTCCTGAAGCATTCGATGAAGGCGATGACAGACTCAGTCCTTCTTTGCTTGGTCTCGGTGAGGGTTGACATACTAACATGCATTCCACTCTCGAAAAACATGTTGAGGAACAACCTCTCCAAGTTTTTGAATAAATTGATACATCCGTCAGGCAGACTGCAGAACTATTCGAAAGTTACCCCCTGTAAGGTGCTAATAAATAGCTTCGACAAGAACGGATCGTCTCTGGACAAGTGCAGAGTCTATGTGTTAAAGTACGTCATGTGCTGATGAGGAGAAGTCAATCCGTCAAATGAATTCAGCGTCAGCGGCTTGTAGTTAGGAGGGCAAGTAGCATTCTCCCACTAAGGAGAATATGGTTGAGATATTCCCATCTTTTGAAGGTCGTCTTTGTGTAAGATGGTGTCGAGACGAGCGACCAGGGAATCAATTGCATCATGTTGATTGAGCAAGTGTTGGAAAACGGCTACTGAACGGTTGTCAGGCATCGTTGGCGAAGGACCACCCCTAGCATTTGTAAGATTTGGAGGAGGGTTGTTGCTGTCAGCCGGACTAGCAAGGGCCGAGATGTTTTATTGAGGTGGAGGAACAGCCCCAGCAGCTTGAACCGCCATGATACTAGTATGCATATCAGTGATCTTAGTGAATGCTATTTCATGACCCTCTAGCCATTTGCTGGTCTGATCACTGGCTTTTCAGGTCTTTCTCCGTCCATCATGTATGTAGATAACATGCGAGGATGAACAGAGGAAATAGTACAACTGGTGTTGATACTGTCTATCTCCGAGTGGACAAGTCCTTCATCTTCCAGAAGAGGAGGTAGATAATCACCATCGGATTCGGAGGGATCATCGTCCTCTGGCAGGCTACCCCCAGTATGGAGGTCATCCGCTTCAGACTCTAAGGGGATACTACCCCCAGCTTGGGATTCTTCGTCGTCTATACGTAGTCTCACCATTGACCGAGTACCCATATAAACTCCTTCAGATGTGACAGCCTGCTGGCCATCTGTTGGTAGACTTCTTCTTCTTCTTCTTGCAGAGCTGAGAGAGAAAGTTTGGTTGGTGGTCCACCGTCTTTGATTGGGGCTTCCGTAAGGGGGACCCCATGAATCCATGTTGGATGAAACACACAGTGGCTTTTCGTCCTCAGAGAAGTGCAGCCGTCGAAACATAGACTTTTTCTGAGGACACTTGTTGCTTTTGAGCAACAACAGTTGATAACAATACTGGTGCACGAATGTGCACTATAAATTGTTATGTCCTCCCTCGCTTTACGCTAATGATTTATCATGTCGTACAAGTCAGCGGAAGGGAGTTTTGCCTTACAACCCATGTTGCATGAAATGCTGAGCTTTGCACGCGGGTTCATAAGGAGGGTAGGCGCATCCAAACTTAGTTCATGTGCAGGGGCAACCCCTACAAAGATAGCCCCGTGCTATACGCGTTGGGCCTGTCTTTTTGTTGTTGGTGCATAGGCCTTGGAGACTGGCCTTGGGCGCATGCTCCTTTACAGCATGTCTGAGCCTCCTTGATGTGGGCGCAGAGTATGGATCCAGAGATCCTAGGTGCATAGCCTTGGGCGCATGGCTTTGGATGCCCAGCCTGCTGAAGACAGAAGTATTCTGGTTGGGGCTATGCGTCCACACTCCCTTGGGCGCATGCTCGGTAGAGCAGCGATGTTTTCTTCCAGTTTCGTCTTCTTCGTTTGTGAGCCTCGTCGGGTTTGGCCAGAGTATCGTACACCCCGATTCTTGGCATCGTAGTATTTTCCTTTGCCAAGTCTCGGGTATTGAACACCCTATTGTTGGTTGTACAGGAAAGAAGTCACTGGGCTAGTAGAGCCCGGAACGGTGTGAGCCTTCTTCATTTGGGGAGCCTCTGTGGTAGTGTCATGCGCCCATGTGACAGAGTCCTCCAGTTGCATATCTGCTATGACACTAGCAGGATATGCACAGTGATCCTTCGGTAGCCAAGTCTTGTGAGACTTGTTTGGCTTCGCTGATTTTGAGGGAGTAGAGCCATCCCTTGAGAGCATCTCTTCAAACGCCTGCTGATCGAACTTTACGATTAGCATCTTCTTAGTGCTTCCCACTTTGTCGGTATCGAATTGCATCACCACCTTCTCTTTAGAGGAAAAGGTAGTCCACAGCAGAGTCACCATTTTTGTGGAAACACACAAAAAAGAAGAAGAAAATGATGTCTTTTCTTTATTGGCGCAAGACGCCACAAATCGAGTACGCCTGAGAGATCTTGCACTGAGGATCCACGAGTACAAAAAAAAGAATTCTGGAAAATGGGACGATGGAGATCGAGTGACAGTTGCTCCTTTACTCCGTTGACACTCCGATTACAAAAGTGTGAGAAAACATAAAAAAATGCTAACTCTCGGCTCACTAGCAAGAAGTGCAGTAATTTGGCTCTTGAAAATGCTCTCTGTCCTGTGTTTTGGAGAGGAATGATACCCCCTTTTATAGTCATTCTTGAGCTGGAATGATGTTACGCACCCACATGAAGGAAACATACTAGTTTTTATGTGGGTGCATAGTCCTGCCTTGGGCGCATAGGGTGTAGACGCATGCAGGCTGCAAGATCGTGGGTTGGTCATGGTGTTGACGTGGCCGCATGCTTCGGTGCACGACTGCTCGTGGAGACTGACGTGGTCGTGTTCTTCGCTGGATGTTTTGATCATAGATTTGACCGAGTCAGGCTTGGGCGCATAGCCATGTCTCAGGCTATGCGCACTCCTTTTGGAGGAGCTAGTCTTGGGCATATGAAACTTCACTGGCTAGGCGAATGGAGCTCCACTGACTGGGCGCATGGAGCTTCACTGGCTGGGCGCATGGAGCTTCACTGGCTGGGCCTATAGAGCTTCAATGGCTTTGGGCACATAGAGCTTTATTGCAAAAAAAATTTCAAGCTTCTACAGTTTTTTACAATACAAATCAGTAAAGTTGGACATAGGTTCCAAATAGGGAGGTCACAATTCTCATACGGGGTCAGCAATGAATCTCAGAAAGTAACAACCAACAACTCTAGAAAGATGTCTCATATGAAAATCTATAGAAAGTAGTGATGTTAGCAAATGATACCATTAGAATAAATTAGCAAATAGAAAATTCTAATTTTGAGGCGATCATTACGGATAATCCTAAATGGAAAATGCTGATCCGTAAAGAGTTTATGGCTCATATTGGCACTAAGACATGATCGAAAGGCAAATTGGTCGTGCTAACCTAACCCCAAAGGTTAAGCATGCACTCTACTAGGGGAAACCAATTTTGAACGCTACAAAAATACTGCTTGTGAAGGAGGTAATATTAGCGATGGCTCTAATCTGTCGCCAGTAGCGACGGATAGGTGTCGGGCAAAGCATGAACCTTATATTTTTGGATATTAACTACAAAGGTGTCGCCGATTTGTCGGTGAAATATCACTACTTAAGGTAGTTAACAACGAGAATACCGGGAAAAAAAACTATACGACGGTCATGGGACGCATCTTTGCTTATATATTTTACTTTGCAACGGATGTTGCCGTTGCCTGTCTGTCGCCCAGTTCTGTACCCTAGTTTAAAAAAGCACCCGATCAAAAATATTTTACTCTCTTTGTCTTTTGATTCTCTTTCATCTCTCTCTCTCTCTATCTCGCCTCCGGCGTGCCCCCTCTCGCCTCTATCGTGCCCATGCTTTTCGAATGTTCCCCCTCTCGTCTCTGACATGCCTATGCTTCTCCATTCTCGTGCTCCTCCGACGTGCCCCTCTCGCCTCTGACGTGCCCACTCCTCCTCATTCTCCTCTAAGGGTAATTGGTCTCTAAATCCCCTTTATCATATGATCTCTCAATCTCCTTCATCTTTAAAAAATTTCTAAAATCAATGTAGACATAAAATTTTCTAGTTTTTGGTATAAAATTGCCCTAAAATCAGTATTAGGCATAAAATTTGGGGCGTTCCATTTGGGGGAGGACAAGAACTGTTTCTGACAAGAATAGTTTCTATTGCTGGCATAAAAATTGCCCTGAAAATAGTTTTTGAAATCAGTTTTGTAAGGATGATATATGGGAGTATCAATATTAGGTTTATTTCTTAGTATTGTAAGGATAACAATTATGTAAGTGTCTATTATTGGCACATTTTGTCACAGTCAACCTGATTTTGATAATTTACCTAAACTATGAGTCGATACATGAAAATGCAAGACAACAAGAAGACTGTACCAACAGGAAGCTGCTTCTTCACAAGATATCAATTTGGTTCATTTTCTCGTTTATTATGTATTTTTTTATTTATTGATTCTAAGACTTATGTGAGTTGGATCGTACTCATACATTAGTTGAATTCCTTTTTAACAGTCCACTAAAATAAGCATTCTTAAACCAAAATCATTTCCCTACTCAAACCCAAAAGCAATTGAACCAAAATCACTCAAAAACCATTCTGGAAATGAGTCAACCGAACACTGTCCGAGTTCTGCCCTGTAACTACCACATTCCAAGATAGGAATATTTTGGTAATTTTGTATGTTGATTATTTTTTATATATATTTTTATGTTAGTGGTTTCCTAGACTTATATTAGTGTCAGTTAGTGGCTAGCCAAATTATATTTTACAAGTGTTAGTGCTAATTATTGTCATTCACGATTTTAGCAATTAGAATTAATTAAGTTTAGTTGTCATCAAAGGAATATTTCTTTTAGTTGTAGAGATTCCTTTCTTTAGTTAATAAGATTCCATTAATGACAAATGGAGAGGGACAAACTTGATATTTTGGCATGACAAAAATCTTACTATAAGAGAGTTTCTAATTAGGGATTCATTCCATTGCACTCATTCGCCTCATTTTTCCAAAGCTTCTTACCCAAACAAACCCAATTTCACTTAATCCATTTCCAATCTCACTCATCCTCACCATCATGAAGGCTTAGAGCATTGGAGAGCACAAAAAGATTCATAGGAAAGGATCTTGCTTGGAGATCGTGTCTGACTCATCCCTTCTGTGTCCAAATTCGAAGTTCTCCAAAGGAGGGACAAACAAGTTAGATAAATATCTATCCGTCCCCAAATTCATGGTTAGGAACACCCATTGAACCCATAGGAAGTTTTCTGTAGGTGGATTTGACTTCCTAATGATAGATCTAAGTATTAGAAGCTTTCAATTTGGTAGAACTAGGTTTTTATCAAGAGTAGTGTTGATTTTTAAGCTCAATTTGTATTTGTTACGAATTTTTGACAACCAAGTGTTCAATACATGTCCCCAAAGGAATTTTCGTGTCCTTTTTAAGTCAAAATTGGGTGTATGTCTCCTAAATAGGATACTTGGTATTATGTCATGGTATCTCATGATGCGCACAGTTAGATTTGGGTGTATACACGTGTTCTTTTGTCCAAAATAGTCCAAATTCGTCATAGTATTTATCATTGTTTTTAGCAGCCATAGCAAATTAGAAATACCATAACTCCTAAATCAGGACTCCGATTAATCTTTCTTTTTTTTAAAGAACCGTATGGAAGTTAGCTTTCTATATATATATATATATATATATATATATATATATATATATATATATATAGGCTAAATTTGTTCTAGAATTTTCTGTAAAACTGTTTGAATGTCAGGTGCACGAAAGACAAACACATTTCGCTGTTTTCACGATTTTGGGAGTTACGGACAAGAAAATGCGATCAGTTTAATGTTTTTTAAAATTGTTAAAAAGGGCTACGACATACTTTAATTCTAGAATTTATTGAATAGGTCTAATTGGTGTAGTATTGATTTCAAATAGAAAACTAACCAAACATAGTCATTTTGTGTATCCTATGAGCGTAATTAGTATGGATATCAAGTGAATGTAGGTATCATAGGTTGTCAAGTATATGTATGATATATATATATATATATATATATATATATATATATATATATATATATATATATATATATATATATTATTGTTAGGTAATATGTGTTAGTGTGTGTTAGTTTTGATGCAAGTGGTTATCAAGTGAGCCAAGTATAGATAAGTTATGTGTCAAGGTATTAGAATTTGGGGCAAGGTACTAGTGTGGTAGTTGGGTATCATGAGGCTAGTGGTATCATGACACTCAAGTATCATGAGTAAGGGTAAGTGAGTATTGGGGCATGAGTAAGGTATCATATTTGGTATCAAGTAATAGTATTAGAGTTAGTTGGATAAGTATCTTGGAGAATAAGGTATTAGTCAAGATATTAAGATTGGGTTTTAGAACTTGGTAATGGGTGATATCAAAATGTCGAATGCCAAGAGTAGGGTGAGTATTTTGGATGTAAGGTAACTGTAGATTATGGTCATAGGTTAGTATCTTAAGAGTTGGTATCATATGATACTTAATGTAGTTCCATGGTACCATGTGCAAACAAGTAGGATTTGTGTGGGATAAATTAGAGTGTGGTATCCTAGGGTGTAAGAAGGTATTTAGAATACCAAGATACCAAAATATGAGAACTAGTATGAGAAAATACTAGAACAATAAGGTCAGGATATAATATTGGATATTGGATTAAGATACCATGGTAAGGATAGTATCTAGCTTGGGTAATGCGTTAGGTACCATGGTATGGATTAAGGTATTGGACATTGGTCAAGGTAATGGTACTAGCTACGGTATTAGTCTAGAAACTAGGATACAGGATAATATGTTAAGGAATTGATTAAGGTAATACTAAGGTAATTCTTTAGGGATAGCATATACCTATGAATATATATGCCTATATGTGATATGAGGGTATAGTGTGGTATGCATTTAGGATTAGGGATATGGTATAGAGGTATATGGGTATCTTGATACATGAGGTATGTAGATACATAAGGACATATATATACCCATAGCCTCTCTCTTTCTCTCTCTCTCTCTCTCTCTCTCTATATATATATATATATATTTTATTTTTTTATTATATATATATATATATATATATATATATATATATATATATAAATATATATATATATATATATATATATATATATATATATATATATATATATATATATATATATATATATATATTATATACTTTCATACATGAAGGATATAGGCACAAATCATATAGGCTTTGATGCTAACCAGACATAGGATATTTACCTAGATAGATACCTAAAGTAATATTAGTCATAAATAGATTATTGATATGGAACTAGTATTACAAGGGTATGTTGATATACATGAATGCCTTGGTGTGGGATACTAAGAGGAATTAATGAATTATCATAGGGTATGTATCAAGGTTTAGGGTAGATACCCTATATTTAGATATGAAATATGATATATATATATATATGGGATAGGATACATGGTATGCTAAATGGGATAATACCCTTATATATATATATATATATATATACATATATATATATATATATATATATATATATATATATATATATATATATATATATATATATATATATTCCAACCACCACTTTATTCATTCATACGACAAAATAGAGTGCTTTACAAAAACTCTGTCAACTACTATCATCAGCCTAATGCCTACATTTGATTGTTGGCTTTGATATCTGCCTAAAGATCTCCTTCTCCATAGCCTCCTTCGAGTACTTGTAACCTTCATAGCGCCACTTGTTACAATTTTTCCACAAAACCCATAGGATTGCTCCTACCCCGATCTGTCGCTTGTGAAGCTGCTTCCCACACCACCATTTCTGTAGACGCAGACTCAAAGACGAACTCCTTCCCTTGATCTGAAAGTTAATCTGCATCGAACTCCATATCTCCCTTGCCAAGTCACCTTCATGAAATATGTGTTCCATAGTTTCACCCGAACTCTGCAAACAACAGTGACATTTAGATGCCAAACTGTATCCCATGTTTACTATATTCTCATCCGTGGGTAGCTTACAATGCAGCACTCTCCATAATAGTATGGACCATTTGTATGGAATACAAGTACCCCAGATATGAATGAAAGATGAGTTTATCGGCCATTGTCTACGAGACACATCCCATGCGGATGCTAGAGTAAACTTTCCCGACATCCTACGCCAATACGTCCCCTGATCATCCTGAATAATGTATTGATCTGCCATCCCTCGCCCAGCCAGAAGTCTCTTCCAAACATGAGAGGAATTCGACGTGATCATCACTTCAGTCTGGTTCGCCTGGGAACAGTATTTAGCCATGAAAAACTGTATCTAAAGACGCTCCTGTGTTCTAAATTTCCACCATAATTTAATAGCAAATGCCTTCATAATGTCCTCCAATTGCTTAACACCCAAGCCACCCTCCGATTTGGTTCTTGCTATAGCTTCCCAACCCAGCCATTTTCTCTTGGGAGCCCCATTGCATGAACCCCAAAAGAAAGAGCTAAACATAGCCTCAATGCGATTTAAAACTGAACATGGGGGATTACACGCCGCCAGTGTATAAACAGGAATTAAAGTAAGCACTGATTTAAGCAGAACAAATTTACCTCCTGGCGACAAGATTTTGTTATGCCACCCTTCAATCCTGGCACGAATCTTACTGAGGAGTTCTTCGAACATTGCTGCGTTCCTATTTCCTGCAGCCAAAGGACAACCCAAGTATGTGAAAGGTGGATGGCCAATCTCATACCATGTTCGATCAGAAAGCTCAATAATTCGATCGGGGGATGTCTTCTCCGAAACATAGAGCTTGGTCTTGGCCACATTAAGCTTTTGGCCAGAGGCTTCCTCATATCTACTCAAAGTTTCATGCACCAATGCAATCGAACGAAAATCACCTGCTGAGAACAACAAAACGTCATCAGCGTATGATAAATACGTAATCGGCATACACCCTCTGGGTGAGATAAATGGTGTGAACCCGTCAGTGGATGGCAGCAGCTTCAGGTTTCGGGATAAAGCCTCTGCTGCAAGGATGAACAACGCTGGGGAGATGGGGTCACCCTGCCGTACTCCTCTGAATGTCTGAAAATAACTAGCAGATTCCCCATTGATCAAAGGAGATTACCAGACGTTATTTTGCAGACGAAGCATCATGTCTACCCATTTGTTGTGAAAACCAAACCTTCGCAGCACTTTAAGCAAGAATCGCCAATCAACCCGATCATATGCCTTCATCATATCCAGCTTAATTACAATGTTTCCACCCCAATGCTTCTTGTTCAACTTAGCAACAATTTCTTGAGCTAAAATAATATTGTCTACAATTTCTCGACCTTTAACGAAGCCGCTCTGTTCAGGTGAGATCAACTTGGGAAGCAAAGGGGCCAATCTGATGGCGAGTGTTTTCGATATAATTTTATTAAGCACTGAACAGAGACTAATCGGTCTATAATCCGAGAAGTACTTAGGCTGTTTGATCTTGGGAATCAACACCAATGAAGTATTCGTAATGTCTCGGGGTAGGGAGAAGCCCTCAAAAAACATATAGACTGCCTATGTAATATCGTCTCCAATAATTTCCCAGCTGCTAGGGAAGAATTGAACACTAAAACCATCTGGGCCCGAGGCACTGTTCTTGTCTAAGGATTTAAGTGTACTCAACAACTCTTGATTCGACGGAAGAGCTATGAGACGATCATTATCTTCATCCTCTACCAAACCTGGGATCACTGATAGAAAATCATCATCTTCTTTAATATCCCCTCTCTGGTATAAAGCCGAGTAATAATCCATTGCATAAGATTTGATAAGAGTTTTCTCAGTCAGAGGAACATCATTAGGAGTTAGGATCGAGTGAATTCTTAGAGCCTTCTTCTTGTAATTAACACACTCATGAAAATAAGTCGTGTTCTTATCCCCCTCTAAATCACATTTCATCCTTGATTTTTGTCTCCAGTACTCCTCCTCGATCTTGATACGCTGTTTAAGCATTGCTATGTTCCGGGCAAGGTCAATTCTTTTCTCCTCTGAGCCATCTGCTTCAAATGCCAATTTCGCAGCAAGAACCTTGTCCTCTGCATCCTTTACTGCCTGAAATAAGTCACCAAATGTCGCTTTGCTCCACCGCGATAACACTGACCTGCAAGCCTCCAACCTCAGTGTGACCTTGGTGATGCCATGGTGATGATCCACCGAGTGCCATGCATCCTGAATCACCTTTAAATAGTCTTCATGTTTTGTCCAGAAATCCAAAAACCTAAATGGCATTCGAATACTCTGCTGTTGAGCAATAAGTCTAACAAGAATAGGTGCATGGTCGGACTCAGCTCTGTTCAAATGTTCTTCCACTGAGCAATGGGCGAGTTGATGCCACAAGCTATCCAAGAACACCCTATCTAACCGCGAAGCCCTCCTGTCTGACTTGTCTGACTTGACCCAAGTGTATGTACTCCTTGTATAAGGAAATTCAGATACTCCTGCTGCTAACTAGAAATTAGCGAATTCCTGCATGGAAGCCGCATCTGCCCGTCTGTCACCCAATTTCTCCTCCTCTCTCAAAACCGCATTAAAATCCCCACCTACGATCCAAGGGATCCTCTGCGAGCTCTGAACCTGAAGTAATCTGTCCCAAAGGAGCCTACGACCCTCCTTCTTATTATCCCCATGCACAATCGAAAGTAATGTCTCAATTGGCAAAACTGGATCAACCAGTCGAACGGACACTGCCTGCTCGAACTCATCAACGAGTTTGATGTCATAGGAATCTTTAGCCATCACCCAAATGTTCCCTTTTGCAGTAGACAAAGCGTAAGAGAACCCTAGTTTAAGTCGATAGTGGAGTAGCTGCTCACTGTCCACTTTTGGCTCAATTATAGCAACAAAGTTAACTTTATGAAGTCTTATAATAGTCTTCAGTCTTTTAAGAGTCATAGAGTTTACGACTCCCCGAACATTCCATATCAGGAAATTATACATTATGGGTTGGAGGATTACCAGCTTGTGTTTTGCTTGCAGCCGAACGAGTGATTCGATCGGATGGCTCCACCTGTTTCTTCCTCTTCGGCCATTTTTGCGAGGTTCCTGTTGAATGCTGCTTCTCGTGTTGCACAGGGTCCGGAGGCATGTCTTTGTCTCCATTGCCTCCACCTGGGTCTTCTTCGTCTTCTTCATTATCCGATAGCACGGCTCCCTCCAGAGAGTCGAAAATGCCTTCTCCCCCCCCGATCCTGTAATTCTTCTTCCTCAGCGATATCCGCCCAGCTACTACGCCTACGTTGGAATTCTCCTTCTTCCATATCCCCCTGTGGCATCAAATTGACGTCGGTATTGGTGTGCTCGATCAGAGGCCACCACCGTCATGTCATCGATATTCTCCAGGCCCGTCTCCGCAGTCGGAAGGGTTTTCTGGTTGCCCATTGGGCCACTTGGAACCGTATTAATGTCTTCTTGAATGACGTGAGATGGCGGTACATTTTGATCGGTCTGAGTGGCCGCAGGGACATCATTATTCCCCCCTCCCGCAGAGGTAGTGGCATCATTAATTGCAATAACTCCTTCATCTACTCTTGGCAATTGTGATGAGACAAGCGGCTGGGTACGATTTTGATGCGTGGTCGACTTGGGTTTAAGAATAGGCTCTTGCTCCTCCTCCTGCACAACCGTCTTTCCCTTAATTTTCATCTTACACGAATCCACGGTGTGTCCTCGGTGAAAGCAATGGTTGCAGTACAACGGAGTGTACTCGTAATCTATATTCTGCCAGAAACTCCTTCCCTTAGATAAATTTATGCGGATTCGTCTCTGTAAAGGCTTCTCCGCATCAATTTTAACAAAAAACCTAGCCATACTTGGCCTTGCCAAGTCTTCAGTTGCACGGTCAATCTTGAGTGGCGTTCCGATGGCCGACGTGATCACAAAAAGCGCATCTTTGGCATATAGGTGATGAGGTAAGTCAGGGAGGCTGACCCACACTGGCATGAGGGCAGATTCAATCAGAGGAGAAAAGTCAGGTTCCCACTTGAAGATCCGCATTGGTGCACGAGCAATGAACCACATCTCTTTCGATCTAAGTCTCAAGTAATCCTCTTCGATACTAGGTCGAATTAAAATATGCTTTCGATCAATAACACCGGCCTTAATCGATCCTTTGAATTCAAACCCTTGGAGAACCTTTCGGATGACTTCAATCGGAGGTTTGTTGTGAGAAAACTTTCCAATAAGAGCATATTTCAAGGGAGCCGCAAGGGCTGCTTCTTCTTCCACAGTAAACGAAATCGCAGGCGCTCCCTTAAATGAGGACACCACGCGATCCACAAGTCTGGAGGGAGCAGGAACTCGGCCTGCGACCGCATCCGCAAAGGACTTTAGTCGCGGCCATGACATCGGCCTGGCCAACGGCCAAGCCGGGGTCGGCGGGAGGCGGAGGAATTATAGGAGTCAACAGCGCGGCGCTAGGGTTGCGCACGCGAACTTGATATATATATATATATATATATATATATATATATATATATATATATATATATATATATATATATAAAAAAAAAAAAAAAAAAAATATATATATATATATATATATATATATATATATATATATATATATGGGCTTTATCCTATATAGCAATATATATTATATATATATATATATATATATATATATATATATATATATTATATATATATATATATATATATATATATATATATATATATATATATAGTTATATATATATATATATTTATATTTATATATATAGGATAAAGCCCATATATATATATATAGATATATATATATATATATATATATATATATATATATATATATATAAAATATATATATATATATATATATATATATATATATATATATATATATATATATTATATATATATATATTTAAAACCAAGGACGTGGACAACGCCACCTAGCCAGCCATGGCCCGAGAGCCGTGGTCATCGCCACCCAGCCGCTCCCGCGGGGATTCGTTCCCAGGACCTCACCTGCGTGTGCCAACGGTCTTACCGGTGCACCCCCGCGCCATTGGCATATATATATATATATATATATATATGTATATATATATATATATTTATATATTTATATATTTATATATTTGGAACTAAAGTAAAAAAAATTTGGAACTAGAACTTTATTAATGTATCAGACGCAAAATGGCGAAACCTATACAAGTAAGCGCGAAAAGAAAACAGACAACAAAAAGTGGCCGGAAGCTAAAAACTGCTCGCTCGTTCGAGCCAAAGGTTAGGACAGCGTCGTCCGGAAGCAGTCCGTGGAGTGCGAGCAACGCCTGCCGATTTTGAGAATTTGTCGTAGGGCCACCCTGATCAGCTGGTTGGGGTTGTATTGGCGTCCTTCGTACCTGAATTTGTTCGAATTCTTCCATAGGACCCAAATGCCTGCGGCTGCAACGATCTGATTTCTGTGGGAGGCACCCCAGTTGGCGAGAAGATCGTTGAAGCCCCTGACCTGATGAACGTGCCTGCATCATTTAGAGAGGCTAGTCTACATCTAAGAAGCTAGGTCGTCGGATAGCAGGACGTGTTCGGCGGTTTCTGACCGGTGGGATGTGCAGCATTGGCATTTCGATGCAAGGCTGAAGCCGATGGCGGTGAGGCAGTCATCAGTTGGAATCTTCCTGCGGTGCGCTTTCTAGAGCAGAATTGAACATTTGATGGGGATGCATGATTGTCAGAAAGGGTCGATAGTGGGTGACGGCACTCCGATGCCCCTAACCACCGTCTTGGCCGAAGCTAACGTGAAAACTCCATCGGACTTGGGGGACCACCTCCACATGTCAGGGTAGTCGAAGAGCTGTGCGCTTGCGGTAGCAAGACAGACCACGGCTTCTGGTTCGAACCAATCATAGACACTGTCCTACATCCAACTAGAGTCGATGTCACATAAATCGCGGATTGGAAGACCACATCTCCGAGCCAACGTTCATGGCATAGCGACGATCTACCATTACCGAACTGCAGGCGGATTAAGGGTTCAGCAAGGTGACGTCCCTGAAGGATACGGCGCCAGGATGCTGATGATTTGTTGTCGCGACCGCGGTCCCAAGGTAGGAATATCGAAAGTATCTGGCCTTCATGAACTGAGCCCAGATCGAGTTATCCGTACGGAGCTTCCACCACAACTTCATAGAGAAGGCGTCAACGATGTGCGCTAATCTACTGAATCCCAGCCTGCCCTCATCCGTGGGTTGGGCCATGGTGTCCCAGCTGGCCCAATGGTGCTTGTCCTTTCTGTCGTTGTGTCCCCAAAAAAAGTTGGAGAAGAGTGATTCTAAAGAGGATAATACATTTTTAAGGGGGAGCAAACGACCAGGGTGTAGATGGGAATGGAGGAGAGGACACGCTTGATAAGAATCATCTTTTTATCCGGAGAGAGGGTCGCGTTATGCCAACCCGCAATTTTTTTTGGTTTTGCTCACCAGAACTTCAAAGATGCCTGAATTCGCTTTACCGTACACCAGAGGGCATCCTAAGTACGAGAACGGCGGGTACGCGGTGGAGAACAAGTTCAGGTTGGAGAGAGTTGCCGAGTTGTTCCTGTCGACTTTATGGTGGGTGAAGATGACGCTTTTGTTGGGGTTAACTCGCTGGCCCGAGCATCTGGTGTATTTCTCTAGCTTTCTGTGGACTACCTCTACCGACCTGATGTCGCCTGAAGAGAAGATGAGGAAGTCATCAGCATAGGCCAGATGAGTAATTATAGGACAGCCGATGGTGGTATAAAATTGGTGGAATCTGGGGGTGTTATCCATGTTCGTTCGAGGGTCCAAACTGCAGACTTGACTTCCTCCACGGAGGGGGGGTCAGGAGCTGTTCATTCTCTCTCTCGTTGATCATATTGGGGATCTTGGGCAGGAATTCCTCATCCTTAACGATGACCTCTTTGGAGAATAGTTTGGTGTAGAAATCAGCGGCGGCCGCGTGAATGCTCCTCTGGTCTTTGAGTAAGATGTCGCTATCGTCGGAGATTTGGTGCAGATTAAGTTGTATATATATATATATATATATATATATATATATATATATATATATTTATATATATAAACTAAGGCCCGTGGACAACGGCACCTAGCTAGCCTTGGCCCGGAGGCCGTGGACAACGCCATCCAGACGCCCCCGTGGGAGTGGGGGCTCGAACCTGCGCCCTCACCCCCGAGTGCCAGCAGTCTTACCGGTGTGCAACCGTGCCACTGGCACACACACACACACACATATACATATTTACCAAAACTCTCTCCGAGTTTATTTATATCAAGGCGCAAAATGACGAAGTCTTTACAAGTAAGCGCAAAAGTAAGACAAAAGAAAGACAACAAAAAGACAGGCTCCTGCTCCAAGCATTAGATCATGGACTACCAGAGGTCTTCAAGGCTGTGTTTACAGTGTCTGCTGACTTTGTATCTATTGGAGAGCCTCCCGGATTAGTAGTTTGAGTAAGAATTGGTGATCCTCATATCTGAATTTGTTATGGTTCTTCCAGATGACCCACGTGGTGGCGGCTGCTACGATCAGATGTCCATGAGATGCTCTACTCCACCTGGTTAGGAGATCGTTGAAGCCCCCACCATCCTGGGCCCGATTGTATATCTGGGATATCTCGGTCCAAACCCCTGCAGCCAAGTCTCCTGAGTACATGATATTGTCAGTCATTTCAGACCGCTTCTCCTTGCAGCAATGACATGCTGAAGCTCAGCTGAAGCCGATTGTTTTAAGCGCATCTTCCGTGGGGAGTTTCTTGCGAAACGCTCTCCACAATAAGAAGGACCATTTTTTGGGAATACAGGACTGCCAAAAGGCCTCAATGATGGGTGAAGGCGTGTCGATAATGCAAGCAATCCTTCTGGACGACACAGTCGAGAAGACCGTATTGTCCGAGATAGAGTACTGCAAGAATCTGGCTTAGACCTGATCTGAATCCTCGCGTTGAGAAGTCTGGCAGCAACCTCATTTCCAATCCAGTCTCGGGCCCTTTCACAATTCTAATCTCCTGAGCAATCCCACAGATCACGGATAGTACTATTGTTTGGAGCGGCCGATAACTAGGAGAGGAGATCATCTCCAGACCAGTGCTTGAAGAAGAGAGAAGATTCGCCCGTTCCCAACTTGAGACGGATCAGGGGTTCCGCGAGGCTCCTACCATATAAAATATGCCTCCAAGATGCAGAAGTCCTGCAGTTGAACCACGCGACGGTCGGATGGATATGCTTAAAAAATGTGGCCTGCATGAACCGCGCCCAAAGACAGTGACTCACGCGTAGTTTCCACCATAGCTTCATCGAACAAGCATCCATGACGTGCGACAGCCTGCAAAATCTGAGACCTCCTTTGGCTGTAGGTCTGGCCATGGTGTCCCAACTCGCCCAATGATGCTTTTCTTTACTGTAGTTGTGACCCAAGAAGAAGTCGACGAAGAGCTTTTCAATGGACGTGAGCACCTTCTTTGTGGGAGCGTAGGCGGCTAAGGTGTATATAGGGATAGAGGAGAGCACGTGATGAATGAGAATCATCTTTCCTCTTGGGGACAGAGTGGCATTGTGCCACCCCTCAATTTTTTTCCTGATTTTACTAAGCAGCCCTTCGTAGATGCCAGCATTGTATCTGCCGTAAACCAGCGGGCCCCTAACTAGAAGAAAGGAGGGTACTCAACAGAGAATAAAGTAATGTTGGCAATAATGGTAGAATGCTTACGACTGGTCTTGTAGTGGATGTAGATAACACTCTTGTTAGGATTGACACGTTGGCCAGAGCATTCAGAGTGTTGTTGACCACTTCGACCGAACCAACATCCCAGATGAAAAAATGAGGATATATATATATATATTTTATTTTTTTTAGGATATATATATATATATATATATATATATATATATATATATATATATATATATATATATATATATATAATTGGTATATGGCTTATATATGTGTTTGGAAGGGCAAAGGTAATGTTTAGGTAATGCATAGGGTAAAGAGTAATGAGCTAAGGTATATTGGTAAGAGTCCACACATATATAGTATTAAGCTATTAGCTAGTATTATCCAATATTAGCTAGGATAACTTGGTATGGCTAGGTGATGACTAGAAAATCTAGTTTAGCCAAGGTATTGATCATAGAACTAAGGTATTGACTAATAGTTAATGTATTTGACATATAGGCTAATGTATTAGGTAAATTTGTGATGCAGGTTAAGATACCGTGATACAGGGTAAGGTAAATAGCTATAGACCAAGGTAATGCTAGAAATTATAATATAAGTATATATTAGGGTAATATATGCTAAACACTTATTAGTATAGCCTAAAAATCTAGTGTCGGCCTAGTATTAACTAGTATTAAATAGTTTGACCTAGTTAGCACCTAAAAACTAAATAGTGTCTTGTTAAGACCTAGTATAACTTTATGAACCTTGTACATAGATAAAATCAACCTATAAACTAGCAAATGGCCTAATTTGACTGTGTTAATCTATATTTGACCTAGTTTGACCATAGAAGGAAGGTACTGACCTAGTTTAACTTTCATAACCTAGAATTGATCTAGAAATTATATTTCAATTTAGATATCAATGTTTATCACACCAAAACACTAATTGACATTGATATATCATACTTAGGCCTTTGTGACTCCACTTTGGACATCGATCCACACCAGTTTCTCATGACCACAGGCGAGTACATTCTCTAACAGTTTTCGTTATCTTGATGATCTCTATGATATCAGTTTGTAATGTTATGCTTGATTTTTGACACAAAGATACACAGATTGGTATATCCTGGATCTCGTCATGAGATGTTACTTACTGGAGGACCCTGTACATGTATAGTATTTCTCGCATGTGTATAGACACCAATTCATGAGTAGGTTGGCCCCTGCTCTATGAATCATATGTCATAACGTGACATGGTTTGATCTACTATATTAGTCAGGGGAGGGAGAGATATTAGTAGATTATGTGATCATATCCCATATACTTGTGCATAACTTACCCTCAGCTCACGTAAGGTATAGCCTGACCTTACATGTACTTATGCTAGCTTTCCATATATGACTGACCTGATCCATTACTTGTACTTGTGTAAAGCCAGTTATATGGAATAGCCTAACCTTATCCTAAGCCGATCACAAAATAAACTAATATTTCAAGGCACATTCTAGTATTACATGCTCTATTCCAGTTATTACCTATTGATACATTCATTCTCATGATTAACCATATTTTATTATTGCCGATGACATGATTACATGTTTACCTATTTCCTCATTGTTCAATATTAATTTTCCATCTTGTATTTCCATTACTTCTACTTTTGTAGTTTTTGTCAATTTAATGGAACTCCTATTATTTTATGTACTTTGATCCAGTCATGATTGGATAACATTTTCAAAGGATCTAGAGGACTTATGTCCTACTTATTATAGACCTAGAGTGGATGAGGAGTATGTCCAGGAGCCCCCTTTGGAGCCAGTACCCTTTGAGGAGGCACCACCAGTAGTGACTTAGCTAGTTAGCTGTCATTACTGGATTTGTCTCCAGCTTATGAGACTTGAGATGTTATTATTATTTTAAGACTTGTACTGATGTTCAGATAGATAGACTCTTAGACTCTAGTGTGGATTTGAGTTATGTTATGCTATTAAACTCCTATTGGATTATCATTTCATATCTATATGTCATTATCGTGGCATTACTTCCTTATAGTTATTGTGTTTGAGTATAAATATTAGATATTATATATTTTCCAGAGGTGATATCACCGACATGTTATGACTTATACTTTCATGAGATATGTTAGTTACTATTGTTGACCTAGACAACGTTCTACCACTGATGCTACAGTATAGGCTGGATGTACCCACGTACTCGTGCCCCTATTTCAGGTGCGGGTCATGACATGTCCGAACTCGCACAGAACTCAGTCCTCTTAAACCGACGATCGGAATGAAAGACCTATTCTTTTGGATCCAACGTTCAAATTTTTGAATGTTAAGGCATCCGAGTTCTTCCTGGACTCTGCCTCAAAAATGACTATAAATAGATAATTTTTTTTAATTTTATTCACTCATTCAATCTTCTTCATCTTCTATTCTTGCAGAGCCATTCAATCTTCAATTCACCAAGACAACACTCATTCTTCTAAGTGTCGGTGTTGTTTCAATTAGATATGTTCTAGGTGTACAAGCTTGGATATTCAAAGCTATTTTACTCTAGTGTCGAAGTTATTGTGGACTTCGGATCAAAATACAAGTTGTAGATGTCACAAGCCCTTCGGATCAAAGCATGTCTTTCACGTATAGTGGATTTAATTATGTAATCCCCCTAAAATTTAACCATATATTTTATCTAATTTGTGTATATATTAATTTTTCATAAATAATAAAGTAAGTATATACATATATTGATAGACATATTGGGTATAAAAATATTCGAATTTTTTTAGATTTTATTTAAAATATTTTTAGGAATTTTTATTAATTATAGAAATTAAGATTTATAATGATAATAATATTAATGATACTAACAATAATAGCATAATGCCCAATAAATTAAATAGGAACCATATTTTAAAAAAAATATTTTTTAGATATTTAGAAATTTTTATTTGAATTAGAATTATATTTCTTAAATTATTTAAATAGGTTATATATATATATATATTTTTTTTAAATAGGTTATATATATATATATAGATATAGATATATATAGATATATATATATATATATATATATATATATATATATATATATATATATATATATATATATATATATATATAATTTGCGGTTAGTGGTGGCCGATCCCGAGCCTCTGTATATATATATATATATATATATATATATATATATATATATATATATATATATTATATATATATATATATATATATATATATATATATATATATATATACAGAGATCGGAAGTTTTAAGGAAAAACAAACCAACCATAACCTAAAACCCTAGCTTCTCCCCGTGCCTCGACCCTGCACTGCCCTGTCGCGCATCCGCACGCTGCCACTCTCCTTCATCCGGGCATGCAGTCGTGGCATCAGCGTCAGCAACTACAGCACAGCAGTAAAACAGAGTAGTAAAAGTAGTCCTAAACGGTCAAGTTTGCGGCATGATTTCTCAACGCTCGCTAGAACGTTTCGTGAGCCAATTGCTCAGGTACGAAGATAACCTAAACCCCTTCAATCCCTTTCAATTAGCATTTTTATAAATTGAATTAAAACATTAAAAATTTGAGATCAAAATAAAAAAAAAGTTTTCTGTTAAAAACAAAACGCAAAAAATTTGACCAAACCCCTAGTTTAGAACGCGATTATCTTGCAGGATATTAGGTATTTTCAAAATTTACCTAAACAACATTATAGACAACCTATACGAGATTAGAACCCCACTTCTGGTTTTATTTTTAGTCTATTGTATTTTTGTTAAGACAATTTCAAAAATTAGAAGAAAAAAAATAGTTTTTGAAAACCCAAAACCACCATTACGAAGTCCATCCCGACAAACCAGAGAACTTAGTTGTGAACCAGTCGCATCAAAAGGTATGTATGGACGTAATAGGCTGGCCACCAATACGTAAAGGACGTACGATATGGTATAACTGCTAATAGAATTGCATGCTAAAAGACTTAGTAGTTATTAGTTGTACTGTGTAGGACATTGGGCCGAGAGAACACGATTGGACGTTGACTACCTTCCTATCTATCGTCGACTTGCTTGCTACTGTGGAACGATAGGTATATTAACACAATGATTGTGTCATATTTTTTAATATGGCTAATTAATTAATTTTAACATAATGATGCATTAATATTTATGTAAGCACTATCATGTTGCTACTTAAACATAGCATTATCCTACTGTTTATTAAATTTATCATACTGCTATTCTGTTTTGTTCGTCTAACATGTTATTTGCAAACAAGCAATAAGTATGATCAAACCAAGAAATATGCTATAAAGAATTAATAATGGGCCAAAATAGTGTTATATAAAAAGATTTTTCTGAACTGCCCAATGACCTATTCTGGGCCTCACACTTGAGGGTTCCGCTGCCCGGTTAGCGGATAGGGGTTGAGGGGGTTGCGCCTTCCGTGGTGGTTCGGGGGCGAAGCTTTCGAAAGGTATTCAGATTTCTAAATCTATTTATCTTTGGACGACTGTCGTCAAGGGAAAAGGCGATCATGGTACAAAAGAAGAAGAAGAGTCAGCCATGGCTAGAAGATTCATTTAGACATGTTTATGCTGCTCGAGTTTATCTTTCTTATGTAATTTTATACTTTATTGAGTCTATGACTTTTGTACTTTGAGTCACACTTGGTACCAGAAGTCCACTCGACCAAACAAAGTCCACTCAAACAAAAGTCTGAAACCAATTCACAAAAGCCCAACCCAAAACCCAACAACTCATTTTAAAATAGGCTAAAGATCCATACCTAATCTGTCCACCGAACTCGGACCAAACTCGATCTTGATAATTTTGGTAATCCAGACAGTTGTGCAAATCTCTGATATTTTGGTTCATAACGTTAGGAAAAATTCAAATATACACTCGAACTCTGCCTGAACTCGGTCCACAAAAATCATATAAATAGGCATGGATTCCTGCATTCTTACTCACTCACCTACAATTCATTCTTGTACCCTATAGTGAGAATGTCTCTGAGCTTTAATCTTCCCATCCCTAACATCAACTCCCTCAGCCTTTTTGTTTCAAGTATAATCTCGGTTAGAAGTCTAAAAAGAGTTGTAAAAGCTTGGTCTATAAAGGCTTCTCTTCTATTTCGAAGTTGATGAGCCCTTCGGATAAAAGCTCGTGGTTGAAGTTGTTGTGCCAAAAGCAGAAGGTGTAAGGAGCTGTAAGTACTTCGGATTCAAAGCTTGTGTTTCACTATTGTGACTATAGTGGATTCAACTCCGAGCAAGAGTTCTCCGGCCTGGACTAGTCCACTCAGAGAAAAACTAGGATAAAATATTGATGTTTGCGTTTTCTCTCTAAACTCTGCTGCTTTTAATATTTGTCTTATACATACACAATATTATTCTGTTGGTTGCACTCTGCCATCACTTAGAATAATTTTTATTAGATAGATATTTTCGCTGCACTCTATTCACCCCCTCTAGAGTTGCCCAAACGGTCCTATAATTGCTATCAGAGGGGGTGCTCTTTCTATAGGAATTATTGCTCATAGCAATTATTCCTATAATTGGTATATCAGAGCTGAAACTCTTTATATCGATCTTACTAATCATACCAATTGCTCCATAAATTGATATTAGAGGAAGATCTCTTATTACAGGACTAATATCCCTAGAGTTATGGCAACTATTAGATCTATCCACACCAACAATGGTGAAGGACAGTCGTCAAATAGACCACCCCTATTTGATGGTACCAACTATATGTACTGGAAGACAAATATGAGATTTTATTTAAAATCTATTGATTTTGATTTATGGTTATGTGTCACTAATGGCTACAAAAAGGTTGACAAGACAGGTGATGATTATACTAATGATGAGAAAATTAACAATCTATGATGCAAAGACAATATATGTTCTTCACTGTGCTATATAGATGAATGAGTTCAATTGCATCTCCACATGCAATACATCACATGAGATCTAGAGACTACTGGAAGCAACTCATGAGACATGCAAAGAAACTGAAGGAAGCTACTCCAAAAAAAGAAGAAAGTCATCATAATGCTGCAAGTATGTGTCGAATGGCTTCAAATGAGAAAACAGAAAGCTTAGAAAGAAATATAAGTATTTGGTGTGAAAGTGAAGCTAGCAATTCAAAAGAAGAAAACCTTCGGCATACTACAGACTCATGCTTAATGGTAACCAAGGTATAAGAAAATTCTTTATTTGAAGAATTTTCTTATGATAAATTATTTGATGCTTTCATTGATTTATTTGAAGAACACAAGAAAGTTCTAGATATGTATAAGCAAGCTAGAAAGGATATTCTATCATATAAGCTTGAAATAAAAAAGCTTACTTGCTTACTGAATGATACAAGAGACACTTCTACTTCTGATAACTCTGCTAAAATATCCACACTTGAGTTTAGATTGCATGAGGCACTTGAATGCGTTAAGAAAAGCATTCAAGAAAATGCCAAACTTAAGGAGGAACTAGGATCAGAAAAGAAGAAGTATTCTATCGCTTCACGTAGAATTGATGCACTCACTACTAAATACGA
Source organism: Iris pallida (assembly GCA_029216955.1). Classification (NCBI taxonomy): domain Eukaryota; kingdom Viridiplantae; phylum Streptophyta; class Magnoliopsida; order Asparagales; family Iridaceae; genus Iris; species Iris pallida. The sequence continues at coordinate 6,735,282 of JANAVB010033220.1, forward strand.
TGATCTTGTTACAAGCTCTAAAAAGTTAGAGATTAGACTAGAAAAGCAGGTAGTAAAATCTATGACTCAGTCTAACACAAGACACATAACTCATCACAAAGTCACACTCAACAGATCATCTATAAAGAAAGCAAGCAATGTTAAAGCTTCACAAAAACACGCCTTTATCTATACACAACCACGGAAGAATGTTTATATCACATATCACACCTATACACCTACTTCAAACACAAATAGTCATGTTACATGTCTATTTTGGTTTGAAAGGACACATATCCAGACAGTGTTATGTTAGAAACAAGTTGATATGAATTGCCCAAAGCTAAAAAATGTGGGTCCAGATTTACTTGGATACCAAAGTCTCTATTAATCATATAGGCAGAATTCTCTGTATCAAGACGTAGTATCAAGGGAACCGTTGGTGATGACCAAGCTACAAAGGTCATCTTTCAAGCAATTGCACTAACATAAGTGTGGTCACTAAAACCACTTTGGTAACATGTTTCCTAAAGTAGATTTCAGTATCTAGCATTTTTTTAATAAATTTCTAACTCTCATTTCATATTCTTTAATTGATTTGTCTTTAATTATGATTTTGAGAGATGGTGCTTATTTGAATAAGACTAGACATGGATATTTTGTTCTTATTACCACCATACTTATTAGTGCACACTCATATTATATATTTATCTCTATAGTGCACTATGAAAACTTTTTGAAAAAATAGTTTTTAGTATCTTGATCTTGATGAATTTTTCTTTGGGTATTTTTTATCTTATATTTACTTTGTAAATATAATTGATTTTTTGGGGGTATCTTGACGAATTGTTACCCAATGATTTTGTATCACCTATGGATACATGTAATTGATACATCTTATACCGTATGTTACATTATTTTAAAAAATTTCAGATCTATAGAATATAATTGATGTCATATTACATAAATTCTTCTTAAATTCTCGATTATTAAATAAGAATTTTTTTGGATACACGCTGAAAGGGTCCTTCTGTCACAAAGGCATAAATAGCATAAGCAACATGATGTCAAGTGTCTTCGGACTACCACTAGCTGGGAATCGGCTTCTATAGCTAACTCAAGATTTGATCAACGATTTAGAAACTAAAGACTTATTGAGGACTATTTGCAATTATTATCTGGTGGACTTTGGATTTTAGCTTTGATGGATAATAGTATCTAATGATAATATTTTTACAAAAGGTAACATACATTTATCTTCCATAAGTTAATGTTTGTTTTTTGTCACACTATTCTATATTTAGACTTGATTTGATCTTGTGACTACTCATTAAATATTATGGTCTTCTGATATGTTCTTAAACGTTTGTGTAATATTCATGATACTCGTTTTATCAAGATTTTATTATTATCTTCTGAAAGTTAATAACTACCTATAGTAGTAATTCTTTACGGGGAGAAGTTAAGCATATTGAATTTTTCTCTCCCAAAACGTTTCTTTTCTTTAACCATACGATTATCAGATGTACACTGTGCTAAGGTTTTATAAGGAAAGAAATAAATTTTGATAAGAAGACCTAATATTTTGATGTATTAGTTTCCTACTTCTGGAAATATCTCTCCTGGATTTAAATCTGTAAATATTATTAATTTTGGATATACCCATGTAAAGGGGGAGAAGTTAATTATTTCAAATCAATTATTCCCCTGACATTCCATATGTCTAGAATACTATATATTTGGGCATTTACCTAGTCATGTTTTATTTGTTCAAAATAGAATATTTATGATTTATGGATTCTTTTATTAAAGTTGTTTCCGTGATACAAAAATTCGAATCATCGCTGTCAGTCTGAAGACTAAATGGGCGCATTCGAATATTTTTTAAGACAAATTTTCATAATAAATTCTGTATTTCGAAAGTCTTTTGATTTCTTTCTGTTATTTTGAGTCTGTCTGTTACTCGAATGATATTTTTAAGACATTTTTTAAAATCCTTTACTGTCTTGAAATTATTTTTATTATTTGAATATTTTTTATATTTTTTAATTGGAGATATATTTTGTTTGTTCATCTTTAAGAGTTTGATTAGTGGATATTTATTTTACTTGCCTAAAGATGATATTTTGTTTTAAGTTTGAAACTTTATATGCATTGATCAAAGGGAAGAAAGATGCATATCTTAAATATCCCTTAGATCATGTGACTATTTTATCTATTTCATGCATATAAATGCTTTTGAAGTAGATATGCATATTTTAAGTGGGAACAAACTAATTGTTTCGATTCATTTATACCCTTAATATATAGTATACCTAGTTCATCATGGACCTGTAGTCTTTTACTGTATTCTTATCGATTGTGTCATGATGTTTTGATTTATGAAGGGTTTATGATAGAATATATGATTCTTATTGATTCTCTCATTTTATATGGGTTTTTAAAAGTTCTTTTGCCAAATATATTTAATTATCTTTATTGATGATTTTCTTGAGTTTAAATTGATTTGGTTTTTCTTATTGAGGTTTTATCTCAAAGTTCATGATTATCTTATTTAGATTGGTCATACTTTGCGGGGAAGCATTCAAGTCGACTGCATTTTTTTTCCTTAAGTATTCCTTCTCCTTTATCTTCATGTCTATTCATATACCATGCAAAGGTAATTGAGTTCAAATGCATAAACTTGGATAAGTAAATATATTCTAATATTTCTATTTTGATTTTTTTCAATGATTATACTCCTTATGGAATTGATTCACTAATTTGTATAGGAAAATTATGAATCATATATTTTTGTGATCATTGTTAAAAGTCTTAGTATATCTTCTAAATATACTATATTTGGTATTGGTATATATTAGATCCACGAATCTAATCCTCATGGATTATTTATGACTAATGATTAATTTCTATTATATTGGTATCTACTTTTTATTAAAATCCTTTATTGGTCTCTTCCAAAACTATATTTATACTCTTTATCAGATTGTGTTTTGAATGATTTTTTTTCTAATTTCTACCCTAATGCTTGATCACAATTATTTTTGCCTTCCTCCTACTATGGTATATTTACTTATGCTTGAGTTCATTTTATCTCTTATTACAGGGGAGCTAATTGTTTATCATGTCAACTGGGGAGAAATAAGTTTAAGTTAGCACACAATTTTATAGTAATATGTGTTTATTAGTGATGCATGCATCTATCGTATCTATCTTAAACTTAACTGATTTTCCATAATCAAAAAGGAAAAGATTGTTAGCTCAATGATTGTATTATATTTTTTAATATGGCTAATTGATTAAGTTTAACATAATGATATCACTAATATTCATGTAATTACTATTATGTTGTTACTTAAACTTAGCATTATCATGTTGTTCATTAAATTTATCATACTGTTATACTTCTTTGTTCGTCTAACATGTTATTTGCAGATAAGCAATAAGTATGATCAAACCAGGACATATGCTATGAAGAATTAATAATGGGCCAAAGATGACATTATACAAAATATTTCTCTGAATCGCCCAACGACCTATCCGGGGCCTCGCATTCGGGGGTTTTACTGCCTGGTTAGCGGATAGGGGTTGAGGGGCTGTACCCCTCCTACGGGTTCAGGGGTGAAGCCCTCGAAAGTTATTCAGATTTCCAGATATGTTTATCTTTGGATGACTGTCGTCAAGGAAAAATGCTAGCATGGTACAAAGGAAGAAGACGAGTCATCCATGCCTGCAGGATTCATTTGGACATCTTTATACTGCTCCGGTTTATCTTTCTTATGTAATTTTATAATTTATTGAGTCTAGTACTTCTGTACATCGAGTCGCACTTGGTACCAGAAGTCCACTCAACCAAACAAAGTCTCCTAACATAAAAGCCTGAAACCCATTCACAAAAGCCTAACCAAAAACTCAACAACTCATTTCAAAATAGACTAACGATCCATACCTAATTTGTCCACCGAACTGAGACCGAGTTCTGGCCGAACTCGGACCGAGCTCGATCTTGGTAATTTTGGTAATCCAGACAGTTGTGCAAATCCCTGATATTGTGGTTCCTAACATTCAAAAAAATTAAATATACACCCTAATGCCCGAACTTGGTCCACAAAAATCATATAAATAGGCATAGATTTTCACATTCTTACTCACTCACCTAAAATTTATTCTTTATCCTATAGTGAGAAAGTCTCTGAGCTTTAATCTTCTCATCCCTAAGATCAACTCCCTCAGCCTTCTAGTTCCAAGTGCGATCTCGGTTAGAAGTCTAAAAAGAGTTGTAAAATCTTTGTCTATAAAAGCTTATCTTCTGTTATGAAGTCGACGAGCCCTTCGGATAAAAGCTCATGGTTGAAGTCGTTGTACCTTCGGATAAAAGTACAAGGTGTAAGGAGCTGCAAGTGCTTCAGATTCAAAGCTTGTGTTTTACTATTGTGGCTGTAGTTGATTCAATTCCGAACAAGAGTTTTCTAGCATGGAGTAGTCCTCTCAGAGGGAAACCAAGATAAAATCTCGGTGTTTGTGTTTGCTCGCTAAACTCTGTTACTTTTAATATTTTTCTTACACATACATAATATTATTATGTTGGTTGCACTCTGCCTTCAGTTAGAATAATTTTTATTGGATAGATATTTCTGCTGCACACTATTCACCCCCATTTAGAGTTGCCTAAACGGTGCTAAAAGGTAGATTATATGCAATAGACTCACTCGATACTGAGAAGTGGTATACAGTACTTAGACTCGCTACTGAGCTACTGAATTATTTTGACTTGACTTGGTGGTCATACGACATGCACTGTTCTCGAATTGTATCACACACAGAACGATTAGGCGTCCCTTAAATCATATGTATTATATTTAGTTGTATGTTTCTACTTTTAGTCATTTATATATAATCAGTATATCGTGGCATATTTTTATGTATCTTGTTACGTCTCTCTGAGGACCTGGTGATCTCTCCAGGTAGTTGAATGTGCGAAGTTAGTTTGCTTATCGTAGTTGTGTTATTTTTGATTCGGGTATCTTTCATGATTTCATATTTACATTTATCACCTTCATTCTGCTTATTAGCCTAGTTTTATAGACCTATATTGTTCTATGGGTCTATTCAAACATATATATGATTATGCTGCAGACCATGACACATATTGTTTATTCTTGATTCTTATTCATTTTGTGGATTGAGATAAATCATAGGTGATTTGATAGATAGATTTAGAAACCAAGACAAAATTTATATATTCTAGCTGGGCTGAAGTCCACTGGATACGTAGTTGGCATGTTTACATATCCTAGTCCTATGTATTTTAGGACTGGGGCATTACATATTTTTGTGGTGGCCCATGCAGGTCAGAGCATATCATTTCAGTTACGTTACTGTACTGAGTGAGGCTGCAATAGGATAATGTATTAAGATCTCAATCCAAAAATTACTTTGAAAACTCTTTTGATTTTATCCATCGTCTTTGGAACTCGAAATTAATGTCGATCAACTTTCTTGACCTCCTTATTTTGGACTCTCGTCTTTCCCTAATTCGAAAGGACGAAGATTCGTGCTTGATGAACCATCTACTCTATCATTTGATAAAACGTAGTTTATAGTTTTTTTTTTATATATGAAAGGCTGGGTTGGGTGGAAACCTTTATTAATTGGACCGAGTAAATTGGTTTGGCAATATAGAATTCATATAAGCGACTCAACCCTAACGAGAGACGTAGGGATAAATGGAATGCAGTCATTCCACTATTTAACTATGTTTGAATAAAGAGGATTAGAGGTAACTGTAGAAGCATGAAAAAAGCACAACCGTGACAAAAGCACAGATAGCAACAGATGCTGCCTATAGTTCAGAAAAGCGCAGAAGATAACGATTGTCTAAAAGTGCAAACAAAAACAAGTCACAAGAAACGAATGAAGACAGTACGTAAATAAAAAGTTATTCATTAAAATCATGTCTACAAAGATCTATTACAGATTTTCATGATTTCATATAAAGACTAAAACACCTAAAAATCTACAAGTGGGCAGTCTTCAGAAAGGGCACAGCCCCCAAACGCGCAGTAATGTTGGAGCGAATCACTTTCTCGTCAGAGTAAGCCACTTCCTAGCCAGACGCAGAAGAACTCCAATATGGCCAATGAAATAGCCATTGGCCCGAGCTAGAACGCAGCTCCTGCTCGCCATACTGCTGCGGCTCTTAAGTAGGGCAGTGCACAACCTGTGGCTCTTCGGATTGGCAATCAATCCAAACCCGGAAGCTTGGATCTAGTAGACCTCCAAGATGTTGTTCAGGTTCGAACTACTCATGCCAAACGCTCAAGTGTATCTCAAAACCCAGTAGCAGTTTTTCTATAAGGAAATAACTTCTTTGAACGAAGAGATCCACAACCAACAGTCGACTTATGCAAGGCCAATGGTCATTCGAAGCTAAGTCGGGATCGAGCATGATGTAGGGAATGCTAAGAGACAGTGGGCTTGACTCCTCTGTGGCCCAACCCCAAATGCTACGTGCCAATCGATCAAAGACCCCTAATTAATGGGATGAACCTAGGACTCAGAATAATGAATCTCATTTAATATATTCATTTTGACTGAATCCTAAGCCACGAACTTCTTGAATTCCCCAAAAGACGACGATAATTAAAGGAAAGAATATCGATTCATTCATTCAGAAGCAGTCATTAATTCATAACTTCAATAAAAATTAGCTCTTTTGACTCAGAAGCACGGCCACACTCTTCGATTCAGAAGAGCAACAATTTCCTTCAACTCAAAAGCGAAGCCACTTCGGTTCAACCAGAAGTACAACGCTTTCGGTTCAAACAGAAGGGCAGCGCCTTCGTTTCAACACAGAAGCGCAGCCCATTTAATAGGCTCCTTCGGGAGACTCTGTTGCCTGAAGCAGTCTTCTCGTCGCCTAAACCGTAGTGATTTGGTTATCTTCAAAACATAGTCTCTTCGTCGCCCAAAAGTGCAGTGACTCTGTCGTTTTCAAAGTATAGTCTACTCGTCGCCCTAAATCACAGTGACTCTGTTGCCTGAAGCAGTCTCCTCGTCGCCTAAAGTGAAGTGACAATGTCATCTTCGACCCCAAAGTACAGTGACTCTGTTACCTGAAGCAGTCTCCTCGTCGCCTAAAGCGTAGTGACTTGGTTGTCATCGAAACACAGTCTCATTCTCGTCCAAAAGTGCAGTGACTTTGTCGTCTTCGAAGCACAGTCTACTTGTCGCGCCAAAGCGCAGTGACTCTCTCGTCTTCAAAACATAGTTTCTACATCGCCCAAAAGTGCAGCGACATCGAAGTCTTACCAGAAGCGCAGCTCGCATAGATGCGCAGTCCTACGAGGTGACATTATTCCATGTAGCCAGTCTGGTACCTATATATTTTCAGATATTACCCTGTTGGTTTGTTTCAACCACCGCTCTTAAGATAAGAACAAAGTTTGATTCTGTTGATAAGAGCAATATCATATCGATTTTTTTAAACCACCACTTCCAAAGATAAGGACGGAGTTTGTTCCTATAGACGAGGGCCATATCCAATCGGTTTGTTTAAACCAATGGCCCCCTAAGATAGAGACAAAATCCAACTTTAGTGATAGGCACAGAATCTACTTAGGCTCATCAAATCAATGTTAAACACACGCCATGTCGTTTACTCAGTTATGTTGATAACTCCCCAAGATCTTGATAAAAGAGAATCCTAGTGTTCGCCACGTGTCAGCTCAGCAGCAGCCCTCACCGTGTTGTCTTAAGATTCTCTCATATCTCTACATACAGCGTTCCTGCACAAACCTTATGCACATCATATATGTGCTCGTCTATAAATAGAAGGCATTTTTCTTCGATCAAGAGGCTTCAAAATCTTCAATAACTTTGGCATCCTCTTGATTGGCAACCCAGAGTTCTAATCACAAGCACCAGGAAGTCAGAGAAAGTTTAACTCGTCGTCAGATCGTCAATGGACTAAAGGAGCCATTGTAGTGCTCGATCTCCACCGTCACACTTTCCTAGAAATTTTGTACTTAGATCTTCTTTTTAGGAATCGATTCTACTTTTTTACACATTTAATATACAATAGGTACGTATGACCTTTTGTCATGGCAAATAAGATGGCGACTCTGCTGGGGACTTCTTTCTCCTCCAACAAAAAGGTGGTGACGCAATTTGACAACAACTTGCTAGGATCTTCTTAAAAGATGTTCTTCGTACATTTCGACCAGCAAGCTTTTGATGATCTCCTCTCTGAAGGGATGTCGAGTCCTTCAAAGCAGTTCGTAAAACCGAAGAAGACTCGGCGTACTTGTGTACCGAAGACTGCTGCTACGAGCAGCAAGGTAGAGGGGACTGTGCTCCAGAACCCCCTGAACGATGAAGCCCCGAAGAAAACCTCGATTGTAGCTGTCGTGTCGCCTTACTCAGTTCCCGTTTTGAAAAAGCACGACGAGGAGTACGGCTCCCTTGTGGCAGGTTTGACAAAGGAACAATGCCAGAAGAAGCACGCAATGGCCTACCCGCTCAAGGAGGAAGCCGTACAGACGAGAACTTCTATCTTTGACATAACTTCTGTCTTTGACATAATTGCCTACCCATCGGGTTAGAGTATGTTGGATTCTGAAAGTTACGCACCTTTTCGGGGTAATGTGTAGAGATCCAAGGCAGCACGTGCCTTACATGGCTAAAGTGCTACGCCAACCACTCAGTTGGACTCTGAATACTATGCACCTTCTAGAGGTAATAGGAAGAAATCCAAGGCATTATGCGCCTTGCGCGATCAATGTGCTATGCCGGCAGCTGAACAAAGGCCCGTATTGATAGTCATGCGTGCAGCCAACGGAAAGCTATACTAAACTGGTTCGAGTGCTTTGATGCCTCAACCGATAAAACCTCGTTGTCACTTGAGCGCTCATGAGCACAACTCAAGCCAGGGGGTACGTACTGTAGATATAAAATGGTGCAAGCAGCATTGCTGTGAACATGGAGTAAGTCTGTCTCAGCAGCAACTCTCTATTCAGGACCTAAGCGTATCTTACGTGCAGAAACTGAGAAGAGGGAAGCTACCTTCACATTCTCACTCCCGTGTGCAGCTTCCCTGTACGCATGAAAAGAATGTAGGAGTAGAGACCTCGATAATTCCCTACAAGCGTAAGGTGTGGAAGGAGCTTGCGGCACAGGGCATGTCTAAACTAAGGCACACCTATACCAAGATCACCATCAACTGTTGCTGTTGCAAAACGGTCGCATCGCTACAGAAAAGGCAGTCCGTCTTCCAAAGACAGCGACCGATGGCGTATGTACACCAGAGATCATCAAGTGCAGAAGAAGGTGAACTCCGTGTTGCTTCATGCAACGCAGCGCGGGGTTCTCCCTCTCTCAAGAAACTCTTAAAGAATTCTCCTATTTTGGCTAACAAATCCAAAGGCCGACCTGGGGGTAGCAAGACGGTGGTGCCCCATACTGGTGTGTTCTAACACACGTGCTCCAAATATGGATCCTTGCCGCAAGGAGATTACGATGTAGCTACAATATTAGCTGGGGTAGCTAGCCCTCTACCATTCATGATAATCCTTCGTTCCAACCCAATGACGGATTATCATGGGTGCAAGTAGCCAAAAAGTTGGGGGTAGCAATTGTAATGAATTCGAGGATGATTGCAATCTACCTGTTTATCCTCAAGAAGATGGGACTCAGGCATCTGAACCAGAGAGCGAAAGATCTATTGTCCCTTCTATCTATCCGCACATGATGTCTGTTTTCATGGCTGAAGGTGATAACGTAGAAAGCAGTAAAGGATCCAGTCATCAAAAGCGTATAGAGGCCCTTGAGACAGGTCTAAATACGTTGAATGACACTATGCAAGCCTTGACTTCTTTCGTCCTGGAGATCAAGGAGAAATTGATGCCCAATGTCCTTGCTCTTACAAACCAAGAATCAAGGACTAACGGGCCATCTAATGTGCCTCACATCTTGAGCCAAACAATACCGCCATCATCTACTCCATCAACAATGGGACCTGCGATGTCGAGTGAAATGCTGCAGGCCGTTAAGGAATTGTACGCTCGCCACGATGCCAGAGAAAAGCGAGAAGCACTCTAAAAGATAAGGATTCGGCAACCATGTCCTGCCGAATGGGATAATATGATCTATCCTCCCAAATATAATCAACAGACGCTCACGTCCTCCGATGCGAAGGAGTCTTCCAGTCGATACTTGAGGTACTTCACCTCAGTTACAGGGCATCTATCGAAGGATGACGCTCTGCTTACAAACATATTCGTAGGAGCTCTGCAAGGGGTGGACTACGAATAGTTTTGCAGCCTCTCGGACAATTGTATTTCATCGTTCGAAGACTTGAAGAGCCTATTCCTCAACCGATTCCACGAAGGAGGAATGTACATGACAATATCGACTCTCATGGACATCGTCCAGAAGGAGAAGGAACCTGTACGCACATACATTGAGTGCTTTCGCCAGGCAGCTCTGAGGTTACCCCCTAGTACACCCGAGCCTATGTTTATGGACCCATGCCGCAAGAACATGCTTCATGCAATCAAATTTGGTGGCACAATGCTCCATGCATAGAGTGGACGCCTTTTATTACAGAGGCGAATGTAGCTAAAAGAAAAGCTCGAGGCGCACAATTACTGGGACTGAATTTTCTTTCTCGAGGATAAAAGAAAGCGCTCATCCGAAATAATCCTGCCCACAAGCACGAAAAAGGGAAGCAAGCCCTAACCGTCAACATCTCCAAAGGTTCAGTAATAATGAACCCGAAGACGGTTGAAGCACAGAGGTTGAAAGAGTCATATTCCTTCAACGATGAAGATACGCTAGAACTCTTTAATATATTGACAAAGGGTGGCAAGTTTCAACTCCTGCCACCTAAGTGTCCCGACGAAATGGGAAAGGTAGACAATCTGAAGTACTATCACTATCACCAGTACGTTCACCATTCAACACGCGACTGCTATATGTTGAAGAGACAGATCAAGCACCTCATTGAACCAAGGTCATCTCACTCGACTACGAGGAAAAGATTATCATGCCAATATGGTCACCCTCCAGTTCGAAAGTTTTCTAAAAATAGAGACTCAAGACGATGTCGTCCCCATCCCAAGGAAGACAATGTAAGTCGTCAACCTTCCACCGGCCCGTGACAATGCTCAAGGCCTCATCCCACTTACGATGCTCCGAGGCAAAGTTATGTAGATCCATCCTGATCTTGCCCCAGATATGATGCAGACTGCAGCATGCTCTATCAAGGGGAAGAAAGTCAAGTCGTGTCGTATAGTTTCTACCTCGACTGATGACACTCTGGTTACCATTCGCTCGGCTCACCAGCGAGAGGATAACCAGGCTGTGGAGAAAGAAGTACCTCTACTTGCTACTCCCACTGCACCCGATGCATCGGAAGCAAGTCTGTCTCAAGCCCCTACGACAGATAAGTAGAGACATAAGGAGGTTTGCTTTGGCAAACCTCTAAGGAAAGACTCGGCAGTAGGGTCGATCAAACCCTATAACTTCAACATAGTGGCGCAGCTTGCCAATACTCCGGCTCGACTGTCAATCATCGAGCTCCTCTTTCTCTCAAAAGAGACTCGAGATACCCTTAGCGAAGCATTACAAAACACTGACTCCTATCTCACGCATGTGCAGCCACCCATGGAGGATCCTGCCGTATGCCTACATTGTCATAGTGTGGTCGAGGTGATTCCAAATATCAACTTCATTCAGCAGGACATTCTACTAAATAACAACCGACACAATAGACCCATGTACTACACGGGGTACGTTGGTGCCATTAAGGTCGATCGCATCCATGTCAACCATGACTCTTCTCTTAGCATCATCCATCGGAGTTTACTCCAAGCTTTGGGGATTCCGATGCATCGGTTGACCGCATCAAACACTACAATCAGCGGTTTCAATGCTGGAAAGAATGAGCCCCTGGGCAAGATTCGCCTGAAATGCCAGATAGGTGATCTCCAAATAGACGTGACTTGCTACGTCATTAATACTGATATAAACTACAACATGTTATTGGATCGACCATGGATTCATGAATACATCATCGTACCCACTACTCTCCATTAATGCATAAAGTATGTGGCCTACGACGGGACTATTAAGATCGAATTTGCTGACATCGACCCATCGTGAGGACTCGAAGCATACCGTACGGATGATAATCTGTACAAATTAGTCCTATAGGATGATGATGCCAATGATGCCGATGATGAGGCCAAAACTGCATCGAAAAGTGCAGCTGTCAGTAAAGAACCTTTGAGGGTTCGATTGAAGGAAAAGTCTGTCCAAACACCAGCCCCTCTTGTCATCAAGCTTTGAGGAAAGGCTCCCATTCGGTCTCCCTCGATGATATCAGCTGCTAGCCAGGAGCCTATGCAAATAAGGCTCTCCCTTAAGGCCCCAAAGCCAGCTCTGAGGTCGCAGGAACCTCCGACTATAGCCACCTTAGTAGTCAAGTTAAAGCGGAAGCCTCCTCCACCTTCCCCTATGGCGACCCTAGTTCTCACTGACGAGGATCTAGGAGACTACGTATGCGCCAATGCTGAGGCACATTCCTTAGATGATGTAATCCCTCGCGATAAGATTTTGCATTTCATTAATAGAAAGTTGTGTTTGAATTACTCATGTGCACACTGGAATACTAGGTATTTCTTAGACAACGCTCTGTATATGTTACAAACACAAGTGACAACCGCTAATCTCGCAAGCCGAGTTGTCTTTTCTCGAGACGCCTACTTCTTGGTTCAGTAAGGAAGAAAGAGGAGGAACCCATCATCTTCAGTAGATTGGAGCACCCCCAACGGCTAGCTCCGGCAGAACCCGAACTTGATAACGACAAGATGCGGCTCTGCCGTTATATTACTCAAGACAAATACCTTATCCAAAAAATGAGTTATGACTTGAACAGCGACAGAGGACTGAATTATGGCAAAGGCCGACCCCTTTCCTTATGACTTCGTGCTCCAAAGAAAAAGTCTCAGAATTACTATCAGCGCACTCGCTGGGGGTTGGGTATGTTACATCCATGATAAATTTAGAAAGCTCATAGCCGGTGGCTATGATGCATTCATACTCCTCCAATTTCTCAACCTGGGACTCTGATACCAGTATCGGCCAAGCCTTCAAGAAGATACTGTCCGTCAATATGGTCTCTGCAGATCCTTAGTTGAGGATGAAGACCAAATACTTGAATTCTTCGAAGATGAACCATGGGCTCAAAGCCTGGGATTCCAATAGGAATGGCGCTTCGAACAGTACGAACCTCCCACTGAAGATGAGGTTGTCCAAGTTGAGCTGAAAGATGACGCTTCCCCTAAACCTATCTTTATCAGCAAAAGCTTGACGGAAGAAGACAAAAAATCTCTGATACAACTTATCCGAGAGTACATTGATGTCTTTGCTTGGAGCTATGAAGATATGTCGGGTTTAGACCCGTAAGTCGTAATACACCATCACAACATCTTGGCTGAAGCTAAGCCTGTCAAACAGCAACAACGTCATTTCTGCCCCAACATCATGGATGCTATCGAGAAAAAATTCGACAAACTCATAGAGAGTGGCTTCATTCGCGAGGAGAAGCATGCGTATTGGGTGGCCAACATTGTCCCAATCACTAAGAAGAACGGGAAGATTCGGTGTATAGACTTCAGGGATCTCAACTTAGCCTGTCTAAAAGATGAGTTTCCCTTTCAATCACCGACGTGGTGATTGACAACACTTGTGGCTTCGAACGGATGTCCTTCATGGATGGTTTCTCAGACTACAACCCGATCAAAATGTTCCTTGAAGACGAGAAGCATACTTCATTTCTGACCCGAAAAAGGAATATACTATTGTCACTACCATATTTTAGCTTGTGGGTATTTTAGTCATTTTGTGAATTTTGAAATTTATTTTAAATTATTAAAGTGATGATTGTTATTTTTGACTTTTGCTAGTTGAGACTTTGGAGACTAACCTAGATGTTGACTCTAGCTATGGTGACTTGATTAGCATAGTGGGACCCTAGTCTAACTTATGTAAGCCCCCTCATTTTTGGATCTTATTTTTAATTATTTTTAATTATTTTATATAGATATTTTAATTTATTAAAGTCAATAATGACTATGTTAGTAGTTTACTGTAGCTTTGATTTTGGAAGCACAACAAATATTATTTTCTCAAATCTAGTTCCATATTTGAATTTTAGACTCGTCTACCATGAGTTTGATATATCATGTCCCATCCAATTTTGCTTTTAAACATTCCTTTGACTTTGCGCAATTTTGGGCCAACTTAGGCTAATTTGAGCCATTGACGTAATTTTAAGCCAACTTCCAATTTAATTGTTGGACTTGACATAGATCGAAACCGTATGACCCAATGCATATGTCTAGGGTGTACTATCTAATCGATTTCTCATGGGCTACTTATTTGTAAATGGCACATGAGACTCATTAAATTGATTTTTGGGTCCAATTTGACTAGTAATGCTACTCGAACCCTAACCTAGTCAATCCTACTAGTGAGAGCCTAATTAGGAGTACCAAAACCAAGTATACATATATTTAAGAGAATATTAGAGGTTTAATTGCAGCCATATGCAATATTTCCTTATATATTTGGCTTGGTCAAAAATCTAACCAAATTAGGAAACCTATTAATAATAGTATGATTTGGAGGACCAAATCATATCCAAATTAGATCAAACCAAATCCCATGCCCTAATAGTATAAATACATACCAACCTTAATCTTTTTCTCTCTCTTCATAACCACCCACTACTCCACAAATCCTCCCAAACCTAGCGGCCACCACTCCAAACCCGAAACCCTAGCCGACCCCCTTTTTTCACAAAATATAATTTCTCCTCGATTTCTCCGCCAACCACCGCCACTTGGATGTCCCTCTCAACATCCCCTTCCACCCTAGCAACTGTAGGAAAACCTTGTGGCCGTTAGAGGGGTGCACGAAGCGCTACTTGGGCCAAAACTCCGTCGAATCGATGTCAGAAACGTCACAGCAGGTTAGTCGACTTGTAGATGATGTTTCATCCACTTTTTCTCATTTATTTCTCCTCAAACTAAAACTGAGAGTTAAATTTATTTCTACTCCAACATCTGATCGTTGGATCTCCTAGTTCCAAGTGGTTTGCCCGTGGCGTTGATTCTACGACAGGGTATCCAGAACTGACAAATTCTATTGCGGGCCACCTTTTGCCTATCTAAGTTCAGTGTTTAATCTTTTAATATTTTTATTCAGAATTTAGACGTCGATACCTTTCCAATGCATATCTGAAAGTTAGGTTTCGCATCCGTTTGCTATTTTTAACAATTCATGACATTTGTCGTATCACTGAACTCCAAAAAATTCTGTTTTCCTTGTGTCCAAAAGTGTCAAAACTCCATGAATCTTTATTAAACTTCAAGTTGTACGAATTCTAACATTATAATTGCTATTTTAACTAATTTTTAGAATTTTTATAGAATTTATTTTTATTTAATCATTGTTTCGGGGATAAATTAATGGGTCGATTTGAGGAAGTCATGTGTGGCATTGACATAAAACCTCTTGTGAAAGGGTTTTACTAGTAAAAATAGTATTATAGCAATATATAAGTATTTATAGATAAATTCTAGAATTTAAATATATTATTTACGAGAGGTTTTGTTACCTTTATGTACTTATATAATAGATGCAGTATCGTAACAACGTTATAGCAACTAGGAGGCGTAGATACACATATAATTTATATATGGTGTATTTATATAGAATATTAAATATTTTGTATTATTAAAGGTGTGCTTGGGAGGATCGACAAGGACACCGGAGTTGGACAGGCTTACCCGAAGATAGCAGTTACAGCATTTGGAGACTGTTGTGCGAGTTGACCGTTCGTGGATCATTGAGTGGTTTGTAGTTCAATTTTCTCAGCTCAGGACAGCAAGCGAGTACATTCTCTGATACTTTTCATTGTCTTGATATCTACTATATCCGATTTAGTTGTATTGTTTTACTTGATTCTCGACACGATGGTACACGAACTAGTATACGTAGGATCCTGTCATGAGATGTCATTCCTGAGTTACTTGGTATAATGGTACATTATTCGATCTTATTTCTTGTACTTGTATAGACGCTAATTCCTAAGAGGATTTGCTACCCTCTTAGAGAATCCCATGTCATGACGTTTTATGTCCGGATCCATATACTATTCAAGGGATGGGGAGTTATTAGTGGTCATATGATCATTACCCCTACTTGTTTATTACCTGTGTATAGCTCCACCCTCACCACACATAGGGTATAGCCTGACCTTATACTACTTGTGCATAGCTTTCCATTTTGGCCGGCCTGATCCTTATACTATTATACTACTTGTGCATAGCCGGTCAAATGGAACAGACTGATCTTGACCCAAGCCGATCACATAACGCTCTAATATCAGATGACACTTTCTTTTATGATTACATTTATACCTCAGTTTACTTTCCACTATTTATATTCCAGTTTTATCTTATACCTCACATATGACATAATATCCAGTTCTCCTGTACTGTTTACTTTCAGTCTTGATATTTTATCTTGTATTTTATTATAATTGTCTCTTATAGTATTTGTCAATTCACATGGAACTGTTGTTAGCATTTGTACTTGCTCATATCCTGACAGAATAATCTCCGTTGTTTTCCAGAGGATTTAGATGTAGATTTGCCGACCTACTATGGGTCTGGCTTAAATGGAGCCTACGACCAGGACTAGCCTGTGGACCCGATGCTCGTAGAGGACGCACCGCCAGTAGTGACCTAGTTACCTAGATTTGTCTTGATTACATTCCAGTTTGATACTTTGAGACTTGTAGTATTTATTTTAGGATATTATTTTATGTCTTAGATTCTGGACTTGTGATTATGGCTCGGCACTATTTTAGACTATTTACTTCATCTTATCTTCATCTTTATCATCGTGCTTATCTTTCTTAGATTATGTGATTGAGTTGTACTCCTCCGTGCGGAGATGACATATTATATTATTGTGTCTTAGATTCTCTATGTTCTAGATGACCTTTACAGTGTTCTACCACCGATACTGCGGCGTAGGCTGGACGTACCCACGTGCTTGTGCCCCTAAACAGGGTACGGATCATGATACATTTTTATGGTGGCCCATGCAGGTCTACGTTAATCACTTCGGTTACGTTACTGTAGCGACGTGAGTCTGCAATTAGAATAGGAAAGACCCATAAGATCACATCCATATGCTTGATACCTTCCTTGATTTCGTTTCGAACTCTCACTTGACTTCTCGATTTGCATCCAGTTTGATTATATTTTACCGTAATCGTTATTTTTTTATACTAGCAAGACAAATCTTCGTAATGGATGTATCTTCCCTTTACTATCACATCTGGAAAGCAAAGGCATAGACTCTAGAAGTCATAGGTGCAGGTAGAGTCTTCGTGAATTTTGCGAAGTCGTAGTGATACCTAGGATAGTCGTACTACTACGAGCCTACAACCTATTAAGGAATAGGACTTGAGGATACATCCACAAACATGATTATAGACTTTTCTCAGACTCTTTAGCATGATTGCTTTCATGTTATCTTATTTCTTAATATGATTGCTTTTGTGTTCTTCCTTACTCGAGATTTGACTAAACCCTTCCCTATTGACTTTTCGAGTAAATCTTCTCGTTCGTTTTCGTTAATTTGTTGGAAACTGCCTTATGGATTGGTCCAAGGAAAAATTTGAGAAATTATATTTATCCATGTATTACGGAATCAAAATTTTTGCAGCCTGAGAAATACTGGCGATGCAGGACTTCAGATAACGGCATCATGGCTACATATATTTCTCAAATTCTACTTGAACCATATCCTATGCATGTTGACATTTTTTTGCATTTTCGTTATAACAAAAGTTAATTCAAAAATATTTCATGGATTTGGCCAAGATAAGCTCAAGAACCTATATTACCTGGTATGGTAGACGTACACTACAGCCATCCGTCGTATTATAGAACTAGAAAGTTATTTGCAGCCAGATGTACACTGGCGTGGCAGTAACTTTATGCGACATAATCACGGAGATATATCGCTCTTGAGTCTTACCGAGACTATGTCCTATGCATCTTGTTTGGCTTCACATCGTTCTTGAAAATAATTCGACAATCCTTCCTACTTTACTTGACCCTACCATTGTTTGAAATTGGTATATAGGTTTGTTTGACCCAGCCTTAGGCTTCCATTACCTTTTATTTATTAAATAACTAAAATAGTTAAACCTTATAGTTATATTATAGAATATAATTAAGCTAGATTATTGGTGTAATTGTGAGGATTGGTAGCTAGAAATGGATAAGTTTCTTAGATATGGATCCTAGTAAAATTATGAGTCGAGTATGAGTGTCTGGATATCGAATGCATAGAGCCTATTAGGAGAAATTGCTAGGAGTGAACTGATGAGTATCATTGAACAGGTTATAATACTATACCTACGATAGAGTGAGTTGTATTGGAAGTATTGAGGAAGGAGAAGTGATAGCCCAAGCTTAGTAAGTGTGAATTCTGCTTTGTTAGAGTTTCATTCCTTGGACACGTTATCTTGGGAGAAGGACTTTCAATGGATCCGGAGAAGATAGCTACCGTAGAGTCTTGGCCGACACCAACATCAGTTGCAGAAGTTAGGAGTTTTCTCGGACTTGTCGGGCATTACCGTAGGTTCATAAAAAATTTCTTACGGATTGCAGAGCCCATGACGCGGCTGACTCACAAGGATCAAGAGTTTCGATGGACAGAAGATTTCAGAAGACTTTTGAAGAATTGAAGAAGAGATTGACCTCACCACCTATTTTGACGCTCCCTTCTGGATCGAGAGGATTCGTGGTTTATAGTGATACGTCAGGTAGTGGACTTGAATGTATTTTGATGCAACATAGAAAGGTCATAGTCTACGCATCGAGGCAGGTGAGGGTATATGAGAAGAATTACCGTACTTTTGATCTGGAGTTAGCAGCGGTGATCTTTGCATTGAAGCTATGGAGGCATTGTTTGTACGGAGAACATGTGGAGATATATAAGAGCTTGAAGTATGTCTTCACACAAAAGGAGTTAAATATGAGACGGAGGCGGTGGTTGGAGCTCATGACAGACTATGACATAGATTTGCAATACCATCCTGGCAAGATGAACGTAGTAGCGGCCGCTTTAAGTAGGAAGTCTATTGCATATTCTTGACAGCTCAGCCACAGTTATGAGAGGATCTTCAGGAGCTTGGAATAGAAGTCATTATGCCAGGATAACAATGAGTATTTGCCAATCTTGAAGTATAGTCATCACTTGTGGATAAATCATGGCAGTGTTACCTACATATATAAGATTTTGAAGCCTTCGCGAGAGGACAGAAGTGAGAACGACAGATACTTAGACCAGAGCTTGTGAAGCAGACAGTCGAGAAAGTGAAGCGAATTCAGAGTCAACTTCAGGCAGCTCCAGACTGACAGAAGCGTTAGGACGATATGCATCGTCGACCACTAGAATTCAACGAGGGGGAGCATGTATTTCTGAGGATCTTACCGACGCAGGACACTATTAGATTCGGGAGTAGAGGGAAGTTGACTCCAAGGTATATAGGACCGTTCGATATCATTGGACGTGTAGAAGATGTGGCATACCGTCTTGTATTACCCCCACCACTAGAGGGAGTGCATGATATATTCCATGTCTCATAGCTGAGGAGGTTTGTGACTGATCCCAGTCATGTGGTCGATCACTCTGAGATCACGGTGGGACCCAGTTTTTCATACGAGGAACAGCCGGTAGGTATCTTGGATACAAGTGTGAAGACGCTCAGAGGGCGGACGATTAGACTGGTTCGTGTTGCTTGGAGGCACCATTGTTCGGGAGAATCAACTTGGGAGCGTGAAGATTCTATGCGTGAGCGTTATCCCCACTTATTCGTAGATACCTGTAAGTCTTAGCTTAATTATTCTTATAATAAGTTTTCTTTTTGTAAATGTGTTATTCTTAATTTTGAGAACGAAATTTTCTAAGGTGGGTAGGTTGTAAGCCCCTCATTTTTGGATCTTATTTTTAATTATTTTATATAGATATTTTAATTTACTAAAGTCAATAATGACTATGTTAGTAGTTTACTGTAGCTTTGATTTTAGAAGCACAACAAATATTGTTTTCTCAAATCTAGTTCCATATTTGAATTCTAAACTTGTCCACCTTGAGTTTGATATATCATGTCCCATCCAATTTTGCTTTTCAACATTCCTTTGACTTTGTGCAATTTCGGACCAACTTAGGCCAATTTGAGCCATTGACGTAATTTTAAGCCAACTTCCAATTTAATTGTTGGACTTGACATAGATCGAAACTGTATGACCCAATATATGATTTTAATCCATTTTGAGTCAACAATGCACATGTCTAGGGTGTACTATCTAATCGAGTTCTCAAGGGCTACTTATTTGCAAATGGCACATGAGACTCATTAAATTGATTTTTGGGTCTAATTTGACTAGTAATGCTACTCGGACCCTAACCTAGTCAGCCCTACTAGTTAGAGCCTAACTAGGAGTACCAAAACTAAGTATACATATATTTCAGAGAATATTAGAGGTTTAATTTTAGCCATAAGTAATATTCCCTTGTATATTTGGCTTGGTCAAACATCTAACCAAAATAGGAAACCTATTAATAATAGTATGATTTGGAGAACCAAATCATATCCAAATTAGATCAAACCAAATCCCAAGCCCTAATAGTATAAATACAAACCAACCCTAATCTTTTCCTCTCTTCATAACCACCCACTACTACACAAATCCCCCCAAACCTAGCGGCCACCACTCCAAATCCGAAACCCTAGCCAACCCCCCTTTCTTCATAAAATGTAATTTCTTCTCGATTTCTCCGCCAACCACCACCACTTTGACGTCCCCCTCAACACCCCCTTCCACTCTAGAAACTGTAGGAACAACCATGTAGCCGTTAGAGGGGTGCACGACGCGCTACTTGGGACGAAACTCCGTCGAATCGAAGTCTGAAACGTCACAGCAGGTTAGTCGACTTGTAGATGATGTTTCATCCACTTTTTTACATTTTTTTCTCCTCAAACCAAATCTGAGAGTTACCTTTGTATCTCCACTCCAACCTTTGATCGCAGGTTCTCCTAGTTCCAAGCGATTTGCCCGTGGCGTTGATTCTACGACAGGGTATCCAGAACTGACAAATTTTATTGCGGGTCACTTTTCGCCTATCTAAGCTCAGTTTTTAACTTTTAATATTTTTATTTAGAATCTAGACGTCGATACCTTTCTGACATATATCTGAAAGTTCAGTTTTACATTAGTTTACTATTTTTAAAAATTCATGACAATTGTCGTATCACCGAACTCCAAAAAATTCTATTTTCCTTGTGTCCAAATGTGTCAAAACTCCATGAATCTATATTAAACTTCAAGTTGTGCAAAGTATAACATTATAAGTACTATTTTAACTAATTTTTAGAATTTTTACAGTATTTATTAATTTTATTTAATCGATGTTTCGGGGCTAAATTAATGGGTCGATTTGAGGAACTCATGTGTGGCATTGACATAAGACCTCTTGTGAAAGGGTTTTACTATTAAAAATTGTGTTATAGCAATATATAAGTATTTATAGATAAATTCTAGAATTTAAATATATTATTTATGAGAGGTTTTGTTACCTATATGTACTTATATAATAGATGCAGTGTCGTAACAATGTTATAGCAACTAGGAGGCATAGATACTCATATAATTTATATATGGTGTGTTTATATAGAATATTAAATATAGTGTATTATTAAAGGTGAGCTTGGGAGGATCGACAAGGACGCCGGAGTTGGACATGCTTACCCGAAGACAGTAGTTACAGCATTTGGAGACTGTTCTGCGAGTTGACCGTTCGTGGCTCATTGAGTGGTTTGTAGTTCAATTTTTTCAGCTCAGGACAGCAGGCGAGTACATTCTCTGATAGCTTTCATTGTCTTGATATCGACTACATCCGATTCAGTTGTAGTGTTTTACTTGATTCTTGACACGATGGTACACGGACTAGTATACGTAGGATCCTGTCATGAGATGTCATTCATGAGTTACTCGGTATACTGGTACATTGTTCGATCTTGTTTCTTTTAATTGTATAGACACCGATTCCTAAGGTGATTTACAGCCCTCTTAAAGAATTCTATGTCATGACGTGTTATGTCTGGATCCATATACTATTCGGGGGATGGGGAGTTATTAGTGGTTATGTGATTATTACCCCTACTTGTTTATTACCTGTGTATAGCTCCACCCTCACCATACGTAGGGTGTAGCCTGACCTTATACTACTTGTGCATAGCTTTCCATTTTGGTCGGCCTGATCTCTATACTATTATACTACTTGTGCATAGTCGGTCAAATGGAACAGCCTGATCTTGACCCAAGCCGATCACATAACGCTCTAATATCTCGTGGCACTTTCTTTTATGATATTTCATCTTGATATTTCATAGCTCCACCCTCACCTATACTATCCAGTTCTTCTGTACTGTTTACTTTCAGTCTTGATATTTCATCATGTATTTTATTATAATTGTCTCTTATAGTATTTGTCAATTTATATGGAACTGCTATTAGCGTTTGTACTTACTCATATCTTGACAGGATAACCTTCGTTATTTTTCAGAGGATTTAGATGCAGATTTGCCGACCTACTACGGGTTTGGCTTAACTGGAGCCTACGACCAGGACCAGCCTGTGGACCCGATGCTCGTAGAGGATACACCGCCAGTAGTGACCTAGTTACGTCTTGATTACATTCCAGTTTGATACTTTGAGACTTATAGTATTTATTTTGGGATATTATTTTATGTCTTAGATTCTGAACTTGTGATTGTGGATCGGCACTATTTCAGACTATTTCATCTTATCTTTATCTTTATCATTGTGCTTATCTCCCTTAGATTATGTAATTGAGTTGTATTCCCCCGTGCGGAGATGATATATTATATTATTGTGTCTTAGATTCTATATGTTCTAGATGACCTTTACAACGTTCTACCGCCGATACTACGGCGTAGGCTGGACGTACCCACGTACTCGTATCCCTAAACAGGGTGCGGGTCGTGACAACTTAAGTCAACCCAAGTTAAGTCATTTAGAATCAAGTTTCAAATAGGAGGATAAATAATTAGGTTCAAGGACTTGTGACTTATGAATTGATTTCCTTTACCATTTAAACTTGGTCCAAAGCCCACTAGTGAAACCCTAACCCTAGCTTAGTCTTTAAGTGGCCAGCCACATTGGGATCCCCTAATAAAGTCTCTCTTTCATTGTTCTTGCCTCTTTTGTAACATTGCAACTTTTTAAAGGAAAGGTATTGTCCATCTTTCCAAATTCATAACTAATTCATTTTAATTTCTTTTTAACTCTAGTTTCTTGCATTAGAGTCTAATCCTACTATATTTTCAGTTCGTGGAAAGAAATCTCAGTTTTGGGACAATTTGGAGATTTTGGCCAGCAAGGGAAATCATTCTATTTGGGGCTTTTCTTGGTCATTGACACACTATAGGTAAACCCTATAAATTGTGTTTATTTCTGATTTCTTTGCATGGTAACCTAGATCTAGGTGTCCCCTAGCTGTGGTGTGAGTTTTGTGAAAGTTTGCATTGATTTCATGTCCGTATCGGATACGTATCATAACCTAGATCTAAGTATTTGTGAAAATGCCTCAATAAAAATTATTTTGATATTTTTGAAAAGTGTTTGAATAGGAATGTTGATTTATATATGTGTTTTGATTTCCTAATTGATTGCGCCTACTTTGAGCCGTGTCTGTGTCCAAACAGGACACGAACATGCCCACTGCATATGCTCGGGCAGCGTCCTGCTGCCCGACTGTTAGTTCTCTGTACACAGGACACAAGGACACGAGAATTTTGGAGGGAACATAGGGGCGACTGACACCATCCCCCCAAAATTTAGGAACATATGGTGCACTACACGATGAGAAATCATTCCCGTACTGGACACGCGTTGTGCGCGCACAGTCGTACAACACGTACTGATACGGGCTTTCCACGTCGACACGGCGTCACGTGGACACGTGTCAGGGTCCTAGACATGTAGCCCTATCCTAGGCGAACACGTGGACATGTGCACGTGTATTGTAGTGTACTGTATTGTGTCCTAGATCGACTGACACGCGTGTACGAGGCTGTGTACTGAATAGTATAATTTGTGTGTGTTTAAATTTGATTGGACACGTCGTGTCCCACTTTGGGGATACGACACATACTGTAATGCATGTTCACATATAACAATTTGATTACCAACCATTTAATTCAATTATTAGCTGCATTTCGAATTCAAAATTGTGATTTCCCCAATTTCTGATACCTAGTTCACTGTTAATTGATTTTCTGAGATTTAAATTGGGATTCCTGTTTTCCTTGGTGATTAATTTCAATGTTTGTTTCCCTATATACAACTGAGTTAAGTTTGCTTGTTAGGATTAATGTATGTCAGGTGAAATGAGTTTTCGAGTTTGATTTGGGACTGTTAAACTGAAAATATAACATGATACACTGATTTGTGTACGCACATGTAAACTGAGAACCTATGTTGATATCTATACACACACGCACACACATGGGCACACGTTCTGCTAACCCCCTTACACTAAAACTGAACCCAGGTTGTGACCTATGCACACACACACTCACATAATATTACACACACACATGATGAACTGAACACTGATTTCCTAATTCACACACACATTGAGATACACTCACACACCCATGTCCCTTTGAGACACTCACCCACACATTGACATACATATACACAGGTACATACAAGCTGAGAACGCACACACTCTTTACTGTCACTCACACACACACAGGACACACACATGCCATACTATCTTTATCTCTCTATATGTATATATATTATCTAAATTCTTGTGTAATATATATATATATATATATATATATATGATGCTTATATTAATTTTGTAGATATATATAATGTGTGAAAATATGTGTGTTGCCAATATAACTGTATATGGTATATAGCCCTTTGGGATATAGCCTATGTAGCCCGATGTGATATAGCCTATGT
This sequence comes from Iris pallida, assembly GCA_029216955.1. NCBI lineage: Eukaryota > Viridiplantae > Streptophyta > Magnoliopsida > Asparagales > Iridaceae > Iris > Iris pallida. The sequence continues at coordinate 6,760,415 of JANAVB010033220.1, forward strand.
GTATTGGCATGAATACATATGAGATTGTGTGTTGATGGCTAGTATGGCTTTGTGATGATGTGTGAATGCTAGATAGGTATGGCTAGGCTTAGTGAGACTTGTTTGGGTTAGGTTTGACCTAGTTGACCTAGTTTGACTAGTGTAGTTGACTAGAGTTGACCATAGGTTGACTTTAGCCTAGATTAACCCAAACATCATGTAGAATGCATTATAATATTTTATATTACCATTCTGGACATGTTGTGACTTGTGTTGTTCTAAATAGGAGTCAAAAACTCTCCTCGGACAGTATATTTCTCTTCAGACATATAGATAGCAGGCGAGTACATTCTCTGATCATTTCATATATTGTTAGGATTATATTCTTGCTCTAGATTACTTTACTTGAATGTTGTCACGTTGGTAACATGGATTGGTACTATATGGATCCCTTCATGAGATATTATCCCTCTCGGGAGCATCTAATATTCATGTCTTGTGTGTTTCACTTACATCATGTATCTCATGCTTCTACTATCATAAATCTATCATTAATCTGCTTGTGACTCATGTACTCTCATGAATCACATAGCCTTCACGAATCTATTTATGGATCACTCATTATGAGCCAGTAGCGTAGTCATGAATCTTAACGTAACTTGACTAGATACTTGTGTGTTGATTGGGGAAAAGGGGAAGTAGAATTAAACATGTTAATAATTCCAAAGTAGTGTAGTCATGAATCAACTCTTTAGTGTAGCCATGAATCACCTCCAGTTGTTCACATATTTATCTTGTACTCTGATTCACTAGTCACTGATAGTTCTCTATTTATAGTAGCTATTTACTTATATTTCTCTCTTTTTTACCATGTTGTTCTTTCAGTTTCATGTATCCTACTCTCTAGAATGTTTATATTTCCTAACCTGTTATGATTTGCGTGAGATGTATTATGCTCGCTCCTGTCCTGACTGGACCTGTTGAAAATATTACAGAGGATGAGGACGAGGTGCTCTGTACTACATATTATAGGACAGCCCTAGAGGATAGCTATGACTTGGATCTCCAGCAGGATCTATTAGCAGTGAATGACCCACCTTTAGTCGAGAGTTGTCTTTTCAGTTGTACTTATTTTTCTGGATTATTATATTTGAGCCTTGGATGTTTCTGGATTGCTGTGATATCTTAGACACTTAGATTCTTTACCTATTGTATCTTTTATGGATTCGTTTCATATCTAACTACCTCATCGTATTTTCTATCTTAGTTGTGATTGAGACTGTATTTCTGTATTGTCTTCCATTCGGAGTGTATATACTTTCCAGTTACCTTATATTGTTAGATGTTGTGACCTAGGATAGTAGTCTACCGTCGACACTGCGGTGTAGGCTGGGCGTATTCACTTCTCGTGCCCTTACTCTAGGTGCGGGTCGTGACACGTTTTTCGTGGTGGCCCATGCAGGTCTGGTTTTATATAGTGGTATTCGAACTAGAGTATCACTATAACCTATGGTAGGATTGGATATTTTGAAGGTACTAAATCATACTAGGAAAACTCCTTATCAGATTTCGTTTATCTATATTTTGCTGCTTATTGTCTTCCTTTGAATATAAATTGTCCTCCTTTGATATTTTGACTCATTCTCAGAAATTGTTTCTTGTTTGATCTGTGTCTCCAGGATAGTTATCGAGACAAGATCACATCGCCTCGAACCGGGGGACATTGCAGAGGGGTCTGCCACTCTCGTCCTCAGCAGCCAGCTCCCGGTACCGCAGCCCCAGTTATGCTAGCTGGGGTGGGTGTTTCAGCTACATTTGGAGGAGCACCTCCACCACTTAGGAGGCAGAGCCCGGTGATTCTGGAGATCCTTCCGCCGCAGCAGCCTCCACCTGCGAGGATGGTAGATGTTGCTCATCTATTCTTATCGTGGAGAGGATTCTGGAGTCTAATCAGCTGCAGCAGCAACGTCAGACTGTCGACTTCAGTCAGGGGATCGACGAGGCTCATCAGCTGGTCCTTACGATTGTGGAGATGGTGTCTACTCAGGGGCCGTAGCAGCAGCCTCGCAGGAGGGAGAAGGATATTCAGGACTTCCAGAAGATGCACCCTAGAGAGTTTCTGGGTACCGAGGGCATACACTATGCAGATGACTGGATTGAGCATATCGAGAAGATTTTTCGGTTGGCAGAGATACCAGCTAGACTTTATATTGAAGCAGCGGACAGTCAGATGCAGGACCTAGCCCGTACCTGGTATCAGACAGATCCCCGAGTGAGAATAGAGGGTCAGACATGGGAGCAGTTCATGGAGCTATTCAAGGAACAGTTCTTCCCGGATGTGGCACTAGGAGGCATTGAGGCACAGTTCGAGAGTCTGGTTCAGGGGAACCAGACAGTTGAAGAGTACGTCGGAGATTTCTACCGGTTGGCCAGGTTTATAGACGATCTGACGGAGAAGATGAAGGCTAGGAAGTTCCGTCGAGGGTTGACCAGGGAGGTTCGGTCACTGACTAAGAGTGATCGGAATGCTACCTTCGCGGAGATCTTTACAGGAGCCATGGCAGCAGAGGATGAACTGGGGCTGAAACTGAAGAGAGGTCGAGATTTCTAGGAAGCCAGCAGCAGCGGAGGCCGGGCCAAGGTGCCTTATTTTTAGCACCAGCAGCCGCAGAGGCAGATACATCAGTAGCAGTTCCATTCGCAACAGTTCTAGCAGTAGGGCCATGCACTCTTCTAGCAGGTGCAGCATCAGCAGCCGAGGGTGCAGCAACAGGCACTGAGACAGCAGACCACCAGTTGTGTTTACTGTAAGAAGTCGGCGCACGGGTGGAGTGAGTGCAGAAAGAGATTGGATAGGTGCCTACTTTGTGGAGCAGCTGATCATTAGCTGATGGAGTGCTCTCAGTTCACAGGCAGAAAAGTGCAGGAAGCAGAAGCCAAGGCTCCGACAGGACAGCAGAAGGGACCACTGCAGACTCAGGAGCAGAGGTTCATCCAGCATCAGCAACAGGTCCGGGGAGGTCAGCAGGGGCAAGCTTTTGCCATGGAGGCCGAGGATGCAGAGGCCATTGGTGAGTTGATCGCAGGTTCGGTTCTTCTCAACTCTATTCCAGCTTTCGCCCTATTTGATTCCAGGGCTTTCTATAGTTTTGTGTCGGTATCATTTGCTATTAGACACTGCCTTGTATCTGAATTATTGCCTAGGACCTGCAAGATCACGACCGGGGTAGTGTTATCCTCGTGAGTGATATTTGCTGAGGGCGGAGTGTTATTTTGGGAGGCCGAGAGTTGGAGGTGAATCTGCTCGTAATGCCACTACCGAACTACGATATCGTATTAGGTATGGATTGGTTGAGCAGGTATCACGCAAGCATAGATTGCCGTAGGGATAGAGTTATGTTAGGAGCGCCAGGAGAGCCAGAGTTTGAGTTCATCCGACGACAGGCGGAACAGAGTAGCGAACGTTTCTGTAGAGTTTCAGTCGAGGAGCAGGCGGCTCCACATCCTTTGATTGCGAAGTTCATGGACGTCTTTTCGGAGGAGTTGCCAGGACTTCTACCGGACATGGATGTTGAGTTCTCGATAGACTTGGTTGTCGGTACGAAACCGATTTCTCAGCATGTCTATCGAGTGAACAACAGTGAGTTGGTGGAATTGAAGAAGCAGGTGGATGAGCTGCAGTACAAGAGCTTCATCCGATCGAGTTCTTCACCTTGGGGGTGCACCGGTACTCTTTGTACCCAAGAAGGATGGGTCGATACGGATGTGTATCGACTACCGGGCACTCAACAACCTCACAATCAAGAACAGATATCCACTGTCGCGGATCGATAATCTCTTTGATCAGTTGAGCGGAGATCGGGTTTTCTAGAAGATTGATCTGAGGTCAGGTTATCATCAGATAAAGGTGAAGAGGGAGGATATTTCGAAGACCGCATTCAGGATACGGTATGGGCAGTTTGAGTTCTTGGTTATGCCGTTTGGGCTAACCAACGCCCCAACGATATTTATGAACTTGATCAATAAGGAGTTCCACCAATTCTTGGACAAGTTCGTGGTGGTGTTTATCGATGACATCCTGGTGTATTCGAAGACTGAGGAGGAGCATGAGGAGCACTTGAGAGTGATTCTGGAGACACTCAGGAGGGAGAGGCTTTGTGGCAAGCTCTCGAAGTACGAGTTCTTTCTGGACAGAGTTGACTTCTTGGGTCATGTGGTGACTAGAGATGGGATCTCAGTGGACCCGTAGAAGATCACGGCAGTTGAGGCTTGGTCGGTACCGAGTTCAGTAGCAGAGATCAGGAGCTACTTGGGACTGGCAGGCTATTATAGGAGGTTCGTACAGAATTTTTTCCGGATTACCGAGCCGTTGACTAGGCTGACCCAGAAGGATGCAGAGTTTGTTTGGTCAGAGGAGTGTCAGGTCGCTTTTGATGAGCTGAAGAAGCGGCTGACGATAGCTTCGATTCTGATATTGCCAACAGGATCGGGAGGGTTCACTATCTACAGTGACGCCTCAGAGAAGGGTTTAGGTTGTGTCTTGTAGCAGCATAGGAAGGCGATTGCCTATGCTTCCAGGCAGTTACGTTTCCATGAGAAGAACTATCCTACCCACGACTTGGAGTTGGTAGCAGTGATATTTGCTTTGAAGTTGTGGAAACACTACTTATACAGAGAGAGGGTGGAAATTTTTCACAGATCCTAAGATCTTAAAGTATGTGTTTACACAGAAGGAGCTCAATGTGAGGCAGTACAGGTGATTGGAGTTGATGAAGGACTTCGACATTTCACTACAGTATCACCCAGGAAAGGCCAATGTGGTTGCCGATGTCTTGAGTAGGTATCCGACAACCATGTATTTGACTATAGATCATTACTTGTTAGTAGATTTGAAGAGCCTGGGGATTGAGGTGATTGTGCCAGGAGTTCAAATATAGATGTGGGGCCTTCAGATTCAGTCGGACTTGATGGAGAGGATCAAGTCGATGCAGTTCGGGGATGTTGCTCTGCGGTGTATCTGAGGGCAGGTTCGAGCAGGGCTGGTGGATGATGAGTTTACTCTTGCAGAGAATGTCGCTTTGAGGTACGGTTCCAGGCTGTGTGTGCCCAGTCGAGAGCTCAGGAGCAGGTCATACAGGAGGCCCACCGATCTCAGTACTCTATACATCCTGGTGCTAACAAGATGTACAGGGATCTGAAGGAGCACGTCTGGCGGTATGGGATAAAACGGGAGGTAGCTCGCTTCGTAGCCAGATGTTTGGTCTGTCAGCAGGTCAAGACAGAGAGGCAGAGGCCAGCAGGTTTGTTATAGCCATTTCCCATTCCAGAGTGGAAGTAGGAGCACATCATGATGGATTTTGTTTCTGGATTACCAAGTACACCCGGAAGGAAAGACGCAATTTGGGTCATCGTAGACAGGTTGACCAAATTGGCCCATTTTTTGCCATTTAAAGTGGGTACGTCGACTAAGAGGCTTGCAGAGATGTACATGCGGCAGATTGTCAGGATTCAGGGAGTTCCGATCAGCATTGTCTCGGATCGGGATAGTTGCTTTACTTTCTATTTCTGGTGGAGTCTGCAGACTAGTTTGGGCACTCAGCTCAAATTTAGTACTGCATACGCCCTCAGACGGACGGACAGTCAGAGAGGACTATTCAGACGCTTGAGGACATGCTGCGGACGTGCGTCTTAGATTTTGGTGGATCCTGGGAGGATCATCTGTACTTGGTAGAGTTTGCTTACAGCAATAGTTTTTAGGCCAGCATTGAGATGTCACCCTTCGAGGCTCTGTACGAGCGTAGATGTCGTACACCCTTATCTTGGGGTAATCTTGGAGAGCGGTTTTTATTGGAACCTGAAATGGTTGTTGACGTAGCCGAGAAGGTAAAGCTCATCAGGGACAGACTTCGTGTGGCACAGGACAGACATCGACATTGGGCCGATAGCCACCGAAGGCCCTTGGAGTTTGAAGCAAAGATTAGAGATAGGTTTAGAAGTAGGTTGTTTGTTTGTGTTTGTTTGATCATGTTTGATTATTTTGTAACTTAAGACCATGTTTGTGTTTAGGTCGGAGACATGATTTTTCTAAGGATATCTCCGACTCGTGGTACCATACATTTTGGTGGAAGTGGGAAGCTTAGTACGTGCTTCAACGGACCTTTCGTGATCAGCGGAAGAGTCGGTGATGTAATGCCCCACTCCGCTCGGTGTATTATGATGAGTCGTTGACTCGAAGAGTTGCGTTGATCCGATGAGGTATCGATGCGAATCGATACAAGTGTTACGTTAGCCAAAGGTAAGCTTTGAGTCGGTTAGAAGCTATAAATCGAATCGATGCAAAGTATAAGTCCCGTTGAGCAAGTGCTAATGTTAGTTGATCTGGTGTGCAGGCTATGCCTTTATGCTGGATTACGGATTGTGGCATGGGCGCGATAGGCCAAATCAATCGAGTAGTCCAAAGGAATGGCTAAGTCAGAGAGTTAGCTATGCGATCGAGTTATGGAAGCGAGACGCTTCAACTCAGCAAAACGAAAAGGCGTATCGACTTAAGGTGGGCGGGTTCTTGACTCTCTCTCCCTATTCCTTCACGTCTGATAAAATATGTATCATTGTATACATAAGTTGTTATCGAGTTAGCGAGCGTGGCTCGGCGACGGTTACGGGTCTAAGTATGCGTTGAACACTAAGGTAGAACATTGAACAATCGAACAATTGAAGCGACCTGCATCAAATATACGAGTCGTGGTAGGGCAATGATGGTAGAACATTGAAAGACGATATTGAGATGTGCATCATGTGCACGGCTCCGAGAATATTGAACACTAGGCGTAGAACATTGATTACGGCGCTGAGCGTGCCCTCGGGCACTTATGTTATAAAAAGGCTAAGTAATATGGAATTATGCTATGAGAATAACTTACGAATGGTACGCGTTGAATACGAATATGAGATGACTAAGCCGTTGGGCGTCGTGCATCAATATAGATATGTTGGGGCATAACCCGACGAAGCTCCCCATATGAATGGTGGATTATGTTTATGGCACAGGAAACCATTTATGGCACGGGAAACCGTTTATGGATCGAGACTATGTTTATGCAACAGAGGATTTGGTTGGAATGTTATGTGTGTTTGCTATGGCGCGTATTGCATGGTCAATGGACTCGGATGGCCCGTGCACGGGTACGGTTTTCCTCGAACGGTTACGCCGGGGCGCCGGAACCGTTCGGCCTATGAGAGAATTATGTGTGGTATTTATGGTGCACAACATTCGGACGGATTATGACCGTCTAGTGCTGTGATAAGCTATAATATCCGTAAGTTTGGGATCCTTCGGATACTGGGCTAGCAACCCGTATCGAAGCGATTGTAGGCTTACACATAAGAGATGCCAAGTCCATTACGGTGCGAAACACCGTGACCTTCATTTAGATAGGGCCTGTGGGCTGAGATGAGAGTTGGGTGCAGGCGCAGGGCCTGCGACCCTTATGCATGGTTTAAGTTTATGACTGGAATGTTGCGTGAATGATATGGTTTCTTACGTAAGTTCTAACCAGTGCAGGCTAGGCAATATAGGATGGAGATGAGCACGAACACTATGATTATGTTCAGATTATGTCTAACTGTATCTGCTGCAGGAACACGAGCTTGGTCACATTTACATTAAGAGTTATGCATTGAATATTGTCATGAAATTGATCCTAAGGCTAAATAGAAAGATCACCAATTAAGATGCATGTTCACTAAATGATTTAGTGTTTGGTTTGGGTGTGAGCGGGTTTTGATCAGTGCGAAGCGAGGACGAAAGCACTAATCCCCCACTAGTTTATGTGCAGGTTCAGGTATGTTTGGCTCAGGACGGAGCTTGGCTTGGACGTGCCGAGACATGGAGTCCTTGGCGTTCAAGAGGAGCTACCGCATAGGCGTTCGGACTTGCGACATGGAGATGTTCGGCCGAAGACTACTTGGTGGCTATAAAGAGGCATAATACATGGAACAATGTAATCCTTTGTGAGTTAGAGAGATCATGAGCGTTGTAGCTAATTGGCATAATATGTTGGGCTATTCAGAGCCTTTGTAACCTTGAGTTCATTATGAATAAAAGAGATTCTTGTTGTATTCTTTGTATCCTTCTGCTGCTTATGTTACGAATTTGAGATAATCACTATGTGAACTGTTATCTTGCCTTACACGAGCGCAACTCCAGGCTCGTGTGGCATCACGCCCCAGCGAGGACGATGATTCGGGTAAAATCTAGCGAGGACGAGCGATTTCCCGGATCGGGGCGTGACAAGTTGGTATCAGAGCGGTTCCATCTTCTGGACCATGAATGAATCTCTTTGACCCTCAGTTGCTTCGCTATCGAATTCAGTTGACTCTAAGTTGTTTCCGCAACCGCATGGCCCATGGATCTGCTCGACGCTACATTGGATGTTCCATACAATAAGTCTATATTAAGTGAGTACGTCTGCCTCAAGTATGTCGTAACTATCACGCTATCTCCGGGTGCCATCGGAGAGTGTTGGTTGCACGAAGTGCAACGGGTTATGAGATTATGGTTTCCCGAAATGCAAGAAAGCTGCGAGTCGTCGGTCGTACGAAGTACAACGAATATGGTGATGTTGGTTGCACGAAGTGCAATGATATGTGTATTGTTGGTCGCACAAAGTACGAGAAGATATGTGTTGTTGGTTGCACCAAGTGCAACGGGTCGATATGTGAGGCGATGCGTGTTATGTTGCTATACGAACGATTATGTATTGTTGGTTGCACGGAGTGCAGCAAGTCGTGGATCGTTCGTTGCATCAGTGCAACGAGTCGATATGGTATGATGCGTGTTATGTGGCTATGTGAAAGGCTATGTGTTATTGGTTGCACGGAGTGCAGCAAGTCGTGAATCGTTCGTTGCATCAGTGCAACGAGTCGATATGGTATGATGCGTATTGTATGGCTATGCGGATGGATAGCGATATTTTACACGAAATTGAGTAAAGACCTTACGTATCGGGAATGAGTTGTTGCATGATTTGCAATGAGTAAGATTGGAAGATCATGGATACGATAATAACGAGTCGAGATGGTCGCTAAGTCGAGTTGAATAGGCGAATGTTTATGTTGGCCGTATGTTGCATTGAGATATGAGTAAGCGAATGTTGCATATGTGATCGATATGATTGCTAAGATACGATTAGACTGAATGCGTGTCAAACTTGAGCGAACGCTAGAGCTGGGATCGAAAGGATCGCCATACGGGATAGACAATTAGAAGATAGATGTCGGACCTATGCAGAATGTAAAGTCGAGTAATGACTCGATTTCGAGTGGTATATTCAATACCAATTATGCGATCGATATAGTGAAGTATTGTATCGATAATGATAGGCTCGATCCTGAGTGGTATATGGAATACCACTTAACGATAGCTATGTTAATCCGCTTGGTGACTTGCGATAGATTTCGTCGAAATGATTATATTGTTACGTTATGTTTGTCCGCAACGGACGGAGTAGTACCGAGACTCGAGTGGAAATGACTCGATAGGAGTCGATATAAGTATGCTTCGATGAATTAGTTGAATGAATATGTGCGTAGTCGTACCTAAAGATGATACGTCGGGCGAGGATTCGTTAAGTGTAAGTCGAACGATAGATGGAGCATATGTGAAGAAATGTACGTTGAAGAAATGGTCGACCCGGTCGAATATACATGAGTAAGTACGAAGGCTTGTTCGAAACGTGTTGAGTTGGTACGGAGAAATCGTACAAACGAATTTGAGTTAGTGCGATGAGTCGGTAGCACGATTGGAAGTACGAGTTAGAGATATGAGAATGAATATGTGAATTGGAAACTGTGTCACGATTATGGTAAGTAGTTACAACTAAATAGATCTTGATAAGTGCGAGACTTGATTCGTATTCGAGTTCGGATAATGGCAATGATTGCAACGGGTTTAAGCTTATGAGAAAGGAAGATGTTCAAGTTATGCATATCGACGATGGTATTGAGGCGTATCAAAGACGATATGTAATAACTCGGGGATACTCTGATCGAATGAACGAAAATTATGTTGAGCATTGTTGTTGGATGAATAAGATGCAAGTTAAGTTGATGTCGATTTGGATGACAATGATATGAATGCTTCGGAGAATTTGGGAACGGATGGATATTACTCGAATGAAATCGAAAGCGTCTGGATAGATTCGTGGATAACCACTATGTTGACATTCTTGTCTTATGCGAGTGCAACTCCAGCATCGCACATGCGTCACGCAAAATTAGGGCGATCATTCCGCGTGAGCACTGGTATGGTGATTCATACAGCGGGGATGATCGAACTTGCAAGGCATGGCAAAATCGGATTTGACTTATGGTTTGATACGAAAGTTGTTCGAGGATGGTTTACGGAATGTGTCGAGCTATGATCACGATAGGTAAACTCGAACTTGAGGCGAGTAGATGTCATATGACTGGCAAAGATAGTCGACGGTAGTATATGAGTGATTCGAGTAGTAACGACGCGCAAGCGCATGAGTCATTCGAGTAGCAACGACGCATCAGTTGCGCGGGGATAGATAAACTATGGATTGATGAGTTACGTCGGATAGGATAAAAGTCTCGTAGAAATTGTCGGGAATTGATTTGGCTCCGCGATAGGATATAGCATGGTTCGTGTTAACTGTCCTTCGTTGATGATCTTCAATTATCGAGCATAGTTTCGGGGCAGATGACCCTAGAAGACTTGACCGCCAAATCAAGTGAATGTTGAAGTCCCATAGGATGACCCAATGAAGTCGCATAAGAAATTTTGTCGAGGATGAAAGATGAGGTAGTGCATGTTGAGGATGAGTCTAAGTAAGTGAGTATCGTTTCTCGAAAGTTAGCGAGTACTAGAATCGATATGGTCAAGAAAAGTTATGTTGGATCGAATAGATGTTGAGAAACATGCTTAGCATAGTAATGCGGTAAGGCAATTGCAAGAATTTTGTAATGTACGAGAGCGACGGATAGAAAAACGACCCTAAGAGTTATGTCGTTGATCGGGTTGAGTAACGGTTAGGCTATGTATGTTGAGCGCGCTATCTATATTATGAAACGAACTAGTCGGGATTGAATCGAAGATTGAGTAAAAAGGATTCGTACTCGGTCGAGTATCGGAGATAGGCGTATCGTAAGAGATCTTGGGTCGGAAAGATTGTTGCCTTTGGGCCTCGTAGACTAAAGTTGACCTCTTGTGTCGGAAGAGCGCGAGCACGATGTCTGGATAAGTTACCTAGCGGGGGTAGCCCCAGATGCGATGCGTAGGTAGTTCGAGAACGTGGATCGTGTTGAGATAATTGTGTGCGAGACTTAGTGCAAATGGTAGGCAAAGAAAATTGAGACATGTTGGACGTAGTCCATGTCGTTAAGGCCAAGTGTTATGAATGATTGGATGAAAGACTTGAATTATGTGAGAGATAGGCAAACGGTTGGGCGAACAGGTGTTGCAGAGAATTATTGTGATCGGATGCGTAATGACTCGATACAATGCGAGTGTTAGGTGGCCGACGAGAAACTTATAAGATCAAAGTTACGAGTTTGAATCAAGTTATGTGCAGAGAAGTATGAAAGGGGATCGCATGTTATGGGATGATGCATACGAGAGGTATTTGGGAATAGGTGCTAAGATATGACTAAGTCGAGTACGGACCGATGGATGCTTGAGGATTTAAGTTGAGCTTGTTAGTTGTCCCGATATCCTACAACTGAGCTTGGTTGAAATAAATATATTGCTGGGACGCCTAAAATATGTGTATGATCCAAACTAAGTTGTATGATTCCAACGGTAGTAGCACGAGATCGTGAAACGATCTATGCGAGGCACTTTGATTAAGTGTTGGTTTCGGTTCGAGGACAAACCTGATTTTGAGCGATATATTATGTAATGCCCCGCTCCGCTCGGTGCATTATGATGAGTCGTTGACTCGAAGAGTTGCGTTGACCCGATGAGGTATCGATACGAATCGATGCAAGAGTTACATTGGCCAAAGGTAAGCTTTGAGTCGGTTGGAAGCTATGAATCGAATCGATACAAAGTATAAGTCCCGTTGAGCAAGTGCTAATGTTAGTTGATCTGGTGTGCAGGCTATGCCTTTATGCTGGATTACGGATTGTGGCATGGGCACGATAGGCCAAATCAACGAGTAGTCCAAAGGAATGGCTAAGTCCGAGAGTTAGCTATGCGACCGAGTTATGGAAGCGAGACGCTTCAACTCAGCAAAACGGCAAGGCGTATCGGCTTAAGGTGGGCGGGTTCTTGACTCTCTCTCTCCCTATTCCTTCATGTCTGATAAAATATGTATCATTGTATGCATAAGTTGTTATCGAGTTAGCGAGCGTGGCTCGGCGACGGTTATGGGTCTAAGTATGCGTTGAACACTAAGGTAGAATATTGAACAATCGAATAATTGAAGCGACGTGCATCAAGTGTACGAGTCGCGGTAGGGCAATGATGGTAGAACATTGAAAGACGATATTGAGATGTGCATCATGTGCACGGCTCTGAGAATATTGAATACTGGGCGTAGAACATTGATTACGGCGCTGAGCGTGCCCTCGGGCACTTATGTTACGAAAAGACTAAGTAATACAGAATTATGCTATGAGAATAACTTACGAATGGTACGCGTTGAATACGAGTATGAGATGACTAAGCCGTTGGACGTCGTGCATCAATATGGATATGTTGGGGCATAACGCCGACGGAGCTCCCTATATGAATGGTGGATTATGTTTATGGCACGGGAAACCGTTTATGGCACGGGAAACCGTTTATGGATTGAGACTATATTTATGCAACGGAGGATTTGGTTGGAATGTTATGTGTGTTTGCTATGGTGCATATTACATGGTCAATGGACTTGGATGGCCCGTACACGGGTACGGCTTCCCTCGAACAGTTACGCTGGGGCACCGGGCCGTTCGGCCTAGGAGAGAATTATGTATGGTATTTATGGTGCACAACATTCGGATGGATTACGACCGTCCAGTACTGTGATAAGCTATAATATCCGTAAGTTTGGGATCCTTCGGATACTGGGCTAGCAACCCGTATCGAAGCGATTGTAGGCTTACACATAAGAGATGCCAATTCCATTACGGTGCGAAACACCGTAACCTTCATATAGATAGGGCCGGCGGGCTGAGATAAGAGTTGGGTGCAGGCGCAGGGCTTGCGACCCTTATGCATGGTTTAAGTTTATGATGGAATATTGCGTGAATGATATGGTTTCTTAAGTAAGTTCTAACCAGTGCAGGCTAGGCAATATGGGACGGAGACGAGCACGAACACTATGATTATGTTCAGATTATGTCTAACTGTATCTGCTGCAGGAACACGAGCTTGGTCACATTTACATTATGAGTTATGCATTAAATATTGTCATGAAATTGATCCTAAGGCTAAATAGAAAGATTACCAATTAAGATGCATGTTCACTAAATGATTTAGTGTATGGTTTGGGTGCGAGCGGGTTTTGATCAGTGCGAAGCGAGGACGAAAGCACTAATCCCCCACTAGTTTATGTGCAGGTTCAGGTATGTTCGGCTCGGGGCGGAGCTTGGCTTGGACGTGCCGAGGCATGGAGTCCTTGGCGTTCAAGAGGAGCTACCGCGTAGGCGTTCGGACTTACGACATGGAGATGTTCGGCCGAATACTACTTGGTGGCTATAAAGAGGCATAATGTATAGAACAATGTAATCCTTTGTGAGTTAGAGAGATCATGAGCGTTGTAGCCAATTGACATAATATGTTGGGCTATTCAGAGCCTTTGTAACCTTGAGTTCATTATGAATAGAAGAGATTTTTGTTGTATTCTTTGTTTCCATCCGCTGCTTATGTTACTAATTTGAGATAATCACTATGTGAACTGTTATCTAGCCTTGTACGAGCGCAACTCCAGGCTCGTGCGGCATCACGCCCCAGCGAGGACGATGATTTGGGTAAAATCTAGCGAGGACGAGCGATTTCCCGGATCGGGGCGTGACAGGTGATGTGGCATATAGGCTAGACTTTCCACCTGTACTAGTGGGTATCCACAACATATTTCATGTATCATAGTTGAGACGGTATGTGGATGATCCTAGCCATGTACTTGACCATTCGGAGATTGAGGTGGGACCTATTCTCAGTTATCCAGAGCAGCCAATGGAGATTCTGGATCGTCGAGAGAAGGTGCTAAAAAACCAGGTGATACCCTTGGTTTGCGTCACATGGAGGCATCATTCTCCAAGAGAGTCTACCTGGGAGCGGGAGGATGAGATGTACGAGCAATGCCCATATCTTTTTGGACCTTGAGGTATGATTGTCTATCCTTCTCATCAGTTTAGTTTCGTCTTTTAATTTCGATAACAAAATTCTTTCAAGGAGGGTAGATTTGTCACTACCACATTTTAGCTTGAGGGTATTTTAGTCACTTTGTGAATTTTAAAATTTATTTTGAATTATTTTAGTGATGATTGTTATTTTTTACTTTTTCTAGTTGAGACTTTGGAGACTAACCTAGATGTTGACTCTAGCTATGGTGACTTGATTAGCATGGTGGGACCCTAGTCTATCTTATGTCAACCCAAGTTAAGTCATTTAGAATCAAGTTTCAAATAGGAGGATAAATGATTAGGTTCAAGGACTTGTGACTTATGAATTGATTTCCTTTACCATTTAAACTTGGCCCAAAGCCTAATAGTGAAACCCTAACCCGAACTTAGCCTTTAAGTGGCTGGCCACATTGGGATCCCCCTATAAAGTCTCTCTTTCATTGTTCTTGCCTCTTTTGTAACATTGCAACTTTTTGAAAGGAAAGGTATTGTCCATCTTCCCAAATTCATAACCAATTTATTTTAATTCTTTTTGACACTAGTTTCTTACATTAGAGTCTAATACTACTCTATTTTCTGTTCATGGAGAGAAATCTCAGTTTTGGGATAATTTGGAGATTTTGGCTAGCAAGATGAATCATTCTATTTGGGAATTTTCTTGGTCATGACACACTATAGGTAAACCCTCTAAATTGTGTTTAATTTCTGATTTCTTTGCATGGTAGCCTAGATCTAGGTGTCCCCTAGATGTGGTGTAAGTTTTATGAAAGTTTGCATTGATTTCGTGTCCGTATCGGACACGTATCATAACCTAGATCTAAGTATTTGTGAAAATGCCTCAATAGAAATTATTTTGATATTTTTGAAAAGTGTTTGAATAGGAATATTAATTTATATATGTTTTTGATTTCCTAATTGACTAAGCCTACTTTGAGCCGTGTCCGTATCCAAACAGGACACGAATATGCCCACTGCACACGCTCGGGCATTGTCCTGCTGCCCGACTGTTAGTTCTCTGTACACAGGACACGAGGACACAGGAATTTTGGGGAGAATGTAGGAGCAATGAATGACACCATCCTCCCAAAATTTGGGAGCATATGGTGCACTACACGATAAAGAATCGTGCCCGCACTTAACACGCATTGTGCGTACACAGTCGCACAACACGCACTGATACGGTCTTTTCGTGTCGACATGGCATCACGTGGACACGTGTCAGTGTCCTAGACGTGTAGCCCTACCCTAGGCGAATACATGGACATGTGCACGTGTACTATAGTGCACTGTGTCGTGTACTCCTAGATCGACTGACACGCGTGCACGAGGCTGTGCACTAAATAGTGTGATTCGTGTGTGTTCAAATTTGATTGGACACGTCGTGTCCCACTTTGGGGACACGACACACACTGTAATGCATGTTCACATATAACACTTTTATTACCAACCCTTTAATTCAATTATTAGTTGTATTTCGAATTCAAAATTATGATTTCCCTAATTTCTGATACCAAGTTCACTGTTAATTGATTTTCTGAGATTTAAATTGGGATTCCTGTTTTCCTTGGTGATTAATTTCAATGTTGATTTCCCTATATACAACTGAGTTAAGTTTGCATGTTAGGATTAATGTATGTCAGGTGAAATGGGTTTTCGAGTTTGATTTGGGACAATTAAACTGAAACTGTAACATGATACACTGATTTGTGTACAACATGTAAACTGAGAACCTATGTTGATATCTATACACACAAACACATGGGTACACATTTTGCTAACCCCTTACAGTAAAACTGAACCCAAGTTGTGACCTATGCACACACACACACTCACACAATGTTACACACACACATGATGAACTGAACACTGATTTTTTAATTCACACACACACTGAGATACACTCACACACCCATGTCCCTTTGAGATACTATCCAACACATTGACACACACATACACAGGTACACACAAGCTGAGAACACACACACACTTTCCTGTCACTCACACACACATGCCAGACACATATATGCACACACATGCCACACTATATATATATATATATATATATATATATATATATATATATATTATATAACATTATATATATATATATATATATATATATATATATATATATATATATAATGTTATATAATATATATATATATATATATATATATATATATATATATATATATATATATATATATATATTTTAATATATATATAAATATAAATATAAATATAAATATATATTTTTTTTTTATAAATATATATATTTTTTTATAAATATATAATTTTTTTATAAATATATATATATTTTTTTTTATAAATATAAATATATATATATATATATATATATATATATATATATATATATATATATATATATATATATATATATATATATATATAAAATATATATATATATATATATATTAATTTAGCAGATATATATAATGTGTGAAAATATGTGTGTTGCCAATATAAATGTATATGGTATATAGCCCCGTGGGATATAGCCTATGTAGCCCTATGTGATATAGCCTATGTGTATTGGCATGAATACACATAAGATTGTGTGTTGATGGCTAGTATGGCTTTGTGATGATGTGTGAATGCCAGATAGGTATGGCTAGGTTTAGTGAGACTAGTTTGGGTTAGGTTTGACCTAGTTGACCTAGTTTGACTAGTGTAGTTGACTAGAGTTGACCAAAGATTGACTTTAACCTAGATTGACCCAAACATCATATAGAATGTGTTGTAATGTTTCATATTACTATTCTGGACATGTTGTGACTTGTGTTGTTCTAAATAGGAGTCAGACACTCTCCTCAGACAGTATATTTTTCTTCAGACATACAGATAGCAGGCGAGTACATTCTCTGATCATTTCATATATTGATAGGATTATATTCTTGCTCTAGATTACTGTACTTGAATGCTGTCATGTTGGTAACACGGATTGGTACTATATGGATCCTTTCATGAGATGTTATCCCTCTCGGGAGCATCGGATACTCATGTCTTGTGTGTTTCACTGAGATCATGTATCTCATGCTTCTACTATCATGAATCTGTCATGAATCTGCTTGTGACTCATGTACTCTCATGAATCACAGAGCCTTCACGAATCTATTCATGAATTACTCATTATGAGCCAGTAGCGTAGTCATGAATCTTAACGTAACTTGACTGGATCCTTGCGTATTTATTGGGGAAAAGGGGGGAGTAGAACTAAACAAGTGAATAATTCCAAAGTAGTGTAGTCATGAATCAACTCTTTAGTGTATCCATGAATCACCTCCAGCTGTTCATATGTTTATCTTATATTCTGATTCACTAGTCTCTAATAGTTTTCTATTTATAGTAGCTATTTACTTATAGTTCTCTCTTTTATACCATGTTGTTCTTTCAGTTTCATGTATCTTACTCTCTAGCATGTTTATATTTGTAACGCCACAGTCCAAAAATACGTAGGACTAGGATCGTAGACATGCCAGCTGTATACATACGAAGTACACTCTAATATATGGAAACCTTTATGGATACATAAGCTGTAAAATACAGTAAACCACAACTAACTAATCTCATCCACAAAATATAAGAAAAAAAGATATCATAAAATCGACTATGAATTATCTTGATACAATATGTTGGGCGGAGACAAATCCACTACAGGAAAAATACATAAGAAAAGAAATAATTTTGGCGAGCGAAATGAAGACGATCCAAGCGCAATCATCCTCGAAGAAATAGAGATGGTCACGGCTAGAGCTAGAGCACCTGCGAAAGACAAGAGCTCACACCTGGCGAGATAACCAGGTCCTCAGAGGGACGTAACAAGACACATAATATCATGCCAATAATTGAATAAATAAAGCTCAACAAAAAAGTATATGTGACTACACAAATAAAGGTCCTAACCATTCTATGTGAAAATGGATTTTGAAGACAACGTTCCACACAAGGGCTTTCCGAGACTAGAAATACGGTGCGTTAGCGTTTCAACCAAGGCACTAGTGGCATCTAGAGAAAAGTAAATACACGGCCCATTAGCACTCGGGTGAGAGCTAAGGGGCATCTAGAGGAAAATAAATGCACGACCACTAGCTCTTGGGTGAGTCACTAACGGCAGCTAGAGGAAAGTAAATGCACGGCACATTTGTGTTTCAACCGAGGCACTAGTGGCATCTAGAGGAAAGTAAATAAATGCACGGCACACTAGCTCTCGGCTGAGTCACAAATAGCAGCTAGAGAAAAGTAAATGTGTGAAAGCTCATGCGCCTAATAACTGTCTTCCCCCTCCCCATGCACTATTCGTGCTGAATCTACACCACGATATTTCTAATAACCGCTAAGTCTTCTAGGCAATTATATTAGCGGTTATATACTAACACTCGTCCTGTACGCACCGATGTACGGTCGGTACGCAAGTTCGAATCTATATGAGACACGTGACATCGTGGCACACATGTGTCGGGCCAATGAATGCGGCACAAACAAAGGTGGTCCCTTAACTCTAGGCCAAATGTATAAAGAAAAACTAAAGTATAGTACTTTGCAACTACATATGGTTTTGAAAGAACAACTTATAAAACATGCATGATATTGAGCAAGAAATTAAACAGTAAAGGCAAGGTGTCTTGCCTGGTAGGACGTTTGGTGTGCTGCGATGATCAAGGTGGCACGAACTGCGACTTCGGGTAATAACTACACAAGGTGACCTCTAATGGTAGCACGGACGGTTATATTGGGTCCAGAAGGGTCAAATTAGTTAGGATGGACATAAGGTAGTCTTGAATTGGCGAGGGATCGTGAATAATGGAATTTAGTCATGGACGGAAGGATAGTCGAAGGAAATAATATATATACAAATTTAGAAAAACTATTTATAATAATCGAATACTAGTTTGAGTCTAAAAGAAATACTTAAAGTCAAAAATCATTTTCGACAAAACTCTAAGTTGTCAAAATTGGATATTTAGATAGGAGCTCTATTTTTATTAGTACAAAAATAATATTTTATAAATATTTAAAAATAAAGGAAAATTTGATTTAGGCTAAACTATATTTTACTAGTAAAAGTTGTTGATAGATATTTACAAATCTAGAAAACTAGTTTAAAACAAAAGCCTAATTTTATTGAA
The DNA here is from genome assembly GCA_029216955.1 of Iris pallida. Lineage (NCBI taxonomy): Eukaryota > Viridiplantae > Streptophyta > Magnoliopsida > Asparagales > Iridaceae > Iris > Iris pallida. Next base: position 6,779,893 of record JANAVB010033220.1, read on the forward strand.
GTAAAATTTTTGGTGAAAACTATCTTTGAAAACGGTTAGAAAATAATGTATCCATAAAATTTCTAAAATAATAATAATAGCAAATAAATAGTTTTTATTTTTACAAAAACAACAACAATATTCAAAATGAAAAATGAAAATAATAATAATAATAATAATAATAATAATAATAATAATAATAATAAAAATAATAATATATTTATATATACAATACATACATACTTACTTACAGATTCTACCAATATGGGCTTTTTAAACAGAAAATAACAATATTAATATTAATAATAATAATAATAATTTAATACATCAGATAAATTTTCTATGAAAAAATCTACTAATCCTTACACTTGTAAAAAAAGAAAAAAAAAAGAAGATGAAAAAGAATAAATCAAAATATAGTATATAATAAAGTATCAATTGTTCTGCAACTATTCTCATTCCTTCAAAAGCAAATAGTTGAAGGAAAGGGAAAGATCACAAACATTTGCTGTGAGAAGGAGAAGAGGAAGTGTGAGCTCGGGAGAGGGAGAGAGTAGAAAGAGATTAGTGAGGGGGAAGAGAGGGACTGAGCGAGAGAGGGTCGGGGGTCGGAGAGTGGGGAAGAGCGACGGAGAGATCGGGAGGCTCGGGCGGTTGGTCGTGGCAAAGCGCGGAGGAGAGGGAAGCAGGGCAGAGACGGTGGCTTTGGCCACGGCGAGCGGCTGGACGCTCCCGCAGAGGTGGCCGGATCCGGATTAGGGCCGTGATGGAGGATTTTTCGGCGGGAGGAGGAGCGAGAGAAGAGGGGTTTCCGGCGGTCTGAAGGCGTTGGGAGGCGGAGAATGGCGGAGATGGTGACGAGGCCCGGGCGGAGAGCGGGAGAGAAGTCAGGGAAGATGGGGCGAGCGGCTGGCAGGACTGGAAGTCGGGGCTGGCGCGTGCGGACGCGTCGAGTGGCGGGTTTGGGGAGCGCTCAGGCGGCTAGGGTACGGGGTGGCTCTGGCGGTGGCATGGTGGTGGTTTCAGTAATGGTGGTGCCGGGGATTATTTGGTCTCAGTGGTGGTGGTTATAGTGAGGGTGATGAAGGGGCTGGGTGCCGGAGTTGACGGCGTGGTAGGTTTTGGGATAGTTTTGGATGGTGTTGGGAGTATGTGGGTGTTAGCGGCCGGCAGTCGTGGTGGTGGAGTGTTTGAAGGTTTGGCCGGGTTGGGATGGCAGGGATGGTTGGAGCCAGGGTTGACTCTGGTTGGGTATGCCTGAGGCGGATGGCGGAGACAGTGTTGGTGAAGGTATTGACGGAAAGTCAGGACACGGTGGCGGGGCGACGGCGGTGATGCCAGGATGACGCCGACGGGGATTAGGATAGAATTTTAATTATTTTGGTTTGTGTCGGGGTGGGTCCGACACGGAGGAGATGGGTTTATATTTTATAAAATATGGAATAAGAAATTGGATGGGTGACACGGACACGATGCACGGTGGTTGGAAATTATTTGTGGAGTAATTTTTGGATGCGAGGAATTTATGGAGGAGTAGCTGCATATTTATAGGATGTGGAAATTTCCAATTGGATAAGGATTAGGAGTAGTTTAAACCCAAAAATAGATAATTAAATTATTAAATTTAAATCAATACAATCAATCTAAATCCAAATTCAATTCCAATTTAAATCTATAAATTCTACCTCTATTCTATTTAAATTAAATCCATAAAATTAAATCGAGATTTAAAATGGCCACAATAATTTCCAAATATATTTTCCAAAAATCCCAATAATAATAATTTTAAAAATAATAAATATTATAAAATATTTTTGAATAATAAAATATTAATATTAATAAATTTCAAAAATTACATTTTTATTTAAAAATAAACTAATAAAATATTTATGAAATATATGTATGCGCTAAGAATATTATTTATTATTAATAACTGTTATAAACCAAAGGCTTTTTATAAATAATATTATAAACTTGAAAATTTTGGTACGATAGCTAAAAATTATATATTATTTTGAAACGATAAAAATAGACAAAAAATATTTTTCTAAAAATACGTACGCTTGCACATAATCGCACTCGTCGAGCAAATTTGAAAAACGAATTTTCGCGCGCGACGTACAATACAACTACGCGACGGACAATACGAAAAAAAAATAATCATTACCAAATGTATTAAAAAAAGTAGAAAATTTAGGGGTTTTACAATATTTTCTAACCTGTTATGATTTGCGTGAAATGTATTGTGCTCGCTCCTGTACTGATTGGACCTGTTGAAAATATTACAGAGGATGAGGACGAGGTGCTCGGTTACGACCCGCACCTGGTGTAGGTGCACGAGTACGTAACAGTGCCAGTCTACGTCACAGTATCGACGGTAGAACGCTGTTCTAGGTCACTATCTAACCAACAACTCATGCAATTATATAGTGTACTTGTCAAAATCTCAAGTCCGAACGGAGGACAAGTATAGATATAATAGAATCTCAATCACAGTCTAAGCACGATATGATATCACAGAAATTTAACTAAGACTAAATAACAACAACCAACTACTAAAATAATGTAATCTTCAACAATCTCAAAAGAAACATATCTGAACATATTTATAATTCAAGTTCTAAAACATGAAATCTAAACCAAGTCACTAGCTAATCTCCCGATCACTCCTGAGTGTCGGGGCTAAAGGTAGCTAAGTCGTCTCCTGGTCCATAATAAGTAGGACAAGTGTCCTCAGGGCAATCATCTGTAAAATTTTCAACAGGTCCAGTCTGGACAGGAATGAGTACAACTCATCAAGAAATTCCAAGTAAATGACTGAGAACTATAAGGCAGTTATAGACAGTTATATTGATGAACATGACAGTTTATACGAGTAATATTGTAGAGAACAGTTAAGGTACAATGAAAGTAAAGTAACTAAACAAGAAGAGAAACATGGCAATGAAGACTGTAAATATAATCTAGCTGAACTAGAGTAACATGATATAAGTCCAGACAGTATAATAAGAGTCATGTGTGAGTCCAGAGAATATAATCTAATACCAGGTGATTCTAGCATAAGATGAGTCCGGTGTAAGGTGAGTCCAGTCAGTGATCAAAGATTCCAGGGTAAGTTCAGACTATACTCTAACAGTGTGTTTTAAAATATCGGGATCGACATGTGAACGGCTGTAGGTAATACGGCACACCGCACACTCGGCCAAGTGTGGGATGGCTATCATTCCAGTATAATTCTAAGAGTGTGGTTCCAGTATTTGGGTATGTTCACATGTCTACTCCAATATTTATCAGCCTAACAAGTACAAGTGAATCCATAACCTGACACAAAAATGAGTACAAGTCCAGCCAGAACTCGAATGATACCAGTAAGTGATTCCAGGGTGATTCCAGTAGGTAATTCCAAATATAGAGGCCAAACATGAATAAATGGGTGTCGCAAGAAATGGATCCAGTAATATCAAATCGTGTTTGAAACAGAGAATCAAATAGAACTAACTACAACTGAAGTACAGTAATCGACAAGTAAATGAGAGAACTATCAGAGAATGTACTCGTCTGATACTCTAAAAAGAGTAATATAATATCAGATGTCTGCACCGGGGTCACAATATCCTAAATAGAGCAGTACAGGTTATAATGTGTTTAAAATAAGGTAAATGAAGTTTATGATGTAATATACATGATTTCTTGGTCAATCTAGGTCAAAGTCAACTCTAAGTCAAATATGGTCAACTACACTAGTCAATTAGGTCGATCCTAGTCCAGTCAAGACTCACTAGGCCTAACCAAGCCTAGGCTAGCATACAAACACAATCACAAGGCAATGTGAACAACAACAATGCATAATAACTTAGATACTATATAAATACATACCTTTCCTCCATACATTGCATACATACATGCATAACATTATATAATATATATAGTGTATAGGGAGAGTGAGGGAATAGAGAGTGTATTTGTCAAGTGTGGCAATATACAAGATGTGTGTGTGTGTGTAGGTTAATGGTGACTATGGCATGCATTCAACTCATTACCAACATATTTACATATACTACAACTATATTGATATATGCATATAACATTCATACCTACATTCTTCCTAACTTACTTGCCTCTTTATACATTACATATTTATACTTGCATACACATGCATACATATCACTTCACATTATACATTAAGCCAAGGTCCATATATCCACCTTTACACTACTTACATTTTTATAGAGAGGAAAGGGAGCTCAAAAGTGTGTTTTGTGGGTGTGTAAGTGAGTGATACAATATGACAGTCGAGTGTGTCTTTGCCATGAGAGTGTGAGTGGTAATAGATTAACAGGAAATCAGATTTTTAGGGTGGGCAACCTAGACTAGAGTGTGAACATATTGTGTCGTGTCAAAGTGACAGTTAGTAATAGGGTTTTTCAGACTTAAAGCTAATAGTGAGTAGGAAAAACCTGTGTACAATCTCAGGAATGAATGTCAGTTAAGTGTAATAGTGAAGGGTGTCACTAGCTAGGAGAGTGATAGCAGTGTAGCAGTGTATAGTGTCAACACAAATCAGTGTGAGTTTGAGCTCAACTCAGGAACAACATTCAAAGGACAGTTAGTTAGCAGTGTGCTAGGGACAGTGTAATAGAAACTGTAGGGTACAGTGGTGTAGAGTATACATATCAATATTGTGTGTGTTTAAGGAAACAATAGATTGTGTAATCTCGAAAAATAGTTGATTCATGACAGTTCAAAACAGAAATAACTTAGGGAATTTAATTGACAGTTCAAACATCCAAAATCCATTTTGAAATCCCAAAACCTAACACCTATCATAAATCGACATTAACAGTAGTCTAATACATGTGTAATAAATTAAATATGGTAATTAAACATCAAAGTACAGTTTAAAATGGAATCTAAATTCAGAATTTCGAAACAGTGAAGCACGTATCAGTGAAAGGGGGAAATACAAAATTGACAGCTAAAATCATGGAAAAATCATAATTTAATAGTTGGTAATTAACCCCCCACCTGTGCTCGTGTCCCAGGAAGCTTTTAGTGTCACCCTAGAGCCGGATACGGTGTGTCCAAGTCTCAAAACACGCACAGACACGCTGCACACAGGCTGCATCGTGCACGCGTGCACGTGTGTCCAGCTCACGACGCAGGCCACGTGGTGACACGTAGCCGTGCACACATGTATGCCTAGGATAGGGGTACATGTCCATAAGCCTGCAACGTGTCCACGTGGTGCCGTGTCGTGTGTGTGAGTGCGTATCAGTGCGCATTTTCACGCGCGTGCAGCACAGGCAAGGATCAGTACGATCGAGTTTTCTCTCGATCCATTCGATCATTTTCCTTTAAATTTTATGTGGGTGATGGAAGATTGTGCCCCCACATGTCCACCAAAAATCAGGTCATGAGAGTCCATGTCGTGTCCTGTGTCGAGCCCGTACAGCAGGGCAGTACACAGTGTCCTCATGCGTACGTATGTGTCCCATTTTGGACACGAAAAGTGTCTAAAAACATGCTCAGAAGGACACGAAAATAATAACCATGTATAAAACAACATATCCATTCAATCACTTTTTAAAATTATCAAAATAAATCCTATTGAGGCATTCTAACAAACACATACTCTTCCACATTGACACGTGCCCGATACGGACACCAAACGGACACGGTTTTCTACCAAACTTGAGGGACAGCTAGGGAACACCTGGATCTAGCCTAATATGCAAAGAAATCGGAATTAAAATGCAATTTGAGGAGTTTTACTTATAGGTGCAAAGATCAAGAAAAAGTCCTAAATCGGTTGATTCTCGATGCTAGCCAAATCCTCCAAATTACCCTGAAACTGAAATTGCTCCTCAAAATCAGTAAGTAGAGGTTGATTAGAATTATATGAAAAAGATTTGGGTCAAAAAGGATTTAAAATGAATTTACTAGAAATTTTGGAGAATAGGATTTACCTTTCTTTCTAATACTTGGTTGAGCACACAACAGAGGCAAGAACAAGGAGAGGAGGCATTAAGAGTAGAAATCTCTACATGGCTAGTCACTTAGGGTTTAGTTAGGGTTAGGGCTTCTAGTTATGGGCCTATGGGCTTAAGTCATAAGTCATGAAGTGATTAAATCACAAGTCATGAGTTAAAATCATAAGTCAAGAAATGACTTCACTCAATCTTAATCTTCCCATTTAAAACTAGTTTCTAATGACTAAAATAGGTTAACTTAAGTTAGACTAGAGTCACCATAGCTAGGGTTAGCTTCTAGGCTAGTCTACAAGTCTCAATGAGTCAAAGTCTAAACTAGGAATCACCAATTCAATAAATTAAAATAAATTCAAATTTCACTAAATGACAAAAATACCCTCAAGCTAAAATGATAATTAAATCATCCTAATAACATGGTTAGGCTCTAGGTCATGCAGTCTCTAGGGTTTCACTAGCAGCACATCAAAATCACAAGTCATTGATCAAATGGTTTTTAAATAGTTTAAAATGATTAAAAATTACCAAAAATCATAATGTGAAATAAATATCAATAAATAATAATTATGATTACAAAATTTTAAAATTACCCTTATTTGGAAAATTGGGTGTTACAATCCTACCCCCCATAGAAAAATTTTGTCCTCGAAATTAAAATGATCACACCCCTTCTAGGTCAAACCCCCAACAATCAAGTTCAAAAGATAATCATGCAAACATAATCTTACTGGTCGTGATTCCACAGTCTCGAACAAGGTAACTACACTATCTAGCAAATCACAAGCAATATCCTGGCAGGTACTAATAGAATCACACAGGAAAGTGGGGAGGAAGAATGAGAAGGACAAATTTGCTAACCCATCACCTGCAGTATTGGTCTCCTCGACCACCATCGCAAAAGCTCCACCCCTCTGGTGCTGAGCTACAGATGGCCTAGCTCCCTCAAAATGAGGTACAGCGGGACAATCTATCATCTTATGAGCACCAGACCCATAGAATAGACAAACCTTCAGCCTCCTCCTACAAGACTCCCAAATATGCCCTACCTTCCTGCAGTAGGCACAAGTCGGCACCATACGGTCCTGTCCTCTAGGCTGATGATGTGCCTGCTGTACTCTCACTGGTGCATGTGCCTGCTGAATCTGTATATGAGGCCTCTTGGCCTGGCCTCCGCTGCTTCTGGTACCGTGAGCGTTCTGACCCCTCTTCAGCTTCAACCCCAGGTCGCCCTCCGCTGCCATAGCTCCAGAAAAGATCTCCGTATAGGTAGCGTTCCGGTTACTCTTAGTTAGTGACCGAACCTCCTGTTCAACCCTCGACGGAACTTTTTCACCTTCGTCTTCTCAGTCAAATCATCAATGAACCGGGCCAACCGGCAAAACTCTCCAGCTAGCAATTGTCTGGTTCTCCTGAACCAGACTCTCAAACTGTGCCTCAATGTCTCCAAGGGCCACATCTGGGAAGAACTGTTCCTTAAATAGCTTCTTGAACTGCGCCCAAGTCTGACCCTCTACTCCCACTCTGGGATCTGTCTGGTACCAGGTACGGGCTAAGTCCTGTATCTGACTGCCCGTCGCCTCGATATGAAGTCAGGCTAGTATCTTTGCCAGCCAAAAAATCTCCTCGATATGCTCAATCCAATCATCCGTATAGTGAATGCCCCCAGTGCCCAGAAAATCTCTAGGATGCATCTTCTGAAAGTCCTCGATATCCTTTTCCTTCCGGTAAGGTTGCAGTTGTAGGCCCTGAGTAGCCACCATCTCCACAGTCGTACGGACCAGCTGGTGGGCCTCGTCGATCCCCTGACGGAAGTCGGCAGTCTGACGCTGCGGCTGCTGCTGGTGAGATGCCAGAATCCTCTTCACAAAAGAAAACAGTTGGGCAGCATCAACCAATCCTGCAGGTGGCTGTGGGTACTGCTGCTGAAATATCTCAGAAATGACTGGGGTCGTCCTCTAAACAGGTGGAGGTACACCCCCAAAGGCTATAGTCATTCCTGTCTGATCAGGAACAGAAGGTGCTATAGTCCCAGCAGGCTGCTGCACTGGACGAGAGGTTGTAGACCCCTCTCCTGTGGCTGCTGTACCAGAGTGATATGATCGTGTCTCCACCATCCTGAAGACAGATCGAAAAGAAAGTCAATACTGAGCAGGAATCGATAAATCGAAGGAGGACAATTTATTTCAAAGAAGACAAATCAGTAAGATATGTAGATGGCATGAATTGAAGCATAATTTTTCCTAACTGTGATTGAGTACCTCTCCGTTAAAGCCTAACTCTCAATCCTATTGCAGGCTCGCAGCAGTACAATTAAGTCGTCGTACCACCACGATATCGCACTAATACGACCTCGACCTGCATGGACCACCACTAAAAATGTGTCATGACCCGCACCCAGTGTAGGGGTACGAGTACGTAACAGCGCCCAGCCTACGCCGCAGTGTCGGCATTAGAACGATGTTCTAGGTCACTATCTAACCAACAACTCACGCAATTATATAGTGTACTTGTCAAAATCTCAACTCCGAACGGAGGACAAGTATAGATATAATAGAATCTCAATCACAGTTTAAGTACGATATGATATCATAGAAATTTAACTAAGACTAAATAACAACAACCAACTACTAAAGTAATGTAATCTTCAACAATCTTAAAACAAACATATCTAAACTTATTTACAATTCAAGTTCTAAAACATGAAATCTAAACCAAGTCACCAGCTAATCTCCAGTCACTCCTGAGTGTCGGGGCCAAAGGTAGCTAAGCCGTCTCCCGGTCCATAATAAGTAGGACAAGTGTCCTCAGGGCAATCATCTGTAAAATTTTCAACATGTCTAGTCAGGACAGGAACGAGTATAACTCATCAAAAAATCCCAAGTAAATTACAGAGAACTATAAGCAGTTATAGACAGTTATATTGATGAACATGGCAGTTTATACGAGTAATAATGTAGAGAATAGTTAAGGTACAAGAAAAGTAAAGTAACTAAACAAGAAGAGAAACATGGAAATGAAGACTGTAAATATAATCTAGCTGAACTAGAGTAACATGATATAAGTCCAGACAGTATAATAAGAGTCATGTGTGAGTCCAGACAATGTAATATAATACCAGGTGATTCCAGCACAAGATGAGTCCGGTGTAGGGTGAGTCCAGTCAGTGATCAAAAATTTTAGGGTGAGTCCAGACTATACTCTAACAGTGTATTTTAAAATATCGGGATCGACATGTGAACGGCTGTAGGTAATATGGTACACCGCACACTCGATAAAGTGTGGGATGGCTATCAATCCAGTATAATTCCAAGGGAGTGGTTCCAGTATTTGGGTACGTTCACAGGTCTACTCTAATAGTTTTCCGTCGAAAAAGTACAAGTGAATCCATAACCCGACACGAAAATGAGTACAAGTCCAGCCAGAACACGAATGATACCGGTAAGTGATTCCAGGGTGATTCCAAAAATAGAGGCCAAACATGAATAAATAGGTGTCGCATGAAATGGATCCTGTAACATCAAATCTTGTTTGAAATAGAGAATCAAATAGAACTAACTATAACTGAAGTACAGTAATCGACAAGTAAATGAGAGAACCATCAGAGAATGTACTCGCCTGATACTATGAAAAGAATAGTATAATATCAGATGTCTGCACCGGGGTCACAATGTCCTAAATAGAGCAGTACAGGTTATAATACGTTTAAAATAAGGTAAATGAAGTTTATGATACAATCTACATGATTTCTAGGTCAATCTAGGTCAAAGTCAACTCTAAGTCAAACCTGGTCAACTATACTAGTCAACTAGGTCGATCCTAGTCCATTCAAGACTCACTAGGCCTAACCAAGCCTAGGCTAGCATACAAACACAATCACAAGGCAATATGAACAACAACAATGCATAATAACTTAGATACTATATATATACATACCTTTCCTCCATATATTGCATACATACATGCATAACATTATATAATATATAGTGTATAGAGAGAGTGAGGGAATAGAGAGTATATGTGTCAAGTGTGGCAATATACAAGATGTGTGTGTGTGTGTGTAGGTTAATCGTGACTATGGCATGCATTCAACTCATTACCAACATATTTACATATACTACAACTATAATGATATATGCATATAACATTCATACCTACATTCTTCCTAACTTACTTGCCTCTTTATACATTACATATTTACACTTGCATACACATGCATACATATCACCTTCACATTATACATGAAGCCAAGGTCCACATATCCACCTCTACATTACTTACATTTATATAGAGAGGAAAGGGAGCTCAAAAGTGTGTCTTGTGGGTGTGTAAGTGAGTGATACAATATGACAGTCGAGTGTGTCATTGCCATGAGAGTGTGAGTAGTAATAGGTTAACAGGAAATCAAATTTTTAGGGTGGGCAACCTAGACTAGAGTGTGAACAGATTTTGGTGTGCCAAAGTGACAGTTAGTTATAGGGTTTTTCATACTTAAAGCTAACAGTGAGTAGGAAAAACCTGTGTACAATCTCAAGAATGAATGTCAGTTAAGTGTAATAGTGAAGGGTGTTACTAGCTAGGAGAGTGATAGCAGTATAGCAGTGTATAGTATCAACACAAATCAGTGTGAGTTTGAGCTCAACTCAGGAACAACATTCAAAGGACAGTTAGTTAGCAGTGTGCTAGGGACAGTGTAATCGGAACTGTAGGGTGCAGTGGTGTAGAGTACACATATCAATATCGTGTATGTTTAAGGAAACAATAGAGTGTGTAATCTCGGAAAATAGTTGATTCATGACAGTTCAAAACAGAAATAACTTAGAGAATTGAATTGACAGTTCAATGACAATTCAAACATCCAAAATCCATTTTAAAATCCCAAAACCTAACACCTATCATAAACCGACATTAACAGTAGTCTAATACATATGTAATGAATTAAATATGGTAATCAAACATGAAAGTACAGTTTAAAATGGAATCTAAATTCAGAATTTTGAAACAATGAAGCACGTATCAGTAAAAGGGGAAATACAAAATTGACAGCTAAAATCATAGAAAAATCATAATTTAATGGTTGGTAATTAACCCCCCACCTGTGCTCGTATCCCAGGAAGCTTTTCGCGTCACCCTAGAGCCGGATACGGCGTGTCCAAGTCTCAAAACACGTACAGACACGCTGCACACAGGCTGCATCGTACACGCGTACACGTGTGTCCAGCTCAAGACACAGGCCACGTGGAGACACGTAGGCATGCACACATGTATGCCTAGGATAGGGGTACGTGTCCGTAAGCCTGTAATGTGTCCACGTGGTGTCGTGTTGTGTGTGTGAGTGTGTATCAGTGCGCATTTTCACGTGCGTGCAGCATAGGCAAGCATCAGTACGATCGAGTTTTATCTCGATCCACTCGATCATTTTGCCTCAAATTTTGTGTGGGTGATGGCAGACAGTTCCTCCACGTGTCCACCAAAAATCAGGTCATGAGAGTCCATGTCGTGTCCTGTGTCGAGCCCGTACAGCAGGACAGTGCACGGTGTCCTCGTGCGTGCCTGTGTGTCCCATTTTGGACACAAAAAGTGTCCAAAAATGTGCTCAGTAGGATACGAAAATAATAACCATGTATAAAGCAACATATCCATTCAATCATTTTTTAAAATTATCAAAATAAATCCTATTGAGGCATTCTAACAAACACATACTCTTCCACATTGACACGTGCCCGATACGGACACCAAACGGACACAGTTTCCTACCAAACATGAGGGACAGCTAGGGGACACCTAGATCTATCCTAATATGCAAACAAATCAGAATTAAAATACAATTTGAGGAGTTTTACCTATAGGTACAAATATCAAGAAAAAGCCCCAAATCGATTGATTTTTGATGCTAGCCAAATCCTCTAAATTGCCCTTAGATTGAAATTGCTCCTCAAAATCAGCAAGTAGAGGTTGATTAGAATCATATGCAAAAGATTTGGGTCAAAAAGGATTTAAAATGAATTTACTAGGAATTTTGGAGGATGGGATTTACCTTTCTTTCTAAAACTTGGTTGAGCACACAAAAGATGCAAGAACAAGGAGAGGGGGCATTAAATAGGAGTGGGAATCTCTATATGGCTGGTCACTTAGGGTTTAGTTAGGGTTAGGGCTTCTAGTTATGGGCCTATGGGCTTAAGTCATAAGTCATGAAGTGATTAAATCACAAGTCATGAAATGACTTCACTTAATCTTAATCCTCATATTTAAAACTAGTTTCTAATGACTAAAATAGGTTAACTTAAGTTAGACTAGGGTCACCATAGCTAGGGTTAGCTTCTAGGCTGGTCTACAAGTCTCAATGAGTCAAAGTCCAAACTAGGAATAACCAATTCAATAAATTAAAATAAATTCAAATTTCACTAAAATGGCAAAAATACCCTCAAGCTAAAATGATAATTAAATTATCCTAATGACATGGTTAGGCTTTAGGTCATACAGTCTCTAGGGTTTCACTAGCAGCACATCAAAATTATAAGTCATTGATCAAATGGTTTTTAAATAGTTTAAAAATGATTAAAAATAACCAAAAATTATAATATGAAATAAATATCAATAAATTATAATTATAATTACAAAATTTTAAAATTACCCTCATTTGGAAAACTGGGTGTTACACGCTCTGTACTACATATTATGGGACAGCCCTAGAGGATAGCTATGACTTGGATCTCCAGCAGGATCCATTAGCATTGGATGACACACCTTTAGTCTAGTTTTGTCTCTTCAGTTGTACTTATTTCTCTGGATTATTGTATTTGAGCCTTGAATGTTTCTGGATTGCTGTGATATCTTAGACACTTAGATTATCTATCTATTGTATCTTTTGTGGATTCATTTCATATATATCTACCTCATCGTACTTTCTACCTTAGTTGTGATTGAGACTATATTTCTGTATTGTCCTCTATTCGGAGTGTATATACTATACAGGTATCTTATATTGTTAGATGTTGTGACCTTGGACATCGTTCTACCGCCGACACTGTGGCGTAGGTTGGGTGTATTTACTTCTCGTTCCCACTCTAGGGTGCGGGTCGTGACAACTATTATACAGTAATGCCCTTTGGGATGAAGAATGCGGAAGCAACATACTAGCAGGCTATGAGCACTATATTCTGCAAACACCTCCAAAAAATGGTAGAATGTTATGTTGATGACATTGCCGTTAAAAGCAAGAGTAAAATTGGATGACTTAAGAACGGTATTCGACTTGATACAGACACATCGACTAAAGATGAACCCGACCAAGTCTTTCCTGGGGGTTTCTAGCGGCAAGTTTTTGGGCTTTATCGTTACGGCCAAGGGTATTCATATTGACCCTGAGAAGACTAAGGCAATCTTGGACATGACTCCCCAGAAGAATCTTCGTGAGCTTCGAGGCCTACAAGGGCGCTTGGCATATATCAGAAGATTTATAGCAAATCTCTCCGGTTGATGTCAACCCTTCACCAAACTGATGAAGAAAGGGGTTTCTTATGTCTGGACCGAACAATGCCTACATACGTTCGATGACATCATGAAGTATTTCACTAGTCCTCCAGTACTGGTAGCACCAGTCATGGGAAGACACTTTCTGCTATACATCCGAGCTATGGACCATTCTCTGGGTGATTTTCTATCCCAGAGAAGCAACAAAGGCCATGAACAAGCCTTCTACTATCTCAGTAGGACCATGATTGATGTTGAACATCGGTATAATCCTGTGGAGAAGGATTGTCTCGTTCTACGCTTTGCCATTCAAAAGGCATGCCATTATGTGGCAGGGCAGACGATTCATGTCATCTCTAGAGTCAATCCCCTCCGAGTCCTTATGACCAAGCTAGTGACACTTAATTCATGACTGGCTACGTGGACAATCCTCTTGACGCTTTATGACATGGTATTTATCCCATAAAAGGCGATTAAAGGACAAGCATTGGCCGATTTCTTGGCTGTACATCCTTTACCAGAGACGTTAAAACTCTACGAAGATATCCTGGATAAAGTCCTAGAGTCCAATACAGTCTCATAAAACCATGTCTGGCGTATGTTCTTTGACGGTGCCTCAAAAATAGGCCCCAAAGACGAGATTATTGCAGGAGTCGGAGTTGTTCTCATCACTCCTGACGGCTTAGTCATCCATCGAGCGTACTCCGTCATGGAGCCCTGCACCAATAATGTTGTCAAGTACAATGCTCTCATCATCGGGCTCCATCTTGCTAAGCAGTTGGGGGTTGACCACATTGAGGCCTATGGTGACTCGAAGCTGATTATCAACCAGGTTCGAGGATAATATGTGGTTCAACATGGAGATCTGATTTCATACCATGCAACAATCGATATCATTTCTACCTTTACAAGGTTCTTATAGAACATGTACCTCGATTGCAAAACATGGAGGCCGACGCACTCGCTAGCCTCGCCGCTTCTCTGGTAGCTCCTACCATTACGGTAATGGGTCGGGAGCTACTTTGCCCAAAGAACAACCTGCATATGCGCCTAAGCTACTCTGTACAGGCAGACACTAATATAGACGTTCGAGATTGGCAATTCCCATTCATAGACTATGCAGTCTACGAAGTCCTACCCGAAGACCCAAAGAAGCAGCTTCTGTCAAGAGACGCTCTCTCCGGTTCTTCTACGACACAGTTACTAAAATGTTGTATTGTCGTTCATATGATGGACTTCTCCTACGATATCTATCCAAGACAAGAGCGCAAGACGCACTCCGAGAGGCACACGATGGTACCTACGGGGCTCATCAGCCTAGTCCTATGTTATAGGATCGACTGCATCGCATGGGTTACTACTGGCCTACCATGATGGCAGACGCCATAAATTATGCTAAGAAGTGCTGGGTATGTCAGTTGCATGCTGACTTTATCCACCAACCTTCTGAGTTTATATACCCCACGGCGGCCGCCTGGCCGTTTGAACCATGGAGAATAGGCATTATTGGGCCGATCAGCCTACCGTTCTCCAAAGGACGTCCGTTAATCCTCGCCATTACTGACTACTTTTCTATGTGGGCGAAAGTAGTACCTTGGCTGAGGTGAAAACCTCGAATATGATTAGCTTTGTTAAGCATCACATCATATACCGCTTCGGAGTTCCCAGAAGGCTTATCCATGACAATGGCCCCCAGTTCGTGAGCCATGCATTCCATCGGTTCTATGATAAGAATCGAATACAAAATATAGTGTCAACGACTTACAATCCTGCAGCAAATGGACTAGCCAAAGCATTCAACAAGACTATTGTTAAGCTGCTCAAGAAAGTTGTTTCTTCTAATAAACGCGACTGGAATGATAAGCTTGGCAAATGTATGTAGGCTTACCGTACAACCATTCAAACACCCACGAGCAACACACCACTCTCTCTTGTTTATGGAAGCGAGGCAGTGCTTCCCCTGGAGATCCAGATCCCGTCTTTACGGGTAGCTATCACCAACCAGCTGACTGACGAAGACAATCAACGTCGACGGCTACAAGAGCTGGAGGCGTTGGACGAGAAATGTCTGCTAGCTCAGCAATGGATCGAGATTTATCAAGCTCAGATTTTTGAGGCCTTCAACAAAAAGGTCTGGAAAAGAACATTTCAAGTGAGCGACCTCATCCTATCAGTTCGAAGACCGATGATGACGACTCACAAGATGGCTGGAAAGTTTGAGCCCAAGTTGGAAGGACCGTTCGTCATAGAAACGGTCTACTCTAATGGCGCGTACCGACTGGCCAAACCTAACGGTGACTTACTAATAATGCCGATTAATGGCAAGTTCCTGAAGAAGTATTATGTCTAAAGTTTAAATTGACATATACTCCCACATCCCCCATGGGTGTTCATGAATTCTATTAACGAGTTCATCTCTTTCATATTTCCCCAATAGAAAATATATTCTCGTCCATATTACCTCTGAGTTGTTATTCTTCACCCCCAATGAAGATCGTGCCTACCATGTCCATATTACCTCTAAGTAGAAACTTCTTCCGTGACAAACGTCATGATTATCTATAGAACCTTTCATGTCTATACTACCTCTGAGTCGTTAAATACACCCGTAGAGTCTATCCTTGCCATGTCCATATAACCTCTAAGTAAGAAAAATTCTACCACCAAAAAATTTCGTGTTTACCATGTCCATATAACCTCTGAGTAAAACACCCTATCCCAGCAGAATTATCTCCATCCCCTTACGTCATACTACCTCTGAGGGAATTTTCACTCTTGTACAAGAAAGTTCACAGCAAAACGACAAGCAATGAAACAAAGCCAAAAAATTTATTCATAAAATATAAAGGTATTTTTTTTCTTTTGCTATAAAAGGGTCTCTCGCGAAACGAGAGACAAAAAGACATAAAAGACATCAGCATTGTGACGACTGTTGTAGGAGTTCTTCCAGTCGACTCCTCAAAGCAGCAACTTGAGGCTTGACTCGACGCTCCACCTCCTGACGTCGAGCGGCCTCATCCTTGCGCTGAGACAAGCTTTAGCGTGTAAGGTCCAACTCTGCCTGACGAGCGCAATGTTTTTCTTCTCCCAAGGTAGGGCCGCAGAGCGCTGGCGAAGGGTATCCTGCTGATCTTTGGGCTTCTCTGGCTCAATCTCAGCAAAGGCCAACTCCTCCTCTAGCCGTCGAATCTGATCTTCCAAAGCTGTGCGACGACCGACTTGAACCTCTTCTGCGTCACTCGCCTCTTCAATCTCGGCTTCAATTGCAACAAGCCTAGTGGTCAAAGCTTAACGCCTTTGTTCATGCTAGAAAAGCGGCATCCATTTTCTCTAACTCCGTATCCGCTAGGAATGAAAGGCTACGTCCAAGATTTTAATATTTTGAGACATTGGCTTCCAATTCTGCCCAGAGAACCTCTACCGCGTCTGCCTTTGCCTCATACCCTAGATAGTCATGCAATGCCACCAGTTGGACCATCACTACAGACCGAGCCCGTCTAAGCGATTAGTTGTTACACAATATCCCTCTATACCACACACCAAAGCGTGACGAACGGTGCCCAGAATGAAATTAGTGTAATACACATTATCAATCGAACCTATTGGGGTCATCAAGGATGCCGCAATAGAAGGTCCCGGGATAGCAGCAGCAGCCAATACGCGTCTAGATATTGCACCTGGAACAGGTGGTGCCACGATTGGAGCAGAGGCCGTCGACGGCACAGAAATAGTATGAGCCAACGCTGGCGGATGTATAACTGGCTCCTCATCAGGCTCCCTTGCTGGTTCTTAAACCATTTTCGCAGATGAAGCCTTATAAGCTGGCGCTGGAACAGTCTCAAAGACCGACTTCTTGGCTGTCGCTATGACCAACCCTTCAGTGGTCTTCTCGACCAAGTCCATAGTAGTCGAATCAATGGCAGCCTCTTCGGGCAGTTCTACGGTGACTGCATTCGAGGCCTCTTCAACGACCGGTCCCTCAGCGGTCTTCTCAACCGATTCTTTCCCAGTCTTCTTGGCCGGGCTCCTAATGGTTTCATCGACAAGCTCATCAGCAGCACCATCGACTGCCATCTTAGTGGCCACCTCGGTAGGAACTTCAGTAATCGGCTCATCAGCAGCCGAATCAACTTTTTCTGCATTGATCTCTTCGTTCATGTCTCTAAGGACCATGTCAACCAATTTCTTAATTGCCTCCTCGACAGCTTTTAGAATTACCTCATCGACCAACTGTTCGATAGTCATTGTTACCGGTACTTCAACAGCTCGACAGGTCAATGCTTTGACAACCTTCACTGTCAACCCTTCCAGAGGATCTTCGACCAGCCGTTGAGACGAATCCTCGATACTCGCCAAGGGTAGCACCTCGGCTTAGTGGTCTTCCTCGTCTTCCGGCGTATTGGGATCATCTTTAACCCTTTTTCGACATGGAAAGGAGGTACGATGGAAGGATCCTAGTAATACCCCCAGTATCCAAATCCACCTAGCTCGTCCACAGGTACAGACTCTGAAGTCCCATCATTGACTACTGCCAGACCGACCCGGGTATTTCCACGGGTTCGTCCATAGTCGGCCCCATGAAAGTTTTCTATCGAGGCAGAGCCAATGGCTCCGAGCAGCCCCTAGTCTCGTACTTAAATGGAAAAGTAGGAGCGACCTCCACCAAATCAGTAGCTTCATCAGCTACAGTCCCCTCCTCGGTCCTTACAACTCGAGACACCTCTGGGACAGACTGCTCAGAAAGTTTTCTGAGTCTCAGACCATGTGGACATCGCCCACACAAGCAAAGCAATGATAAACGAAAAGTACGGAATCTAAGCCCTAGAAGAAAACACTGAGGTGTACCTGTGAAGGAGGTTCCACAGGCAGAGCACTTTGTTCGGCAAAGACTGTTGGGAGGGTCCGTACGGCAAAGATACTGCCTTTCTGGCTCTCTTGACAGGAGGAGGGCTCACCCCTAAAGGAGCATGATGCTTCAACGGTTTACTCAGGGGTGCTTCCGCCTCTCTTCCTTCCCGCGAGGAACTGAAGCCATCCGTCGATCTACTCCCCGACGGCGCAAGCCCTTGAAGGCGTTCTAAGGCCACTCGAGGGGTCTCAAACTTTATCCCCTCGAGCAAGCTTCGCTTTCGATCGTAGTCCGGTGAGAAGTTATTCACAATGCAGTAAAATTTTATGACGGAATACAAGATACGGACCTCTTCATACATCGAGGGGATCGTAAGCTTCACTCCAGTACCTCCAGCATTGTAATAACACCATGCCCGGGTGTCGTCTAGTAGACTTCCTTCGTAACCAAGACAGGAGCTCGGATTACCTATCATAGTCTGGCTATAGCCGAGCTGACGTGCGAATCAGCTCAACAAATAAGGCTCCAGGTACACCCGGTTCTAGTTTTGATATACCAAATGGGAAGGGGAATGGACTGCAACCAGTGGAAAGCACCAAAAGTTAAATTGCTATCCACTAACTCATCATCTTCAAGGTAACCCTTATACATAGGCAAAACCCTTTTGAAATCATAGTCGTCTAAACAGCCCAACATCCACCTACAGACGGGAACGTCCTGATGAAGCCATTTCGCTCGATGATAGTTGTGCAGCGTCGCATTCCCTTCCTCGTAACCATCGATAGTGCTGGAGACTATCAAATCGGGGCGGTATAATGCCAACCAACCCATCAAGTAATGATAAAGGAGTTTAACCTGAGGGAATTCATTGTTCCCCCCTGCGGCACTCTATTATCCTCTTGGAGATCTCCGACAGACCTCGCAAGATGCCAATACCATAGCTGGGACCAGAGCAAAGGAATGTTTGAAGGCCAGCCACACAGTCGACAGAATAAATTCCTGACCAATCCGTCCCACAGACCCAGAACCTTCCGAAACTACGGCCTTCGTAACCATATCATCAGAAAGGCGGCTAACGTGGCTTTCGGACTTTAATCAGTCAAGTTCTGACAGAAGCAGTGAACAGTAGAGGTGGGCTCTCCCTCTGCATCTACTGAGGGAGCAGATACCCCTGCTTCATCCATCATATTATCTACCTCGTCAGCAATATATGCCCTGCGTACGGTAAAATAAACCGTCCCCGACCTCGACGGATGCTTTGTGAAGATATAATCCACCCAAGCCTTGATATGTGGTGGAGCCTTCTTCCTGTGCTGACGCACACATACTTGATGATGGCAAATCAGTTCTTTATACACCGCCATCTTTTCGGGATATTTGTTCTCCAATACTAAGAACTCTTCCTTACAAGGGGTATATTCCTTATATGGCTCATCACCCCATAGCAGCTTCGAGATAGTGCGCATCTCATGGAGGGCCAAACCATCTCTCTACGCGGAGTGAAGAAAGTCCCGGTATTTTGGTTAAACAGTTCCAACAAGGCTAAAAACAAAGACTGATTCATCTCTATACCGTGCTCAGTGGCCCTGATGGCACGATGCAAGACCGTAACTTGCAGGCCCTCCTTGAACCTACCTAATATCTATTGGGTCAGTTCACGCCATTCTGCCCCATGATGAATCCAACCTTCGACCCGAAAGGCCTTCTTCGGGTATGTACAGCCCGTAGGAAGGAGCCTATTGTCAAAAAGAGATGCAAAGAGAGGCCCGAAATGCACCTCCGTGGTAAAGTCGTTGAGCAAACGACCGGGGAGTAACACACGCAGTGTATACGATCGACTATCATGTGCACTCTAGAAAAAATCCCTCTTCTTAGAGTATCCGTCCACATGGATATGGACGGTCAATAAACCCTTTTGCTCCGTAGTCAGATCTTATTTCATGAGACGCTTCTCAGCAAGGCAAAAGAAAACTGAGAACGGGAGGTGTCTATTGACTAACGGAAGGAACAATGAGAGACCGTCATTCTCGAACTACCAGTTTTCATTTATCTCCAGGAGCTCGATCTTTTCCAGAACCAGCTGATTGCCAAATAAAAATAATGATTTCAGCATCTTGACGACATCAGAAGGGAGAGACAACTTGTCTCGATCCATCATACGATGGAAATATATTGGTCCCGTATCATTGCCAGCCGTCCTTTCGGTTGACCTTAGGCAATTAACTGCTTGGCAGGATTAATGAGTGCCTCATCAACGTTTACGCCTAAGGCACATACCGTTGAGTCAAAAAGGATATCACTGAAGAGAAGCATGGACACAGGAACTACACATGAATAAAGTGTGTCAGAAGAACAAAAAGTATCTTCTGTAAAACAAAGAATACAAAAGCACTGCACCGTAATTGTACGAGCATCCGTGTAGGTACTACCAAAAGTTCCACCGCATGTCAGTCATTGTGCATCCGCGCAAGTAATTTGAAAAATGAACTGCACGTGGACATTGACTGCGCGTTTACAGAAACCTCAACATATTTATAGTCATTACTTTGTAAAAGTAACAACTATATGCATCGGTTGATAAAGCTTTAGTACATCTTCGGAGCGCTACTCCTAAGAGTCAACGCTCATATGCATCAGCAAACTAGGGTGTCGATGATAATCGAATACCTACTTGCAACATGTGGTCGCACGTCTCCGAATCCTACGACCGGAACTTGCTTGATGACGACGGATTCTGGGGCTAACTGCTTCTCTTTAGCCTGTCAAATGCTTTTCGCGGCCTCTCCGGCTTGCCTCGTCGTCGACACTCTCACACTGGTTGTAGTTCCGCCAGTCGGTTTACGGACAGTCACTGCCCCTTTGGAGTTCTTTGAGCTCGCAGCAGGAGCTTTCATGGTTCTTAATTTCTTGGGAGCCATGGCAGGAAATTTAGGGTTCAAGAGGAAGAAAAAAGGTGGCAAAAAGCTTCTGATGGAAGCAGATGAAGACAAAAACGCTTCGTACTCGAAGAGACACTTCGGACGACATAGGAATTAAAGTTGAGATCATGATGAATGTTTCTAGAAATGAGGAGTTATCATCAACTTTTAATGAAATGACGGCTCAAGGCATTTAATGCTAAAGGCTAAGCGTGATGACAGCCTGTCAGCAAGTTTTTCTATCTCCGAGCTTGATTCAAGTTTAAAATACTTTGAAGGGGGTCTTGTAGAAGCATAAAAAAGTGCAGCCATGACAAAAACACAGATAGCAACAGACGCTGCCTATAGTTCACAAAAGCATATAAGATAACGATTGTTTAAAAGTGCAGACAAGAACAAGTCACAAGAAACGAATGAATACGGTACGTAAAGGAAAAGTTCTTTATTAAAATCATGTCTACAAAGATCTATTACAGATTCTTCATTATTACATATATAGACTAAAACACCTAAAAATCTACAAGTGGGCAGTCTTCAGAAAGGGTGCAGCCCCCAAACGTACAGCAATGTCGGAGCGAATCACTTCCTCGTCAGAGCAAGCCACTTCCTAGCCAGACGCGGAGGAGCTCCAATATGGCTAATGAAACAGCCATTGGCCCGAGCTAGAATGCAGCTCCTGCTCGCCATACTACTGCAGCTCTTGAGCAAGACAGAGCACAACCTGTGGCTCTTTGGATTGGCAATCAATCCAAACCCGGAAGCTTGGATCTCGAAGACCTCCAAGATGTTGTTTAGGTTCGAACCCCTCATGCCAAATGCTCTAGTGCATCTCAAAATCGAGTAGCAGTTCTTCTACAAGGACATAACTTCTTTGAACGAAGAGATCCACAACCAACAATCGACTTGTACAAGGCCAACGGCTGTTCGAAGCTAAGTCAGGATCGAGCATGACGTGGGGAATGCTAAGAGACAGTGGGCATGACTGCTCTGAGAAGCTTCCCTTTATATAGGCTGGGTGTAGTCCAACCCCAAATGCTATGTGCCAATCGGTCAAAGACCCCTAATTAGTGGGATGAACCTAGGACTCAACACAATGAATCTCATTTAATAGGTTCATTTTGATTAAATCCTAAGCCACGAACTTCTTGAATTCCCTAAAAGACTGCGGTAATTAAAGGAAAGAATGTCGACTCATTCATTCAGGAGCAGTCATTAATTAATGACTTTGACAAAACAGGCTCCTTCGACTCAGAAGTGCAGTCACTCCCTACGATTCAGAAGCGCAACCATTTCCTTCAACTCAGAAGCACAGCGCCTTCGGTTCAAACAGAAGCGCAGTGCCCTCATTTCAACCCAGAAGCGCAGCCCATTCAATAGGCCCCTTCGGGAGACTCCGTTGCCTGAAGCAGTCTCCTTGTCGCCTAAAGCACAGTGACTTGGTTCTCTTCAAAATATAGTCTCATCGTCGTCCAAAAGTGCATTGACTCCGTCATCTTCAAAGCACAGTCTATTCGTCGCCCCAAAGTACAATGACTCTATTGCCTGAAGCAGTCTCCTTGTCGCCTAAAGGGCAGTGACTCCGTCGTCTTCAAAGCACAGTCTACTCATCACCCCAAAGCAAAGTGACTCCGTGCCTGAAGTAGTCTTCCAATCGCCTAAAGCATAATGACTTAGTTGTCTTTGAATTACAGTCTTCTCGTCGCCCAAAAGTGAAGTGACTCCATCATCATCGAAGCATAGTCTACTCGTCGCCCCAAAGTGCAGTGACTCTCATCTTCGAAATGCAGTCTCCACGTCGTCCAAAAGTGCAGTGACATTGAAGCCTCACCAGAAGCACAGCTCGCATAGATGCACAGTCCTACGAGGTAGCATTGTTCAACGTAGCCAGTCTAGTACCTATATCTTTTTAGATATTACCCAATTGGTTTGTTTAAACCACCACTCTTAAGATAAGAACAAAGTTTGTTTCTGTTAATAAGATCAATATCCTATCGGTTTGTTTAAACTACCACACCCAAAGATAAGGATAGAGTTTATTCCTATAGACGAGGGCAATATCCAATCAGTTCGTTTAAACCAAAGGCCCCCTAAGATAGGGACAAAATCCAACATCAGGGATAGGCACATAATCTACTTGGGTTCATCCAATCAATGTTAAACACAAGCCATGTGTCGTTTACTCAGTTATATTGATAAATCTCCAAGATCTTGATAAAAAAGAATTCCAGCATCCGCTATGTGTCAGTTCAGCAGCAGCCCTCACCGTGCAGCCTTAAGATTCTCTCATATTTCCACGTGCAACGTTCCTGCACAAACCTTATGTACATCATATATGTGCTCGCCTATAAATAAACAGAGTTTTCTTTCGATCAAGAGGCTTCAAAATCTTCAGTAACTTTGGCGTCCTCCTGATTGGCAACCCAGAGTTCCAATCACAAGCACCAGAAAGTTAGAGCAAGTTCAACTCATCGTCAGATCGTCAACGGACTAAAGGAGCCGCTGTAGTGCTCGATCTCCACCGTCACACTTCCCTAGAAATTTTGTACTTAGATCTCCTATTTAGGAATCGATTGTACTCTTTTACATATTTAATATAACAAAATTTATATAACCTTTTGTCATGGCAAACAGTAACAAGCTTAAATAGGCTTTAAGATAGGAATGATATATTTTCTAATCATGAAGGATGGAGGAATTGGAGAGAGCATATAGTAGAATTTTAAGTTAAGTTAAGGTTCTCTAATTAGAAGTCATCCATGGGGAAAACTATATTTGGAAGGACTCTAGGGTGTTGTTATGAATAAAACGATTCACTGAGCAAAGCTTAGCATTAACTTCCACCTTCACTTAACAGATAGGTGTAGAATAGGTAGGCATACTTGTGAGTACTATATAGCGTTCTATAGGCTACAAAGAGTATATTATTAATTATACTATTAAGAAGCTTTGATATATAACCTATAGGAGTATGGCATAGAGGTTAAGGATTGAATTTTGCATTCCTATCTTTCGTGGTTAGACCTACCTAAGGACTTGAGAGTAGAATTAGAAACCTTACCTTAAGTAGACTAGTGAACCCTAAACATGGTAAAATCTTTCATTGATACAGGTACGTTGGGAATCCTAAGCTTCTTATAGTTAGAACAGTTGTGTTGGACTAAAATACCCATAGTTGTTATGAAGAGGGAAGAATTGTGGGAGTAGTGCTATGTGAAGGTAGAATAAATAAAAGAGGATCGAAGAGAGTTACACTACAAGAAATTGTATTTTTAGCAACATGTTTTGGCGACATAGGGTCTATTATGTCTCCAAAAGCCATTTTTTCATGTATTAGCAACATAAGTTTTAGTATGTCGCAGAATCCACCCAAAATTTACTGGAGGGAAACCAAAAATAAAGCCCTCCAAATATTCTCTACATATTACGACATCGATAATGTCGCAGAAAGGTAATATATGTTCCGCGACAGCCATGCTCATGCCACAGAAAGGTAAGTTATGTTCGGCGACATGTAGCTATGTAGGGAAATACACCTTTATAATTTTTTAATTAAAGGATAACCAAAAAAAACTATTAAACAAAACCCTCCAAAAAAAAACCCCAAAACGAGTGTTTCTCTCCCACGATGCTCCCCAGGGTTACCTCTCTCCCGCAGTGCATGGGTTCTCTCTGTCGTGCGGCGGTCCCCTGTATTTTTTCTTTCGTGAGCGCTCCAAGCCTTCCTCCTTCATCGAGATTCAAGATTCTTCCCACTGGTAGTGAGTTTCCTAATATTCTTGGTAGGTTAATTTTGTTAGGGTTGAGAATATAATTTGTATTTATTATATGTATACATAGTGAAATTATTGCATCTGCTTCAATTTTTTTAGGATTTAATTTTGTTAAGGTTTCTCTCTCTCTCGATCGATTTTGTTAGGGTTTGATTTGGGAAGTTATTTTAGTTGGCATATTAGGTTCTGTTTTCAGATCGTATTGTAATTTTAGTTTCTTATTTCAGGGCTTCGGATTATAATTTTACCTCTGACAATGCTATTACTTTTGATGTTGGTGCTGAATTTTGAGGAAAATAATTTGAATTTTAGGGTTTGGGTTTTTCTTGATTGCCATGAATCAGAGTAAGTTACAGAAGTTATGGAGAGGAAGATGGGGATTGAGGACTAGATAATAGAAACCTAGGTATATTGTTAATTCAGACAATGTAATCCAGTGATATCTTACTTCAGAAGATATTGTTGATGATATAACGATTGGATATTTCTACAATTGTTATAGCTTTTTTCACAATTTTGGACTGCTAATATCAATTAGAGTGCTACTTTATGTAAATCGAATTTGCATTTGATGTCTACATTAATTAGTTGGTAACATTCATAAAGAGTTGAAACCAGATACGTGGATAGTTTAGGGCATACTCGCCATATATTTTGGATGAAAAGTTCTATTATATTGCAAAATGAAATTCTTTCTTTGGAAGAGCACGCTGGCCTACAACAACTCATCCAACCTATTATTATTGAATTGCTTTGATAACTCCGTTCACATGGAGAATTTGAGTCAAAATAAGTATGTGTATGCTAAAATTTCAGTTGGATTTTAGAACACTTTAGTTTTTTTTTCCTTGCCAATGGTAAATGGAAAACTAAATGACTTGTTAAACCTGACAGTGGATAGGAATGGATGCTAAAATTGAAGACTACCACTTTGACAGGGTTAATTTTAAAGTTCTTTTTCTTTTATTTTGGTTGGGAGAGTGGATTTGTAGTGGACTTCTTTATAATTCGTTATTACATTTTCTATGATAACAACTTGAAGGAAGTTGTTCTGTTTAAAAGTGACCTTCTTAGAAGAGATTAAGTATTTATGCCCCCCTCCTCACATGTTGAATTCCTTATGCTCTCTTTTTCTTTCTTTTCCATAAAGTTTTCAATTCCTTCTCCTTGATGTGAGTTGTTTTATGTATCTCAAGTATTTCAAATATAAGCTATGATATATGGAAGACTCTCTCTAGTGAAATTCACCATGTCTATCCGTATTGAACATGTAACGTGTGTCCTTCCATGTCCTTCAATTATCCGTGTTGAACATGTATGTGTGTCCTTCCGTGTCCCTCACTCATGTTCTCTATGAATCATGCATATATATATACAAGATGACAGAGTATTTGCCTTCTTTAAGACATGTTAACATTACAATATACTTGCACCATTTATACTTAATTTATTACTACCAAACTCAACCACATAAATATTTATGTTAAATGTATGTATATTCACAAAGATTTATATCTACTTGGGGTCTAGACTATGAGGAGCTGCTGTGTGAGATACCCAGTGTCCATGTCGAACTACGACACTTGTGTCTCCACTATCATAAGATATAAGTGGCATATCACTGGAATGACTTGTGACTAATATACCAATGTTTCTGCGACTATCTAAATTCTGGTGGTTGTAAACAGCAAGTTTCTTGTTCTGAATGTGGACAATAACAGTTCACTTTCTTGAAAGAACTTAACTGTGTAAAACTTTATATGTTGGATGTGAAAAACACACGTCACTCAAATGCACACACGGACACAAACACACACATGTTCATTTTTCACAATCTTTGTTAAGGTTAATGGTTTATGGACAAATATTTTTAATACATTTATCAAATACACCAATCTTTCATAATGTGTTTACATGGTTCATTTCTACAAAGAATGATAAAGAATAAATATCTACTTGTTTCTATTATAGGCAACTTGAGACCTTTGTGCCACTCAGTACATTTCGTCATTCATAAATAGAATAGTCTTAGCAGATAATAGGATGAAGACTTCTATTATCTGCTTCAATTGCTTACATTATGAGCTTGGAATATTCCTTGTTGAATGGAGGGCGTTGCTTAGCTTGATGGTAAGGGTAGGTGTTTCCACTCTTGCATCTTCGAGGATTAGGTTCAAGATCAAGATTCAAAAATAGCTAGATTGTCTGTATGTTGGCCCTTCCTAGATCACGTATTACCTACAATGAATCGAGGCTGCCTCCGTAAGGCTAGCACGTGATCGGCTGTCCTTATGTGCTATTTGCCTTGTTTCATATGCACCTGGTGAAATAGGTTTGGCCCACATATCCTCCAGCCATTTCCCTTTTTACGTTGGTCTCGAATAACCTTGGGTTATCACGTAGAACCGCAGCAGCATCATGATTCAAGGGGTCCTCGTCATTAGGAGCCTGTAGAAAGATGCAGTTGTTTAACATTATCCCTGAGCATAGATTTTATAGGCTGTAATATTGTATTATTATTGGAAATCTGCAGTAATGGTATGCAGTCCAGAGCTTACCTGAATAGTGCAGGGAGTATATTACATTCCAATTAATTATCTTATGAACAATGTATGCAACTGCAGTATGCTAGGAGCTTAACTTATCCATATTTGTAGGAGTATATTAGCTTCCAATCAATATCTTATGAATAATGTATCTTATACGCTACGATACATGATAATATATGATATATATATTGATATTATAGCCTACAGACTACTGTTCAGTCTCTTTAGGCTTCTTAATTATTGCATTGGAATGTCTAAAATAACATCCGTTATGTGTCAAATGCCTCCAACTTCACACATTTGGATTACATACAATGAAAATTGGAGGTGATCTTCAGACAAAAACAACCAAACAGAAGCACAGATGCCTTTGTGGGGCAATCTTTTCTTATTATGATATAACTGTCCTTTGTGGGGCAATCTTTTCTTTCTTCAGACAAAAACAACCAAACAGAGTTTTAGGTCCAAGTGGTTGATGTCTATATAACTATCCTTTGATTTAGCAATCTTTTCTTTTTCTGATATAGGGGGAGGAGATTTCTTCCTCCAACCAAAGTCATCTCAAACCTGAAGATTTTATTCTAAAACCCTCCATTCCTTCTTAGACAATTAGAGTGTGAATCAGATATGACATTAAAAATATGAGAGTAAGAGGATAAAGGAAATTTTACTTTCAACTCCAAATAGAACAAGATTCTATTCGACTTAACCAAAGTAGGGGTAGTCTCTGTTAGGATTGGCTCATGTTATCTAAATCTAAATAGATCAGGATTGGTTTTTTGATGTTTTTGGCAGGTAGATACTATCAAGAAAAAGAAGGGAGGGGAGCACAAAAGGAGCTCAGCTTTTGGTCATGTCAATCATAACCCAAAACCAACCCACTCCACATCGATAAGTTCATGTTAGATTCAGTTGAAACCCTACTAAGTCAGCTTAATAAAATTATCCCAAAACTAGAATTGAAATCTATTAACTTATCTAATTACAGTCATAATTATGGAATTGGGATTGCAATCCTACAATTATCAACTGCATAAATCCTACCAGCTAAAGGAATTTCAATTTGGAGTAATTAATGCATCCAGCCCTTCCATAAAGAATCTTCAATCCTATGTATATTTTCTTGGTTGAAGGACGTTCTGCATATTGGATTTTGCTAAAGTTGGAATATGTGATAAATTTCCAATAGTTGCAGCACATTTCGTTGTGTATATAACCCTAGACTATCTATCATAGTAACAAATTACATGGAAACTTAAAGATCTCAGATGCAAGGATTTCAACACAGCAACATGGTAACATGGTGTACCAAACTGAAAACAGAAAGTCCAAGATATTAGTATTTCCTCTTTTCTCACTTATAGACTATTCTTGCCATCTAAGTTTTTGAATAACCCAAAAAACAATGAATTACTTTTTGTTTTTGCTATACAACTATCATTTTTTCCAAAGTCAAATATATTAGAGGGATCTCTGAATATTTACGTGGAACACCAAAGCATTATAGGATTTTTCACCTGAACTACCACCTTAGATCTTCATCTTTCTTTAAGCTTGCGATGCTGCTTCCTTAGATTTGCAAGTATTAGGATTTTTTACCTAGAGAAAGGTCTAGGAGAAGACTCAGTTATTGTTGCCTGTCTTATATCTCAAAGAGGACATGGGAAAAAGCTCTAGAATATATTTTGATAAGAGTATTAGTGTCGCTGGAGACCTTGATAGAGGATCAGTTTCTTAGTGCAATACCCTCTGCTTACCACTTTGGTCACGATAAATGTTTGAATAATTATTTGGATAGTTGGAAGATGTGTACCATGTCGTATATATTCATTCCATTAGGAGATGATGTGTTTTCAACTGAACTTTTCTCCTGTAGGTGTCAGGACCAGTCATTATGGCAGATGGAATGGAAGGTGCTTCCATGTATGAACTTGCCCATGTCGGTATTGACAATCTTATCGAAGAGAGCATTAGGTTGGAGGGAGACTCAGATACCATTCAAGGTATTTTATCTCCATAACAAGTATACATGTATATCCATCATGTACAAACGATTTATTTTGTGCTTCTGCTGGGTTAATGGTCAATAATCCCATTACGAACAGACAACGTATTTATGCAGGCCTTCTCTATGTTTTTTTTACGATAATGTATATTTCTTCTACCTGGGATTCCTTGCAAGGAGGTTCTTGTGATGGATAGTGATTTCAAATTAGAAGTTGTTTATTATGCCTCTGCCTTGACTTTTTTACAGCAGAGAATAACATAATATTCAAGTCAACTGACCTATCTTCTAGTCCTTCGAAACTCTAAATGCATTGTATATATTAGACCAAGGAAGACAGTAATAGAGATCACAATATTTATTGTGATTTATATGGTTAATGTGGGGTACTTTTCCCTTTATAGGTCACAGTTTATTTGACTTGTAGAGAGAGGACACAGATTTGTGATTTTAGTTTTTTTTACGTCTATTGCATAGTCTTTTGCTCTTTGTTTGAATGCTTGTTTCTCTTAGACTAGCAGATTTGAGTATATTACAAATTACAAAATAAATTGTTTGTTGGTCCATTGGAAATATACTGATTATATATCCTATTTGCAGCTGCAATGTGTACCTAGAAACCTTCGGATAGATGCAGTTGAAGAATACTCGGAGCCCTATGAGTTGCTAGGTTAATTATATATTGTTCTCAAATTCTTGAATTCTCATGGCATAGTTATTTTAGTCAAGGATGTAAAAGTTATTTTAAACCACAATTTAGTAGTTGAATGATAGCAAATGCTCTTTTAATCTAAAGTTTCATAAGAAATAATGATGAAGTTTCTTATTTCCTTACATCCTTTATTAATGATTTGATAGCAAATGCTCTTTTTTTGTAATCCACCCTTTTGATATTGGTGACCGATGTGATATCGATAGAATCCAAGTAGATTTCTCCTCCGAACCATAGTTTCATGTCTACTATATAATTACTAGTTTTGGGATTTAATGACTGCTTTCTCAATCCTAACATTGCAGATGACTGTAGAGGAGATGGATATATTGACTTTTATATTTTGAAATTTGACAATGAGAAGTTACATTATCCAAAATTATGTCTTAACACCAAACCATTCACGAACTTTTATAGAAGCCTTGACATGAATGACGCATTGGAATTTTTTGTTCATCTTCAACATCAGGGGAAACCATCGGGTCTCTAAAGGAAAAGGATAAAAAGGTGAGTTATTGGCTTCTTTTTTGTATTTCTACGTACCTTGCCTACTTTATGCAACTGCACAAATTTATTTCTTATGGTTCAAAATTATGCTACTGATGTGGGGATGCAATTCATTATAACAGTACTTCTTTCATTCTTTCTCCATTTAGCCTCTTTATTATTTATTATTGTAGAACTTTGAAGGTTGCTCCTTAAAGCTTGTCCTTAAAAGTTTAAAATCCTTCACAAATGAGTTAGTAACTAGCAAGAGGGAAGACAAGGAGGTGTCTACAAAATAGACAAGAAGGAACACAAAGAGGTGTCTACAAAATAAATGACCAGGGTGTTAGTAACTATCAAGACCGTCCTCACTACTGCTCCTTTTGGTTATTATATTCACACCAAGTTTTGGTTTCTTATATCTTTTCTGTATTAGAAGTTGTTTGTTGTCAATAATTGACTTATATATGAAATCAAACAATTACAGGTTTCACCTGCAAAGCTTGGACATCCTAATCGCGTACCCTGAGCTTGGAGATCCCAATGGCATGTATAGTATGAAATTCAGGGAGCAAGATCCAAGAAGAAGAAATTATCTATTTCATGGCAACCAAGGCAAGCTTTACTCTTTCAAAAAAAATTCAACTCATGACATTATTTACTCATTGATTGTATTTCTAGAATTCATTTTCATAAAGTCTCGAATTTCTAGATTCATTTTAGAATGTGTATTATCTTTATAGTAGTAGTTTAGGTACACTATTCCTCCCATTCATTATCATGTCTAACCATAAATTGAATTTATGGGACAACCTTGCTGGAGCTTCTCAGGAATTTAATGTGAAGGCGAAATACCTATTTGGAGTGTAGGTATTGATATCCACGAGGCTTGCCTGCTGGAACTGCACCAGCTGTTGCTAAAAACACATCAAGAACAACCAAAATAAAGATGAGGAACTTGCTGCATAAATAAAATAAAAATGGAAAATCTATTGCTTCTTTAGGTTTGGCTGAGTTAATTTCTTTTGAAATAAAGGTGAAGTGAAGGCTTTATATATAAAACCTGTTTTATATGTTATTCTATACTTATAAAGTTGACATGGTCGGGTCATCTGATTATTTGTGAAGCAGTTTTGCCAACACACTGTGATGAATTGTTTAAAATGCACATGCACAATTGTGTTGTATCCCTTGTAACATTGTTTGTAGAAAACAACAGAGAATATTATAAGACCGGTACTTTGTATCTATTCAGTCCAACTAGTTGTTTTGTTTATTTAGTAGGTTCGTAAGTATTGCTAGACTGGTATTCAGAATACTAATCTTATGTTAGGTTATTCTTGATACTTTCCTCACAAGCATAAGTATTCCTCTATGCAGGTAAGATTGTCTACTTCTCAATTAACTGGATTTGGTCCTGTGTAACTTTTAAGTGGTATCTTGGTTGTGTAGACATGGACACGAATACATACAGGAAACGTGTTCACAATATGACACTTTTTAGATCCTATATATTCTTAACTTCCATTTTGATTGTCGCTGCAAAAGTACATTTCTTATAATATATACATGGTCTGAAGCCCCACAACATTTTGATGGATTGGAGGACATTGTTCTCAAATTACAAAGCTTGGACTAAATTTAGCGTACATTGTCCCTCTTAAGAAGTATACTCATGAGGTATGAGTAGTATCTATTATATTTCCAATCCTTGGTCATATATAAACCATTTTTTTTCCATGTAATATTGCATTGTGTTGATCATGACACTGTGGTATAGAGACATAAGGTGACTTCTTTGTGCCACACAATGAATTACAATGTTGAGCAGAATCATTTCATACAACAATTGAGCATCTAATAACATAGCTCAAGTAAACGAGATACTCACAAAAAGATAACTTTTGTGATATTGCATTTTTAAATAAGTTTATATAAAGCACCATTTGTTCAATATTGTAATTTTAACCTTCTCGCTCCTTTAGTATTTCTTTACAATGTACTTTTGAAGGATTAATATATAATTAAACAAGAATTGTTGCTAACCCATGACTTGATTATCATATATGCTACAACCATGTTGCATCTTGTCTGAATCCATCTGCTAATCCAATCTGGACAGTGTTTCACAATAACTTAATAATATACATATATACTCTAATTTTTTGAAGAAGCTCTACAAATTCCAAAATTATTATGAAACTATTATAGAGTACCATTACCATTGGTGAATTGCTTATTTTACTGATTATCCAGTGAAAGGATAATTTCTTTTACCTGTGCAAAATGGTAATTAGTAAGGGGAACCATAGATACTGCTATTTCCCTAACATGACTAGTGGATTTTGATTCTTTGCTCTTATTCTAATCTTGTCATTGTGTTGAGAATGAGAGTGAAACTCACATATTCCATGAAAATTTGCTCAGTGGGTTTTGATCTTAGCTGCTTGCTCATGCATAATATTTTCAGTTACCAGATGCTGTCCTTCTAACTTGCTTTCATCTTTATTAATAGTAATCTCTCGACAACATAACTCTCTTTGGGATAATAAAAATTATGTCAATTTTCTTGTCACACTGTGTAGCTTTGTTAGGATTAAGAAAAGTTGTACATGTTCAACATTTTATCGTTAATCCTTTTTCCCTCATTATCTTATTTTGTGAACTGTCTTGCGCAGTTTGCAATCACTAATGTTCTTTTATTTTGTCCATTGGTCCAGAATATTGAGCAAGGGAAGACCTATAAGGAGTGATAATAGCTATTGCTGGTGGTCTACTAGACTTCTCCCAGGGCAAGTTTCTTATTTATTAATTTGATCATTTTACATTGCATCTAAATGAGAAACCTCTTTGCACAATTATATCCGTGAATGTTGAACTGTTTTTGTTTGTATTTGGAACGATACAATTTCTAGTCAACTTATTTCGAGAGTTTGTAGACCACTTAAGTATTTATTTCTTCAAATTGTGCATATTTCTTGATTTCCCTTAAGAATATGCAATGGAATCTATGTGTGTATTCTTAGGTGTTATTCTTGCATTCAAGGAAAGATACTGAAGTAATGGTGAAACTAAAGATATTTGTGATGCTAATGGTGTTGAAACTAAGCACACACTCATACATGACAAGATTTCTAGATAACACCCTTCTAGGAGATATTATAGAGGTTGCAATATGAGTATCAGATTCATAGCAATATTTCTAGAGTTAACACTAGCAAATGTGCTCAAGAGTTAACACTAGCAAATGTTTGTGTCGACACATTTTCTATACTAAGTTTATTTTGTGTGAAACAAAATACTGTACAAGTGTTCATATATTTTTTAGCCTTCATAGATACTTGTCATTCTTGTAGCATTAACTCTCTTTTTTTTACTTACAATCATTTTTTTTGTTTGCAGGATCACATGGACAACAAAGCCAATTTTTTGGAATATGTTCATATCATGAGATCTATCATTATTTTGGAAAAAGTAATGTTTGCAATGAAAAGATAATTTGTTGTTGGCTAATTTTTTGGGAATACACTGAATTCATGTATTTTTGCTTACATTATATTTGTCTAGTTGGAATACAACGATTGTGAAATAAAATACGTTTCTCCTTGAATGGGTTATTTGAAGTTAAATCTTTTGCATTATTGGACCATTTTATGAAAACATTATATTGGATATTATGTTGTGTACGAACTTGCTATTTATTCTCAAGTTCTTTGAATACAAATTACAATGTTTATAAGTTTCTTTTGAAGTAGGATTTTATATCTATGTTTCAAATACGATTTTTTATTTATTTATTATGATGAATCAATATAAAAAATTGTCTACATTAGCTTTTGCGACATCAAATTGTGTAGCAGAAAGTGTTTTTATATTTGTCTACATTAGCTTTTGCGACATGAAATTGTGTAGCAGAAAGTATTTTTATATTTGTCTACATTAGCTTTTGCGACATGTGTTATGTTGCCAATGTATCACCTTTCTGCGACACACAAGACACATGTCGCCAAATGTTATTTTATAAAAAAATTAGAACATGTCGCCAAAAGTGGGCATCTTCGGCGACATGATGGATTTGTGTCGCTAAATACTTTTCCAGACAGGGATACGACGACACACATGCGACATAGCGAGATATGTCGCAGAAAGGCATTGGCGACACAAATCCATCTTTTCACTACATATTGCGTATGTCACAGAAGATGCAATTTCTTGTAGTGTTAGGATCTAGCAGACTGCATTCTCAGTAACACCATGTTGCTAGAAGTGACGTTTGAGGGAACCAGGTCATTAAAGTGAGCAAACAGGTTGGAGTAATATATAGAAGTTTTATCGTGAGATAAATTAGATCATAACCTTAAGGATTAGCTAACCTCATTCTGAAGAATCAATAATATCCTAAGGACCCTTCATAGGTGGCCTATACTCTGGTATGAGTAGGAGTTCGTTATCTTCAGCCTGATTGATCATCCGAAGCCCAAAATCGTTCTAGTGACCCGAAGATTAATCCGCCATCGACCTTACTGTTATCCCTTCCGACATGAATTCTTGTCCTAATTGGCGAGTGTAACCCCTATTCTCAAAAATTTAAAAAAAATTTATTTATTTATTTTGAATTAAATGATAATTTTAGAATTTTATAAATATTTAATTATTAAGGGTGATGGTATTATTACTATTACTAACGACTTTTAGGATATATCCCAAGAGAACACCCGTGGACCGAAACCAAATTATCGTTGGGCCTTAGGAAAACCATATATATATATATATATATATATATATATATATATATATATATATATATATATATATATATATATATGCAAATGACCTCTAGCCTAGTGGTTAAGAGAGATGCATGCGGCCCAAGTGGTCGGGAGTCAAGTGGTCGGGAGTTCGAGCCCCAGTGGAGACGAGTTCACCACAATTACCCATTGCTTCAAAATATATATATATATATATATATATATATATATATATATATATATATATATATATATATATATATATATATATATATATATTCAATTAGTGGCACCTCTAACCTCTGAACTAGCTAACCTATGGGTAAAGCAAGGAACCCAAGCCCAATTATTCGCCTCTCCTTATATATATTTAAGTTGTACTGTTATGAAAAAAAAACTAGCCGCAAAGGTTTCTTGCTGTATCCCATTAGCTCACCTGCTCTTCCATGGTACTTTTCTTTCAGCACCATCATCACCAGCCCGTACTGCCGCGACAGAAGCAGACCTCTTCCCCTCTCTACTCTACACTATGCAGCCTCCATCGTACAAATCACCGACATCCAGCTGCCTGAGCTTTTTCGATCCGCTGCCATCATGTTCAGTGGCCGAGATCACCACCATGGCGACCACCCCTTCCGAAAAAACTGACCCATGCCTCCTCCGTCGTACCGAGCTTTCGCACGAGCCCCGCTGCGCAAAAGCGCCAGTCCCGAGTTCTTCTCTCCGCCATACTCGATCCCTCGGTCAGCCACCAACAATAGACCAGATCACCGCGCACATCGCCTCCTCGACTGTTACTTGTACATACCAATGTACTCTACGGCATGACTCGATGTGCTGGCTACTACAACCGATCTGGATACCGTCAAGGAGGGCCTATTATCCCCTCCTCGACAACGAACCGCCTCCTTACTACTGCCCAACTCCAGCTAATATATATATATATATATATATATATATATATATATATATATATATATATATATATATATATATACTCCTCCAGTTGTAAAGCAAAGCTGCTCCTTTGGGTTCAGAATCTTTCATTTTAAGTTCGAAAGAAGTAGCAGTACCATTAAATAAAATGGCAAAGAAGAAGATTACGAGCATACTGCAGCTTTACAAATTGAAGAAAATAGAAGCAAAGTTTATAAGGTATATTTTTCTCTTTAACCCTCCATAGCTTTAGTTATTTCATTTTAAACCTTAAACAATGAATAACTATAAAAGTGCATAATATAGATTGCCCCTTCCTAATTGGTGATAGTGCTTCTTAGCTACACTTCTTCAAATAGAACCTTTCCTAAGCCTACAACTGTTCTGTTGTATATCAAACCGCAACTACTTCGGCCATTTGGTCATTGGCCTTATAATAATAATAATTTAGTATATATTTTATATGTATATATAAATACCAACAGTTTCTTGAGCATAAATATTATATTATTATAAATGATTTATTACGGGTTTATTTTATAAGATTATTCATATATAATTTCTAAGTTTGGAGGACATGGGTCCCGACACGCATTTTTTTGCAAACCGGATCCCAATGTCCGGGTCAACGGGTCATTTTGAGATCGGCTCGCCGGAATCCAACCTTTGACATACGGTTGGGTTTGTATCAAAAACTCGGACCCGTAGACATGTAATTTGACGACTTTAGAGTCTATAGACTCTGGCACATTTTTCGGTACAAAGCGGGTCCAACGGCGGACACCATTTTGACCCGAAATTATCGTTTTACCCCTGTGTCCAAAATTGGACTTAAGGATAGGCAATCCTAGCTAATTTGACTATTCTGAAAATATTTGTAATATCTATTTCAGCATTCGAAGACTCTTGCACGAGTTTGACTATTGTGGCTCACTGAGTAGTATAGTATTATTGGTTTCACCATCTAAGGACCTCAGGCAAGTGCACTTTCTGATTGCTTTCAATTCACAGTAGTTTGAATTTCATGTTTATACATATGCTCTCTTTTCTAATGACATGTGGTCACACGGATTAGTATCATGGATTAGTTTATACCTCTTGACTGTCATTTACATGATTACCATGCTTGCGACTTGATTCCATGAGTACTAGCTAGGCGGGGAAGTATCTTAGGAGACATGTGAACTACCCCCCTTTATATCCCAAAATATCTACACTTGACAAATAGCAGCATCACACAACACGTGCAGGGATGCCAGATTTAATCCTTAGTCGTTCACATGTCGAACAAGGTATTTCAAAACACATAAGATAGTTGTCTTCTACTTGTTCTCCTTATTTTTTTCACCACTTACCATGACATCCTAGTTACATGTTTTTCTCTAGTTGATACATCTTGTTGTAGAGTTACCTACTTTCTTTCTGGACATGCCATGACATCAGTTACTTTCTAGTTTTTTTTTACATACGTTATTTTCATGTCTTGTAAATTCTGTTGCGTTTTCGCATTGCCGTCGGTTTGTGTGCTTATTCCATTCCTAACTGGAAACCAACATTTTTAGGTTATTTGTGGCTTCATTTAGCAATAGGAGATACGGGTGTACTTGCAGGCAGAAACCTAGAAATTAGATAGAAGTGGTATCATTTTCATTAATTGTAAGAATCTTCTATTTTCTTTAAATATAAAAGTTGTAATCAATTTAGAAATATGAATGAGCAATAAATGTTATATTTATGTCATTTTGAGCATCATGGCATTGACAGCGTTCTACCGTCGACTCTGCGGCGTAAGTTGGCTTGGACACACAGTTGTATCCTGAAAAACGGGTGCGAATCGTGACAAGTTTTTGTGGTGGCCCATGCAGGTCAGTCTTCGCAAATTATGTGAACTCGTGGTAGTACTATATTAGTCGTAATGCTGCGAGCCTGCGACTAAAAAATGCTCTTTCACAACTAGGAGTAAGTCAATTTTAGGAGAATGGTTTGGACTAGGAGTCCCATATTCAATTTAACCATTGGGTAGTTAAGATTGGTATACAGGCCATGTGATTTAGGTAGGATTCAACCCTTACCATTGATTGTGACATTTATTTTATCCCCTTTGCTCCTTCTTCCTCTCTAACTAATGGCAGCTCTCCCATTTAATGACAACAGAACAGAGAGAGAGAGAGAGAGTAAATTAATTATTTTATGGACAAGGCATAGTAAGGATACTGTATTGTACATATACATTTGTGCGTATTATATTAGTTAGTATTATTGAATTGGGTTCAATGTTATATATATATAATTGTATTGAGATATATTATGATTGTATTTGTTATTGTATTTAGTATTATGTACATTGTGTTTAGGAAATGAAATAGATATAAGAGTATTATGTTTCTGTTTAAATATCGGGTTTAGATATGGGCTGGTTTTAAATGATTAATATGTTTAGTCCATATTCCTTAGGCAAGTTTACATCTATGGATTTCTTTGGATAATGAATATCACATAGTTAGCACGGAAATATATGTATATATAATACTTTTTTTGGGACACGAGATTAATTTTATTATGGTCTAAT
The DNA here is from genome assembly GCA_029216955.1 of Iris pallida. Lineage (NCBI taxonomy): Eukaryota > Viridiplantae > Streptophyta > Magnoliopsida > Asparagales > Iridaceae > Iris > Iris pallida. The sequence continues at coordinate 6,818,871 of JANAVB010033220.1, forward strand.
ATTTGTTTTGTTTTAATATATAGATTTTGGGTTTGGTCTGTTGTACTTGGTCAGGTTGAAATAAATATTTTTATACATAATTCACTTGGGGCTTTTAAAACGTAGTTGGGCTATGTGAGTATATGAGTATATATATATACATGCATAGGTAAATGGAATAGAAGATCTATCCTTGTTTGGCTTTGACCATTACCTTCCCTAGCCACTCACTTTATTTTAAATTGATACTTGAAATGACACACACTCACACCTCTCACATCTCGGCCCCTTAAAAACTGTTGAATTGTCTTACCTGCCCAAGCCATATTACTATATATTTGCATAAGTAATCACCTTTCCTAAAGGTTAATACTCTATATCCATCCATTGACTTTTGAGGTTAACATGATCCAATCATACCTATATTTGTTTCAACTCGATTTTGTTGGAAACTAAAGGTGTACATAAGTTTTTCCTCAAATTTTCGAGCATTAGAGGAGAAAAAAATTATATTTCTTTTGTCTTCGTTCATTTTCTTCTTAATCGGTCGTATGATTATCAAATGAATAATTTTGCTTCGAGTACAGATACTAGACATTTTCCATCATGATCGAGTTGTTTGAAACATCAAAAACTTCCTTGAAAGATTCTTATATGCAGAGTTTGAAAGAATATTCGATGACCTATGATGGCAAGGCAGTTGCGCACTGTCAGCACTTATAGAACTATCGAGACTACGGGTTCTCTGCATCCAGCAGCGCACTGGCGTGGCAGGACCCCTAAGTCGAAGTAGTTTCAAATAAGAGTAGAATATCGAGTATTATGAAAGCTATGCTTCGTCTTTCCTATCAATCTTGAGTTCTTTTGTAAATATTGGATAAGGTCGATAGAGTATTCGGTACCATATCATTACCGAATCACGATACCAAAGGTTTACTGCAGCCAGATGTACACTGGCGGGGTAGGAATTCTCGGTAAAGTGACTTCACCTATATGTATGGTTTTTTGAATGTTGTAGAGACTATATCCTTACGGCATGTCACTGTTGATTTTCACGTTTTACAACTCCATGAACTCTCGATTAAAGTTCGATCAGTTCTTACCCTTTCATTTCTTGAACCATTTCTGTATTCTGTCGTATCGTTATTAGTTTTCCTAGAAGTCCTCTAAACCTAATTTGATTTCCTTCCACTAGATTCATAATCACCTCTACATTATGATTCTAGGATCATGCCTACACAATCGATTGTGTTAGAATGGTCTCGATTTAGATCATCCTTAATGACTTTTCGATCACAACTAGACTATTCAATTCTATTTCAATAGTGCCAATTCACATGTTATCCTAGAATTCGATTCTATAATCGTGCCTAAATAATTTTGCTTAACTAGTTGTTCGTACCAAAATGATTTTAATTTTGATCAACCTTAAACAGTTTTGACCATGACTAAATTATAATCGTGCCTATATTTCAATTTGATTATAACTAAGGTTTATATTTACAATCCAACTATGACCATAACTATTTTGATCATGATCGTGCTCGTGCCAAGTTTCTAATTTTTATCATGTAGGGATGACCTGCTTGATTAGCCTTCATCGTGACTGTATTTTAACTTATATCCAAGCGACTATAACTTTGATCATTCCTTAGAAAATTGGTCATGACTAGACCATGCTGACTATAGTTTGGTCGTGCCAAACCATTTCAATCTTGATCGTTCTTAAAAATAGTTGCACGTCAACTAGACCATTTGAACAAATGTTGATCGTGCCCAATCACATCCTCTTTTTTCCTATTAATTTTATTATTTTTATCATATCCGCGATTGCGCGTGACTAAATTGATCATGAATCGTATCATCCCCTTGATTATATCAATTATCGTCCTTACTCGGATCGACTAAAATTTTGTTCCTTGATTATATTTTCAGTCACACCTAATTGTGGCCCTTGAGAATTCTTGGATGAAATATTCTAAGGTGGGTAAATAGTAAGCCCACTCCCCGAATTTTGAAAGGTTGTTTTGAAAAAAAAATTCTAATCCTATTGTAGATGTTTTTTGAAATAAAAGAAGTTTTTCCAAAATTTTCTTTTAAAATATATTTTTAAAATGACAGAAATCAACTTTTAAGAATTATGCCATTACCAAATATTTTTAGGATTTTAATTTATAAATATATTTGGATGATATTAAATATTATGTTATATTTGAATAGTGACAAATTACTAGATGAAGTTTTACTAGATTTGTTTAAATCTATGCAAATGAATTTTTGAAGTTAATTGATAACATTTAGTGTCCACTTAAGGTTATTTATCAAATATTATATTTAGATTGATTAAAAGTATTTTTATGATTATCAATAAAATCTAGAATTATTTTTAAATTATTATGTATTATGCATGATTTATTGGAGTTAGTATTTATTTTAGAATCTGGGGAAGTATTGATCAACCAAGTCCATCTATTCTGTTAGTCCTTAAATTCGAGGACAAATTTATTTCTAAGGTGGGTAGATTTGTAACCCCTCTTCTCAAAAATTTAAAAATATTTTATTTATTTATTTTGAATTAAATAAAATTTTTTAGAATTTTATAAATATTTAATTATTAAGGGTGATGGTATTATTACTATTACTAACGACTGTTAGGATATCTCCCAAGAGAACACCCTTGGACCGAAACCAAATTACCGTTGGGCCTTAGGAAACCCATATATATATATCAATTAGTGGGACCTCTAACCTCTGAACTAGCTAACCGATGGGTAAAGCAAGGAACCCAAGCCCAACTCTTTGCCTCTCCTTATATATATTTAAGTTGTACTGTTATGAAAAAAACCCTAGTCGCAAAGGTTTCTACCTCTATCCCATTAGCTCACCTGCTCTTCCATGGTACTTTTCTTTCAGCACCATCATCACCAGCCCGTCCTGCCTCGACAGAAGCAGACCTCGTCCCCTCTCTTCTACTCTACACCACGCAGCCTCCATCGTACAAATTACCGACATCCAGCTGCCTGAGCTTTTTCGATCCACTGCAGTCATGTTCCGCGGCCGAGATCACCACCATGGCGACCACCCCCTCCGACAAAACCGACCCATGCCTCCTCCACCATGCCGAGTTTTCGCACGAGCACCGCTGCGCGAAAGCACCGATCCCGAGTTCTTCCTTCCGCCACACCCGATCCCTCGGTCAGCCATCAACAATAGATCAGATCACCACACACATCTTCTCCTCGACTGTTACTTGTACATACCAATGTACTCTGCATGACTCGATGTGCTGGCTACTGCAACCGATCGGGACACCGTCAAGGAGGGCCTGTCATCCCCTCCTCGGTAATGAACCGCCGCCCCCGACAACCTACTGCCCTACTCCAGCCAATATATATATAAATACTCGTCCAGTTGTAAAGCATTGCTGCTCTTTTGGGTTCAGAAGCTTCCACTTTAAGGTCAAAAGAAGTAGTAGTACCATTAAATAAAATGGCGAAGAAGAAGATTATGAGCATACAGCAGCTTTGCAAATGGAAGAAAAGAGAAGCAATGTTTATTAGGTATATTTTTCTCTTTAACCCTCCGTAGCTTTAGTTGTTTCATTTTAAACCTTAAACAATGATAACTATAAAAGTGCATAAGATACATTGGCCCTTCCAAATTAGTGATAGTGCTTCTTAGCTACACTTCTTCAAATAAAACCTTTCCTAAGCCTACAACTGTTATGTTGTATATCAAACCGCAGCTACTTCTGCCATTTGGACATTGGCCTTATAATAATAATAATTTAGTATATATTTCATATGTATATTTGTTATATAAATACCAACAGTTTCTTGAGCATAAATATTATATTATCATAAATGATTTATTACGGGTTTATTTTATAAGGTTATTCATATATAATTTCTAAGTTTGGAGTACATGGGTCCCGGCACGCATTTTCGTGCAAACCGGATCCCAATGTCCGGGTCAACGGATCATTTTGAGATCGGCTCGCCGGAATCCAACTTTGGACATACGGTTGGGTTCGTATCAAATCACCGGACCCTAGACATGTAGTTTGACGAATTTAGAGACCATAGACTCTGGCACATTTTTCGGTGCAAAGTGGGTCCAACGGCGGATACCATTTTGACAAAAATTTACCGTTTTGTCCCTATGTCCTGAATTGGACTTAAGGATAGGCAATCCTAACTAATTTGACTATTCTGAAAGCATTGGTAATATTTATTTCAGCATCCAGAGATTCTTGTATGAGTTTGACTATTGTAGCTCACTAAGTGGGATAGTATTATTGGTTTCACCAGCTAAGGACCTCAGGCAAGTGCACTTTCTGATTGCTTTCGATTCACAGTAGTTTCCATTTCATGTTTATACATATGCTCTCTTGCTTGATGACAAGTGGTCACACGGATTAGTGTCATGGATTAGTTTATACCTCTTGACTATCATTTATATGATACCATGCTTGCGACTTGCTTGATTCCATGAGTACTAGCTGGACGGGGAAGTATCTTAGGAGACGCGTGAACTACCCCCTTTACATCCCAAAATGTCTACACTAGACTAATAGCAGCTGCACATGACACGCGTAGGGTGCCGGATTTACCCCTTAGCCGTTCACATGTCGAACAAGATATTTCAAAGCACATAAGATAGTTGTCTTTTACTTGTTCTCCTTATTTTCTTCACCACTTGCCATGACATCCTAGTTACATATTTTTTTGAGTTGATACATCTTGTTGTAGAGTTACCTACTTGCTTTCTAGACATGCCATGACATCAGTTACTTTCCAGTTTTATTTCACATACGTTATTTTCATGTCTTGTGAATTCTATTGTGTTTTCGCATTGTCGTCTGTTAGTGTGCTTGTTCCATTTCCGACTGAAAACCAATATTTTTAGGTTAGCTGTGGCTTCACTTAGCATTGGGAGATACGGGTGTACTTCCAGGCAAAAATCTAGAAATTAGATAAAAGTGGTATCATTTTCATTAATTGTAAGAATCTTGTATTTTCTTTGAATATAAATATTATAAAGGTTGTAATCAATTTAGAAATGTGAATGAGCAATAAATATTATATTTAACTCATTTTGAGCATCATGGCCTTGACAGTGTTCTACCGCCGACTCTGTGGTCTAGGCTGGCTTGGACACGTACTTGTATCGCGAAAAGTGGGTGCGGGTCGTGACAACGAGCACTTTCTCATGACTTTTCAACAACCACTCCTTCTATTTATGCAACGAGTACAATCTATATTCCTTTTTTAAGTCGTGCCATGATAAGGATAAATCTTTAGTTGCCATGCCACCTTCCATACTCGTCCTTCCTACACTAATTCTCGATTTAGTCAAGGTGACTTAACTCTTCATACGCCTAGTTATATTTGATTTCCTCGAGATTAATTTCTTTATCCTTTTATATCGTGCTTTTCTTTAATTTCGAGGACCAAATTTTCATGATAAATAGATTGTAAGCCCCCCTAAATTTTAGGGTTTTGCTAGGATTACCGATTAATTAGGATAAATTTGTTCCAACTAAGATGATAAATCAGTGCTTCATGAACATCCACTTACTATTTATATCATTTGGTGTCCCCTACCCTGACATTGATATTCGGAGCATAATACTAGCTATTACCTACCAACAAATTTCATATACAAGACCTAGGCGAGTCCACCTTTATTTAGGTATATCATGTTTCACTCAAACATGTTCTCTTGTACTCTATCTTTTTGATGCGACTTCTTGGTCAAAAAGGCCAATTATAACCCTTATTGTAATATCGATGTACTTCTCGACTTCAATTGGAGACCCAACCTCGACCCAACATAGAGTTATGATCTACTCGAAGCCCACTACGCACATGCTACTAGTTTGCCACTCAATTGAGTCCTCATGTTCTACTCATACACAAAAGTCACAGAAGTTGCATCTTCGGACTTACGGAACCTATTTAACCAACCTGACTTGGAACTAGACAAACCACTGGAGTTAGAACCTATTCTACGTTATCCTAACCTAATAGGAATGGTTTATATTAATTTTATGGGATTTGTCAAGCCAATATAGATTTAAATTCATGATTCATTTAATCAAAGATCGATGTCCAATTAAGAAAACCACTAAAACTTGTTAAACCTATTCATGTATATCTCCATATTTGGACTATAAAACCTAACTTTATGAAATAGATCCATGCACCTATTATATAGTCCCCATCTCTTGGTCTACGAATCCTCCTTCTATAAATTTTCTAACCTTATCTCTTCGTAGCCTATGTTATGCGATAAATGGAATCCCTCCGTACAAACATGTTTTCGGTTATGCTCGACCAAGACTGCTCATATTGTCTTGATGAAGTATAGCCAATATATAAGCAATGTTAAATAGGTAATACCTAGACTTCCTTTAGAGTCAAAGACTATGATCAGAAGTACCTCATATTCTCGTACATCTCCTTAAAATTTTACCTTCTTAAAACTCCTATAACTGTACTTTCCACGATTAACCAATTTTTATAAGTTGGGTAGAGTCATAAACTAAGAGTACCCTATCTCTTAGAATGTAACATAAAATTCAGATCCTATCCATAGCTTCTTTCTCACCTCCTCAGGAATAGAGGTCCAACTTGAGGTACTTAACATTTCTCTCGTATTTAATCTTTTGTTCTTTTATATTATGATTTATTTTAATTTCGAGGATGAAATTTTTATACGTTGGGTAGGATATAATCCCCCTAAAAATTTAAATCTATATATTATTTTTAATTTCTCTATATATTAATTTTTCCTAAAGCTCATGTTATTTTTTTAGAAATAACAATAATATTTTTTTTGGTATATACATACGTATAGTATGTGAATTAAAATATATAACTGAGTATAAGTAATAAATAAAGAATGTACATATGCAATATACATATATTGATAGGTATATTGGGAAGAACTTTCTATGTTTTTTTAGATTTTATTTAAATTTTTTGGGAATTTTAGGAATTTTCATTAATTATATAGAAATTAAGATTTATACGAATAATAATATTAATGATACTAGCAATAATAAAATAATACCCAATAATTTAAACATGTAATATTATTTTAAAAATTATTATTTTTAGATATTTTATATAATTTGAAGTTTTTATTTGGATTAGAATTAGATTTCCTATTAATTGTTTAAATAGGTTATATATATATATATATATATATATATATATATATATATATATAGCACATCGAGTCGTGGTGTACTGGTAACACCACCGTGCACCGGAGGTGATTAGGGCCGGGTTCGAGCCCTCCCTCCCACGGAGGTGGCTGGGGGACGGTAGCCACGGCCTCCGGGCCAAGGTCGGATGGAGTCGTCCATCGGCTTTGGTTTAAAATATATATATATATATATATATATATATATATATATATATATATATATATATATATATATATATATATATATATATATATTTATTTATTTATTCAAGAAGGAGATTTATTGATGTATCAGGCACAAAATGCTGAAGCCTATACAAATAAAAGCGACCAGCACAAAAAGACAACAAAAGCCAAAATGAGGTCAGAAGCAGCCAAAAAGACTTGTTGTCCCGGACCGAAGGTTAGGACAGCGCTATCCAGAAACTGTCCGGAGAGTGTGTGCAGTGTCTGCTGATTTTGAGACTCTGACGGAGGACCTCCCAGTTCAGCTGAGAGGGGTTGTATTGGCGTCCTTTATATCTATATTTATTTCGGTTCTTTCATAGAGCCCAAATTTCGTCGACCGCGATGAACTGAAGGCCATGCGATTTGTCCCAGCTGGCGAGGAAATCGTTGAGGCCCCCGACACGGTGATCAATTCCGCAACGGCACGAGAGGCCGGACCACATCTGAGTGGCGAGGTTGCCGAAGAATAGGTTGTGTTCGGCGGTTTCTGAGTGGTACGAAGTGCAGCAATGATACTTAGAGGCAAGGCTGTAACCGATGGAGGTGAGGGAGTCGTCGGTGGGAAGCTTACTGCGGTGAGCTCTCCAGATGAGGATTGACCATTTGTTGGGGATGCAAGAATGCCAGAAAGGGTCAATCAGCGGTGAAGGAGTGTCAGGTCCTCTCACCACGAGCCCGGCGAAAGCTATCGTGAAGGTGCCACCGGGCGTGGCAGCCCATGTCAGAGCGTCAGGGATTTTATTGAGCTGGACGTCTGCAGCGGCAAGATCGGCTGACGGTACCGGTCCCAGCCAATGTCGGACCCGGTCCCATCTCCACCCGGAGTCGCTATCCCATAAGTCTCGGATAGTGCAATTAAGGGGGCGGTTGTGGAAGGTTGAAGGACGATATTGCCGAGCCAGCGCTCGTGACGCAGCGATGAGATGTCATTACCAATCTGCAGGCGGATGAGGGGTTCAGCGAGATGTCGACCATGCAGGATACGGCGCCAGCATACCGACGAACGATTGTTAGCGACGGCCGTCACGGGATGAGAATGACGGAAGTATCTAGCCTTCATGAATCTAGTCCAAATGGAGTTTTTCAATCGAACTTTCCACCACATCTTCATTGAGTAGGCATCAATGATGTGCGCTAGTCTGCTGAAGTCCAGGCCACCCGCTTCGGTTGGTTTGGCCATAGTATCCCAGCTGGCCCAGTGGTGCTTGTCCTTGCCGTCGAGATGTCCCCAAAGGAACCTGGCAAAGAGGGACTCTAACGAGGATAGAACCTTCTTGGAGGGAGCACACGGCCAAGGTATAGATGGGGATGGAGGATAGGACATGCTTGAGAAGGATCATCTTGTCGCCTGGAGAGAGGGTCGCATTATGCCATCCCGCGACTTTTGATTTGATTTTGTTCACCAGGCCGTCGAAGATGCCCGAGTTAGATTTGTCGTACACTAGCGGGCACCCCAGGTAGGAGAACGGCGAATAAGCGGTAGAAAAGGAGGTTAGGTTGGCGAGGGACGTCGAGTGGCTCCTGTCAGCTTTGTGGTGGGTGTAGATGACGCTTTTACCTGCGTTGATTCGTTGGCCTAAACATCTGGTGTATTTCTCAAGCATACAGCATACTACCTCTACCGATCCGACGTTGCTGAATGAGAAGATGAGGATGTCATCGACGTAGGCCAGATGAGTAATTAGAGGGCAGCCAGTGGTGGTATAAAAGTGGTGCAACCTGGGGGTGTTAGCTATGTTGTTAAGGTTTCTGCTGAGCGCTTCGGCCGCGATGATGAAGATGGTAGAGGTAAGAGGGTCCCCCTAACGGACCCTGCAGCTGGATTTGAAGAAACCATCGGCTTGTCCGTTGATGACCATGGAGAACCAAGAGTTGCTTATGGATCTGAAGATGATATCTATCCACTTCTCCGAGAACCCAAACCACCGAAAAAACCCAAATCATGAATTTTCAGTCTAGACGGTCATAAGCTTTTTTCATGTCTAGCTTGATGGCAACGTTCCCCCTAGACGGAAACTTCATGCAAATAATCATTTCCTGAGCGAGTAAGATGTTGTCAGTGATGTTCCGCCCCGGATCGAAGACGCTTTGTTCCTCGAATATAATCTTGGGAAGAAGTATGGACATGTGGTTCGTGATGATCTTGGAGATAATTTTGTTGGTGAAGGTGCATAAGCTGATAGGTCTGAAGTTGTTGATGGTCTCCGGGTTTTCTTTTTTTTGTGATTAAGATGAGGTTGGCGCAGGAGATGGCTTTTGGGTAGCATGCACCTTGAAAGAAAGCCACAATGGCCTCATAAAAGTCTGATTTGATGATGTCCCAGCAAGAGCGGAAGAAAACATCGGAGAAACCATCCAATCCTGGAGCGCTGTGTTCGTTGAGGGCCCAGACTGCGGACTTGACTTCCTCTTTGGAGGGAGGGGACAGGAGCTGCACGTTCTCTGCTCGGAGATCAAGCTGGGGACCTTCGCCTAGAACACCTCATCCTTAACGATGACCTCTATGGAGAATAGTTTGGTGTAGAAGTTTGCGGCAGCCACGTTGAAGCTTCGCTGGTCTTTGACGATTATGCCGTTCTCGTCCGTGATCTTGTGCAGGTTGAGCTGATTTCTACGGCCTTTGACACATGCGTGGAAGAAGCCAAAATTTCTGTCGCCTTTGGAATCCCAGGTTAATCTGGCTTTCTGCTTCCAGAATTCCGTCTCGATCTTTAGCCAAAAATTAAGAAGAGCTTTTATTAGGTTGAGTACGGCAAGGGCCTCCGACGATCTTTCCGATGCGAAGATGATCTCGGCACGAGTGACGTCATCCTCCGTCATCTTAATCATTTGGAAAATGTTACCAAAAGCGAGTTTGCTCCAAGTCGACAAAGCACCCCTGGTAGCTTTGAGCTTGGCTGCCACGTGGACAAAGGGTCGGTATTGCTAGCCGACCTCCAGACGGAGGCGACGATGTTCTTGAATTGAGGGTGATAGATCCGAAAATCTAGGAAGCGGAAAGGTTTCTTAATCAGTTCGAAGTTGTTGCTGATCTCGATTAGGAGAGGGGAGTGATCCGACTCGGTGGTGTTGATGTGGGAGAGGTTAGAGATGAGGTCCATATCGGCCCAACGGTTCGAGACCAAGGCTCGGTCCATGTGAGAGTATTTCCTACGGGTGCCTTCCTGTATGTTATACCAGGTGAATGCATTATCGGAGAACGGGAGGGGAGACAAGTGGGCGTTGAAGAGAAAGGTGTTAAAGTCATTCATGGCCGGCTGGGGGGTGGGCGGCCTCCTGACTTTTCATCTCTGTGCGAAATGGTGTTGAAGTCTCCGAGACAGAGCCATGAAAGGTTATTGAGGAGGATGCGAGTGTCCATTAGGGCGTCCCACAGCATCTTGCGTTCGACGAGGTCATAGCTGCCGTGGACAACTGAGAAGAGGGATCGAGACGTAAGAGAGGGGAGCTCTACCCAGCAGGATAGCACCTGTTTCGAGTCGTTGACGATACCGAATTTGCATTCGGTGGTGAAGAGGATCCATATATCGTAGCATCCGGCGACCGCGGACGGGAAGCTGAGTTGTTGCTGGATGGATTTGAGTTTTCTTTGAGGGATTTTAGGCTCGATGACAACTAAAATATCGACCTGGTAGATTTTCTTGAGGTATATATATATATATATATATATATATATATATATATATATATATATTAAAAAATATTTGGTTACCAAAACCGATAGCCGACCTCGAGTACATATATATATATATATATATATATATATATATATATATATATATATATATATATATATATATATATATATATAATATTCGTTTACCAAAAGTATATATATATATACATATACTTTTGGTAACCGAATATTTTTTAACCGAATATATATACATATACTTTTGGTAACCGAATATATATATATATATATATATATATATATATATATATATATATATATATATATATATATACAGAGATCATAATTTTTAAGGAAAAACAACCAAACCCTAACGTAAAACTGTCACGCCCCAGAACCAGAATACTGGAGAGCGGGGGCAGACACAACCAGCTACGTATATAGAAGTGTAATCCATCTCGATATACGGTCGCGGCTGTCTAGATGTATGAGGGTTTATCTACAAGCCATCAGTCTCTTATGGTCAAGAACAAGCCTAGTGTCTCAATCTCAAGCAAGTAATAATAGTTACAAGATGTTAGGCCATCTGATATTTAATAGTAAGGCATCCCATACATATTATATACAGATGATCATGAAGCTAGTCGTACAAAATGCGAGGACTAGCAGAAGTTTCAGTCATACATTATCAATCCTAGGATTTGTCAATCATGTTAGAGCCCTTAGGCAGACAAAAAATATAACTATTCAACACGAGCTAACACTTGCTCGGCGGCTAAACGCCTCAAGAGAATAATTTACAATAGAGTAGGAGATCAAAATGAAACCCACTCGTTGCCAGGGTTACGTCTAGTGTTCACCATATAGCTGGAAGGCTGTGAGATCCTCGGGTGCTGCTCCAAAATCTGGCCATACAAAACCAGTTAGGTCAGACCCCAGAAAGAGCAAGTGCCACAAAGGAGGCTTCACTAAAGAAATAAAACCAGCATGTCAGAACATAAACAAGAATAAATAACAAGAAGACATGAAATATAAATGGGGCAATAAATGACGAAAGGACGAGGAACTATTCCGAAGCCAGGTTACAATCCTTAAACCAAACAAGGACCGGGGTTGTAACCATTCGCCTGAACAAAACCGAATCTCTAGCCATTTATTGCTAAGTGTAAAGCGTAATCAAGCTTGTCTTGAGATAGCCATGTACAAGACTAGACAGGATTGGACTTCATCCAACATTTACGGCCAAGCAAAGAGTACGGCTTGATACTTTAACTAACTAGGGCTATCACAAGCCTAGTTACTAGCAAGATGCAATGAGATGTTTCGATAGTCACAAGCCCTGCAGCTATCCAGGTTATCCAGGCGAGGTTCATGTAATAGTTATCAAGAATTATTAGGTGACTTAGAGTGCAACACATGACAGCATACATATTACTTGTTTCAAGAAGTGCCCTACATGACAGTGGGCTGGAAATGTGCCCTACTCGACGACAGGCTACAAGTCCACTCAAGGCGCCCAGATAACGGGATCGCCTGTAACTTGAAACATCTCTCTATATGAGCTACTTTGATCAATATAGTAATTAATATAGTCAAATTCAGCATGAATCCCTGACCGTGGTAACCAGGGATGCAAGTCCTAGACATGATGTGAGACGAGACTGGTAGCTTATACAAGCACATTCAAGAACAATCACCCATGGTGTCAAGACGAGTTAATATTCAGCATGTCAAGATAGTCGTCGCAACATCATTCATGATTACAAGTTAGACTTACTTATCAAGATTACTTGTCAAGAGTACGCCACGGTGGGCAACTATCAAGATTACTTATCATGTCAAGAGTACGTCACGACGGACCACCATAAAAAATTATTACGTCAAGTTACTTGTCAAGAGTGCACCACGACGGACCACTATCATGTCATGTTACTTGTTACTTTGTAAGAGTATGCCTTAACAGGCCATTATTGTGTTCTATCCTTACATTATCATAAATAAGAGAAACTTGCATAAAATAGCTAGTAACATATTCTTGAAGCCAAGGAAAAGATCTACGACTTTCATGTTGGAGGTTGAGAGAAATTCTGGCCACAAATCAGCCAAATAGGACATAAAACAGCCAAAAACAGCCAAAATAGGCACTATGCGGCACTTTGTGGCCAAGGCACTATACAACTATGTGGACTGGCACTATGCAGCACTATACAGCCATGCGGCCAGCACTATGTGACACTATGCAGCCATGCAGACTGGCACTATACAGCCATGCGGCCAGCACTATGCGGTACTTTACAACCATGTAGACTGGCACGATGCAGTACTATGCAGCCATGCAGACTAGCACTATGCGGCACTATATAGCCAAACGGCCAACACTATGCGGCACTATACAGCCTTGCTGACAGGCACTATGCGGTACTATACAGCCATGCGGACTGGCACTATACGATACTATACAGCCATACGGCCAGCACTATACAGTACTATGCAGCCATGCGGCCAGCACTATATGGCACTATTTATCGTCCCTACCAGAACCAGGACAGATGAACATAGAAGATGTCTAAAATTTGCTTTGGCCAAAACTTTCTCAAAATAAGTCCAAATCTAACTTTTCAAAGGTCAAAATTGTGTAAAATCAAATTCTCTACCACATGGAACACTTAGTTTTCGAAAACAAGTAAGTTTGATAGATCAAAATCCAAAAAAACTAAAAATGGCATAAACTTAGATCTACAAGAAAATATCCACCAAATTGAAAAATGCCAAGTTCTAAAGTGTCATAGAATCATGTAAGAAAGACAATAGAACAAATAGAATTAGGTTCCTCCATGAAGTAAGTTGCACTTGCTTAGGGTTTCTTGGTAGGTGGAAAAAGTTATGAGGAAGAAAAAAAAGTAATAAAGAGTAAAGAAAGAGAAAGAAAGTAGTTAGGGGTTTATAAAGAGAGGGGATGGTTCAACATATGGAACCAACCATCAAAATAAATCAAACCAAGCCATCCAAAGCAAGTCAAGTTGGACCAAACCAACCCAAGGTCAACCTTAGTCAAGATACATCAAGGCAAGCAATAAAGAAATATGGAAATACAGTAAATAAAATACGGGTCAAAATTCGTATACACACACTGGAATACGTATAACGGAAAATGAGAGTGACAAAAACCCTAGCTTCTCTCCGTGCATCGACCCTGTATCGTCATGCCTCGCGTCCGTGCACCACCGCTCACCGCCGGCCGGGCAGCCGTGGCGGCAACCGCAACAACTGTAGTACAGCAGTAAAATAAAGCAGTTACAGCAGTCCTGAACGGTCAAGTTTGCGGGGCAATTTTTCAAAGCTCGTTTGAACGTTTCACGAGTCAATTACTCAGGTACGAAGACAACCTAAACCCTTTAATCCCTTTGAATTATTTTTTTATAAAACTGAATTAAAAAATTGAAAATTTGAGATTAAAATAGGAAAAAAAATTATTTTCTGTTAAAACCAGAACGCAAAAAACTTGACCAAACCCCAAGTTAGAAGGAGATTATCTGGCAGGATATTAGGTATTTTCAAATTTTATCGGAACAACCTTATAGACAACCTATAAGAGATTAAAACCCCACTTTTGGTTTTATTTTAGCCAATTATATGTTTGTAAAAATGGTTTAAAAAATTGGGGAACAATTCAGTTTTAGAAAATAAAACCGATATACGGAGTCCGTTCTAACAAATCGGATGGCTTAGTCGCGAACCAGTCATATTGAAAGCGTATGGATTACGTGCACGTATGGCATTTGCCAGAACTCGAATTGGTTGCATGTGCGCAACGAATTTGAGAAATATTCGTTGAAAACTCCTGTATCGTCCATTTTCTAAATTAGTCAATTACTTCTTGTATGCTTGTCACATCACGATGAAATTGCGCCATTGGCCTCATATTATTTTTAGTCTTGTGAGCCAAGTTTGGTTCGATTCTGAGATTGACCGGATCATCATTTTGATGGGCCCATGATCCAATTCAACGAGCGATTATATGCAAGGCCCATCGAATTCCAAAATTGGATATACCGTTGGGTTCATATCGAAAAACTGAATCCGTAGACATATAATTTGTTATCTTTAGAGACCATAGGATTTGGCACATTTTTTGGTGCAAGGCGGGTCCAATGGCGGATATCATTTTGATCCAAAATTATAATTTTGCTCCTATGTCCAGAATTAGACTTATGGGTAGTCGATTATAGACATTTTTCCTACTCTGAAAACGTTTGTTATATTTATTTCAGCATCAGGAGACGTTTACCCAATTTTTACCTTTTCTATCGGCTTGGCATGTTTACTTTATGGAAGTTGTCAGATCATCACACCACTACCATGCAAGTATACCTTATCATTTTATTCTGATTATGTGCTCTTTATTTTAGCTTATTTATTTCTATTATTTATTTAGTTGCTTATTTATTTATTTAAATTGTGCTTCTAAGTCAGCTTGGGTGCAAACAACTGTATTTGTCATTTTTGTTATTTTTTTATTTTATGCATGTCGACTTTATTGTGATATATTTTCTGTTAGTAACCGAAGGACATGGACTACCATGGTACGTGATCCTATTCATGTCCTTGTTTGGTTGTTCGGTTGGACTATCGTGCTTCGATAGGCTATGAACTGAGGTTGCAAAGCAGAACTCATTATTGTGAGATATCGATATATTACCTTTGGCCATGACACTTGCATTTCATGAGTTGTGAGTCTCATATAGGTCTTCAACTTGTATAGTCGGCTGGCCACCGGTGCTTAAAGGGCGTGTGATAGAGTATAATTGCTAATAAAATTGCATGCTAGAAGACTTAAAAGTTATTAGTAGTACTTGTTTGCCATTTAATTATCAAAACAAGAATTACTGTAATGCCCCAGTCCCAAAATACGTAGGACTAGGTACATAGACATGCCAGCTGTATACATACGAAGTATACTCCAATATATAAAAACCTCGTATGAATACATACGATGTAAAATGCAGTAAACCAAAAGTAATCTAATCTCATCCACGAAATATAAGAATAAAATATGTCATATAATAAAATGAATTTTTATTGATACATATAGTTGGGCGGAGACAAATCTACTACAAACTATGAAAAGAAATACAAGATATGCAAAAGAATAATTTTGGCTAGCGAAGCGAAGACGATCTAAGTGCAATCATCCTCGAAGAAATACAGATGGTCACAGCTAGAGCTAGAGCACCTGCGAAAGACAAAAACACACGCCTGAAAAGATAAGCAGGTCCTCAGAGGGACATAACAAGACACATAATATCATGCCATATAAACTGAATAAATATTGCTCAAATAAATAAGTCAATTGAATTATAACATGGTCCAATACACACCTATTGAACTAGCATACCATCCCCCAACCAAACAAGGACAGGAGATGGTAAACTAATTCACGGTGACGTATCTTTCCATGCTATAAATCCAATATGGTATTCGGACCCCAACAAGGTTCAATACCTTCTCATCGAAGTAGTAAGTCACACCTATAATCAAACAAGGACAAGAGGTGACGAACTAATTCGCGACAAGTTATTATTTCAAGCCACGGTCAGATACAAGTACTCAAACCAAAAGTACTCGTACCTAACGGATAAAGGTAGCATAACCAGTCTAAGTGAATGCAGTTTTAAGAATAGTTTATGGTCGCATGACTACCGGGTCAAGTCAAGAAAATACCAATGTAGTACCTCAGTAGTGAGTCACAACACCATATACTATTCCTCAGTATCGAGCGAGTCTATAGCATATAGTCTACCTATCGTTCCTCAGTAGCGAGCGAGTCTATGATAGATAGGGTGGTAGTCAACTTCCAATCATGTTCTCCCCGCCCAATGCCAACTCATAACTGCTAAATCTTCTAGCATGCAATTCTATTAGCAGTTATTTCCTAACACACTGCTTATACGTACTGGTGGCCAGCCAATCACGCATGTTTGAGTCCTATATGTGACTCACAATAATGTGATATAAATGTGTCAAGGCCTATGAATGCAACACATAAAGGTAGTTCCTTAACTCTAAGTTTAATGTGTAAGAGAAATAATACATAGCAGGAAATATAACTGAACAATAAGTTCTAACAGATTATGTCATGTATCACAGTTTATTTTGCATAAAGAAAATAATGAATAATACATAAGATATGAGCTGAAATAAATAAAGAGCTAATGGCAAGGTGTCTTGCCTGAGGGTGGCGCGAGATGTAGCAAAATCCAACAGTCAAAATCGTCAACACGAAAGTCAAAATCCACAAGGAGCTCCGGATGCTGAAACGAACATCACGAACGAATTTGGAATAAAAGATATGCCTAGGAAACGCCTATCCAAAAGTTAAATTCTGGAACAGGGGTAAAATCATAATTTCGGGTCAAAATGATATCCGCCGTTGGACCCATTTTGCACCAAAATGCGTGCCAGTACCTACGGTCTCTAAAGTCGTCAAACTACATGTCTACGGGTCCGGTTTGAGAAGACGAACTCAATGGTATGTCCAGTTTTGGATTCCGATGAGCCGCGCACAAATTCGCCCGTTATAGCGGGTCGCGGGCCCGCCAAATAGGCGTTCCACTCGACCTTCTCAGGATCGGACCAAACTTGGCATACAGGACCAGAAAAATGATACGGCTACTGGCGCAAATTTTGTCTCGATACGACGAACGTACACGAAGTTATGGCCAAGTTAGCAAAAGGTCGATACGGGGGTATCTTGATGGATACGTCTGATTTCGTCGCGCACACGCAACGAATTCAAGTTCTGTCAGGTCCCATACGTCGACAACGTCCATACGTGCCTTTCGATGCGTATAGTGCGCGACCACGTCGCCCAGTTTGTCGGGACACACGGCGTATCGGTTGGATTTTCTAAAAATTTTAGTTTTAGAAACAAATTTTTCCTAAAGTTTGAAAAGGTTTTAACAACGATATAATTAGTTTAAAAAGAAACTAAAAGTGGGGTCTCCATCTGGTATATGTTGTTATCAGATCTATTCAATTAGATTCTCAAGGATGACGAGGAATCGGCAAAATTTTGCCTTCCAAGAAGGGGGTTTGAATCGAGTTTCTTGTCGAATTTAGGACATGTTTTTGGTCGACTTGGCGTCGTGTTTCAGGTCGATTCTGATGGGGTATAATCAAATTCCTTTGAAGACGATTGAAGAGGGTCAGATGGGCTTTATCTAGGAATTTCTAGATCGAAAAGTTATCAAGTAGAATCGGAGAAAAGTTCGAGAAAAGTTGAATACCTGGCGGAGTTTAGAAACAGGGTATCTCTGTTTCGGGATCTGTTTCGACGTACTTGGCAATGCTTCGATGCACGCACGGTGGTCGCAGGCGGCCTGGGATTTGTGCCTGGGGTTCGAGACTTCTCTGGGATCGAAAACTCGATCTCGAGGGTGGATTTCTCGCGAACGTAGGGTTTCCCTATTCTCGTTTGTTACCTATATACTCGGTTGAAAAAAAACCGAGTTCAACCGAGTTTAGGTATGCTTTAGAGGGTTTAGATAAGGCCACGGTTGATCAAATCCTTAGGAGATCTAAAGATTTGATCCTGCTCCTCTCCCTTTTGAATCCGCATTTTTTTTAAAGGCTCTTTCGCGTCCCTGTTATGGGAACAGCCTACTCGGGGACGAGCACTATTTATTTGAAACAGTGCTGACGTCAGCATTACGTCAGCATATCCTTTTTTCCCTTATTCCTTTTTCTTTCTTTTTACAAAAAAAACCTTTTTAAATCAACAAAATATATAAATATATTTATATCTAAAATTCTAGTTTAACCACATATTTCATAAAAATATATTTCGTATATTTATAAATTCCTAAAATACCTTGTAGCATTTATTTACTCTATATATAAAAATAACTCACTTAATATTGAAACCCTAATATCATTAAACAAAATATAATTTCCAATTATTTCTAAAATAAGTAAATAATACATAAAAAAGAATTTATAAACAAGTATAAAAATATTTCTTAAAATAATTGAATATTACGACAAGTAATTTTAGAGGGGTACGACGCTAGTCAGGGCACACGATGCCACTCGTCGTACCACATTCTCTAGTCAATGAGCGTAACAATTTATAAATACGACTAAGACTTTATTTATAAATAAATATCAAATAATTCCAAAAAAATTTCAAGCAAATATAGAATAATAATAAAATCTTTTAAAAAAAATTCTGGGGGTTTACATTCTACCCAACTTACAAGAATTTCGTCCTCCAAATTTAGGAATAATAGGGTAGATGGGATTGATGGGTAGAATGAGTAGTTTAAGGCGAGGATGTCGCCACATGACTAAAGTGATACCTTGGATCCATTTCTCAAGTACAGTGCATTGTCTCTCTAAGACAAGAACAATAAAGGGGTTAAAGATGATGCCATTGAGTACGAATGAGTAGTTCATAGGCGACGAAAAATAATTCAAAAGAGAATTGTCAAGGCTGTCGCGGATGAGACTCTAGGGACAAGTTTTACTATGTCTCCATCCACGTAGGGTAATATAAGTACAGCAAACCAAAGTGCAATAGGTTGATCAGACCATCATGCACCGGTTCTGAATAGACAATATGTTAGTGAGTGCACCCAATAACACATATGTCATGAACAAGCTCGATAAAAGAATAAGCTTGCAAAACTAAGACTAGATTAGCAGCATAAGATAGTCAAAATGTACCGGAGGTAATGATGAAGGAAATTAAATAGTCCAAGGTCTTTTTTTAAAATCAAGTCTTGTCCGAAGTGTGGCCTATGCAGTTGGTTTAATTGGCTAGCTAAGTTAGGGTCCTCTGAGTTTATAGTCTAAGTAACTTATCAACACGGGTCACAAGGACAAAAGCTTTGTTGGGACGTGAGGTATTCTACCCAACTTATAAGAGTTAAGCTAGTAGTGTGATGGGACAATGGGTCATTTCACATATACAAGGTCTACAAAAAGTGTCTAACTCTAAGGCATGTCTTGGAAATCCTTTTTGACTAAATCCTTAATCGCTATTCTAAGCAAGTCGGTCTATGCTACGGTTGCTAAGATTACTAAAGATGTTTGTAGGTAGTACTTGGCAGTACAATTTCTAACTTTAATCCCAATGTGTTTTAGGAAGAACGAGATAACTATTTTATGCATGAATATGACACTAATGAAGGTGCACCAATAATGTATTAACTAGAATAATACCTGTGGTATCTGTCAACTCGGGAAGGGTGTCTTGCACTGTCATGGTGAAGGCTTGTCCTTGCCTCAGATTATTCATCTCTTCTCTTGCAGGCCTATACTCTGGTGTCTGGCCTACCAAGGCTGGTCCCTCCTGATATTCATCTAAGGAACGTGGTTGTGGTGCACCTGGTCTGAGTGTTATTGGCCCTTGTAACTGTTGCTGTGATGGTGCTGGAGCTAAACTGTGTGTGGTGTGTCGGTTGGGACAATCTCGAAGTTTATGCTCATTGGAACCGCAATTGAAGCAACACTTTAGTCGCCGACGACAGTCCTTCTGCTGGTGCCCTCTCCTTCCACAAAACTGGCAGGTTATTATACTTGGAACTTGGTAGGGCACGGTTTGCTGTTGATATTGTGCAGTAAGTCGTCGTTCGGGGCCTCCTGAACCAAGTTGAACTGGAAGGTATATCGGGGCATAGTATCTTTGAGTTTGTTGTGCTTCCATGTGAAGGATCTCCTAACTTCTAGCTTCTTCTAATACTGCAGCATACGAAATTCTAGATTGCACAGTGGTGTGTGTTTTAAGCTCGGGCCTTAATCTATTATGAAACCTTTTTGCCTTCTCCTTCTCCATTGGCATCAATCCCTCGACAAATCTGCTTAGTCGGCTAAATTCTGCATCATACTCGTCAACCGACTTATTGCCTTGTTTGAGGTGGAGGAACTGATCATACAATACATTCCGAGCAGCGGTTGGAAAGTACCTTTCATTGAAGAGTTTATAAAACTATTCCCATGACTGATTGGTACCCAAGCGCCTCTCCTCCGCTTTCCACCAATGATGGGCATTGTCCTCGAGTAATAAATCAACTGCGGTCATCCAATCTTCTTTAGGCAACTGTGACGCCCTTAACTTCTTCTCGGTGCTGATAAGCCATGAAGAAACTTCTAGTGGGCCTTCGGTACCGTTGATGGTCTTCGGCTTCATTAGGGTGAAATCTGAAATACTGCCTACGTATGAATGGGGCCTTGGTGGAGATGCTGGTACTTGGGCTAGTGGTGGAGATGGGGGTCTATTAAGTGGGACTACCATGTCTTGTCTTAATAGCTCATTTTGCTGCTAATGAGCCCGCAATAAAGTATGAAGGAACCGATTGGTATCATCTTCATTAATCGGGGGCATAGGCATCTGCGGTCCAGCTTGAGGTAGATTCTGATGAAGGGGTGGTGGAGTATACCCTCCCTGGGGTACAGGGGTCTGCTGAACAGGCTGAACTAACTGGGGTTCAGAGGCTTGAAGATGCTGGTGAGTAGGTGGGGTCGTCTGGTCTGGCTGAGAAGGCATGGTTGAGGTTGCTATAGGATGCTGTGAGTGAGTTTGCTCCTCTTGGGCTGCCAAGTTTCCTGGTGTGATGGCAAGTGGTGCAGCGCTACCGGTATGAGGATTCATTTTCTGGCACGAGATACAGAATTTTTGTTAGAATAATTTCAAGCTAGATGCAAGTCAAGCAATCAAATGAGAGTTGGAAGAGGAATCAAGGAAGGTATCAAACATGTGGATGAGATGCCTAATTTCTAATTCTATATGCAGGCTCGTATCAGCACAGTTATGTAGCCGATACGATATACTCAGACCTGCATAGGCCACCACAAAAACATGTAACGCCCCAGTCCCAAAATACGTAGGACTAGGTACATAGACATGCCAGCTGTATACATACGAAGTATACTCCAATATATGAAAACCTCGTATGAATACATAAGCTGTAAAATGCAGTAAACCAAAAGTAATCTAATCTCATCCACGAAATATAAGAATAAAAGATGTCATATAATGAAATGAATTTTCATTGATACATATAGTTGGGCGAAGACAAATCCACTACCAACTATGAAAAGAAATTCAAGATATGCAAACGAATAATTTTGGCTAGCGAAGCGAAGACGATCTAAGCGCAATCATCCTCGAAGAAATAGAGATGGTCACAGCTTGAGCTAGAGCACCTGCGAAAGACAAGAACACACACCTGGAGAGATAACCAGGTCCTCAGAGGGTCGTAACAAGACACATAATATCATGCCATATAAACTGAATAAATATTGCTCAAATAAATAAGTTAATTGAATTATAACATGGTCCAATACACACCTATTGAACTAGCGTACCATCCGCCCAACCAAACAAGGACAGGAGATGGTAAACTAATTTACGGTGACGTATCTTTCCATGCTATGAATCCAATATGGTATCCGGACCCCAACAAGGTTCAATACCTTCTCATCGAAGTAGTAAGTCACACCTACAACCAAACAAGGACAAGGGGTGACGAACTAATCTGCGACAAGTTATTGTTCCAAGCCACGGTCAGATACAAGTACTCAAACCAAAAGTACTTGTACCTAACGGATAAAGGTAGCCGAACCAGTCTAAGTGAATGCAGTTTTAAGAACAGTTCATGGTCGCATGACTACCGGGTCAAGTCAAGAAAATACCAATGCAGTACCTCAGTAGCGAGTCACAATACCATATACTATTCCTCAGTATCGAGCGAGTCTATAGCGTATAGTCTACCTATCATTCCTCAGTAGCAAGCGAGTCTACGATAGATAGGGTGGTAGTCAACTTCCAATCATGTTCTTCCCGCCCAATGCCAACTCATAACTGCTAAGTCTTCTAGCATGCAATTCTATTAGCAGTTATTTCCTAACGCACGGCTTATACGTACTGGTGGCCAGCCAATCATGCATGTCCGAGTCCTATATGTGACTCACAACAACGTGATATAAATGTGTCAAGGCCTATAACGCAACACACAAAGGTAGTTCCTTAACTCTAAGTTTAATGTGTAAGAGAAATAATACATAGCAGGAAATACAACTGAACAATAAGTTCTAACAGATTATGCCATGTATCACAGTTTATTTTGAATAAAGAAAATAATAAATAATGCATGAGATATGAGCTAAAATAAATAAACAGCTAATGGCAAGGTGTCTTGCCTGAGGGTGGTGCAAGATGTAGCAAAATCCAACAGTCAAAATCGTCAACACGAAAGTCAAAATCCACAAGAAGCTCCGGATGCTGAAACAAACATCACGAATGAATTTGGAATAAAAGATATACCTAGGAAACGCCTGTCCAAAAGTTAAATTCTGGAACAGGGGCAAAATCATAATTTCCGGTCAAAATGATGTCCGTCGTTGGACCCATTTTGTACTGAAATACGTGCCAATACCTATGGTCTCTAAAGTCGTCAAACTACATGTCTACGAATTCGGTTTGAGGAGACGAACTCAACGGTATGTCCAGTTTTGGATTCCGATGAGCCGTGCACAAATTCGCCCGTTAAAGCGGGTCGCGGGCCCGCCAAATAGGCGTTCCACTCGACCTTCTCAGAATCGGACCAAACTTGGCATACAGGACCAAAAAAATCATATGGTCCTGCTGGCACAAGTTTTGTCTCGATACGACGAACGTACACGAAGTTATGGCCAAGTTTGCAAAAGGTCGATACGGGGGTATCTTGGCGGATACGTACTGATTTTGTCGCGCACACGCAACGAAATTGAGTTCTGTCAGTTCCCACACGTCGACAACATCCATACGCGCCTTTCGATGCGTATAGTGCGTGACAACGTCGCCCGATTTGTCGGGACGCACGGCGTATCGGTTGGATTTTCTAAAAATTTTAGTTTTAGAAACAGATTTTTCCTAAAGTTTGAAAAGGTTTTAACAACAATATAATTAGTTTAAAAATAAACTAAAAGTGGGGTCTCCATCTGGTATATGTTGTTATCAGATTTGTTCAAATAGATTCTCAAGGATGACGAGGAATCGACAAAATTTTGCCTTCCAAGAAGGGGGTTTGAATCGAGTTTCTTGTCGAATTTAGGACAGGTTTTTGGTCGACTTGGCGTCGTATTTCAGTCGATTCTGATGGGGTATAATCAAATTCCTTTGAAGAGGATTGAAGAGGGTCAGATGGGCTTTATCTAGGAATTTCTAGATCGAAAAGTTATTAAGTAGAGTCGAAGAAAATTTCGAAGAAAGTTGAATACCTGGCGGAGTTTAGAAACAAGGTATCTCTGTTTCGGGATCGGTTTCGACGTACTTGGCAATGCTTCGATGCACGCACGGTGGTCGCAGGCGGCCTGGGATGTGCGCCTGGGGTTCGAGACTTCTCTGGGATCGAAAACTCGATCTCGAGGGTGGATTTCTCGCGAACGTAGGGTTTCCCTATTCCCGTTTGTTACCTATATACTCGGTTGAAAAAAAAAACCAAGTTCAACCGAGTTTAGGTATGCTTTAGAGGGTTTAGATAAGGCCACGGTTGATCAAATCCTTAGGAGATCTAAAGATTTGATCCTGCTCTGCTCCCTTTTGAATCCGCATTGTTTTTAAAGGCTCTTTCGCGTCCATGTTATGGGAACAGCCTGCTCGGGGACGAGCACTGTTTATTTGAAACAGTGCTGACGTCAGCATGACGTCAGCATATCTTTTTTTTTTCCCTTATTCCTTTTTCTTTCTTTTTACAAAAAAGAAAAACCTTTTTAAATCAACAAAATATATAAATATATTTATATCTAAAATTCTAGTTTAACCACATATTTCATAAAAATATATTTCATATATTTATAAATTCCTAAAATACCTTGTAGCATTTATTTACTCTATATATAAAAATAACTCACTTAATATTGAAACCCTAATATCATTAAACAAAATATAATTTCCGATTATTTCTAAAATAAGTAAATAATACATAAAAAGGAATTTATAAACAAGTATAAAAATATTTCTTAAAATAATTGAATATTATGACAAGTAATTTTAGTGGGGTACGACGCTAGTCAGGGCACATGATGCCACTCGTCGTACCACATTGTCTAGTCAATGAGCGTAACAATTTATAAATACGACTAAGACTTTATTTATAAATAAATATCAAATAATTCGAAAAAAATTTCAAGCAAATATTGAATAATAATAAAATCTTTTAAAAAAAATTCTGGGGGTTTACAATTACAGAGACACTTGATTTGATTACAGACTTTAAAAGTACAAAAGAGAGCCTAGAAGGAAATCCTAGGAAACAATCTAAGTATAATTGTTTTTTATTCTAGGGGGTGACGGTGGAGGCTCGGGAAAGTGTAGCAACTCTGCATTACTCCTTGGACTATCAGACACAGTCTTTGCCCTTGAAGAAAATTGCCAGCCCTTGATTGCCAACCTTTAGCATGGGTGTGGTACCCGGCTATTTATAGTGATTCTTACATAAAGCAGATTTTGGGCCGCTTAGAGGGCCATGTGGCCACGTGTCTGTAACAGCACACGAAGACTCGATCTTGGGCTGCTAGCTGGTGGGGGTTGTTGAGATTTTTTTGTTGTAGCAAATCTGGGTGGTTGAGACTTGGTCAAATTGCCATGTGTCCCCCCACAGAGTAGAGCCTAAATCGTTTTAGCCGCATAGTGGCCTTAGGAGCGTTGCTTTTGCGGCTCGACTTCGCTTGGTCGCATGGGATCTTCGGGAGCCTTGCTTCTGCGGCTTGGTTTCACTTGGCCGCATGGGATCTTCGAGAGCCTTGCTTCTGTGACTTGGTTTCACTTGGCCGCATGGGATCTTTGAGAGCCTTGCTTCTGCGTCTCGAGTCTTCTTAGCTGCATGGGATCTCCAGGAGCATTTCTTCTACATCTTAGTTTTACTTGGCCGCATGGGATCTTCGAGAGCCTTGCTTCTGTGGCTCGATTTCTTTGAGAGCCTTGATTCTGCGGTTCAAATCTTCTTAGCCGTATGGGGTCTCCAGGAGCACACCTTCTGTGACTTAGTTTCACTTAGCCGCATGGGATCTTTGAGAGCCTACCCTCTGCGGCTTGGTTTCTCTTGGATGCATGGAGTGATGATCCGCATAAACTCCATCTTTTCTGTGCTTCTACAAGTCCCCTTTCAAAGTTTTTAAATTGAAAATTTGGAATACTTTGAATAAGAAGCATGGAGACATTCATAAAACGTCGAGCCGCAGGGAGATTTCGGTCTGCAGGGAAATCTGGTACAGGCTATCATGCTGTTACCGTTGCATTTAATGCTTGGTGTTGTTTCTTTGGATTTGGGTCTGTCTTTTCGGTTACTGTTGAAGAACAGGTAGGCAACTCTAGAGGGGGGTGAATAAAGTTTATAACAATAATAGCCAAATAAAAATTAAACTCTTTTCACCAACAGTAAATAATCAGAGTAGTAAATGCAAAAATAAAAAGGTCAAGAGAGCATACGCAAACACAGTCGTTTTTAACCTAGTTTCCCTCGTGGAGGACTAGTCCAACTCAGATGGCTATGTCGCATGCATTATGTACGGGCCAGTCACATATCATGGTTATCTTTTACGCATAGTCGAGCTTCCATGGTGGAGTCTGCTAGTGGACAGCTTTTCGACATCGTGCGGACGTGGTACCAAGGCGAGCCCCGATTTTTTGCTCAAGACGTAACTTGGAAGGAATCCAAGCGATTGTTCAAGAATAAATTCTACCCATACGTGGCATGAGAGGTGTTGGTGAGTCAGTTTGAGCACTTGGAGCAAGGGAACCACACCGTCGACGAGTACACATCAGAGTTTTCTTGCCTCAGCCGCTTCGTGGAGAACTTGGTCAACACCCCGGAAGACAAGGCACGACGGTTCAGGAAGGGTCTATCTCACGAGATTTGCTTAGCCATTGCCACCAACCGAGCTACTACCTATGAGGAGATTCTAGAGGTCGCCCAGGCAGTAGAAGATGAACTTAATTATAGACCAAAGAGGAGTCGAGAGACTTTTGGAGGGAGCATCAACCAATCAGCCCCGGCAAAGCGTCCCCAATTCTAGCCGAAGGCCTTCAGCACCAACATCAGTAGCAGTTTTAGCCTGCTGGTAAAACCCTAGCATATCAGCAGAACCGAGCTCCAGCCTGAGCCCAGACTCAACAGCCACAGAGACAGCTACAGCAGGTCCCGTAATGCACTCACTGCGAGAGGAGCGAACACATTTGGGACGACTACAGGAAGAGACTCGGAGCATGCTTGTATTGTGGATCTCTATCGCATCAGCTGAAAGACTGCTTACTGGTCCCTAATCGGACAGAACGCAAGACGGTACCGACACCGAGAGGACCAGCAGTGCCACAGCCACGAGGTCTCCCACAACCCATTCAGCAGCAGTGGTTCGCTCAGCACCAGCAGAGAGGAGTACCACAGCAGGGTCGAGCTTTTTCTATGGCCATCGTGGAGCCGAAGCCTACCCCAGATGTGATAGCAGGTTCTATATTACTAGATTCCTTTTCATCTATAACTTTGTTTGATTCGGGTACATCCTGTAGTTTTATTTTTGTAGCTTTTGTATTGAAGCATAGCATAGTATTGGAACCATTGGGTGGTGTTTGCAAAATTATGGTGGGCGGAGGAGCTTTCCTAGTCAAAGATATTTGCATGAGGTGTCACATCACCTAGGGAGGTAGAGAGTTGCGTGCCAACTTACTCGTAATGCCACTATCGAGTTTCGATATCATTTTCGGTATGGATTGGTTGAGTAAGAATTTTGCCAGTATAGACTACCACCAAGGATGTGTTGTATTCAATCCTCCAGGAGTGCCGGCATCTGAGTTCCCTAGAGGAGCAGTAGAGCAGCAACGCAGGCTTATTTGCGGAGCTATGATCGAGGGGAAGGAGATCCCACATCCCATCATCGCAGAATTCATGGACGTCTTTCTTGAGGACTTATCGAGATTGCCGCCAGACAGAGACATCAAGTTTTCTATTGATCTAGTACCAGGCACAGAACCGACGGCTCAACCAGCGTACAGGATCAATAACAATGAAGCTAAATAATTGAAGAAGCAGATAATGAATTGCTAGAGAAGGGGTTCATCAGAGAGAGTTCGTCACCATGGGGATCCCCTGTCCTTTTTGTGCCAAAGAAGGACGGTACGGTGCGTATGTGCATCGACTACCGAACCTTGAATAATCATACTATCAAGAACAAGTACCCATTGTCGAGGATTGACGATCTCTTCGATCAACTAAGCGGTGCACAGGTATTCTCGAAGATAGATTTGAGGTCGGGTTACCATCAACTGAAGGTGAGGAAAGAGGATATACCGAAGACTGCCTTCCGGACCAAGTACGGGCAATACGAGTTTATGGTGATGTCGTTCGAGTTGACTAATGCCTTGGCAATCTTCATGAACTTGATGAACAATGTATTCCATCCGTACCTTGACAAGTTCGTAGTGGTGTTTATGGATGACATACTCATTTACTCAAAAATACCGGAAGAACATGAGCAACATCTAAGGATCGTGCTAGAGACCCTCAGGAAGGAGAAGCTCTATAAAAAACTCTCGAATGTGAGTTTTTCTTGAACAAGGTGGAGTTCCTTAGGCATATGGTGACAGGCGACGGTATATCTGTTGATCCAAAGAAGGTTACGGCTGTGGAAGCTTAGACTACTTCGACTACGGTGGCAGAGATACGAAGCTTCTTGGGATTAGCAGGGTATTATCGAAAATTCGTGCAAGACTTCGCCCGAATTGCAGAGCCGCTTACTAGGCTCACTCGGAAGGACGTAGAGTTCGTGTGGACAGAGGCCTTCCAGGCGGCGTTCGATGAGTTTAAGAAGAGGCTGACGACAGCCCTTATTTTGGCCTTGCCTTCGGGATCGGAAGGTTTCACCATTTATAGTGATGCCTCTCGCAAAGGACTGGGTTGTGTCCAGGAGCAGAACAAGAGAGTGATAGCCTATGCGTCTCGACAGTTGAGACCGCATGCGAAGAACTACCCCACACCCGACCTAGAGTTGGCAGCCGTGATCTTCACCTTGAAGCTGTAGAGATATTATTTGAACGGAAAGCGAGTGGAAATCTCCACTGACCACAAAAGCTTAAAGTACGTCTTTACACAAAAGGAGTTGAACATGAGGCAGCACAGATAGCTTAAGCTGATGAGTGATTCTGATATTTCTCTACAGTATCATCCGGGAAAAGCCAACGTTGTTTGTTTTCCATAAAGAAATTCTCTTTATTTGTTGTGTTTCTGGGAAAATTACAACTGTGGGAATCCGATCTAGAAGACGATCGCTTTATCCCTTGGACTATGCGAAGAAGAAAAGCTCTCAAAATTTTGACAGTAGATATCAGTGTATCTGTACAATGAATGAGAAAAAGAACTCTATTTATAGAGTCAAAAATAAAACTGAAAAGATAACTGTCTTCACAGCCTGTGCTTAGTTGAAAATCACGCAGGATTTAACATACGCAAGGTTGTGAGCAGTTACTGGACGTGGCCTGTAACTGTTGGACACATGGCGATCATGCATGAGTCGTGTGCAAGTTACAGGACACGCAGACGAGAGATCAGTGGCATGGCTGCCACGTACTCCAATTTGATGAAATCTACGCAGACTTGTTGAAGATGAAATCCACGCAAACTCGGTGTAGAAAGCTTCAAAATCTACGCAAACTTGGGGCAAGAAACTTCAGGATCCACGCAGACTCGAGGCAAAAAGCTTCAAAATCCACGCAGACTTGAGGAAGAAAACTTCCGAATCCATGCAAACTTGAGGTGAAGAACTCAAAGATACACGCAGACTTGAGATAGGACTGCCAGCTGTCTTGATTTGGCGTGTTTTGACTGACACAAAATCTCTGACAGTGATTGCTTTGTCAGTCGCATTAAATGACAAGAAACCCTTTTTGGTACGCCAACTCGATGAAGGCTGAGTCTTGCTGAAGAAGATTTCGAAAGTCACGCAATAGACGGCGGTGATCTCTCGAGTTCTGTGCATACGTGGCATACGAAGAGACATTCTTCGACTGTCGTGCTGTCAGTCATAATGACTCTCTGACAAATGATGAGCTGTCTCCCAGCGTGATTTTTAAAATATTGCCTGGATCAACTGAGCGTGACTTTTGACTCTGTCTTGATCAACTCAGCGTGACTGTCATTTTTAAAGGTCTACAAAACCCCCTTCAAAGTTTTCAAAAAATGATAAATTATTTCGAAATACTTTGAAATAGAGATGATAAAATGGAATCAGTCACGCTGATATGACTTCAAAATTTTTTTTGGAAGTCGGAAAGACTTCGAAGTTCTTTAAATGTCATGATGACTCTTCATTTTTCGAGACTGATTGCATCCAATTTATGGTGGAATATGAACCGCCGGAACTCTGTTATATAAGCAAGAAGAAGATTCATTTTTAATCTTCATCTTACGTCAACATGACCCCAAAGGAGAAAGCTGAGGAAGAAGCACGCAAGTTGGGCTTTTGTTCCCATGGTGATCCCACTTTTGAGGGTAAAGAACCGGAGCCTCTGGTTTTCGAGTTCAAAGACGATCCCATGCATTTAGCCAAGAATTTCCTGAGCTATTTTGGTCTGGATGGCTCGTCTTCTTTTGATGGACGCAGCCTTGTAGAGCAGCGTGAAATGTTGAAGGCTCTGTTACACCGCATGGGGGTTAAGAGCGTAGAAGAACTGGGCACTAAGCTCAGCCGTTCTGGAAAATAGAGCGTGTCTTTTATGCTCTTATTGCACTCTTTTTGTTTTGTCTTTTGTAAGGCCATCAGTGCCTGTCTTGAAGAATGTAGTACAACTTTTGCATTGAACAGCGTGCATTAATGAAGAATATTAAGTGGCACTCTTTGACTGTTTCCAATGTTGTATTGTCTTCCAAAGCACACATGTCATCCATTCCATGGTTTACGAACGCTATTTACGCAGATCTTTTCCAAGAATAGACTCGTACTTTGTCCTTTAAATAGGCAGCTGAGTTTCAAAGATACTCATCTCTCATTCTTCTTCTTCTTCTCTGAGAACGAAATTTTTGAGAGATTTCATTCTCAAACAGGAAAGCAATGCCTTCTAATGTTCGATTTCTGTATACTGTATCAAACATGAGTTTGCCAATCCTTAGCACCAAACTTGAAGGTAAGTCCAGTATAGTACGCATACTTTTTTTGCTGTTGAAGATAGGCTTTCTATTTCTGATTGAACAATGCACGCTTGACCAGCCAGTGCGTGTCAAATGACATTTCTGTTGATCAACATGACCTCTCGGAATCAAGACATTAATGAATGTGAACGAATGAAGCGTCAAGCATTAATGAACGGGCAAACCGACTGATGAATGTGAGAAATGAACGAATGAACCGTCAAGCATTAATGAATGTGTGAATCGTCGAATGGATATGACGCTTCATTGTTTGAGGAATTTATGCCTATAAATATAGCAGAAATCTGACAAGAACGAACGCTTCTTCTTTCAAACATAAAAATGTCGTCTGAAGAAGCATCCAAGAAGGTTAAAATTGCCATAAAGGTTCAGAAAGGCATTGAAGAACACCCTGCTGATCCAATTCAATCGAAGAAGGTGGAAGCAGGCGAAGGCTCGTATGCACCCAAGCCACCAAGGGACATTCTGGACTTCCTGCTTGAACCAGGAAGGACTGAAGGAGAAGAAGCCATGAGGATGGCAGCTTGTAAATTTCTTGTGGGTTCCAGCAAGGAGATCCTCAGCTCTTTTGTTGATCACGTCTTCGAGAAGGATGGCAGTGGCCCACGTCCAAATGTAGAAAAGGATGATAGTGATCTTCCTTAATATCATGTATCATCATTCATGATTAAAAATAAAATAAAAATTTTATTTCTAAACATGAAACTGTCTGATGATTACAAGCATTTATACATAGTACTTTTTAAAAAATTTGCCATTAATAGGCATCAAGACTTTTCGACCATCCAATTCTGAGAGTTGATAAGCTCCATTTGAGAAAACTTTGCTCACAATATAGGGACCTTCCCACTTTGCGTCAAATTTGCCCTTGCTCATATGAGTCATAGTCATAGGACGTCTGACTGTTAGAACAAGTTCTCCTTTTTGATATGCTCGAACTCTGACTTTCTTATTAAAAGCTCTTGAGATCCTAGCTTGATAGAATTTAATATTCTGTTGAGCAGATAATCGCTTTTCATCCAGAGCTTCTAATTCCTGAAGTCGAAGACGATCATTATTTTCAGCAGTGAGTTCATTAGTGATTGCTATCCTTAAAGAAGGAATTTGAATCTCTAATGGAAGAACAGCTTCGGAACCATGCACCAGAGAAAAGGGTGTACATTTAGTAGCATTACGAACTGTAGTGCGATAAGCCCACAAACATTCACCGAGCTTGTCACTCCAATTACGTTTGTTAGTAGAGACAAACTTCTTTAGGAGTTTGATGATGGTCTTATTGAAAGCTTCTGCTAATCCATTAGCTGCTGGATTATATGCGGTAGAAGCCACATTGTTGATCCGATGGTCGTCACAGAATCGAGTAAATTTTTGACTGACGAACTGTGGACCATTATCATGAATAATGCGTCGAGGAATACCAAATCTGTAGATGACGTGGTGCTTAATAAAGCTGATGACATTGGATGTCTTAACTTCAGATAAAGGAATGGCTTCGGCCCATTTGGAAAAGTAATCGGTTATTGCGAGAATAAACCGATGACCTTTTGATGATGGCGGATTGATTGGACCAATGATGTCCATGCCCCAAGATTCGAAGGGCCATGATGCTGCCGTCGGATGTAGAAATTTTGAAGGTTGATGAATAAAATCCGCATGGATTTGACAGGCTTTACACTTCTTTGCGTATTCGATGGCATCAAATACCATAGTGGGCCAATAATAACCCATACGTCGAATACGGTCTTGAAGTTTTGGTCCAGGCTGATGTGCACCACAAATTCTATCATGTGCTTCGCGAATGATTTGTTGAGACTCGTCACCGGCAACACATTGAAGAAGTAAACCATCATAAGCTCGACGATATAAGGTCTTTGTTGTATGATTGTAATAGAATCTGAGTGATCGTCGTCTGATAGATGCTGCTTCATTCGGATCATTTGGAAGAATATCATACAATACGAAATCCAAGAAAGGAAGTCTCCAATCTTTATCCGTATTCTGATTCTCGGCCGAGTTACTGAAGATGAATTCCATACTGGAATCGGAAGAAGATGACATCGATTTACGACTGAATCCAAATCCTCTTGTTGTATTGACATCATGAGATGTTGATTCTTCAATGTCAACTAGAAGTCCTAGGTTCAGATTGTTTTCGAGATGAAATAATTTTCGATTGCGAACAACAATCATTTGTTGACATCTGATTGGAATAGCCAACACCATCGTAAGATTGGCAAGAGCATCAGCTTTTGTGTTACATGCTCGTCTAACATGTTCAATGAAGAATTCTTTGAACGAAGAAGCCATAGATATAGCCGATCTATGATAAAGAACCAAATCTTGATGGCGAACTTCATAAGTACCCCTTATCTGATTGACAATGAGTTTAGAGTCTCCGTACGCCTCCAAATATTGAATATTCAGATGTTTAGCGAGTTGAAGACCAATAAGCAATGCATTATATTCAGCTACGTTGTTTGAACATGGCTGATCAAGAGAATAGGCTCTTTGGATAGTAAGACCTTCTGGCGATACAAGAACGATTCCAACTCCAGCGACAATATCACCATTAGGACCAATTCTTGAAGCTCCATCAAAGAATAGACGCCAAGTAGAATCTTCTTCAGCAATTTGATTCGAATCTAGGACTTCATCTGGGATTTCATCATAGAGTTTTAAATTTTCTGGAATTGAGTGAGCAGCCAGAAAATCAGCTAAAGCTTGTCCTTTGACTGATTTTTGAGGAATATAATGTATGTCATACTGAGCAAGTAGAATTCCCCAATTAGCCAGTCGAGAATTCAAAATACTGGGTTTCTTCTTCATGATCCGTATAGGATTGATCCTGGAGATGACATGAATAGTCTGGTCCATGATATAATGTCGTGTCTTTTGAACAGCGAACATCAAGGCTAGACATTCTTTTTCGACCGGTGAATATCGAGGTTCAGCTCCGGTCATAGTACGACTGAGATAATAGATGGCTTGTTCATGACCATTTTGATTCTTTTGAGCAAGTAATGCACCCAATGAATGACTCATTGCTCGGGTATACAGAAGGAACGGTATTCCTGAGATGGGAGGTACCAATACTGGTGGGCTCATCAGATATTGTTTTATATCATCGAATGCTTTCTGACATTCATCATTCCAGACAAAAGAGACACCTTTCTTCATAAGTTTGTTGAATGGTCTGCAGCGTCCTGATAAATTAGAGATGAATCTCCTGATATAAGCGATTCTTCCTTGAAATCCTCGTAGCTCTTTTAAGGAGCGTGGAGGACGCATCTCTTGGATGGCTTTGATCTTCTCGGGATCCACGTGTATATCTTTAGCGGTAATGACGAAGCCGAGAAATTTACCACTAGAAACGCCTAAGAAGGACTTAGTAGGGTTCATCTTTAATTGATGCTTATGCATTAGATCAAAAATAGTCTTCAAATCTTGGATGTGATCCTCCTTTTGTCGACTTTTAACTGCAATATCATCAACGTAGCATTTGACTGTTTTCTGCAGATGTTCACGGAATATAGTGCTCATAGCTCGTTGATAAGTTGCTCCTGCTTTCTTGAGACCAAATGGCATAACTGTATAACAGTATGTACCAATCGGCGTTCTGAAAGAAGTGTGCTTCCCGTCGTCTGGAAACATTTTAATCTGATTGTACCCAGAATACCCGTCCATGAATGACATCCGTTCAAATCCACAGGTATTATCGATCATGACATCAGTGATTGGTAGAGGGAATTCGTCTTTAGGGCATGCCGCATTGAGATCGCGAAAGTCTATGCAAACTCTGATCTTGCCAGTCTTTTTAAGAACAGAAACTATGTTAGCCACCCAATCGGGATGTTGTTCCTCTCTAATAAACCCGGAGGTAATGAGTTTATTGACTTCAGCTTCAATTGCATCCATAATATCTGGACGAAATCATCGCTGTTGTTGTTTGACCGGTTTAGCATTCGGCAAGATATTGAGCTTGTGAGTTGCAATTTGTGGATCAAGCCCTGGCATATCTTCATAACTCCAAGCGAAGACGTCGATGTAATCACGAATGAGTTTGATCATGTCTTGCTTATCAGCTTCTGAAAGACTTTCACTGATGAATATTGGTTTGGGAGATCCCTCTTCACCAACATCTATTTGAACAAGTTTATCTTCAGTCGGAGGTTCTTTTTGCTCAAAACGGAACTCCCATTGATTATCTAACCTTTGGGCCCATTGTTCTGATTCAGGTGAAATTTTAAATTCTTCTTCGTCTTCATCACTTTCTTCAGAATGATCAATAGAAACCATGTTGGAAGACAGAATGTTGCAGTAGAAGTCCCTGATACTCGTATCGAAATCCCAAGAAGTGGTACTAGAAGAATCAGATCTTTTATCTTCGTCAGACTCAGGATCTTCATGGATAATATTGATAAAAGGAGTAGGAGCAATATAGCCCAATCTGCATTTTGTCCTTCCTTATTTCAGAGGAGGAATACGAACAGGCATTTTTCTTTCTTTTCCATCATTGAGGCCAGTCCTAAAGTCATAGCCCATATTTTTGATGATGTCTTTAAATTGCTGACTATAACGGCGTAGTTGTAATCTTCCAGTATCATCATTTCTGCCATCATCTTCTAAATCAGAAGGATTTTGGGGCCCTTTGTAGAAGAATATTGGAATGTCTCCTGGCTTTCTGCTGGGAACTAGAAAGTATGAAGATTGTACAGGTTCTAGGGATACATCTGTATGAACAGTCTGTACAACTCCAATGGTTATTGTGCTCAAGTCATCTAACAGATGTAAATAACTATGAACATAATTGCATACATCAGCGTACTGCAAAGGTGGAGACTTTTTATTAAATGTAAAAGCAGCAGTATTTACATTGGGAGAAGGCTGGGCCTTAGAGATTTTAGCCAAGTCAATGACTAAAGGGGGAGAAGAAGAAGAAGAAGCTTTGTTTCGATTAAGATCGATAACAAATGGCTCAGAAGAGATGAGCTCCCTTGAAACTTGAAATGGAAGAGTAGTCCACCCTCCAACAGAAATGATCAGAGTATCTTGAGTAGATGACTGAGATAGTGGAGAGATTCGTCCACTCACTGGAATGATTAAAGAACCTTCTCCAGAGAGTTTGGGAGATTATTGTTGAGTAGTTCGACCTTTAACAGAGATTATTAAGGTCTCACTTTGTGAATCCTCTTTCTCCATGGCTTGTATGATCCTTGTATACTCTTCTTTGTACATCCGGGAATCATTGAAATAAGCTTCAACCCCATGGAAGGGATTTATATCAGCAACTTCTTTTTGTACTCTTCCATTGCTGTCAATGTACTTAAAACACTGATGAAGAGTAGAAGGCACCACATTATTTTCATGAAGAAAGGGCCTCCCCAGAAGAAGATTATAGGATCCCACGATCTCAATCACATAGAAAGTGACTTTAGATCTGAAATCACCTATCTGAAGCTTCAGATGAATCTTTCCCAAAGGCTCGCTTCGACTTTGATTGAATCCCAGGATAGTAGTAACCGTCTTGGAGAGCTTATGAAGAGGGATTTTTAGCTCATCCAATAGACTCTTTGGTATTATGCTTATAGCAGACCCCGGGTCGATGAGGATACGATCTATCTTCATTGTATCGATATAACCGGTGTAATAGAGAGGCCGATCATATCGATTGTCTTCCAGTAGCATGTCGTCTTGTGTAAAGGTGATATTTGGGATAATCTCCAGTACACTGTTGCAATGTAAGCAAGTGGCAGGTTCTGCATCTGGCTTCTTTAATTGAGCAAGACAAGAGTCAGCTTGAAGAAGTGCTTCACTTAACGTCTCTCGAGTCTCTTTGGAAAGACGTAGAAGTTCAAAGAGGGACATTCTAGCTGGAGTATTAGCAAGCTGAGCTAAAATGTCAAAATTATAAGGCTTCTGAAGTCCAAGAGGAGGAGACTTCTTGATTGGTTTATCAAACCAAGCCTGTTGTTTGCCTTTCTCCAGAACTGTAGGCTTGGGAGGAACATGTTTAACCGGTGTAGTTGAAGGAACAGGTGCAGTAGATAATTCTTCTTCAGGAGGAACATTAGGAGCATCTTTATCAGCTGGAGGGATATCAGGAGTATCTTCAGGATTCTTGGAATAATCCTTTAGATAAGGTTTCCCCGTTCGAGTAGCACTAACAAGTGCTTCTTCATTATCTTTTGGCTCTGTGTCAGAGGTAGATCCGAGAGAAGTCATATGACATGATTTAATCTTTCCAGACTTCTTGGACTTTTTGAGGAGAAGGAGATTCAAAGTCTGCTACTAGATCAGGATGAATCCACATGATTTCTCCAGTCTTCAAAGTGATTGGCACCAATCCTTCAGACTGTGGAAGAGGAACATTTACTATTTCAAGAGTTGCCTTGGAAATAGGAACGATCCCACTTTCAAGGAGTTGAGGAGGAAAATCTCCAAATTGCATATAGACGACGTTGGAAGTGACGGTCTTCTCTTTTGGAGTAAGAGAGATAGCTCCAGACTTAATCATTTCTTGGATCTTTCCTTTCAGTACATAACATGTACGAATTGTATGACCCAGCATTCTGTGGTATGGACAGTATTTGGGGTGATCTGTCTTACCAGCTTCATCAGGTTTCTTGATTTCAGGTAATTGTATTTTATTACCTTTCAGCAGACATTCAAAGATACCAAGGACATCGTCGTCGTCAAAAGAATATTCTTCTTTGGGGCGAGGTGTTCTTGATTGTTGATTTGTAGAGGCAGGAGTTTGAACAGTTGATGCATCTTTGCTCTGAAGATTAACTTCAAGAGTTTCTTTTCCCTTGAGAGCGTTATTTTTATTGTTAGCACCTTGACCTGTTTCTTTAGGAGTCATCTGCACTCCTAAGCCTTTGAAGGTTTCAGCACTAATTTCTGCAGCTTTGGCACTAACTATGAAAGAAGGCCAGTCTTGAAATTGGGTGGATCCTGTCCACATGCTGATGATTGGCAACAAGTTTGATTTGCATGTGTCAATGGTGACAGCATCAGGAGTTCCAAGAGGCATCTTCAGAGC
Organism: Iris pallida; assembly: GCA_029216955.1. Lineage (NCBI taxonomy): Eukaryota > Viridiplantae > Streptophyta > Magnoliopsida > Asparagales > Iridaceae > Iris > Iris pallida. The sequence continues at coordinate 6,857,146 of JANAVB010033220.1, forward strand.
TTCTCTTCGAAACCGTTCAATGTAATCCTCTGTAGTTTCATTATTTTTCTGCTTGATTCTAATAAGAGCAGACATAGTCATGTCATTGAGCCCTTCATAGAACCATTCAAGAAACATCTGTTTGAAATCGGCAAATGAAGTAATGCACCCATCTGGGAGACTTCTATACCATTCATAAGCAGTTCCCTTGAGACATCCAATAAATACCCGAGTAAGGAGGGCATCACTTGGTTGCAATTGGTCAGTCATCACTTCAAAGTGATTAATAAACTGACTTAGAGAAGTGGTTCCATCATAGAATGAGATAGTAGGAGGCTTGTATTTAGGAGGATACGATACTTGCTTCCATTCTATCGGATAAGGTTGCTTGATGCCTAACCTTTGTAAACCATCTTTCTGTTTGAATGCCTCGAATTGAGTTTTGAGATTCCTCAATTCTTCATTAACAACTCCGGAGGATTGTGGAGTTGTAGCTTGTAGAGAATAGTTGGGAGCGGGAACAGCATTGTAAGCACTACCCGCAGCTCCAGAGAGACTAGGAACTGGTTGAACTTGCCCAGGAGTATTAGACTGGACTGCTGGAGGAACATGTACTGGACTTACACCAGTGTTAATTGGTGTAGCTTCTGGTACAGTCTGTTGATTTTGCAGTTGGGCTGCCATGAGTTCGTACATCGACTTCATATTATCAGCCATAGACCTCATTTGCTGTTCCAAAGAAGCAATTCTTTGTTCTTGAGGAGTCATGGAAGAAGAAGGTTCGTCAGTATTCCCATCAACCATATATGTTGTGACTGTACGAGGGATTATTGATAAACTTGTGGATATTATATGCTCTGAATCACTGCTTCGTGCATCAAAGTCAGTTAGAGCAGAACTACCCCCAGTAGGAAGAGGTGGGAAATTAGATTCTCCCAGAAATTCAGAATCATCTACAGAGATCAAATTTCTTTGACTAGAAGCCAGGACTCTTGATCTGGTACCTCTATATACTCCATCTGGACTATCATTTCTACCCCAGCATCCCGAGAGGTCATGTTGACAGAAGCAAACAAAGGCTCATCTTCATCAGGCATAGGTTCACACTGAATCCGATTAAAGACAGATTGTCGTTTAGTTTGACATCTACATTGCATTGTGATTCTCGGCTGGAAGTCACATTCATGATCACCATGGTTTTGAACCATTGATTGACATCTGCACTGAATTATGACTCTTGGATAGAAGTCACATTCAGCATGATCTTTTGTCATAGAATTACTCCTTCTCTTCTGTTGAAGATGTTCTCGTAAATCTGTTTGTGAAGATTGAGGAGTATATTTTCTGTTCTTGGGTCTTGATGGCTCTTGATTATACAGAGAGTGATTAATATGAGCCACATAGTTTCTTGCATACTCTGCATCTGGATCTCTTATCCTTATTTCCAACTGGTATAGTTTCTTGACGCCAGAAGTGTTCAGTTTTGTTCTTAGATCAGTTGTAGGTAACACATGAAGTTTTCCTTCCATTGATCTGGATATTTGCAGAGAAGGAAGAGTTGAACCATCCCTTTGATTAGGAGTTGGTAACAGACCCTCTTTTATGGACAAATTCTGTGCCCAATTTGAAGAAGTCATAGAAGAAGACATTAAGGAATGTTTCTTCTTCGACTCATTCAAGTTTTGAGACATAGAATGTCCAGAAGAAAGAGTAGTCAAAAGACCATCTCCTTTCCTTTGACTAACAAAAGTGTCAGTCAAAGCTGTTCCTGAAGTAAAAACTACAGGAGCAGAAGAAACAACTAAAGAGTTATTCCTTTTCGAAGGGACTTTGTGTGGAAGACCACCCCCAGTTCTAGGAGAACTTGGTGAAGAAGAAGAGATAGCTAAAGAGCCATTCTTCTTGGATGAAATACACGCTGAAACAGACTTGGTTAAAGAACCAGAGCTGTTAGCGTAACTTTTGAATTTAGAATTACACGCTGAAACAGATTTGGCTAAGGAGCCAGTACTGTCAGCGTGACTGTTGAATGTGGGATTACACACTGGAATAGATTTGGCTAAGGAGCCAGTACTATCAGCGTGATTTTTAGAGTTAAATTTGCACGCTGGAACAGATTTGGCTAAGGAGCCAGTACTGTCAGCGTGATTTTTGGGATTGAATTTGCACACTGGAACAGATTTGGCTAAAGAGCCAGTACTGTCAGTGTGACTTTTGATTTTAGAATTACCCGCTGGAACAGATTTGGCTAAGGAGCCAGTACTGTCAACGTGATTTTTGGTTTTAGAGAGACACGCTGGAACAGATTTGGCTAAGGAGCCAGTGCTGTCAGCGTGACTTTTGGGTGTGAGATTGCACACTGGAACAGACTTGGTTAAAGAACCAGTACTGTCAGCATGACTTTTGAATGCTGTCATCTTCGAGCGCACAAGAGTGTGCGTGCTTGCAGTAGAGTTCTTGCCAGTGTTAGGAGTAGACACTGTGGTAGAGACTTCACCATTGATTACCAACTGATCCTTAGGGACATAGACAGAGTGTCCCTTCGATTTGGCAGTGGTAATGGAGGCTGGAGTGGGCTTGCCACCCTTAGCCCGCTGCATTTCTTCATAGGCGAGTTGATCGAGTTTGATCGTCATCACCTTCTTCGTCGAGCCGATTGACGAAGTGTCGCATTGAGTTGTTGCCATCTCAGAAGAGGAGATGGTTTTCCCCAGCAGAGTCGCCAATTTGTTTTCCATAAAGAAATTCTCTTTATTTGTTGTGTTTCTGGGAAAATTACAACTGTGGGAATCCGATCTAGAAGACGATCGCTTTATCCCTTGGACTATACGAAGAAGAAAAGCTCTCAAAATTTTGACAGTAGATATCAGTGTATCTGTACAATGAATGAGAAAAAGAACTCTATTTATAGAGTCGAAAATAAAACTGAAAAGATAACTGTCTTCATAGCCTGTGCTTAGTTGAAAATCACGCAGGATTTAACATACGCAAGGTTGTGAGCAGTTACTAGATGTGGCCTGTAACTGTTGGACACATGGCGATCATGCATGAGTCGTGTGCAAGTTACAGGACACGCAGGCGAGAGATCAGTGACATGGCTGCCACGTACTCCAATTTGATGAAATCTACGCAGACTTGTTGAAGACGAAATCCACGCAAACTCGGTGTAGAAAGCTTCAAAATCCACGCAAACTTGGGGCAAGAAACTTCAGGATCCACGCAGACTCGAGGCAAAAAGCTTCAAAATCTACGCAGACTTGAGGAAGAAAACTTTCGAATCCACACAAACTTGAGGTGAAGAACTCAAAGATACACGCAGACTTGAGATAGGACTGCCAGCTGTCTTGATTTGGCGTGTCTTGACTGACACAAAATCTCTGACAGTGATTGCTTTGTCAGTCGCATTAAATGACAAGAAACCCTTTTTGGTACGCCAACTTGATGAAGGCTGAGTCTTGCTGAAGAAGATTTCGAAAGTCATGCAATAGACGGCGGTGATCTCTCGAGTTCTGTGCATACGTGGCATACGAAGAGACATTCTTCGACTGTCGTGCTGTCAGTCATAATGACTCTCTGACAAATGATGAGCTGTCTCCCAGCGTGATTTATAAAATATTGTCTGGATCAACTGAGCGTGACTTTTGACTCTGTCTTGATCAACTCAGCGTGACTGTCATTTTTAAAGGTCTACATTGTTGCGGATGCTCTAAGCAGGTATCCCGTAGCAATGTGCTTGACTCGAGATCGTCACTTATTAGCGGACTTGGAGAGTTTGGGCATCGAGATCATCATTCTAGGAACCGAGATACAGATAATGGGCATACAGTTTCAGTCAGGATTGATGGATAGGATTCGGGAGGCACAGCACCAGGATGAGCAGCTGAAGAGCATCATAGCACAAGTACGGGCCGGCTAGCTAGACGATTTCACTATTGCAGATGATGGTTCATTGAGGCACGGAACGAGACTTTGTGTACCTAGTGGAGACCTAAGAGAAGAAGTTATGCAGGAGGCACACCGTTTCCAGTATTCTCTATATCCGGGAGTCAACAAAATATACAAGGATATGTGAAGCCACATGTGGTGGTATGGTATGAAACGAGAAGTGGGCTGTTTCATTTCTAGGTGCCTTGTGTATCAGCAGGTCAAAGCCGAGAGGAAGAGACCAGGAGGATTGTTGCAGCGCTATCCATACCCGAGTGGAAGTGGGAACACATCACTATAGATTTTGTTTTTGATCTTCAACGGTCATCGAGCGGGAAGGATGAGATTTGGGTCATCATCGATAGGTTGACCAAACCGGCCCACTTTATACCATTTAATGTGGGGTTATCTACGGAGAAGCTGGCAAATCTTTATGTGAATCAGATAGTCAGACTGTACGAGGTTCCAGTGAGTATCGTGTCAGACCGTAATAGCAGGTTCACGTCCACTTCTGGAAGAGCCTACAGGCTAGCTTGGGCACATCGCTCAAGTTCAGCACTGCTTATCATCTGCAGACAGATGGACATCAGAGCGGACCATTCAGATGCTCGAGGATATGTTGTGGACGTACGTGCTAGACTTTGGCGGCTCATGGAAGGACCAGCTTCATCTCGTGGAGTTCTCCTACAACAACAACTACCAGGCTAGCATCGAGATGTCCCCGTTCGAAGCGTTGTATGGGCGGAGATGCCGTACCCCGCTATCTTGGGACGATATGGGAGAGCGTGTACTATTAGGAGAGATGGTAGTTGATGCTGCAAAAAAAGCCAAGATGATTAGAGAGCGGCTTTGCATGGCTCAAGATAGGCAGAAGCACTAGGCAGACAGTCACCGTAGGCCGTTAGAGTTTGAGGTATAGAATCTTCTTATGATTAACTACGTGTATAGTTATGAGATTCGTGATAACTTTTGTGCATCTAGGATGGAGATTTGGTGTTTTTGAAAATACCTCCGACGCGTTGCACTATTCGTTTCGGTAAAGGCGGTAAACTCAGCCTACATTTTATCGGGCCGTTTGGTATTCTCGAGAAGATCGGAGCAGTAGCGTACCGATTGGCTTTGCCGCCTACACTGGAGGGAGTGCACAACGTGTTCCACGTGTCTCAGCTGAGATGATACATGGCGGACCCCTGCCATGTGTTGGACCATTCGAAGATCGAGGTGGGACCGAGTCTTAGTTACCAGGAGCAGCCCGTAGAGATTTTGGACCGCAGAGAGAAAGTTCTGAGAAATCAGATGATTTCCTTGATTCGTGTCGCGTGGAGGCACCACTCCCCGGGCGAATCCATATGGGAGAGAGAGGACGAGATGCGTGAGCGTTACCCCTATCTTTTTGAATCATGAGGTATTTTTCCTTTCTTGTGCCTACCTCAAATTTTGAGGACAAAATTAATTTAAGTACGGTGGACATCGTTTTGACCCAAAATTATGAAATTGCTCCTGTTCCAGAATTTAACTTTTGGACAGGCGTTTCCTAGGCATATCTTATATTCCAAACTCATTCGTGATGTTTGTTGCAGCATCCGGAGTCATCTACAGGATTTGGCTTTTCTTGCTTCATTTATTTGTCTATTCGAGCTACTGGATTATTTTCTTTTGCACATAACCTCAGGCAAGATACCTTGCCATTATACTGTTTGTATTCAGTTTGTATTTTATTACATATCATTGTTCATTTATTTTTAGTTCTTAATTTACTGTCTGCTTAGTGATATTAGATGTACTTTGTTATTATCCTTTGATTGCATATGGACTTAGAGTTAAGAGACTACCGTTTGTAGTGTATTGCATATACCATGACATAGTTTTACCACGAGGATATGTGAGATGAGTAGCATATAGAGGTCCTTGCGTGTTGGCTGATCACCCGTGCGCATGCGTTAGGTCTAACTGTCAATAGTTGTATATTAGACGACTTGACGGTTAGTAGTGTTACTTGGTCGTAGATGTGACATGATAGGTACATTGGGTGGGGAGAACATTTCCTTGTCGTATGGGCTTCGATTGCACTTTCCTTGTAACCCGGAAGCTCCGCTGGAGATACGGGTATGTTTAGCCCCTCAGGTTTGCCACTGTCGTTTTTGAACGTCATGCGCTGTGGTCACTGGTGCCCAAGTGGGGACTATACCAGATCTCATTTACAGCCAGGGCTCATGCGATGAAAGGTTTGTTCTCAACTATTGTTCACTTTAGTATGGTTAGAGTACCTTATTGTTGTCTTGTCACTTACTTTTGTTTGTGGCATATTTTATATTCAGTATTTATATGACATGTTTATTGTATCTTGTTACGTCCCTCTGAGGACCTGGTTATCTCTCCAGGTGTGTGCTTCTGTAATAATTGCAGGTGTTCTAGTCGAGGCCGTAATCTTCTCCATCCTTTCGAAGATGATTGCACTTGGCTAGTCTTGTTATTTTATATATTCCTTCTTGTACCTTTTATTTGAGATAGTTGGTAGTGGACTTTGTCTCCGCCCAACGTATTGTACAAAGACTTATTACAGTTGATTATATGATATCTTTTATTCTTTATTTGTGGATGAGATTAGATTACTCTTGGTTTACTGTATTTTACAGCTTATGTATTCATACGAGATTTCCATATATTGGAGTATACTTCGTGTGTATGCAGCTGGCATGGATACGTACCTAGTCCTGATTATTTTTGGACTGGAACGTTACATTTTTTCATTTATTGTGCCTACCTCAAATTTCGAGGACGAAATTAATTTAAGGAGGGTAGATTTGTAAGCCCCATTAGTTTATTTATCCATCTATTTATAAATTGTGGTAATGGTCACATATTTTAACTCATAAATTGATATATATATATATATATATATATATATATATATATATATATATATATATATATTTATATATATATATATATATATATATATATATATATATATATATATATATATATATTAAATAGGAAGGATGTTACCCTTGGCATAATTAAACATATTGTTTAAGGGTCTGTTTGTAAAAAGAAATCAGTTGGTGTATGATCCTTCGAATATAAGAAACTCTGATTTTGAGTTGAATCGTCATAAATCCAATTTGAATTTAAACCTCTTTCCCTTTATCTATGCTTCCCATTGATCTTATCTCAAACTCTAGTTATATAGAGGGAGAGGGGCAGCCGACTAGAGGACTCTACAAACCCTAACAAACTCCTCATTGTTCCTGTCACAGAGGATTTCTAGCAGTCTTAGAGTTTTAGAATTTTCTGCTGCAAACAGCTACACTTTCATGCCTCTCGACAACATGATGATTGATCTTGTATGACACCTTAGGTAGATGGGTAGGTGTTTGATAATTTTCCCTATTAGATACACGTGAAGTCAACATTAGCACAGACAAGAGGGATAGACCCTATAGCAGCTACATGAAGTTAAATGTTCAATGGGTAATCTAAGTGTTACAGTAGGCCTAAGATCGAAGATTATTAGGGAAGACACATCTTGGTAACAGAATCACATAGGGTCTATGTGGGATTATTACGAGGGTTAGCAAGGTAGGCTAAGAACCTGAGTTTACTTGTGTATCCCCAGGAATATAGATGTCATAGACATGGAGAGCCTCGTAGTTGTTGGAAGTACCTGTAATGCCATCTATTTCCCATTAAGGACCTGTAATGAAAAACTAGATTATGTGTATTGTGTTAGGCAACTTAGTATAGGAATAACTAATGAGGTATATCAAAAATAGGGTAGTACAAGTGGCAACAGACAACAGATGGACCCTGGCTGCTATAGACCATGCTTCCAAGTATGTACTTTGCACATAGGCAGGACAGGCTTACACCTATAGGGTTTAGGAAATACAGTATAGAGTAAGTATCATGTAGGTATGCCCATAGGACCCAAGGAAACAGGGCTCGGCTTTTCATCTAGTACCTGATAGGCAGGGATGAATTCCTAGAGAACAGCTTGTTGCAGTCCCTAATACCTAAGGGAGTTGATATGTTCCTATAGAATAGATACTTAGGAATAGGGAGGGATCAATACCTAAGAGAGTCTAGGAGTCATAGCCAGTTAGGTTGTACCACATACACCATGGCAGGACAGCCCCACACCATCACCTGGATGCTATGCACAAATAGGATGAACGCCTGAAATGGAGTGATATCCTAACATATTCGGTTTGCCTTGACCTAAGAGTTCCCTAGAACCCCTTAGACATTATAGGTAAACCCTCTTCCAGATCAATACTGACAAGGGTTCCCTTGATAACCATTGGGAAATGACAGGAAACTTATCCCCTAAACATGCTCAAGGCAACCATGTGTGGATTTTCCTGATACCCTAGGGTAGGACCATGGCAACCACAGATACTGGCACAGGGAAGTATGTATCCTTGATACAGACTTAGGAACACTTTCTAGTACCTAGCAGATACTGTATAGTAATAGGCTAGCCTTCTTTGTAAGCCAAGGATACTGCCATGATCTCTCTGTTAACCATTAGATAGAGTCATGTGACCTAAACTTTTCATGCAACTGAGTAGTGCCATTAAGAATAACCTATAACCTCTCATATGAACTAAAGGGATCCTGATATAGGGACTTTCTGTGTACCAGCTATTTGTACCAATTGGTACTAGACTTAGAGTTCATCTGGTATCAATACACCCACACACTAGGCTGCCTACCATCAAACTAAACACCTAAGTAACATCTTAGATATTGGCATCATGTTCAAACTCTGGAAACCTGAGTCCACAGTGGCACCACTCATATACATGATTTGCTACCAGATACACAATTTGGACTGGTGTATCAGACCAATAGGATAGTGGCACCACTCATATACACATGTAACAGAAGTGGTTAGAGGGCAGGGACCACATGCCATCAAGCAACATTGCTAGTACAGGATAAGGTCTAGGAACCAGTCTCCTGTGAAAGAAACGTGAAGTATTGCATATGCCCTATTGACAGGACCCAGGGGGTACATTGGGAACCTAAGACCCTTATCTGTTGTATCAGACCAAGGGGGGATACTGTCAGGCGATAGGTGTACTCTTTGGTATCAATGGATTGTGATAGAGACCCTTCTTTGTATCCTCTGTACTCGATTATATATATGGAGTATGGGTATGTGTCCAGAACATAGGGTACTAATAAGTAGTTTGGGGACTTACATGTATAGGGCATTAAATGAGAAAAGGGGATGGGCAACCAGGTTTACCAACTGTTGAGTGGGGTTTCACAATTAAATCCAAATGGTAAAGGGTTGGAAAGGGATTCATAAGATAAACACAGAATGGAGTCAAGGCACTAGACCAGATAATATCAACTATAGAGAAACCTTACCAAATGAAGGCACCATGCTAGGACTCTAAGAGATAATTTAGATAGGAGTACTTTTGATTCATTGTGTAGTATAAATGACATTGTAAATTCTTAAATAGGTTCCTTGGACTTCGTTTCGGACCTTGACCAGTGTCAGCAGCTCAGGACACCAGATGAGTACAGTTTATTGTCTGTTTTGAATATTGATTTTCACTATATTTCATTGATTGGTCATTAGTTATGTGATTTTATATTCTATTATAAATTATTGAGTCGGGAATAAGAAGTACCAAGGATGTGTGATCCGACCATAGACATTGTTTATTTTCTTGCAAGTAGACCTCCTAGATATTTTTACTTTCATGCAAGTAGATCTCGTAGACATTGTTTAATTTTTGCAAGTAGACCTCGTAGACGTTATTTATTTTCCTGCAAGTAGACCTCGTAAACCTCGCGGTGTAGTGTCCCAGACTGATCACATATCAAAGGTACTTCTAACAATTCGAAAGGTATTTTATTTATTTATTGTTATTGATTTTTCCGTCTTTTCTCACATCTTTTCTGTTTATTTTCAAAACATGTAATTGATGTCTAACCTCTATTTCATAGTCATTTTCATATATTGGAACTGCATTCAGTGAATTGTACTCGTTCCATTCTGACTGGGTAACCAAATAAATTTTAGGTGATTGCGAAGAGGTCGAGTGTCCTGACCAATATGGCCCGTACATGGGGGATACAATAGAGGCAAATTTTACTTATCAGGAGGAGTACACAGCATCTGGTCCTGCTGTGTTTGCTTTGTGACCTTTTGGTTAGTGCTGAGATATTGTACTGGATATTGAGTTGATTTTTGAGACATGTAGTTAAGATTTCATCATACATTTCTTTTGGGAGATTATTTATTTAATTCACCTTCTAGATGTTGAGTTGTGATATTGATTGCCCCATGTGGGTAATATTTTACTGTATGGTTGTTCATCATATTGTTACAGCGTTCTACCGCCGACTCTGCGGTGTAGGCTGGGCGTGTACACGGTTCATGTCTAAATATTAGGTACGGGTCGTGACATTACATGCTTTATGTGCGGGCCAGTCACATATCATCGTTGTCTTTTATGCATAGTCGGGCTTCCACGGTGTATATGTTCCCTGTATCACTGGGCCGTATGTGTTATGTGATCGGTCCGCATGGATTGAGCCACATAGATCCCACACGATTGAGCCACATGAGCTCTCCCCTGATCTGGGTCGTGTGTGCTCTATTGTGACTGGGCCGCATGAACTAAACAGAAACTCATTCACTTTGTTTTCTTCTGACTGCTAATAACCTCTTTTCCCTTTTTTATATTTTATAGGGATCTGGCTAGAAAATTTCTCCAAGATCGGTATCGACGATTTTGGATATGGTGAAGATGCAACATTTTGACACGCACATCAGACAGCTCAGAACTCTCCATGCTTCAGAAGGGTTTTCCTCAGATGGTAGGAAGAACCTTTATACATCGGAGAGTCGGACGGTGGTTAGGCATCGTCGTGAAAGTTCTGTTTTTACGGCTCTCCAAGTAGGCACAAGCAACACTAGCGATGTTGTTTTGAAGGTATGGCCTCTTGGAGGAACGGGCACAGGACGTCCGTAATACGAAGGGAAGAAAGTTAACGCTTGTAGATGCTTTTAGCATGCTATATTTTCCCTCCTTCGTGTGGCTTCTCGAAGGTTCAACTGCCTTATTTGCTTTTCAGCAGTAAAACATGACTCCTTTCGAGGGTTATGAAACTGCCTTTTGACGAAGGCATGGTACTGCCAAACTGACCAAAAAAACTGAACGTCGGGCTAAATTGAAGATCGATCGCCCCACTGCGCCGCTTGAGGCGATACTCACTGTGCTATGTATTGCTGATGAGTAGTGGATTTTTCCTTTTTTTTGTTATCATTATTGCTGGAGTTGTAGCCTAACCAATGTAGTTGATGTTTCATGAAATAAAAAGATACATTGTCTTCATTCCTTTGTTTATGATGTCTGAAGTGCTTGTACTAGGGGGCCTAATACAGAATTTGTCGTTGGTAGAGGACATCCCACTGGAGGACTTTTTATGGACCGATTGCCCTTTTGTGCATCTGGAGATGCGAGCAATAGATTTGAATAATTTTTGGTGGATCTATTATCCTTTGGCGTACTGGTGGTGCGGGTAATAGATTTGAAGACAAAACCCAACAGAGGTAATATGGACGTGATAGGTTCTGTGGCCTTAACACCATGACTTTATCCCAGATTGGGTACAGGTGTTAGATGAGAAGACTATCTATATCAGAGGTAATATAGACGTGACATACGATAATCATGAATAATTTTTTGGTAGACCTATTACTTTTTTTCGCACTGGTGGTACGAGTAATAGATTTAGAGACAAAACCCAACAGAGGTAATATGGACGTGATAGGTTCTGTGGTCTTAACACCATGACTTTATCCTAGATTGGGTACAGGTGTTAAGTCAAGAGACTATCGGTATCAGAGGTAATATGGACGTGATATACGATAATCTGGACCATGAAGTTTGCTCAGAGATGGCAATAAGCCTGGTGAACTCCGACGGGGTGAAGCATTAGGGTGGAAGTTCAGTGGTATTTAGTATACACGACTTGTCACCCAGGAGGATGCACTGTGAATCCATTCGGAGTTGATAGAGTGTAAGTTCAGAGGTACTTGATGTACATAACTCGACAGTCTAGGAGATTTAGTGGTTTGAGGAAGTACCAGCATGTCCTTAGACATAGTATTTCTTCATAAACTTGTCATTTATGGGCATCATGAGCAAGTTTCTATTCTGTTTCGCGAGCCGGTATGCGCTGTTGGAGAATACGGTCTCGATGATAAATGGACCCTCCCATTTGGGCTGGAACTTGTCGACGATTTTGTGAGTCATGACCATCGGTCTGCGAATGGCCAAGACGAGATCGCCTACTTGGAACGTCCTCTGTTTGACTTTCTTATTAAAGGCTCGAGAGATGCGTGCTTGATAGAGCTCAATGCTTTATTGAGCTTGCAAACGCTTCTCGTCTAGGGCTTCCAACTCTTGTAACCGTCGGCGGTAGTTATCGTCCGACGTCAATCGGTAAGTAAAGGCCATGCGAAGTGAGGGGATCTGGGTCTCCAATGGGAGAACTGCCTTGCTCCCGTAAACCAGAGAGAACGGTGTATTTCTTGTAGCCGTCCGACTTGTAGTACGATATGCCTATAAGCATTCGCCTAGCTTTTCATTCTAGTCGCGCTTGTTTGAAGACACGAACTTTTTTAGAAGCTTGATTATGGTTTTGTTAAAAGCCTCAGCAAGACCATTAGCCGATGGGTTGTATGTCGTTGTAACCACATTCTAAAACCGATTCTTGTTACAGAATCGATAGAAAGCATGGCTTGCGAACTGCAGACCATTGTCGTGAATAATCCTTCGGGGCAGTCCAATACGGTAGATGACGTGATGTTTTATAAAACTAATCATGTTTGACATCTTTATATCTGCAAGTGAAATAGCTTCCGCCCATTTGGAGAACTAGTCGGTGATTGCAAGTATAAATCGGTGTCCCCTAGACGACGGGGGGGTGATTGGGCGAATGATGTCAATTCTCCATGCTTCAAATGGTCAAGAGGCCACTGTTGGTTGCAAGAATTCGGATGGAAGATGTATGAAGTCTGCATGGATCTGACAAGCCTTATACTTCTTTGCATAATCGACAGCGTCTGCTACCATCGTAGGCCAGTAATAGCCCATTCGACGGAGACGGTCTTACAACTTCGGGCTAGGTTGGTGAGCCCCGTAAACGCCACCGTGAGCCTTGCGTAGGATTCTTTGGCTTCTATATTTGATAGGCAGCACAACAGTAGTCCATTGTAGGATCGTCGATATAGCATTTTCGTTTCTTTGTCATAAAAGAATCTGAGAGAACGCCTTCTGATTAAAGTTGCTTTTTTCATATTCTCGGGCAGGATTCCGTAGATGCAAAATCGATGAACGTGATTCTCCAGTCTTGCACGTTATTGGTTATCTGGGTGGAGTAACTAGTACCCAGTTGAACATTATTTTTGGGACAGACCAGCTCATGGCCTATCACGTCGACTAGATGATGAGCATGATTTGGAACCGCCAAAGAAGCGACGAGGCCTGTTAGGGCATCAGCTTCAATATTTTGGAGTCTAAGTACATGCACTATAAAGAAACCCTCCAAGGTTGCAATAATGGTAATTGCTTTCTGATGATAAGGAATCAGATCCGTGTTGCGAACCTCGTATGAGCCTCGGATTTGATTAACAATCAACTGCGAGTCACCATATGCTTCTAGGTATTTGACCCCCTCTTCTTTTGCGAGTCGGAGCCCGATGACGAGACCATTATATTCGGCTACATTGTTAGAACCAGATTTTGTTAGAGAGTACGCCCGATTGACTACCAATCCAGAGGAAGAAATTAATACTATCCCGACTCCAGTAAAGATATACCTTGGGGCCCCGTCCTTGAAGCACCGTCGAAGCACATTCGTCAAACGTCATCATGTGAAGTCATGTTTGAGTTAACGACTTCGTCTGGGATTTTTTCATAGATTCTGGTTGTTTTTTTTAGCCTAGATGGGCTGCTAAGAAGTCGGCCAAGGCTTGACCTTTGACAGCCTTCTGTGGAGCGAAAATCATGTCATAGGAGGATAACAGTATCGCCCAGGTGGCTAGACGAGAACTGAGTGCGCCTGGCTTGGTCATGAGAACCTTGAGGGGGTTAACTCGTGAGACAACATGGATTGTCTGCCTTGTCACATAGTGTCGTGTTTTATGAATGGCGACCACCAGGGCAAGGCATTCCTTCTCCACGACGGTGTACCTATGCTCCGGCCCCACCATCATTCGCTGAGATAGTAAATGTCTTATTCGTGCCCCGCATCATTGTTCTGTACTAGCAAGGCGTCGAAGGAGTGTTCTATTGCCCGTACATAGAGCATGAAGGGCTTCCCGGCGACTGGAACTACCAGAACTGGCAGATTCGACAGGTATTCCTTAATGTCATCAAAGGCGCATTGACATTCCTCATTTCATACGAAAGAGATGCCTTTCTTCATAAGTTGTGTGAATGGTTGACATCGCCCTGAGATGTTAGATATGAACCTCCTAATGTAAGCTAGTCTTCCCTGAAGGCCTCGGAGTTCGCGGAGGTTCCTCGGTGGACTCATCTCCAGAATTGCTTTTGTTTTATCGGGTCTACGTGAATACCCCAGGAAGTAATGACAAAACCCAAGAATTTCTCGCTAGACACGCCCAAGAAGCACTTGGTGGGGTTTATCTTCAGATTATGCGCTCGCATAAGGTCGAACACCGTCCTCAAATCGTGCAAGTGATCATCTTTGTTGCGGCTTTTAATGGCGATGTCGTCAACGTAACACTCCATCGTCTTGTGCAAGTGATCTCAGAAGATGACACTCATAGCTCGTTGATATGTAGCACCGACGTTCTTTAGGCCAAAGAGCATGACTGTGTAACAATACACGCCGATCGCTGTTCGAAATAACGTATGCTTCTCATCGTCAGGAGACATTTTGATTTAATTGTACGCAGAAAAGTCATCCATAAAGGACATGCGCTCGAAGCCCCACGTATTATCGATCATTATGTCGGTGATCGAAAGAGGGAATTCATCCTTAGGATATGCCACATTCAGATTACGGAAGTCGATGCAGATTCAGATCTTTTTGTTCTTCTTGATGACTGGTACTATATTAGCTACCCAGTCTGGGTGTTGCTCCTTGTGGATGAAACCGCTAGCTATACGCTTGTTTAATTCTGCTTCGATGGAGTTCATGATGTCTGGACGGAACTGTCGTTGCTGTTGTTTGACTAGCTTTGCGTCTGGATGAATATTGAGCTTGTGAAGTGCAATCTCAGGATTTAGCCCTAGCATGTCTTCATAGCTCCAAGCGAATACGTCAACATATTCTCTGACCAGTTGCAGCAACGACACCCTCTCGTCGTCCGTCAGGCTTTTACTGACGAAGATTGGCTCTGGAGAGGATTCGTCGCCGAGGTCAACTTGCATGACCTCGTCTTCAGTAGGAGGGTCTCGTCATTCAAAGTGCTTCTCCCATTGTGCATCCTGTTGTGTAGAAGCATGGAAAAGATGGAGTTTGTGCGGATCATCACTCCATGTGGCCAAGAGAAACTAAGTCGCAGAGGGAAGGCTCTCGAAGATCCTATACGGCCAAGTGAAACTAAGCCGCATAAGGAGTGCTCTCGAAGACCCCATGCGGCTAAGAAAACTCGAGCTGCAGAAGTAAGGCTCTCGAAGACCCCATGCGACCAAGTAAAACCAAGCCGCAGAAGCAAGTCTCTCGAAGATCCCATGCGGCCAAGTGAAACCAAGCCGCAGAAGCAAGGTTCTCGAAGACCCCATGCGGCCAAGCGGAACGAGCTGCAGAAGAAAGGCTTCTAAGGCCACTATGCGGCCAAAATGATTCAGGCTCTACTTTGTGGAGGGGGCACATGGCAATTTCACAAAGTCTCAACCACCCAGATTTGCTACAACAAACATATCTCAACTACCCCCACCAGCTGGCAGCCCAAGATCGAGTCTTCGTATGCTGTTACAGACACGTGGCCCTCTGTGCGGCTCAAAATCTGCTTTATGTAGGAATTACTATAAACAGCAGGGTACCACACCCGTGCTAAAGGTTGGCAATCAAAGGCTGGAAAATTTCTTCAAGAGCAAAGACTGTGTCAGATAGTCCAAGGAGTAAGGCAGAGTTGCTACACTTTCCCGAGCCTCCATCGTCACCCCCAAGAATCAAAAACAATTGTAATTAAATTATTTCCTAAGATTTCTTTCTAGACTCTCTTTTGTACTTTCAAAATTTGTAATCAAATTGAGGTTCTCTATAATTCTTGTTTCGATATTTAATAGCAAACATGATGGCTACTCTGCTGGGGACTTTCTTCTCCTCTAATGAGAAGTTGGTGACGCAATCCGACACATCTAAGCTCGGCTCTATGCAGCAAATGCTTGTGGTTCGTTTTGACCAACTAGCATTCGAAGAAATGCTCTCTGAAGGGAGCGCCAGCCCGTCATAGAAGCGAGCCAACCCGAAGAGAACCTGCAGGACGTCGAAGCGCAAAACTGCTACCCCTCGCCAGGTTCTCGAAGAAGCTCCTTCTGCGGCCCAAGACGGTGATCAAAGCTCTCTTGTGGCCTTGCTTCAGACCGCAGAGAACCCCACTGTCCCCAAATCCAGCAAAGAAAAATACAACGATGCCAAGCTTTTGGGGGCACAAGGGAAACCCATGCGGACGAAGAAGTGGCCGCATAAAAAAATGGACAGTCTGCCTATGCAGCAGTCAACTCTGGTCGCAAGCAGATGACCCATGCGACAGCCAATCCTGGCCGCAGACAGGCTGCCCCATGCGGCCCTGTTAGAAGCTCTATTTTTGACCTTCTCTCATGCAGACCCGACCCCATGTGGCCCATAGAGAATGGAGAATGTCCCAATCTGGACTCTTCTTACTATTGTAGAAGCATGAAATTTTTTTAGCAATGAAGCCCCATACTCCCATGCCAGTGAAGCTCTATGCGCCAAGCCAGTAAATCTCTATGCGCCCAGTTAGTGAAGCTCTATACGTCCAGCCAGTGGAGTCCTATGCGCCCAAGACTAGCTCCTTCAAAAGGAGGGCACATAGCCTGAGACATGGCTATGCGCCCAAGCCTGACTTAGTCAAAGCCATGATCAAAATGTGCACCGAAGCGTACGGCCACGTCAGTCTCCATGAGCAATCGTGCACCGAAGCATGCGGCCACGTCAACACCATGACCAATCCATGAACTCGCAGCCTATATGCGCCTACATCCTATGCGTCCAAAGCAGAAATATACGCCTACATAAAAACCAGCGTATTTTTTCATGTGCGCGCACAACATCATTCCAGCTCAAGAACGACTATAAAAAGGGGCCTCATCCCTCTTCAAAACACAGAACGGAGAGCATTTTCAAGAGCCAAATTACTGCACTTCTTGCCAGTGAGCCAAAAGTTAGCAATTTTTTAGGTTTTCTCCCACTTTTGTAATCGGAGTGTCAACGGACTAAAGGAGCAACTGCCGCCCGATCTCCATCGTCCCATTCTCCAGAATTCTTTTTTGTTCTCGGGGATCCTCAGCGCAGGATCTCTCAGGCGTACTCTATATGTGGTGCCTTGCGCCAATAAAAAATGCAGCATTTTCTTCTTCTTTTTTGTGTGTGTCCATAAAATTGGTGACTCTGCTGGGAACTACCTTTTTCTCTGACGAGAAGGTGGTGACGCAATCCGATACCGACAAAGTGGGGAGCACTCAGAAGATGATGATCGTAAAGTTCGATCAGCAGGCGTTCGAAGAGATGCTCTCAAGGGATGGTTCTACTCCCTTAAAATCAGTGAAGCCAAACAAGTCTCGCAAGACTTGGCTTCTGAAGGCTCGCTGCGCATATCCTGCTAGTGTCATAGCAGATATGCAACTGGAGGACTCTATCACATGGGTGCATGAATCTGCCACAGAACTTTTCCAAATAAAGAAGGCTCACACCGTTCCGGACTCTACTAACCCAGTAATTTCTTTCCTGTACAACCAACAACAAAGTGTTTGACGCTTGAGACTTGGCAAAGAAAAATACTATGATGCCAAGAATCATGGTGTGCGACACTCTGGGCAAACCCAGTGAGGCTCAAAACAAAGAAGGCAAAACTGGAAGAAACATTGCTGCTCCACCAAGCATGTGCCCAAAGCCATGCACCCAAGAATATGTTTGGGCGCATATCCCCAACCAGAATGCTTCTGTCTTCGACATGCTAGACATCCAGGGTTATGCGCCCAAAGCTATGATCCCAGGCTCACTGGATCCATACTATGCGCCCACATCAAGGAGGCTCAAACATGCTGGCAAGGAGCATACACCCAAGGCCAGTCTCCAAGGCCTATGCTCCCACAGCAAAAAGACAGGTCCCAACGCATATAGCATGGGACTATCTTCAAGGACATCACAGAACTTAGGTGTGGGGGTTGCCCCTACACGTGAACTAAGTCTGGATGTGCGAACTCTCCTTACTAACCCGCATACAAAGCTCAGTGATGCATGCAACATGGGTTGTAAGGCAAAACTCCCTTCCGCTGACTTACGTGACATGATAAATCATAAGCGTAAAGCGAGAGAGGATATAACAATTCATAGTACACATTCGTGCACCAGTATTGTTATCAATTGTTGCTGCTCCAAAGCAACAAGAGTGCCTCAGAGAATGTTCGTGTTTCGATGGCTGCACTTCTCTGACGATGAAAAGCCACTGTATGTTTCATCCAACATGGCTTCATAGGGTCCCCCTTACGGAAGCCCCAATCAAAGACGGTGGACTACGAACCCAACTTTCTCTCTCAGTTCCGTAAGAAGAAGAAGAAGAAGGAGTCTACCAACAGATGGCCAGCAGGCTGTCACATTTGAAGGAGTCTATGTGGGTACTCGATCAAAGGCAAGATTCCATATAGACGGCGAAGACTCCCGAGCTGGGGGTAGTATTCCTTCAGAGTCTGAAACGGATGACCTTCACACTAGGGGTAGCCTTCTAGAGGACGACGATCCCTCCGGATCTGATGGCGACTATCTACCTCCTCTACCTGAAGATGAAGGACTTGTCCACTCAGAGACAGACAGTATCAGCACCAGTTGTACTATTTTTTCTGTTCATCCTTGCATGTTATCTACATATATGGCGGACGGAGAAAGACCTGAAAAAGTTAGTAATCAGACCAACAAACGGCTAGAGGGTCTTGAAACAACATTCGCCAAGATCACTGATATGCTTACCAATATTATGGTGGTTCAAGCTGCTGGGGTTGTTCCTCTACCTCAACAAAATATCTCGGTCCACGCTAGTCCAGCTCACAGCAACAACCATCCTTCACTACAGAAGGAGTATCATTTCGTTGCGCCTCCTCCAAATCTTGCAAATAGTAGGGGTGGTCCTTTGCCAACAACACCTGACAACCGTTCAGCAGCCATTTTCTAACACCTGCTAAATCAACAGGATGCAATTGATTCCCTGGTTTCTCGTCTAGACACCATCTCACACAAAGACGAGCTTCAGAAGATGGAGATATCTCAACTGTATCCCCCTGAGTAGGAGAATGCTACTTGTCCTCCAAACTACAAGCCGCTGACGCTGAATTCATTTGACGGGTTGACTTCTCCTCGTCAGCATATGACATACTTCAACACGCAGACTTTGCACTTGCCCAGAGATGATATGTTCTTGTCGAAGCTGTTTATTAGCACCTTGCAGGGGGTAGCTTTCGAATGGTTTTGCAGTCTACCTGACGGATGTATCAATTTATTCAAAGACTTGGAGAGGTTGTTCCTCAACAGCTTTTACGAGAGTGGCATGCATGTTAGTATGTCCACCCTCATTGAGACCAAGCAAAGGAGGACTGAGTCTGTCATCGCCTTTATCGAATGCTTCAGGCGGCTAGCACTGAAGATGCACTTCGGCATATCAGACTCAGAACTTATGGATACTTGTCGACATAACTTCCTTCCTACAGTGAAGTTTTGTCTGGGTATACATAAGTATGATACATGGCCCGCTTTCATTGGGGCCGCTGATGCTGTTGAAAACGACGTTCCTAACTTGGAACTACTGGGGTTGAAAATACCCAATTCCGAAGACAAGGACAAGCATCCTCAAACTATCCCTGTTCGTGGGGGTAAAGGAAAAGAAGACCTGAAGGTCGACACTTCCAAATGGGCTTCCAATTCTCAGGGCGCATCCGACAAGCCCAAGGAGACCTTCTCTTTTGATGAAGATGATGTCATTACTATCTTTCACACATTGACGAAGGGTAATAAGCTGACATTGCCTCCACCACGACGTCCTGCAGAGGCGAGCCAGCTAAACGATCCCAAGTACTGTCTTTATCATCAGTACGTGCATCATTCCACCAAGGACTGCATCATTCTGAAAAAGAAGATACAACAACTTATCGGCAGCCAAGTGATCAACCTCGAAGCCGAAGATAAGGTCGTATCTTCTAACATGATCTCTCTTCAGTTTGGTGACTTTCCTCCCACAGAAGTCCCAGACGGCGTGATCCCGATTCTAAAGGCAATAATGGAAGTCGTCAACCTACCGTCAGCTCGCAACTCAACCTTGGTACCACTCATGACTGAACGTGGCGAGATCATGTGGGTCCATCCGGACCTTGTGAAAGAAGTGACACAGGAGGTGGTACCTTCTAAAGCAAAAAGGGGTAAGAAGTACAAGTTGTGCCATATGGTTTCCTCTCCCATCTACGAGGTTCTATCCGGCGAGACGCGATCGGAGAAGACTTATCTTTGGACATACGACCCCGCACAAGAAGAAGCGGTACCTTCTCAACCTCCTGTTGCCCCTACAAGCTCAGAAGCTGGCCCATCTAAGCCACCAACTAAGGATAAAGTCAAGCAGAAGGAGACGCAGTTTGACAAGTCTCTAAAGACGCCAGCTTTCGAAGGCATGGATCGGCCCTACTACTTTGACATACTGGCACAGCTAGCCAATACACCTGCCAG
Organism: Iris pallida; assembly: GCA_029216955.1. NCBI lineage: Eukaryota > Viridiplantae > Streptophyta > Magnoliopsida > Asparagales > Iridaceae > Iris > Iris pallida. Next base: position 6,878,005 of record JANAVB010033220.1, read on the forward strand.
ATTGTCTCTGTTCGATCTATTACGACTCTCCAAGGAAACGCGGAAGGCCTTAAGTGCGGCATTACTACATGCCGACTCGTATCTCGCTGAAGTCAAAGCCCTCGCTGAAGATCCTGTCTCCTGTCCCTACTGCCATAGCGCTATGGAAGTGGTGCCCAACATCCCCTTTTCACAGGAGGACATGCTACTCAAAAATAATCGTCATGATAGACCCTTGTACTATACAGGATATATCGGAGAGATCAAGGTGGACTGCATGCACATCGATCCAGGATCCTTCCTCAGCATCATTCCTAGAAGTTTGCTTCAAATTCTGGGAATCCCTCTGCACAAGCTATCTGCAACCAACACAACTATCATGCATTTTAATGCTGGTCGAAGCCACCCGCTGGACAAGATCCGTCTCAAGTGCCAAATTGGTGATCTTCGAACAGAGGTTTCTTGCTATGTGATCGATGTTAATGTATCCTACAACGTCTTCTTCAGACGTCCATGGATACACAAGAACATGATTGTTCCTTCCACACTTCACCAGTGCTTCAAGTACGTCAACAGCGACGGTGTCGTGAAGACAGAATTTGTCGATGTCGATCCTTTTAAGGGCATCGAAGCTTACCATGGAGATTCGGTACTTTACCAATCCTAGCCTCCCAAGGATGACGGCAATAAAGCTGACAATGAAGCTGAAGCAAGCTCATCCTCCAATGATGGTCTCCCGATCATCTGAGTCAAAGGACGTAATACTCCAAAAAGTACTCCGAAGCCTCTCACAATCTGGGTAAAAAAAAGAACCCTGATAAGGTCAAACCATTGACCATTACTCTCAGTAAGACACCCCGGGAGGAACCTACTGATGCCCGTCCTCCCAATCCTAAAGAATTACCCTACATGGTGAACTCGGCCAAGACAATGGCTCCTCTTCCAGATGATGATCCTCTCAATGAGTATATCATTACTCATAATAATGTACCTTCAGCGGATGATGTTATCCCTGAAGAAGAACTTGCATATTTCCTTAGTAAAGGTTTAACTTTGAATTACTCCGATGTCTTTCAATCTGTAAACCACTACATAGATACGATATATGCTCTAGAGCACGGCATAGGACCACACCTCTGTATGCCGGTCATGACGCCTCACCTGCGGAAAAAAGTTTACCCTAAAGATATCCTCTACTTCATCGTTCCAGCCAGAAAGAATGATGAAGAACTAATCATCTTCGGTCGTATAGTTGGCGAGAGAAAGTTCGTTCCAGACTCTACTTCTTCCAAGCACAAACAGAAGCTGACAATGACTCTGGGAAAATGCAACTTTTTCGGTATAGTTGGCAGGCCAAAAATATCATCCAGAACATGGGATATGACATCAATAGCGACAAGGGGCTAAATTACGGCCGAGGACGACGGTTGCCAATACGACACTTTGCACCTCCCGGCAAGCCCGAGATCCACACTATCAACGAAGTGGTGTTGGTCTGGGTTATGTCACCCCTCCAACAACTCTCGAAAGATCAGATGATGAAGCAGATCGTTGTTCTCATTTTTCTGATTCCTTCCTCTGGGACTCAGACTCCAGCATTGGCGATATGTTCAAGGCAACTTTGTCCGTCAACATGGTTTCCGCTGACCAAATTGTAGACGACGTCCAATCAATCGAACTCGAACAATGGGCTCAAAAGATAGACACTAGATGGGAGCTGCGCTTCAAACAACGTGAACCACCTACCAAAGACGAAGTCATCCAAGTCAATTTAGGAGATGAATCATCTTTCAAACCAATCTTCATCAGCAAAAGTCTATCTGGCGATGAACGCCAATCTCTTATATAGCTTATAAGAGAATACATCGACGTCTTTGCATGGAGCTATAAAGACATGCCAGGCTTGGACCGTAAAGTCGCCATGCACCGCCTGAATATTTTGTCTAAAGCTAAGCAAGTGAAGCAGCAACAACGACGATTACAACCAGATGTCATGGAGGCCATCGAGAATGAAGTCAAGAAGCTCATTGCCAGTGGATTCATTCGCGAAGAACAACACCCAAATTGGGTTGCCAACATCGTTCCAGTCGTAAAAAAGAATAGTAAAATTTGAGCCTGTATCGATTTCCGTGATTTGAGCTCTGCATGCTCGAAGGACGAGTTCTCTTTACCAATCACCGACGTAATGATCGACAACACTTGTAGCTTCGAACGGATGTCCTTCATGGATGGGTTCTCAGGCTACAACCAGATAAAGATGTTCCCCGACGACGAGAAGAACGAATCTTTTTGAACACCGTTGGGGGTATACTGCTATACGATGATGCCCTTCGGATTGAAGAATGCAGGGGCGACATACCAGCGAGCCATGAACACAATTTTTGTGATCATTTGCGTAAAACTGTGGAGTGCTATATAGACGATATCGCAGTTAAAAATTGTCTCAAGGACAACCACCTCCAAGACTTGAGAACGGTGTTCGAACGAATGCGTTCACACCAACTCAAGATGAATCCAACCAAGTCTTTTCTGGGAGTCTCCAGCGACAAGTTCCTTGGTTTCGTCATCACTTCAAAGGGCATACATCTGGACCCGAAGAAAGTGAAGGCTATCCTCGATATACATCCTCCAAGAAACCTCAAAGAGCTACGCGGACTGCAAGGAAGGCTAGCCTACATCAGACGATTCATTTTGAACCTCTCCGGAAGATGTCAACCATTCACTCAGCTCATGAAGAAAGGCATATCTTTCGTCTGGACTGAACAATATCAACGCGCATTCGACGACATCAAGGCGTATCTCAATTCCCATTTAGCTACATGGGCAATGCTGTTGACTCCATACGATATGCTCTTCGTTCCTCAGAAGGCAGTAAAAGGCAAAACATTAGCTGATTTCCTAGCAGCTCATCCGGTGCCAGAATCTTTCAAACTCTACAACAAAATCTCCAATAAAGTGGTAGAGTCTAATACTGCAACTGAAGAAATCCCCAATTGGCGAATGTTCTTTGACGGTGCATTAAGAATAGGACCTAACGAAAATATCGTGGCTGGAGTAGGTATCGTGCTCGTGTCACCAAATCATCTGGTTATACATCGTGCATATTCTCTTGTGGAACCATGCACCAAAAATATGGCCGAATATAATTCCTATTAATCGGCCTACAACTGGCGAAGCAACTGGGAGTTGACTATCTAGAAGCTTACGGTGATTCCAAGCTAATAGTCAGCGAGGTCCGAGGGGATTATGAAGTTCGCTACGAAGATCTCATCCCCTACCACAGAGCAACAATCGAGTTGGCATCTACTTTCGTTGGATTCTTCATCGAGAATGTGTCTCGACTACAAAATATATAAGTAGATGCTCTAGCCGATCTTGCTGCTTCCTAGACCGTCCCAACCAATACTCAGTTGTCGATCACCGTGTCTGGTCGAAAACTATTCTGTGTGAAAAATGCCTTGCATATTCATCACAGCTACACAACGGAAACAACCGTCGATGCTAAAGATTAGAGATTTTCTTTCATAGACTATATCGTTTATGGAATCCTTCCCGAGGACCCGAAGGAAGCAGTATCCATCCAAAGGTGATCCTTCAGATTTTACTATGACACAACTACCAAGATGCTGTACCGACACTCTTACGACGGGCTACTGTTACGATGCTTATCAGACGTTGGAAGCCTGGGGCATGTACGTCATAGGACCAATCAGCCTGCCATCCTCCAAAGGATATCGGTTCATCCTAGCCATAACCGATTCCTTCTCCAAATGGGCGAAAGCTATACCGCTCACCGAAGTAAAGACGTCAAAAGTTGATCAGTTTTATCAAACATCACGTCATCTACCACTTCGTCCTGCCTCGCAGGATCATCCATGATAATGGTCCACAGTTCGCAAGCCATGCATTCTATGGATTCTGCGATAGGCATCGAATCCAGAACGTAGCCTCTACTGCATATAATCCAGCAGCTAACGGGCTAGCAGAAGCCTTCAACCAAACCATCATAAAACTTCTCAAGAAGTTCGTGTCTTCAAACAAGCACGATTGGAATGAGAAGCTCGGTGAATGTCTATGGGCCTATCGTACAACGGTCCGGACTCCAACAGACAGTATGCTATTCTCTCTGGTTTATGGGAGCGAAGCAGTTCTTTCCCTAGAAATCCAGATTCCTTCTCTTAGAGTAGCTTTAGCCAATGAGCTGACTACTGAAGAAAGCTACCGTCTGCGACTCCAGGAGCTCGAAGCGCTAGACAAAAAATGCTTGTTAGCTCAGCAGTACATTGAGCTATACCAAGCACGCCTTTCAAGAGCTTTCAATAAAAAAGTGAAGGAGAGGATCTTCCAAGTCGGCAATCTGGTCTTAGCAGTGAGAAGACTAATGGTCATGACGCACAAAACAAAAGGAAAATTCTAGCCTAAATGGGAAGGTCCTTTTATCATAGAATCAGTGTATTTTAACGATGCGTACCGACTAACCAAGCCTGATGGTGACCTGCTCATGATGCCTATCAATGGTAAGTTCCTGAAGAAATAATATGTGTAACCCTTTTTGATCATATATGTTCAGTCATGTAAATGTAAAGTGTGATATTTATATGATTCGAAAAGCTACCTAACTATTATCCGTATTTCAAGAATCTTGAATACGCCCTGGATAATAGGTCCTCTAAAATATTTCCCCAGTGGAATCATTCCCATTTTTGACTCTGTCCAAATTCGATTTGGCGAAAACAACTCACGTCCCTATTACCTCTGAATTATTTTTCGATAATTATTTCCCCAGTGAAATGATTATGTTTTTCCTTGTCCATATAACCTCTGAGCAAAGCATTCATCAAGGATAATCACATCCATACTACTTCTGAATTATCCACTCTCACCTAACGTTATACATCTTTCTATGTCCATATTACCTCTGGTCAGATATAGAACATCCTCTACTATTAGGTCCATATTACCTCTACTAGCAGCTTCGTTCAACTTATTATCTATATTCGAATAACTTGAATATAAAACGGATAATAAGTCCACATCAAAATTCTCCAGCGGAATACCCACTAGAAATATCCTTGCTACGTCCAAATTTCCTCTAGCACCAATGTTTCACAAAACCATATTCATTTTGAAAAGATTCTTTATTTTATTTCTTACGTCTATTAGGAGACGAAAAAAGGGTACAAGAGCCGTGACGGCTGGAAAAAAAGAAAAGTTACAAAAATCTACGGGATACATAGGCGGTTGATGTTGTCTCTTAGAGCCGCGACTTCTGCTTCAGACTTCGCAGTAGCTCGGTGCTGTGCCTTTTCTTGGCGAGCAGCTTCATCCTCGAAGAGGATCAGACTCAGATGCTCCCCCTCCAACTTCGTCAGTTGTTCTTCTAAATGGGCAGAACTGGTGGCAGTCATGGCAGCTTGAGACTGTCACGACCCGCACCCACTGTGAGGGTACGAGAACGTAACAACGCCCAGCCTATGCCGCAGTGTCGGCGGTAGAACGCTGTCCTAGGTCAACATACATCTAGCAATATAATAATAAGCAGTAAATGAACTCAATCACAACTAAGGAGGAAGAGAACACAATATGATATAGAACTCAAGGAAATACTAAAGATGGAAAAGTCTTAGATAATATCCCAGCAAATATCCAGAGTACATGTCTCAGCTTACAGAAGGAAAGAAAATATACAACTCAACATCTCTGAACAGAAGTAAAGACTAACTAAACAGACTCAAGACAACATGAAAATAAGATAAGGCCTAACTAAACTAGTCTAGGCAGTGGGGTGAAGTCCTCAGCTAGAGCTATCCGAAGAAGGTATCCTCCCAGGCCTCCTCCTCGTCCTCTGTAATATTTTCAACAGGTCCAGTCAGGACAGGAGCGAGTACAGTACATCTCAACAGTTCATAGCAGGTTAGAAAATATAATCATGCAGTAAAGTAAGATATAGATACTGAAGAAATGCAGTATGTAAAAAGAGAGAGAGAAACTGTAATGGAAATATCTACTATAAGTAAAGAGCTAATAGTGACTAGTGAGTCAGAGTAAAATATAAACATGTGAATGGCATAGGAGGTTCATGACTACAGCTAAGAGAGTGATTCATGACTACAGCTACTGGGATAATATTCACATGTCTATTTCCACTCCCCCATCCCCAATCGATACACAAAGATCTGTTCAAGTTATGTTAAGATTCGTGAAACTTCACATGGCTCATAAAATGAGTGATACGTGAAGGTGATTCATGGGGGCTCTGTGAACATGAGAGTACATGTGTCACAGGCGGTTCGTGAATCAGAGGAAGCATAGAGATACGTGATAATTTATGAAACGCACAAAACATGTTGTAACCGATGCTCCCGAGGGGGATAACATCTCATGAAAAGATCCATATAGTACCAATCCGTGTGACCAACGTGACAGTATCAATTAAAGTAATTTAAAGTAGAAAAATAATTCTAAGCAGGATATAAAATGATCAGAGAATGTACTCGCCTCGTATCTGAATGTCTGAAGCAAATGTACTGTCCGAGGAGAGGTGTCTGGCTCCTAATCAGAATCTAGGTCCCACCAAACCATTCTAGGTTCTAACAAGTCTCCTCTAGATTATACTATGTCTAAAATGATATAATGAAGTCCTACTATGCATTCTACATGATCCTAGGTCAATCTAGGCCAAAGTCAACTCTTGGTCAACTCTGGTCAACCTAGAGTCAAACCTAGTCAATAGTCAAATCTAGGTCCCACCAAACCATTCTAGGTTCTAACAAGTCTCCTCTAGATTATACTATGGCTAATAGCCTATTTAGGATACATCTATCCAACACCCTATAACCCACAACACAACATTATCATCTATACTACATTAGCCTTATGACATTCCATACTCTATGACATCATAACACCACCCCACACAACATTACACATATCAAGACACCATATATACCATATATATTAAATTACACATACACATCTATAGAAAGGCATGTATTTATATATCTAATGTATATACAAAATCATATATAGGTATCCTACATATAACAACTCAAAATGTAATGCATTTACATGAAAAGAAGGGGCAGCATCTACTAGTGTATGTGAATCAAAACAAGGTGTGGGTGTGTGTCAAGCTAGAGACTAAAAACTGTGAGAAACATGTGTGTGAAACAAACAAATCACAACCAATTACAGTTGACAGTTATCTATTAAAGCTCAGATTATTCATAACATTATCATGCCCCATATCAACTCCCATATTTCAGTTATCCTATAACAATGAATCTAACTTGGAAAAATGGAAGAATCAATAAAACAGTCTAATAGGAAATCCTTATTAAGTTTACAGTGAAGGGAACAAAATCTGGTACCAACTAACACTCCCAGGTTTTTACAGGAACCCCAAAAAACAGAAAACAGTTCACTAGTTTAGGAAACTGGAAATCAACTCACTACTAATCATCAGTTAACTAAGAAGGAAGAAATACAAAAAGGGAATTCAGAGAACCAGTTCACAGGTTAACACTTAATGCCCAGGTTATCTTAAAACAGTGAACAATGAACTAAATCCACTCTCAGTTTATACATAAACACCCAGATAATCAATCAAGTAAAACTCAGATTTGTACATCACATTAACATGCTCCATATGAATTCTCATATTTCAGTTTAGCAGGTATTTAACAGTGAACAATTAATCATTAAGATAACAATTCTCAGGTTAATATCTAACAGTAGCAGTAGCTTAAAAAAAAACAATCCCATGTTAACTTTTCACTTAACAGTTAGAAAACAATTGGAATAACATTAGAGAAAACCCAAACAGTTCAATAGGAATCCTCATTACAGAAAACAGTTCATTAAAACTCATTTATGCTAAAACTGGAAAAATAGTAAAACAGGGATAGTGAGTTAAATTCCAGTTTAGGAGTGAACAAAATCAGGGAAATAATGGAATGAAATCAACAATCAATTAGACTAGGATTTAAGTCAGTGAAAGAACAATGTGACATGGGAAATATCAAATGGGAAGAACACAATACTAGGAATAAATCCTGTTCTTCACATAGGCAACCCACAGTCCACACATGTTGAAACAACCCAACTGTCAAAATTCTACATACAAAATCCCCAAGCCAATTTCGAATGCAAATACCTATCTAACATATTACATGACATGTTGGTTCAAATTAATTTGAGAAAACATAACAGGAGATAGGAAATTAACTTGTTAGAAAAACTGGAAAGACAGTATCCTAAGTATTCAGAGTTTTACTTCACTGTTCTTACAAAATTTGAACCCAACACCAACTAAAACCCAAACAAATGTGTAGCAGAGATTTAACATGTTAATTTGAGATCTAATTAATCATCTAAACACAACTTGAATCATTAAAAATGATTAAACCAAACAGCACAACACTCAGCCCACGCACGCACACAGCCATTCCCCGTGCACACCCAAGAACGTGTTCGACACGACACGAGGACTCGTGAAACTTGACGAGCCTCGTGTCAGTTATTGCCCCATACAACAGGCCAAATTTCCCGTGTCCACGACGCGTGTCCAGCGCGCAGTAGCCCCCGAGTAGCAGGAAAGCTACAGTGCCGCGCGCGCACGCCCGCACACGCGTGTCCCGTGTTCCCCACGACACGACACGACGTACAAACCATCACAGGACACTTGGAAACCCTAGACGACACTTAGATCTAACTTTCCATTCAAATAGAATAGGAAAACTCGATCGAACAGTCCTTTGGGACATTTCGTCGAGTACCTAGACTGGTCTCTGATACGTGTCCGATACGGACACGAAACGAGACCAAAACTTAGGGTTGGTCTTCCCTACAGTTGGGTGAGGGCTAGGGGACCCTAAAAATGATTTTTACAGGATTTTAGGAGCATTAATAGAGATTATACCTATAGGTGTCCAAAGCTCCAAAAAGCTCCAAAGAAGAGGATCCTTCAAAGCACCAAAAACTCCCCAAATTGTTTGCTCCCTGTCAAAACTCAATCCCAACAGCAAGAGCACAATATTTAGAGCCTATAGGAATTTGTTTGAAGGAAAAAAGGACTTAATTTGGATTTACTATGAATTTGTGAAGATGGAACTTACCCCTTTTCTAAAACTTGATGAACCCTAAGAGAGAGGCTAGCCCTAATCCCTAGGAGAGTATTTATAGAGGGGGGGGGCTGTCATGTGGCTGGCCATAGGGTTTAGATCTAGGGTTTTGGCTAGTTGGTTGAGTCCTAATTAGTTTAAGTCATGGTTTTGACTTGTGACTTCACAAGCCATTCTTAGACCAACTAATTCCTAATTCGAGTTCTAATGAATCACTAACCACTAACTTGAGTCACACTAGGTTAGACTAGGGTCCACTTGACCTAACCAAACCCAACTAACTATGGTTAGTTCCTAGGTTGGTCTACATGAGTCAAAACTAGTCAAAAATCAAACTAGTCCAAATAAATCCAAAATAAATCCTAAAAATTCCCATAAATTCTAATAAATTATAATAAATCCAAATAACCCTAAAAATGTCAAAAATACCCTAATCACATGGCTAGGCTCTAGGGTAGACAGTATCTACTAATCACTAGCACAACACCAAAATCACAAGTCATAAATTTAAATAGTTTAAAATTAATTGAAAATCACTAAAAATTCTAATATGAAATAAATATCATTAATTAATAATTATAATTACAAAATTTCAAAATTACCCTCATTTTAGAAACTGGGTGTTACAGAGACAGATAATCCTCCTATTCGGATGTTGCTGCCCTCAAGTCGGCTTCCAGCTGGGTGATCTCATTTTGGATCTGTGTAATATGATTATACTTCTCGATGATCTGCTCAGCCAGCCTGCTCTTCGAGGCAGTACGTGCCTCACTTGCAGCATTGAACTGGCCATACTGATCAGCCAACTCGCCAACCTCTCGAACCAGGGTATCCTTCTTTGCATGGAAAGTAGCCTTCTTCTCCGCAAGAGTCGTCATTAAAGCCTCGTCCTCTACACAGAACAACGATGTTGGGCTCCGTTGCTTGGAAGCCCGAAACCTAGCCACCTGACCCTCGAGGTCATTCAGAACTTTCCTCAGAGTATTAGCCCGCTCCTCATAGCCGGCAATGGTCTCGAGGGCCGCCACTTGGCATTCGGCAACAGCCTTCACAGGGCCGAAGGCAGCATTTCGATTCAGGATCCCAGGAAGCTTCACTTTCAATACGGAGTAGAAAGCTTTGACGACTTCCTGGGCCATCTCATCGTCTTTTGTGGAGGTCGTCGGGGAGGAAACTTGGAAAGTCTCTTCCGCTCCAGGAAGGGATACCTGACAAGAAGTCGAACATGACAGAGAAAACAATACATACATTGGCAACCAAAAAAACAGAAGGAGAGAAATACGAAAGAATTGTAATTTCGTACCTTCGGCTTGCTCAACTCCAACCTGGGTTATGCCATCAGTCTTGGCTTCAAGAAAACCAGGAGCGGGCTCAGACTGTTCAAGTAGAATAATATCAAGGCACCGAGCAGCATCGGGCCTAGTTTTTTTATAATCTCGAACAAAACAGGAGCAAATTCCGCAACGGCCCCCTCTCCAGGCTGTTCAACCTCTCTTACTATAGCCGATACCGGCTCACTAACAGCTCCCTCCGTAGCAGAAGATTTAGAGGAGACGAGAACAACTTCTGTCCCTTTTCCAATAGCGGGGACTATCTTTGCGAGGGGTTCCTTCCCTTTATCTACAAGGGAATATACAGTCGTGGTCAGCCTCACAAGGAGCACGCAAAATCGAAGTCAAAATATCTCATCCGAAGAGAGGAGCAAAGATGACGTACCCGCGGGAGGATGAGCTGATTGGACTTGATTCTCGTCCAACTACCTCATCATGACTCCAATCGCAGACATATCTCCCAGATAATGTCATAGGAGAGACTGGTCCTCTGGTTGTCATTATGGTCCCAGCCTTCGCCCTGATCATCCAGCCGCTCAACTCTTACAACCGAAGAAGACCCGCCCTCATCCATCGTCTGAGGATGGGCAGGGGTCACCATTTTCGCGTCCACCTCCTCATATGAATAGGCACCAGCCTCAGCTTCAAATTCAGGGTCCTGTGCAAAGGACAAACGCAAGGGTGAGAAAGCTTCTAAAGGCTTGACCAGAACGGCTATGGAGTCTAGGAAGGGATCTACCTCCCGAATAATAACGGCCCGCGACGTCGTTCCTTATCTTCCAGTTTGCCGGAAGGACCTCCTCAAGGGAGGCGAGCCAGCTCCTACTTCCTTGGCTCTCCTCAGGACAATATTTTTCTTCTTTCGCTTTAAGGTTGGCTCCTGGGCCAATTCAGTTGAAGCTTTTCTCTTCTGAGGAGGATTGAGAGGAAATGAATCATCTTTCGTGTCCTCCTTGGAAGACGCTGATGGCTCCCTAAAGATAGCCTTTGGTCGCAGAACTACGGCTGACTTCACAGTGGGAACATCATTTTTCTTCTTACGGCCCTTCGGTGCCTTTTTTAAAGGAAGGAGGCCAAACCGAGTCCCCAATATCAAGCTATGTTCACGATCATATTGGGGATGAAAAGTATTAATCTGAACGTAAAATTTGGCGGCAACATAGCACAAATGGGTCTCAGGCTTGTCCAAGAGCAGAGTGAAAGTCGCCCTCGTGCACCCGACGTTATAGTACATCCAGGCACGCGCCCTATCATCAAGCTGCCTATCGACTCCAAATGCAAGCTAGCATTCCCCAGAAGGAGCTGACTGTAGCCGAACTACCGTGTAAAACGGCTCGATAAATACGGCTCCAGATAGACATGATTCCTGTTTCAGAGCACCAGATGCGATGGTCTAATAGACTGAAGCCAGCGAAATGCCCCAACAGTCAAATTAGTAGCAAAAACTCCCTCATCTACTAAGATATCTTCCGTATTACCGCTGCCGGACGGAGGGGATGCTCTGAAGAACTCATAGTTCTATAAGAAACCTAAAGCCTTTCTGCAAGTAGGTACACCGGTGATAGCCCAATCTGTATCGCGACATCTACGAAGAAAGGTGTCTCCTGCCAAAGAGTCCGCCACCGTCCCAGCATTCATTAGGGAAGGATAATGCAGTAGCAGCCACCCCATCAGGAAATGAAACGGATGCTCGGTCCGCGCAAAGTGGGGCCTGCCGTCGGTAGTCACCGCATTCTTGACAAAGTCCCACAGACCTCGTCAAGTAGCACAGACCATCACGGAAAGCAATACAAGACGGTACCCGAATGCCAGCTTCACAGCCGAAAGTATCATAACCCAGCTTATTCTCTCAATGGACCCTGAACCCCCAGGGACTATGCAGTCACGAAGCCAGATCATTAAGAAAGCTGCCAGCACAGCTTTCTCCGACAATGGGTGTTCGGCTTGACGGAAGTAGTGGCCAATCGGAGACCTTGGATCATCACTGTCCTTAGTATCTGCCGTCTCATAATCCGCCATCCGGGCTTCTATATCGAACTTGGTCATAGGTTTTAAGATTAAAAAGGAGGTCGGATCTTCCCCTTCTCCTTGAACGAAGATACAGCCCATCCAGGCTCTCGTGTGAGGATTGGCCCCCTCGGTCCTCCCTTTCTTATTAATCTTGTGACAGATAATAAGGAGGCAGAGCAATTCTTTGTATACATCAATCATCCCGGAGTTATCACTCTCCAGATCTCAGAGTTCTTCATCACAAGACACGCACTCTTCATAGGGCTCCGTACCCCAGGAAAGCTTCGATACTTCCTACATTTCATGGAGAGTCCCATCTCCCCAGCCAGAGTAAAGAAGGTACTGGTGTGAAGGTTATATAACTCGGCCAAAGAGACAAAAACTGGCTAGTTGACCCTTACACCATATTGAGTGGCCCTAATAGCATAGTAAAGGCCAGCAGTCTTCAGGGTGGCTTCATACATGGAAAGCATCCAGCCAGGAAGATTGCTCCAGAATGAAGACGGATACCTCCAGCCTTCCATCCGCATCTTTCCTGTGGGATACGACACATCCTCCGTCATCATCAAATGGCAAAGCATGTCAATAGCATAAGGATGGAGGTTAGTTGGAATATCGTTCACTACGGCACCAGGTTGCAGTCCCCTCGTAGAGTAAGATACAGAACCCCGGAAACATTTGAAAGTGTCCTTCCTTCGATCGCCAGAGTCGAACTGTATTCTCCCAGAGATGACTCCGGAGAGCTTAGAAGTTAGCTCCCACTTCATCTGTCGTCGTGCATCTAAGGCAGTGAAAGCAGACAAAGGATACTGGCGCTCCATCGACGGTAGCCATATCCTCTGATCTTTCGGACGGATCACCATGGGGTTTCTCAAATGTATGGTCTCGCCATTTTCAAGCCCCATACTATAATCAAACAGGAAATACGGCTTCTTGAAGCGACATGCCCATCCATACATGAACTTCTTATCATTAATCATCTGCCTCAAGAAGGTCTTATCATGTTCAAGTATGGCGAGGGTCCGCTCCGTAGGCTGATTTTGACTAATCTTGGCCAAAACTATGCTGATCATATTTGTTATGGGAATGGTATCAAGGGCCTGATAAGCAGAGCCGAAAGGGATTCCCTCAAACTTCGGGACAAACATGTGTACTGCAAGAACAGAAGCAAAAGTCAGACTCAGAAATCTGCAAAAAAAACTAAGTTCCGAAGGGCTTTATGCACCCAAAGGGATATGCACCAAAAACAAACATGTGGGCGCATAACACACGGACAGTACATGGGCGCATAACATGCCACAGTTAGAGGGCACATAACATGGCAACATGTGGGCAAATAGCACACCACAGTGTTGGCGTATGACTTCTGTGGGCGCATAATGATGCTAACAGAAGTATATTGCCTTAGGCGCAAGCGCCCGACAGAAGAAAAGTCTGAACGTCACAAATTAAACCTCAAGACTTTGTTTTTGATGCATGCCCTCACCCAGAATCGGTTCCTGGACTAGTAAAGACGTTTTTGCGGGAGGAGAGCCGCTCAGCGCAGCCCCCTTGGCCTTCGCAGATCTCTTGGCGACCTTGGGAGACATGGTTCTCAAAGAAAGAAGATGAAGAGTTTCTGAAAAATTCTAAGAAAAGGGAATAATGAGCTCTCTCTCTCTCTCCTTCAGGGCTTATTTATAGGCACAGGCCACTTCCTATGCGCCCACTAGCTTTATGCGCCTATTCGCCCATTACGCAGTATGCGCCCATAATGGCCTATGCACCCACGTGAAGAACCATCCCCTTGCATACTATGCGACTGCCACTTGCTGACGTAGACAACGTATGAAGGATGAACCTCTTCAAATTCCATCCCGATGAATCTGTCAATTCAGATTTCGAGGAAGATCTCAACAGTCGTATCTCTCTAACAGGCTGGCCAAATACTATGCGATTAAGGAGAGAGTCGTGCTATGCGCCCATTGCATCACAAGGAGACAATCCATGTTTCTTTCAAAGTATTTCTAACTCGTTTAAGTATCAAAAACTTTGAAGGGGGTCTTATAGAAGCATGAAAAAATTCAGCAACGAAGCCCCATGCGTCCATGCCAGTGAAGCTCTATGCACCCAGAAGCTCTATGCGCCCGGCCAGTAAATCTCTATGCGCCCAGTCAGTGAAGCTCTATGTGCCCAACTAGTGGAGTCTAATGAGCCCAAGACTAGCTCCTTCAAAAGGAGGGCACATAGCCTGAGACATGGATATACGCCTAAGCCTGACTTAGTCAAAGCCATGATCAAAACGTGTACCGAAGCATACAGCCACGTCAGTCTCTACGAGAAATCGTGCACCGAAGCATGCGGCCACGTCACCACCAAGACCAACCCACGATCTCGCAGCCTGTATGCGCCTACATCCTATGTATCCAAAGCAGGACTATGTACCCACATAAAAACCAGCATGTTTCCTCATCTGGGCACATAACATCATTCCAGCTCAAGAATGACTATAAAAAGGGGCCTCATCCCTCTTCAAAACACAGAACGGAGAGCATTTTCAAGAGCCAAATTGCTGCACTTCTTGCCAGTGAGCCGAGAGTTAGCAATTTTCTTAGGTTTTCTCCCACTTTTGTAATCGGAGTGTCAACGGAGGAAAGGAGCAACTGCCGTTCGATCTCCATCGTCCTATTCCCTAGAATTTTTTTTGTACTTGGGGATCCTCAGCGCAGGATCTCTCGTGCGTACTCGATTTATGGTGCCTTGTGCCAATAAAAAAATATAGTATTTTCTTCTTCTTTTTTGTGTGTGTCTACAACTATGCACCTTCGGGTGCTAAGTCGAAGAAGTTTAGGGAAGTGCGGGCCCAATAAGCCCAGTCAACTGTCTAAGCTGCTGACCGTCAGTGGGCACCGCTAACTGTTATGCGGGCTCCTGATGGAAAGTTATACAGAACCACCCGCGTCCAGCCCTCCGGGGCAAACGGACAGGATAGGTCCCAAAAGTCTTCCAATTATGAACGAAAGCAAGTGCTTTTATTAGCCTCGGATCAGGGAGCAAACATGATACCTACGCAACCGTGTGCTCGGGATACCCGAGTCCACAAATTGGATACAAAGGTAGATCAATTTGCTATCAACTTACGAGAGGTGGTTACTCATAAACGTAAGGAGAGAGAAGCAACCTTGGCATGTGATGAGCCCATTTCAGGACATCATTACACCCAAGTCATCATCAACTGCTGCGGCAATACGACGGCAACACCTGAAGAACGGTAGTCCGTTTTCCAATGACTGTACCGGCCAACACCTGACCGACGACAACTCGAGAAATAGGTGCAAATTTTGAGAGGCAAAGAATTTTCTTTTGCCTCATGTAATTCAACTCGGAAGGTTCTTGCCGGCAATAAAGGAAAGAAGACAGGCTCCTCCAGCCGGCAATCTCAGCCAACACTGCAAGGAAACTCTCATCTGGAAGATTACCGTCGACAACCATAGGGGGTGCCTACCTAGGCAGCCATTCCAGAAAGAAGCTTCCAATACCCGGAGGAGCATCCTCGACCTCCCTGGGGGTAGATGAAACTGGGGGTAGCAGTACCCTCAATGTATGCGACAACCCGGTGTTCCAAGAGAATACACAGGGGTAGCGATCTAATAGAATTATGAAACAGACTTGGACATCCCCGAGGGTGACCGCCTTCGCCAAGACGATACAGCTTCCTGCACAGGGGATGGCACCCCTTCCGAATCTGAGGAGGACATTCAGACGTTCCCCGAAATTTTTTTGTATGAGGGTACGACACGAAAAGCACATCCTCTACGGTCCCATCTGTCTCCCCCCACCTGCGGACAGTGTTTATGGCGGAAGATAATCATGAAGGACCTACGGATCGACAACATCTAGAAGTACTTGAAGCCATGCACCTATCCTTGGTCAAGTTAGTAGACGAAATCAAAGCTACCTTGTCGACTCAACCAGTAAGGATGCCTGGACAAACAAGCTTGGGAACCGCAGTCAACGCGGACTCAAACACGACTGCTCCTTCTCTAGGCGACAATCCTCCTGGAGTATCTGCTCCCACAGTTACAGACGAAGCCAGGGAGGCAAGAAGGAAAGTCCAGTAGCTTCAAGCAATATTCAATGCCCGAGACTCCTTCTGCGACCTCAGAATACGGTAGCCGTATCCCGTTGCCTAGAGATATGTTCCTTTTACGCCATGGTTCAAATGGTTTCATATCGATTCTTATGACGGGAAGACCTCTGCCAGCCGGTACATAATATATTTTGAGGTTACAATAGACCACTTGTCGTACAATGACGCCATCCTCATATGATTATTTATCGGAGCAGTGGAGGGAATCGCATTCGACTGGTATCGCAACCTTTCGGACAACTACATCCATTCCATTGACGGCTTCAAGCACATGTTCCTGGAAACATTCTACGAAGTGGGGCATGATGTGAAAATATCGTCTCTTATGGACGTCGTTCAGGAAGAGGGGGAGCTAACGATGAACTATATCGAACGGTTTTGCCAAACCGCGATGAGATTACCCCAAGGTAATCCCGAAAGCTCCTTGATTGAAATCTGCCAGAAGAAGCTGCTCCCCGCAATCAGCCTCTGAATGGGCAAAGATCAATTCAGAGACTGGACGACCTTCATCATAAGCGCTACCAATGCGGAGGCAAAGTTAAAGAAGGCTCGCCAGCTAGGATCGCACATCCCAGACGGAGAGGACAAGGGCAAACGTCCTGGTACCACCTCCAATAACAACGGTGGTGGAACCTCCAATAACCGGGATAATAAAGGCAAACAGACTATGGTTGCTGGTATAACCAGAAAGCCTGAACTGAAGGAAGCAAAAATTTTGAAGCCCAAGGAGATGACATACCCCTTTGAAGATAGCCATGTCAAACCTATCTTCGACATGCTCTTGAAGGCGGATAGGATCCGGCTCCGTGATGTAGAGCGCGAGCCTCGACCAGCAAAGATCAAGGATCCGAAGTATTATTACTTCCACCGCTATGTTCACTACCCTACGCAGGAGTGCTTCACATTAATGCGGTAGATCTAGAACCTCATCAACTCTAATGCTTTGTCGCTGGATTTCGAAGAGGTTAGCGTGGCCGCGAAAATGGTATCAGTACAGTTCGGTGACTTCCTTCTAATAAAAACTCAAGACGGGATAGTACCTGTCCCCCGGGCAACGATGAAGGTTACTAATCTTCCACATGTCCGTGACCAGACGACTAGCATGGTGCCTCTCACCACATCACGATGAGAGGTCATGTGGGTGCACCTAGACTTAATGCCCAAAGTTATCCAGGTGGTGCCATCTTCAACCAGCAAAAAAAGGGTAGGAAGTCCAGATCCTGCCATACAATCTCAGCCGAAGGTGAGGAGATGGCAGCCGTTATTATCCGGTCTGGCGCACAAGTCCAGCCCACCCTGGGTAATTCAGTCGAGGATCCTCAACCGACAATGCTTCCTCCGATGGATGTTTTGGGGCCATCTTAGCCTCCACCGGTGGACAGGTCCAAGCCGAAGAAAACCTGCTTCGGCAGGCCGTTCCGTAAGGATGCACCTCAGGGGCTGGAGAGACCTTACAACTTTGACATACTAGCACAACTGGCTAATAGGCCAGCAAAGTTGTCATTATACGAGCTCCTAAGGCTCTCCAAGGATCTTCATGTCGCATTGAGCGAAGCGCTGCATAATGCTGATACCTACTTAGCCCAGGCCAAGCCTACAGGAGAAGACTCGTCGGCAGATCTCCAGGGTAGCAACTGTGCGGATTCAACGCCCAACATCGTATTCACCACACAGGATATGTTAATCAAGACCAACTTGCATGATCGCCCTTGTACTATACTAGATACATAGGTGACATCAAGGTGGATCGGATGCACATCGATCCTGGCTTGTCAATAAGCATTATCCCGAAAAGATTACTTCAACTCCTCAGCATCCCTATGCATCGGCTAACGGCTACCAACACTGCCATTAGCGGTTTTAACTCGGGAAGGAGCTATCCCATAGGAAAGATCCATTTGAAATGTTAGATCGACGACCTGAAGACGGAGGTTACCTGCTACGTCATAGATGTAGATACGTCCTATAATATCCTCTTAGGGCGTCCGTGGATACATAACTATATGATCGTGTCATCCACACTCCACAAGTACTTTAAGTATGTCAGTAAGCACGGCATCATGAAGATGGAATTTGTCGACATCGAGCCCTTTAAAGGGGTTGAGTCTCACTATTCTTCGGAGGCTTGTCTATATGAAGAATCTAAGAAGCACATAACTGACAAACTGGAGGCCATAACAGGGTTAGAGGAACCTTTAAAAATCTATCTCCAGGCCCATAAACAGGGCAAAGCCGTAACCTTTGTCGCAACTTTGCATAAAGAGGTGCCCGGTTCCCCCGCCCCAGCTGCACAATTGGAACCAATGCTCGTCAGACTCCAGAGGTCCAGCTAGGAGCCATAGCATATCATGGAGCCTGGTGATCCGATTGCCAAAGGCAATCGGAAGATGCGAAGTCCACTGTCGAGCCGATGGTTATCCGTCTCCCCAAGACGAGCCGATAACCACGTGTTGATTCGAGGCCCTCAGGCAAGAAAATGCTACAAGCAGAACCCTTGGTGCTCAAGCTTCCCAAGACAGCGTCCCAACCTCCGGCCATGCAAGCGGTAGCTGAAGAGGAGGCAGAACTCGCAAAATATCTAGTTGCACAGGTGGATAATCCCTCTCCTGATGATGTATTCCCTGTAGACAAAATTGCTTATTTCATCAATAAGTGGCTACCGTTGAACTACCCTGAGTACAATCTGATATATGCTATGGAGCACGGTCTGGACATTAACCTGCACACATAAGTGAAAATCGTCCATACCGCAAACCGACTTACTCCCATTAGAGGTGCCTACTTCCTAGTTTCAAGCAGAAGAAAAGGGGATCACACGATCATCTTCGGCCAAAAAGAAGGTCCTCAACCTTTTATGCTAGAAGAGTTCGATCTCGAACCCGACACTGGAAGATTGTCGCTCTACCTGTATAGTCCCCAAGCCAAGTACTTCATACAAAAGCAAGGGTACGACATGGAGACTACCCAGGTCTGAATTATGATAACGGTCGGCGATCGCCTCTGCAGCTGTCAGCCTCGGCTGGAAAACCTCAAAATTATTACAGCAAGTCTAGACACGATCTCGGGTATGTTACACCAGCAACAATGCCCGAAAGTTTTGATAAGAAATACGAGTGGAATTCTCACTTGTCACTACCACATTTCTAGTATGAGGGTATTTTTGTCATTTTGGGGTATTTTTAAATTTATTGGAATTAATTAGAATTTATGGGAATTTTTAGGAATTTATTTGGAATTGTTTGTCTAGGTTGACTTTTGGCTAGTGTTGACTTTGTAGACCTACCTAGAAACTAACCCTAGTTAGTGGGCCATGGTTAGGTCAAGAGACTCTAGTCTAACCTAGCCTAGCACTTGGTTTAATTCATTTTAGCAAATAGGAATAGAAGTCATAAGTCATGACTTATGATTAGAACCTTTGATAAAATCAATTTAAGTCATAGTCTTGTAGATTGGCCCAAAGCCCAAGAATACAAAACCCTAGCCCTAGCCTCACTTGGCCGGCCACCATTTCCACCTAGGGAACCCAACTCTATAAATACTCTCTTAGTTTAGGGTTGCCTCTTTTAGGAAAGCTCAAGTTTAGAAGGAGGTGAGTTCTTGTCTTCATTAATTCACTTTAATTCCATAATAGGTCCTAAAATCTCCAAATTAGTTGCAATGGTTTCTAACACTGGTATTCTTGCTGTTATGGAGGTTTTGGTTCAGTTTGCTATTGATTGGAAGTGATTTGGACATCAAGCAAAGAGCTAGAAAGAGCCATTATCCATTGAAACTTCACATAGAGATAACTTCTCCAAATTTCCATGAAACTTTATGTAGACTTCACCAATAGGAAGCCCTAAGAGCCACCCTAATGCCTGGATAAGGTTCGTGTCCTGTGTCAGTGGTTTCGTGTCCGTTTTGGACACGTATCAGCCATGGGTGTTAGGTGTTCGACCATATGCCACAGAGGGCAGGTCGATCATGTTAACCCATTCTTTTGAATAGAAAATAGGTTCTAGATCTAGCCTTTGGTTTCCTGTCCTTGTGTCCTAGTTTCCGTGTCGTTCTGTGTCAGTTTGCTTGTGTGGACACGCGCGTGCACACGGCCGCGCACTGCTACAGGGATCCCCTGCCTATCGGGCCCTGTAGCGGACACGACACGTAGCTTGTGGACTCGAAACTCGACACGAGGCTAGGGGCATGGACTGATACGCTATGTGTCAAGTCTCACATGACCCCGAGTCGTGTCGAGAGAGTTATGAATCCCGCATGGGGATTTGCCTAGGCTGTGCACTGGGTTTTTCCCCAACTGATACGCTACTCGTATTCTCTCTGGACACGTCGTGGACACTGGCCAGTAGGCCCACGAGGTAGCCCTATAGGTGGGCTACCTATGAAGGTGACCACGAGATCCTCTCGTGTCTTGTGTCGTGCGCACGACACAAGTGCACGTGTGCACGAGACAGTGCACTAACAGTGCACTGTGTGTGTGTTATATTGATTTCTTGTTGTGGACACGTCGTGTCTTGATATATTGGACACAAGACACTTCCTATATCGTGTTCACACCCTATATTAGTATTACCAACCAATGTTTTGGCACTTTAGTTTATTTCAATCATCATTTCAAATATTTTCCAAAAGTCTGATACATGTTTACATTCCCTTATTTTTCCAGTTTTCGATTATGAAATTTGACATTCATTTTGATTAATTGAATTGTAGTTAATTGCCTGTTCGAGTTTCTATTCTGGTCCTCCTATAAGTTATCTACCTATGTGCAAGTTTTGGGATGATTTTGTGGAGTTTTGAATTCAAATCTTGATTTCTAGAGTGGGCTGTTTCAGGAAGTCTGATTGGATTTCCTGAGTTTTCTTGATACTGTTCAATGATTTTAAATCCTAATGTTGATGCTAATTACTGAGTTTTGATTCTAAGCATGTTCCTACACATTAGCTTCCCAAGGTCAATTTTGGTGCTGAATTGTTAAGGGTGGACTGTTAAATGGTAGATGTTTCATGATGTATCCTGAATTAGTTTTATTATTGAAGTTCTTCATAAACCTGTTGATCCTTAACATTGTTCTCCTATTGAAACTGAGGTTATTGAGTATTGTACTGTTGGGTTCTTCAAACCTGAGATTGGAAGGGGGCAAGGAATTGGTTTCCTTCCTTCCTTCCTTTTCGATTTAAGCTCCAGTATTGGTTAAACCTGGGAATTGGTTTTAGTTATTGTTAAAAACTGAGATTGGGTTGCTTGTTAACTGAGATTATGTGGAACAATTCCAGTTTTGACTTAATATGGTTTTGTCCTTCCCTTTATCACTTCACTATTTCTTGATAACACATTTCTTCACTGTTTTGCTCTACTCTTCACAGTTGTATTCTTGCATTTACCTGTATAACCACCACATACTTTTACATTTCTTTCACTGTTGGTATTTTCTGCTGTCCAAACACCATTGCATATCACACACACAGCCTCCTCTTCACTGCTTTTGATTCCAGCAATGTTTTCCTGTACACTGTTGGTACACACATGGCACACTGTTACATTTTGCTTACACTGCTAACTGTTGGTTCCTGCACACTGTCTCCTTGTGTTTCCTGTGCATTGCTTCATCACATATTGACACACACACTCACTAGCTCTCTCTTTCTCTATTTTAAGTATTATGGTAGGCATATATATATGTATATATAGGATATTGTATGAGTGCCTATATATATCTATATATAAATTCCTTGTTAGTTATGAGATAGGTTACATTAGCCTAGAGGGTGTACTATTTGTGTGAGTGTATATATTGATATCTATACTTTCCTTGTTAGCTAATGTGGTAGATTTCACTTAGCCTAGTTGTGTATATTTGTGATGCTAATGTTTGGGTGTTAGTGAGATTGTGACTTGTTAAGAGTCTAGAAATTAGCTAGGCTATTTTATGATGAGACTAGTATAGGCTTGCTTAGCTTGATAGGAATGGTGCTAGCTAGTATGGATTGGACTAGCCTAGTTAGACTCAACTAGACTTGGTTGACCTAGTTTGACTTCTAGGGTTGACCAGAGTTGACCAAGAGTTGACTTTGGCCTAGATTGACTTAGAATCATATAGAATGCATAGTAGGACTTCATTTTGATATTCTGGACTTGTTGTGACTTGTGCTGTTCTGATTAGGAGCCAGATACCACTCCTTGGACG
This sequence comes from Iris pallida, assembly GCA_029216955.1. Classification (NCBI taxonomy): domain Eukaryota; kingdom Viridiplantae; phylum Streptophyta; class Magnoliopsida; order Asparagales; family Iridaceae; genus Iris; species Iris pallida. The sequence goes on from JANAVB010033220.1 coordinate 6,900,757, forward strand.
GTACTTTTCATATTGGACACTCAGTTACAGGCGAGTACATTCTCTGATCATTTCATATCCTGTTTAGAATTATTTCCTACAGTAGATTACTTTACTTATACTGTCACGTTGGTCACACGGATTGGTATTATATGGATCTCTACATGCGATGTTATCCCCCTCGGGAGCATCGGGTATATTGTGCTTGTGCGTTTCACTTACGTCGTGTACTCCTGTGCTTTCATTTACATGTGCACTCCGGTGAACTTTGTACTCTCAGGTTCACGGAGCCCCCATGTATACTATCACGTGCACCCTATATGGGCCCCCATGTGATATCTTGTACAATAACATAACCTGTATGGATCCTTGTGTATTGATTGGGGTACGGGGGAGTAGAATTAGGCATGTGAATAATACACCAGTAGTTTCTTATCAGAATCTCATCCTTAGTGTCTTATCAGAATCTCCTATGCCATTTACATGTCCATATTGTACTCTGACTCACTAGTCACTGCTAGTTTTCTATGTATAGTAGATATTTACATTACAGTTCTCTTCCTGATTACATATCGCATTTCTTCAGTACTCGTATCTTACTTTACAGCATGTTTTTACTTTCTAACCTGCTATGATCTGTTGAGATGTACTGTGCTCGCTCCTGTCCTGACTGGACCTGTTGAAAATATTACAGAGGACGAGGAGGAGGCTTGCCTGGACACAGCCCTAGATGACACCTGTGAGCTGGACCCTCAGGAGGATCCAGTAGTAGCTGAGGACCTTCCCCCGACTGCCTAGACTAGATTAGCTAGCTTGTTTTCATTTGTAGTGTTGAGACATGTTCTAGTTAGACTCTATTTTGGAGATCAGTTTTGTATATATTCTTTATTCTGAGATTTTGTATTGCTGGGACTATCTTAGACTACTGTTTTATCTATTGCATTTCCTTGAGTTCCATTTCATATCGTGCTATCTCTTCCTTAGTTGTGATTGAGTTCTATTACTATGTTACCCCGTTCGGGGAGTATAAACTGTTTAGATAATTACATTGCTAGATGTTGTGACCTAGGACAGCGTTCTACCGCCGACACTGCGGCGTAGGCTGGACGTATTCACGTCTCGTGCCCTTACTCTAGGGTGCAGGTCGTGACACGTTTTTAGTGGTGGCCCATGCAGGTCTAGACTAGAAGTGTAGTGGTACTCGAACTAGAGTATCACTGCAGCCTGCTATAGGATATAGGACATTAATTTTAAGATACTCAATCACTTTAGGAAAATTCCTTTTATTGCCATCTAAATCCTTTTGTCTGCTGATCCTTGAATTATAATTGTCCGCCTTTGTTATATCGCTTCTTTCTCAGAAATTGATACTCTTGTTTGTCTATCTTCAGGATGGTAGAGACTCGTTCGCAGTGTGCCGTCCATGAGGATGCTATAGAGGGGACTGCTACCTCTCAGCCAGCGCGGCGAGGCCAGGGGACTGCAGCTCTTGCCACCTCAGCTCGTATTGAGACCTCGACAGCCGCAGCAGGGGGTATGCACCCACCGACTGGGAGGCAGGACCCGGTCTATCCAGAGGATCCTTTCCAGCCGCCATCGCCTCCAGGACATGTGGACGCAGCTCAGATGTTCGCTTATTTCCAGCAGTTCATGGACCGACAGCAGGCTCGGCAGGACAGAGGCATGGAGTTGGCCGTTACGACAGCCGCAGCTCGACCAGTGGTGCAGCAGCAGAGGACACCGGGGATCGAGCAGTTTCAGAAGATAAGCCCAGGGACTTTATGGGGACAGAGGGGATCCTGTATGCCGACGAGTGGATCGAGCATATGGAGGAGATCTTCCGCTTGACCAGGATTCTGGCAGACCTTCAGATCGAAGCCGCAGCTAGCCGGATGTGAGATCTTGCTCGCACCTGGTATCAGTCGGACCCCAAGGTGGGGGTACCAGGGCAGACTTGGGAGCAGTTCAGGGGCTTCTTCAAGAAGAAGTTCTTCCCAGATTCAGCAGTCAGAGCCTTGGAGACACAGTTTGAGAGCCTGGTCCAGGAGTGCCTCTCAGTTGAGGAGTATGCGGGAGAGTTTGGCCGTCTCGGCAGGTTTGTTGAGGGGTTGAGCGAGACGGCGAAGGCCCAGAGGTTCCGAAAGGGTCTGGTCAAGGAGGTCAAGTCCTTGACCAAGGGGAACAGAGATGCTACATTTGAGGAGATCTTGACGGGAGCCCTGCTAGCAGAGGATGATCTTGAGCTTAGGCTCAAGAGAGGGAGATACCCAGCTGGGGGCAGCAGCAGCAGCGGAGGCCAGGCCAAGAGGCCTCATTTTCAGCACCAGCAGCCGAGGCAGTTTCAGCCGCAGCCGATTCAGCAGAGGCCGGCTCATCAGCAGCAGTTCCAGCATCAGGCACCTAGGCAGACAGTCAGTTGTACCTTCTGCAAGAAGCCAGGGCATGGATGGAATGAGTGCAGGAAGAGGCTCGGGAAGTGCCTTCTTTGTGGAGCAGCAGATCACCAGATGAGGGAGTGCCGCATAGCACGAGCAGTTCCCGGAGGAGGAGCCAGAGCTCCAGTGGGTCAGCAGCGGGGACCAGCCCTGTCGACGCAGCAGCAGAGGTTCGTCCAGCACCAGCAGCAGGGCAGGGGAGGCCAGCAGGGACGAGCTTTCGCCATGGCAGCGGAGGATGCGGAGGTCATCGGAGAGCTGATTGCAGGTTCGATTCTTCTCGACTCCAGTCCAGCATTTGTATTGTTTGATTTCGGTGCATCGTATAGCTTCATTTCGGTATCTTTTGCGATTAGACACGGTATCATAGCTGAATCGTTGCCTAGGACTTACAAGATCACGACCGGGGGTGGTATTATCCTCGTGAGTGATGTTTGTAAGGGTCGGAGAGTAGTTTTGGGAGGCCGTGAGTTGGAGGTGAGCCTGTTCGTAATGCCATTGCCGAACTACGATATAGTACTAGGCATGGATTGGTTGAGCAGGCACCACGCCAGCATTGATTGCAGAGGGGGTAGAGTTCTGTTTAGAGCGCCAAAGGAGCCAGAGTTCGAGTACTCCAGACGTCAGGCAGAGCAGAGCAGCGGAGTCTTCTGTGGAGTCTCGATCGAGGAGCAGACGATTCCACACCCCTTGATAGCAGAGTATATGGATGTTTTCCCGGAGGAGTTGCCGGGACTGCCACCAGACAGGGACATAGAGTTCTCGATAGACTTGGTTCCAGGAGCGGAGCCCATTTCTCAGCATGTCTATCGGGTGAACAACAGCGAGCTGGTGGAGCTGAAGAAGTAAGTGGATGAGCTACAGGACAAGGGCTTCATCCGTTCGAGTTCGTCGCCATGGGGTGCACCAGTGTTGTTCGTGCTGAAGAAGGATGGGTCAGTACGCATGTGTATTGACTATAGGGCACTCAACAACCTCACGATCAAGAACAGATACCCACTGCCGCGGATCGACGATCTGTTTGACCAGTTGAGCGGAGCTCGAGTATTTTCCAAGATTGATCTGAGGTCGGGATATCACCAGTTGAAGGTGAAGGGGGAGGATATTCCCAAGACCGCTTTCAGGACGCGGTATGGGCAGTTCGAGTTTTTGGTTATGCCGTTTGGGCTAACCAATGCACCTGCAGTGTTTATGAACCTTATGAACAAGGTGTTCCATCAGTATCTGGATCAGTTTGTAGTAGTGTTTATTGATGATATCTTGATATATTCTAAGACTGAGGAGGAGCACGAGGAGCATCTGCGGATAGTGCTGGAGATTCTCAGGAAGGAGCAGCTTTATGGAAAACTCTCCAAGTGTGAGTTTTTCTTGGACCGGGTGGATTTCTTGGGGCATGTGGTGACTGGAGATGGTATCTCAGTTGACCCCAAGAAGATTGTGGCAGTTGAGGCGTGGGCAGCGCCAACTTCAGTTGCAGAGATCAGGAGCTTCCTGGGGCTGGCAGAATATTGCCGGAGATTTGTGCAGGATTTCTCTCGGGTTGTAGAGCCATTGACACGGTTGACCCGGAAGGATGCTGAGTATGTTTGGTCAGAGGAATGTCAGGCAGCTTTTGATGAGTTGAAGAAGCGGCTGACGACAGCTCCGATTCTGACGTTGCCTTCAGGATCAGGTGGATTCACTATTTATAGTGATACTTCAGGGAAGGGGCTGGGTTGTGTGTTGCAGCAGCACGGGAAGGTAATTGCCTATGCTTCCAGGCAGTTACGTCCCCATGAGAAGAACTACCCTACCCACGACCTGGAGCTGGCTGCAGTGATTTTTGCTTTGAAGCTGTGGAAGCATTATCTGTTTGGTGAGAGGGTGGAGATCTTCACAGATCACAAGAGCCGGAAGTATGTGTTCACTTAGAAGGAGTTGAACATGAGACAGCACATATGGTTGGAGTTGATGAAGGACTTCGACATTGTACTACAGTATCATCCAGGGAAGGCCAACGTGGTTGCCGATGACTTGAGTAGGTATCCGACAGCCATGTGTTTGACCATGGATCGATATTTGCTTGCCGACTTGGAGAGCCTTGGGATTGAGGTGATCGTGCCAGGAGTGCAGATGCAGCTATGGGGGATGCAGATTCAGTCAGACTTGGTGGACAGGATCAAGGCGGCCCAGTTCGAGGATGTGGCTTTTCAGAGTATCAGAGAGCAGATCAGTACAGGAGTAGGGGATCCTGAGTTCTCACTTGCAGAGGATGGTGCCCTGAGGCACGGTGCCAGGCTATGTGTGCCTAGCGGGGATCTCAGAGAGCAGATTATGCAGGAGGCCCACAGATCTCAGTACTCTATACACCCGGGTGCCAACAAGATGTACCGAGATCTGCGGGACATTGTATGGTGGTCAGGAATGAAGCGGGAGGTGTCCCACTTTGTAGCTAGGTGCTTGGTCTGTCAACAGGTCAAGGCAGAGAGACAGAGGCCCGATGGATTGTTGCAGTCGCTGCCCATTCCCGAGTGGAAATGAGAGCATATCACGATGGACTTCATTTCAGGATTGCCACGTACTCCAGGAAGGAAAGACGCGATTTGGGTCATCGTGGACAGGTTGACCAAATCGGCCCACTTCTTGCCATTCAAGGTGGGTACGTCTACAGAGAGGCTGGCGGAGATGTATAGCGGCAGATAGTCAGGATCTACAAAGTTCCGGTCAGCATTGCCTCAGATCGGGATAGCCGTTTTACTTTCCATTTCTGGAGGAGTCTGCAGACCAGCTTGGGCACTCAGCTCAAGTTTAGTACTGCATACCACCCCCAGACGGACGGACAGTCAGAGCGGACCATTCAGACCCTTGAGGATATGCTGCGGACGTGCGTCCTGGACTTTGGAGGTTCCTGGGAAGATCATCTTCATTTGATGGAGTTTGCCTATAACAATAGTTTCCAGGCCAGCATCGAGATGTCACCTTTCGAGGCTCTGTACGGGCGTAGGTGCCGTACACCCTTATCCTGGGATGATGTTGGTGAGCGAGCTTTGCTGGGGCCAGAGATGATTATGGATGCGGCCGAGAAGGTAAAGCTCATCAGGGACAGACTTCGCGTGGTACAGGACAGACAGCGGCATTGGGCCGATAGCCACCGGAGACCCTTGGAGTTTGAGGTACAGATTAGAGTAGGATTAGATTTAGGTTGTTGTTTGTGATTTTTTTTGATCATGTTTGTTATTTAATTAATTGAGACCTTGCTTGTGATTAGGTCGAAGACCAAGTTTTCTTGAGGATATCTCCGACTCATGGTACGATACGTTTTGGTGGAGGCGGGAAGCTTAGCCCGCGCTTCATCGGCCCTTTCGTTATCAGCGGGAGAGTCGGTGACGTGGCTTACAGGCTAGACTTACCGCCTGCACTTGTGGGGGTCCACAACGTATTTCATGTATCACAGTTGAGACGGTACGTGGCTGACCCTAGCCATGTGCTCGATCATTCGGAGATTGAGGTGGGTCCTTCTCTCAGCTATCCAGAGCAGCCAGTGGAGATTCTGGATCGACGGAAGAAGGTTCTGAGGAACCAGGTGATACCTTTGGTACGCGTCGCATGGAGGCATCATTCTCCAGGAGAGTCTACCTGGAAGCGGGAGGATGAGATGCGCGAGCGGTACCCTTATCTTATTGGACCTTGAGGTATACTTTCTATCCTTCTCATCAGTTGTATTTCGCCTTTCAATTTCGAGGACGAAATTCTTTTAAGGAGGGTAGATTTGTCACTACCACATTTCTAGTATGAGGGTATTTTTGTCATTTTGGGGTATTTTTAAATTTATTGGAATTAATTAGAATTTATGGGAATTTTTAGGAATTTATTTGGAATTGTTTGTCTAGGTTGACTTTTGGCTAGTGTTGACTTTGTAGACCTACCTAGAAACTAACCCTAGTTAGTGGGCCATGGTTAGGTCAAGAGACTCTAGTCTAACCTAGCCTAGCACTTGGTTTAATTCATTTTAGCAAATAGGAATAGAAGTCATAAGTCATGACTTATGATTAGAACCTTTGATAAAATCAATTTAAGTCATAGTCTTGTAGATTGGCCCAAAGCCCAAGAATACAAAACCCTAGCCCTAGCCTCACTTGGCCGGCCACCATATCCACCTAGGGAACCCAACTCTATAAATACTCTCTTAGTTTAGGGTTGCCTCTTTTAGGAAAGCTCAAGTTTAGAAGGAGGTGAGTTCTTGTCTTCATTAATTCATTTTAATTCCATAATAGGTCCTAAAATCTCCAAATCAGTTGCAATGGTTTCTAACACTGGTATTCTTGCTGTTATGGAGGTTTTGGTTCAGTTTGCTATTGATTGGAAGTGATTTGGACATCAAGCAAAGAGCTAGAAAGAGCCATTATCCATTGAAACTTCACATAGAGGTAACTTCTCCAAATTTCCATAAAACTTCATGTAGTCTTCACCAATAGGAAGCCCTAAGAGCCGCCCTAATGCCTGGATAAGGTTCGTGTCCTGTGTCAGTGGTTTCGTGTCCGTTCTGGACACGTATCAGCCATGGGTGTTAGGTGTTCGACCATATACCACAGAGGGCAAGTCGATCATGTTAACCCATTCTTTTGAATAGGAAATAGGTTCTAGATCTAGCCTTTGGTTTCCTGTCCTTGTGTCCTAGTTTCCGTGTCGTTCTGTGTCAGTTTGCTTGTGTGGACACGCGCGTGCACATGGCCGCGCACTGCTACAGGGATCCCCTGCCTATCGTGCCCTGTAGCGGGCACGACACGTAGCTTGTGGACTCGAAACTCGATACGAGGCTAGGGGCATGGACTGACATGCTATGTGTCAAGTCTCACATGACCTCGAGTCGTGTCGAGAGAGTTATGAATCCCGCATGGGGATTTGCCTAGGCTGTGCACTGGGTTTTTCCCCAACTGATATGCTACTCGTATTCGCTCTGGACACGTCATGGACACTGGCCAGTGGGCCCACGAGGTAGCCCTATAGGTGGGCTACCTATGAGGGTGACCACGAGATCCTCTCGTGTCTTGTGTCGTGCACACGACACAAGTGCACGTGTGCACGAGACAGTGCACTGTGTGTGTGTTATATTGATTTCTTGTTGTGGACACGTCGTGTCTTGATATATTGGACACAAGACACTTCCTATATCATGTTCACACCCTATATTAGTATTACCAACCAATGTTTTGGCACTTTAGTTTATTTCAATCATCATTTCAAATATTTCCCAAAAGTCTGATACATGTTTACATTCCCTTATTTTTCCAGTTTTCGATTATGGAATTTGACATTCATTTTGATTAATTGAATTGTAGCTAATTGCCTGTTCGAGTTTCTATTCTAGTCCTCCTATAAGTTATCTACCTATGTGCAAGTTTTGGGATAATTTTGTGGAGTTTTGAATTCAAATCTTGATTTCTAGAGTGGGCTGTTTCAGGAAGTCTGATTGGATTTCCTGAGTTTTCTTGATACTGTTCAATGATTTTAAATCCTAATGTTGATGCTAATTACTGAGTTTTGATTCTAAGCATGTTCCTACACATTAGCTTCCCAAGGTCAATTTAGGTGCTGAATTGTTAAGGGTGGACTGTTAAATGGTAGATGTTTCATGATGTATCCTGAATTAGTTTTATTATTGAAGTTCTTCATAAACCTGTTGATCCTTAATATTGTTCTCCTATTGAAACTGAGGTTATTGAGTATTGTACTGTTGGGTTCTTCAAACCTGAGATTGGAAGGGGGCAAGGAATTGGTTTCCTTCCTTCCTTCCTTTTCGATTTGAGCTCCAGTATTGGTTAAACCTGGGAATTGGTTTTAGTTATTGTTAAAAACTGAGATTGGGTTGCTTGTTAACTGAGATTATGTGGAACAATTCCAGTTTTGACTTAATATGGTTTTGTCCTTCCCTTTATCACTTTACTGTTTCTTGATAACATATTTCTTCACTGTTTTGCTCTACTCTTCACAGTTGTATTCTTGCATTTACCTGTATAACCACCACACACTTTTACATTTCTTTCACTGTTGGTATTTCCTGCTGTCCAAACACCATTGCATATCACACACACAGCCTCCTCTTCACTGCTTTTGATTCCTGCAATGTTTTCCTGTACACTGTTGGTACACACATGGCACACTATTACATTTTGCTTACACTGCTAACTGTTGGTTCCTGCACACTGTCTCCTTGTGTTTCCTGCGCATTGCTTCATCACATATTGACACACACACTCACTAGCTCTCTCTTTCTCTATTTTAAGTATTGTGGTAGGCATATATATATGTATATATAGGATATTGTATGAGTGCCTATATATATCTATATATAAATTCCTTGTTAGTTATGAGATAGGTTACATTAGCCTGGAGGGTGTACTATTTGTGTGAGTGTATATATATTGATATCTATACTTTCCTTGTTAGCTAATGTGGTAGATTTCACTTAGCCTAGTTGTGTATATTTGTGATGCTAATGTTTGGGTGTTAGTGAGATTATGACTTGTTAAGAGTCTAGAAATTAGCTAGGCTATTTTATGATGAGACTAGTATAGGCTTGCTTAGCTTGATAGGAATGGTGCTAGCTAGTATGGATTGGACTAGCCTAGTTAGACTCAACTAGACTTGGTTGACCTAGTTTGACTTCTAGGGTTGACCAGAGTTGACCAAGAGTTGACTTTGGCCTAGATTGACTTAGAATCATATAGAATGCATAGTAGGACTTCATTTTGATATTCTGGACTTGTTGTGACTTGTGCTGTTCTGATTAGGAGCCAGACACCACTCCTTGGACGGTACTTTTCATATTGGACACTCAGTTACAGACGAGTACATTCTCTGATCATTTCATATCCTGCTTAGAATTATTTCCTGCAGTAGATTACTTTACTTGTACTGTCACGTTGGTCACACGAATTGGTACTATATGGATCTCTACATGCGATGTTATTCCCCTCGGGAGCATCGGGTACATTGTGCTTGTACGTTTCACTTACATCGTGTACTCCTGTGCTTTCATTTACATGTGCACTCCGATAAACTTTGTACTCTCAGGTTCACGGAGCCCCCATGTATACTATCACGTGCACCCTATATGGGCCCCCATATGATATCTTGTACAATAACATAACTTGTATGGATCCTTGTGTATTGATTGGGGTACGGGGGAGTAGAATTGGGCATGTGAATAATACACCAGTAGTTTCTTATCAGAATCTCATCCTTAGTGTCTTATCAGAATCTCCTATGCCATTTACATGTCCATATTGTACTCTGACTCACTAGTCACTGCTAGTTCTCTATATATAGTAGATATTTACATTACAGTTCTCTTCCTGATTACATATCGCATTTCTTCAGTACTCGTATCTTACTTTACTGCATGTTTTTACTTTCTAACCTGCTATGATCTGTTGAGATGTACTGTGCTCGCTCCTGTCCTGACTGAACCTGTTGAAAATATTACAGAGGACGAGGAGGAGGCTTGCCTGGACACCTACTACGGGGCAGCCCTAGATGACACATGTGAGCTGGACCCTCAGGAGGATCCAGCAGTAGCTGAGGACCTTCCCCCGACTGCCTAGACTAGATTAGCTAGCTTGTTTTCATTTGTAGTCTTGAGACATGTTCTAGTTAGACTCTATTTTGGAGATCAGTTTGTATATATTCTTTATTCTGAGATTTTGTATTGCTGGGACTATCTTAGACTACTGTTTTATCTATTACATTTCCTTGAGTTCCATTTCATATCGTGCTATCTCTTCCTTAGTTGTGATTGAGTTCTATTACTATGTTACCCCGTTCGGGGAGTATAAACTGTTTAGATAATTACATTGCTAGATGTTGTGACCTAGGACAGCGTTCTACCGCCGACACTGCGACGTAGGCTGGACGTATTCACGTCTCGTGCCCTTACTCTAGGGTGCGGGTCGTGACATCACTCATCCGAATCGCCTACATACGATTCCGATAATAGCATTGGAAATATATTCAGGCAGACATTGTCTGTCAATATGGAATCCGTTGACATAGAAGAGGAAGACGAAGATCTACTTGAACCTCTTGAATTGGAACCATGGGCCCAAAAACTGGATGGACAATGGAAGAAGCGCTTTAAACAACGAGACCCTCCCATTGAAGACGAAGTCATACAAGTTGACCTCGGCGATAAATCCTCTATAAAGCCAATCTTCGTCAATAAAAGCCTGACGGACGACGAGCGGGAGTCGCTGTTGCAATTCGTCAGAGAATATATCAACGTCTTCGCTTAGAGCTACGAAGACATGCCAGGGCTAAACCCCGAGATCGCACTTCATAAGCTCAATATTCATCAGGACGCAAAATCAGTCAAACAATAGCAACGGCGGTTACATCCAGACATCATAAACTCCATCCAGGTGGAAGTAAACAAGCTTATAGCTAGCAATTTCATCTGCGAGAAGCAGCACCTAGACTGGGTAGCTAATATAGTACCAGTCATCAAGAAGAACGAAAAGATCTGAATCTGCATCGACTTCCGTAATCTGAATGCGACTTATCCTAAGGATGAATTCCCTCTTTCGATCACCGACAAAATGATCGATAATACGTGTGGCTTCGAGCGCATGTCCTTTATGGATGGATTTTTAGCATACAATCAAATCAAAATGTCTCCAGATGACGAGAAGCATACGTCATTTCGAACACCGATCGGCGTGTATTGTTACACAGTCATGCCCATTGGCCTAAAGAACGTCGGTGCTACATACCAACGAGCCATGAGTGTCATCTTCAGAGATCACTTGTGCAAGATGGTGGAGTGTTACGTTAACAACATCGCTGTTAAAAGCCGCTTCAATGATGATCACTTACACAATTTGACGAAAGTTTTCGACCTTATGCGAGCACACAATCTGAAGATGAATCCTACCAAGTCCTTCCTAGGCGTGTCCAGTAGAAAATTCTTGGGCTTTGTCATTACTTCCAGGGGCATTCATATAGACCCCAATAAGACAAAAGCAATCCTGGAGATGAGTCCACCGAGGAACTTCTGCGAACTTCGCGACCTTCAGGGAAGACTAGCTTACACCAGGAGGTTCATATCTAACCTTTCAGGACGATATCAACCCTTCACACAACTCATGAAGAAAGGTGTCTCTTTCGTATGAAATAAAGAATGTTAACGTGCCTTTGATGACATTAAGGAATACCTGTCGAATCTGCCAGTTCTGGTACCCCCGGTCATCGGAAAGCCCTTACTGCTCTATGTATGGGCAATGGAACACTCCCTCGGTGCCTTGCTAGCACAGAACAATGATGCAGGGCACGAACAAGCCATCTATTACCTCAGCCGAATGATAGTGAGACCGGAGCATAGGTACACTGCCGTGGAGAAGGAATACCTTGCCTTGATGTTCGTCATTCAGAAAATACGACACTATGTGACAGGGCAGACCATCCATGTTATCTCATGAGTTAACCCCCTCAGGGTTCTCATGACCAAGCCAGGCACACTCAATTCTCGTCTTGCTACCTGGGCGATACTGTTATCCCCCTATGACATAGTTTTCGTTCCATAGAAGGCTGTCAAAGGTCAAGCCTTGGCCGACTTTCTAGCAGCCCATCCTGGCTCAGAAACAACCAGAATCTTTGAAGAAATCCCGGACGAAGTCGTTAACTCAATCATGACTTCACATGATGACGTTTGTCGAATGTTCTTTGACGATGCTTCAAAGACGGGGCCCCAAGGTTATATCGTCGCTGGAGTAGGGATAGTATTAGTTTCTTCCTCTGGATTGGTAGTCAATTGGGCATACTCTTTCACTGAACCCTGTTCAAATAGTATAGCTGAATATAATGCTCTGGTCATCGGGCTTCGACTCGTAAAAGAGGTGGAGGTTGAATACCTAGAAGCATATGGCAACTCGCATTTGATTGTTAATCAAATTTGAGGCTCATACGAGGTTCGCAACGCGGACCTGATTCCTTACCATCTGACAGCAATTGCCATCATTGCAACCTTGTATGGGTTCTTTATAGAGCATGTTCCTAGGCTCCAAAATATTGAAGCCGATGTCCTAGCAGGCTTCACCGCTTCTTTGGCGGTTCTGAATCATGCTCATCATCTAGTCGACGTGGTAGGCCATGAGCTGGTCTGTCCCAAAAATAATATTCAACTAGGTACGAGTTACTCCGCCCTGATAACCAATGACGTGCAAGACTGGAGACTCCCGTTCATCAATTTTGCAGTCTGCGAAATCCTATCTAAGAATGTGAAAGAAGCAACTTCGATCAGAAAGCGTTCTCTCAGATTCTTTTATGACACAGAAACAAAAACGTTATATCGACGATCCTACGACGGGCTACTGTTAAGATGTCTGTCAAATACAGAAGCCAAAGAAGCCCTATGCAAGGCTCGCAATGGCGTTTGCGGGGCTCACCAACCTGGCCCGAAGTTGCAGGACCGTCTCTGTCGGATGGGCTATTACTGGCCTACGACGGTAGCAAACGCTGTCGATTATGCAAAGAAGTGTAAAGCTTGTCAGATCCCCGTAGACTTCATCTGAATTCTTGTATCCAACAGTGGCCTCTTGGGCATTTGAAGCATAGGGAATGGACATCATTGGCCCAATCACCCTGCCGTCGTCTAGGGGACATCGGTTTATACTTGTAATTATTGACTACTTCTCCAAGTGGGCAGAAGTTGTTCCGCTGGCAGAGGTAAAGACATCAAACATATGATCAGTTTCATAAAACATTATGTTATTTACTATTTTGGACTGCCCCGGAGGATCATTCATAACAACGGTATGCAGTTCGCAAGCTATGCCTTTTATAGATTCTGTGACAAGAATCGGATTCAGAATATGGCTTTAGCAGCATACAACCCATCAGCTAATGGTCTGGTTGAAGCTTTTAACAAGACCATAATCAAGCTTCTCAAAAAGTTTGTGTCTTCAAACAAGTACGACTGGAATTAAAAGCTGGGCGAATGCTTATGGGAGTACCGTACTGTAATTTGGACGACTACAAAAAATACCCCGATCTCTCTGGTTTACGGGAGCGAGGCAGTTCTCCTATTGCAGACCCAGATTCCCTCACTTTGCGTGGCCCTTACTTACCGGTTGACGTCGGACGATAACTACCGCCGACGGCTACAAGAATTTGAAGTCTTAGACGAGAAGCGTTTACAAGCTCAACAAAGCATCAAGATCTATCAAGCATGCATCTCTCGAGCCTTCAATAAGAAAGTCAAGCAGAGGACGTTCCAAGTTGGCGATCTCGTCTTGGCCATTCGCAGACAGGTGGTCATGACTCACAAAACTGCCAACAAATTCTAGCCCAAATGGGAGGGTCCATTCATCATCGAGGCCGTATTCTCCAACGGTGCATACCGGCTCGCGAAATAGAATGAAGACTTGTCCATGATGCCCATAAACGGCAAGTTCCTGAAGAAATACTATGTCTAAGGACATGCCGGTACTTTCTCAAACCACAAAATCTTCCAGACTGTCGAGTTATGTACACCAAGTACCTCTGAACTTACACTCTATTAGCTCCGAGTGGATTCACATTGCATCCCCTTGGGTGACAAGTTATGTATACTAAATACCCTGAACTTCCACCCTGATGCTTTACCCTGACGGGGTTCACCAGGCTTATTGTCATCTCTGAGCAGACTTCATGGTCCTGATTATCGTGTGTCACGTCCATATTACCTCTGATACCGATAGTCTCTTGAATTAACACATGTACCCAATTTGGGATAAAATCATGGTATTAAGACCACAGAAACAATCACGTCCACATTACCTCTGTTGGATTTTGTCTCAAAATCTATTACTCGCACCACCAGTGCGCAGAAGAGTAATAGGTCCACCAAAAATTATTCATGATTATCGTATGTCACGTCCATATTACCTCTGATATAGATAATCTCCTAACTTAACACATGTACCCAACCTTAGATAAAATTACGGTGTTAAGGTCACAGAACCTATCACGTCCATATTAACTCTGTTAGGTTTTGTTTCAAATCTATTACCCGTACCACCAGTGCGCAAAAGGATAATAGGTCCACAAAAATTATTCTAATCTATTACCCGCACCACCAGTGTGCAAAAGGGTAATAGGTCCACAAAAATCGTTCAAATCTATTGCTCGCATTTCCAGATGCAAAAAAGGGTAACAGTTTCACAAAAAGTCCCCTAGTGGGATGTCCTCTACCAACCACAACTGTTGTATTAGGACCCCTAGTACAAGCACTTCAGACATCATAAGACAAAGAATGGAGAAAATGTATCTCTTTATTTCAAGTAAACATCAACAACATTGGTGGGGCTACATCTCCAGAAAAAAAAATCTACTACTCATCAGCAATACATAGCACAGTGAGTATCGCCTCAAGCGGCACAGTGGGGCGGTCGATCTTCAGCTCTTTAGGACTTGTTGGCAGCACCATGACTTCGTCAAAAGGCAGTTTTGTAGCCCTCGAAAGGAGTCATATTTTACTGCTGAGAAGCAAACAAGGCTGTTGAACCTTCGAGAAGGCACACGGAGGAGGGAAAATATAGCGTGCTAAAAGCATCTACAAGCGTTTACTTTCTACCCTCCGTATTGTGGACGTCCTAGTCCCGTTACTCCAAGAGGCCATACCTTCAAAACAACATCCCTAGTATTGCTTTTGCCTACTTGGAGAGCCATGAAAACAGAACTTTCACGATGACGCCTAACCACCGTTCGACTCTCCGATGTATCAATGATCTTCCTACCATCTAAGGAAAACCCTTTCGAAGCATTGAGAGTTCTGAGCTGTCTGATGTGCGTGTCAAAATGTTGCATCTTCACCATATCCAAAATCGTCGATACCGGTCCTGGAGAAACTTGCTAGCCAGATTCCTATAAAATATAAAAAGAGGGAAAAGAGGTCAGCAGTCAGAAGAAAACAAAGTGAATGGGTTTCTGTTTAGTTCATGCCGTCCAGTCACAATAGAACACACGTGGACCAGATCATGGGAGAGCTCATGCAGCTCAATCATGTGGAATTTATGTGGCTTAATCCATGCGGCCCAATCACAAAGAACACATGCGGCACATGCCCCATGAAGGCTAACTATGTATTGAAGGTGTTGAAGTCAAAGCACAGCAATAATATGTGATTGGCCCACACATAAAGCATATGACATGGCCATCTGAGTCTATAGCACTCGTTATCCCACCATCCTTACCATAGACAGGAGGCTGTATGTTAGGATGAGCGGAGAATGAGTCCGCAACTATCGACGAAGAGGCAAATCCCTTTCCTCCGTTAGCAACACCGGTCAACTTGGAGTCTTCGGGGGCCATGGCTGATCGGGAACGAAAAAGGATGTTAGAAAAGAAGAGGACGAAAAGATAAAGCAATAGGAATTATTTTGCTGCTATATGGACTATATTTATAGGCCACCAAGAAGCGTAAACGGATGGGCGCCGCTTCGATTATCGTGCCATTAAAATATAATGATGACCTTTCGGATTTTATCCACAGTAACCATCACATTTATCTTGAAAAGAGAGCCCAAATCTAAAAAGCAAATCTGAGCATTAAATGCAGCAGTGACAGCTGGACAAAGTCTCTCCGTAGATCAAAAATTCCCTGCAGACCAAAGTCTTTCTGCGGCTCGAAGCTTCCCTGCAGCTTAACGTTTTGTGAATGTTTCCATGCTTCTTATTCAAAGTATTCCAAATTTATAATTTGAAAACTTTGAAGGGGGTCTTGTGGAATCATGGAAAAGATAGAGTTTGTGCAAATCATCACTCCATGCGGCCAAGAGAAACCAAGCCGCAGAGGGAAGGCTCTCGAAGATCCAATACGGCCAAGTAAAACTAAGCCACAGAAGGAGTGCTCTCGAAGACCCTATGCGGCTAAGAGAACTGGAGCCACAAAAGCAAGGCTCTCGAAGTCCCCATGTGGCCAAGTAAAACCAAGCCGCAGAAGCAAGGCTCTCGAAGATCCCATGCGGCCAAGTGAAACCAAGCCGCAGAAGCAAGGCTCTCGAAGATCCCATGCAGCCAAGTGAAAGCAAGCCGTAGAGGCAAGGTTCTCGAAGACCCCATACGGCCAAGCGGAGCCGAGCCGCAAAAGAAAGGCTTCTAAGACCACTATGCGGCCAAAATGATTCAGGCTCTACTTTGTGGGAGGGACACATGGTAATTTGTCTAAGTCTCAACCACCCAGATTTACAACAACAAAGAAATCTTAACAACCCCCACCAGCTGGCAGCCCAAGATCGAGTCTTCGTGTGTTGTTACAGACACGTGTCCGCATGGCCCTCTATGCGGCCCAAAATCTGCTTTATGCAGGAATCACTATAAATAGCAGGGTACCACACCCGTGCTAAAGGTTGGAAATCAAAGGCTAGCAAATTTCTTCAAGAGCAAAGACTGTGTCTGATAGTCCAAGGAGTAAGGCAGAGTTGCTACACTTTTCTGAGCCTCTATCGTCACCCCCCAGAATAAAAAATAATTGTACATAGATTGTTTCCTAGGATTTCTTTCTAGTCTCTCTTTTGTACTTTCAAAGTTTGCAATCAAATCGAGTTTCTCTGTAATTCTTGTTTTGATATTTAATGGCAAACAAGTTGTTGAACCCATGGCTCCAATTCAAGAGGTTCGGATAGATCTTCATCTTCCTTTTCAATGTCAGCGGATGCCATGTCGACAGACAATCACTACACCAAAAAGGTCTTTTAGGAACGCTAAAATTCCATTCCTAATAATTTTAGGCACACCTATATTCCGTGCCTATTTATGGGCTGCCAGATTTCTTGGAACGCCAAACAGGCATTCCAGTAAACATTTATTGGAATGCTGTTAATGTGTTCCAATATTGGAACACCAATAAAGCGTTCCAAAAAAGAGTTCCAACAAAACATTCCAAATACTTTTTGCCACTTATTGGAACGGCTAAAAAGAGTTCCAATTTTGGAACACCATAAACACGTTCCTAAAACAAGCATTTCAAAATAATTTTTGGGCCACTTTCTGGAACAACTAAAAAGTGTTCCAATTTGTGAACAGTATAAATGTTCATATATATAATTGGTTGCCCACATCATTTGAAATTACAAACGTGTAGCTTAAAATAATATAGCATAAGTAGTTATACTATGAATTACAAAACCAGTAGCAATCCAAGAAATTCTATAAAAAAAAAGACAATTGACATAAGCTTGTTATTATCTTGAAAATTTATGAATGTAAAACTCACAAAAATATAAATAGAAGTCAACGAATTTTCATATGACATGTACATGGAGAATAGATAATGTTAAAACTACATAATAAAAGTACCCAAATGTCTTACATAAACAGTGCATATATGTTTAATACAACTTCTATATCATACTAGAAAAAAAAAGAGTTGAAAAAATAATTTGAATCCCGCACACTTGATGTTCTTCTTAGTGATCATAGGCCTGGAACGATGATAACTTAGGAAGCAAAAAATGTGACATCCTGTAGACATTTAAAAGATTATTAAAATTATGACAAAATAATTTAGTCACAATTAAGAACTTATTCATTAAACGAGACATAAAGAAAAGAAAAAACAATTTAGGATAAGCAACAGTAGCAATGACAATCCACTTCACACATATATATTCAGCATTGGAAACAAAGATAAATCCTGCTTTATTGACAAACTGAAGGAAATTTAAGATGTTGGACTTGTTTCCCCTAGACCTAACGATCATGATCATATAGAATTTTATTCTGTGCAAACAGTCTTAATTTTCAGCAAGCTCCAGTCGCAATACATTTGTTCCTTCTGATATAACAGAATACATTGACTATGCATGCAAATTATTGTGTTGGTCTGGGCAGGAAGATTCATGACCTTAAAGTTATGCTTGATGATTGGAGAAGTTTATGTCTATGCATCCACAGCTAAAAAGATACAATCTATAGTCATGGATGGTTCCACAAGCTAAAAAGATACAATCAACATGCCTGTTAAGAAAATTGTAGGTATACTTTATTCTAACTAACAAAATTGTAGGTACAATCTACAGTTATGGAGGGTTACAAGGGTACCTACAAATATTATTTTAGATATATCAACCTTATAGGGGCAGTTTCGTCATTACAAGGATACCTACAAAATCATTCTCGTAAATCATGATGAAGTAAGTTTTGATTTGCTCAAACCAAAAAATTACTAACAATAGAACCAGGGCTGCCTGGTTAGCTTTTTGACTTCAATTTTAATGCATGCTCCACAGATATCGACTGGATCCATACCCAAATAAGAACCAAATTCGGATATGGAACTTTGAATCTACCGAGGATAAGGATCTGGATATTTGTTCTGTCATTTGGTTTCAGTTTGAGATACCTTAGTTCTATCGACTGCCTGTTCTGTTGTGTTGACTGGATCTATAAGGTATTTAGTTTCATTTTGTTCTGTCGATAGGCAGGCCTTAGTTCTGTCATTTTGTTTCAGTTTGAGATATTTGGTTTCATTTTGTTCTGTCGACTGGATCAATAAGGTAGTTAACAGGGCTTTAGAAATAATTATCACCCTAATTTTTTTATTAATTTTCTTAACAGGTAGGTAAGACAAGAAATAATTATCTGGGAACAGGCAGGTAAGACTAGACAAGGATTACCTCTTCTAACAGCTCCTTTTAGGCTCATCAAACTCTCCCTGCACATAAAGCATGAATACCCCAATTAGAGAGGGATGAGAGATAGAAAGAGACCCCAACTAAAGAGTCTACTTTTATAGTACAATATTAAACATCCAACCCATGTAGTTGATTACTAGAAGCAGGCTGTTGTAGTGCATACCAACAATTTTCTGGGATCAGGTACAACAAAGGCCTTGAGATTCATGTGGTAGGTATATAATACAGGATGGTATATGATACTATTAGGCTTGACTCCAGCATTGTATTAGTCTAGAATAAAATGATCATTTGAACTAACTTTAGAGAGCTATTATGAAGGAGCATGTACTTTTATAGGCACCACTTTCATGGTTAATAAAGCATAATGAAGGGTGATGGTATCTGGTTCAGTTACCTATCAAATGAAGGGTAATGGTATCTGGTTCAGTGCACTTTTATAGGCACCACTTTCATGGTTTCTGATGGTATCTAGGATTAGAGCCATCTCAAAGGGGATCAAAACAAAGAACCATTATGAAGGGTAACAATAACTTCAGGTAATATTATAGCGTAAGGAGTAAGGCACTTTACCTGGACTTCTTTGTATATGTCCCAGTTTCTCTTAAAGCAATCAAAAATTTAGTGCATGTCCTACGAAACAAAATATCTCTATTAGTAGATATTGTATCAGTAGAGTATCAAAATGGTATCAGTAGATAGAGTATCAGTAGATATATCAGTACAAAATGAGTAGAAATATCCAATATATATAATAATGACAGAAAAGTAATAAAATGATGTTACCAACTTGCCATAAAAGTTATAAAAAGTTATACTCACCACTATCTCATTCCAAACATCATCCTTGTAGGTCTTAGGTACCAGTAGCCAACTTTTATACCTGATAGGCACATATGTCTTCACGTATTTACCAACTGGACTCTTGAAGTGAGTTACATTTGTAGTCAAGTTATTATGGACTTCTGCAGTACCCTTTAACTTCAATGCAAAATCGAGCATCTTTCCAAATATGGTCTCAACAGCCAACCAAGGAAATTCATTATGAGGGATCAACCCTGAACTTTCTCATGATGCCGTAGCTAGGAATTTTGCTACAATGCAGTCTACTGGGTATGTAGGCTCGGCGTATCAGTCTGTGGCAGGTCTTCAGTATCCTCTAGCCTATCTTAGGGGGATTATGAGCCACAGGCCATGAGCCAATTCCCGTGGCTTGGTTCGTCCTGCAAATACAAATAGTAATAATTCAGCAAGTCCTCCAGGCATCAATACTAGTTCTGGTGGTCAGATTGAAGGTTATGGAATAATGATCATATATTACTCTGAACAGATGTTTGTTGAAGCTAATGTTTTGTATTGTCCTACTGAACAAGTTCCATTCATGTTTCATAGGCCCTACAGGAGCTAATTTATTTATATATCATATCCCTCAAGATTATGGTGATGAGGAGCTCTCAAACGCGTTCCAGGGATTTGGCAAGGTTTTGAGTGCTAAAGTCTTTGTTGACAAAGCCACTGGTATAGTAAATGCTTTGGTAAGTAGGATAGTTGATGCCTATACTTCACAAGTAATCTCTGCATATGTTCATTTAATTGCCACCGTTCCAGGTCTTGTAAGCTACGAATCACCAGCAGCTGCCCAGGCTGCCATCAGTATGATGAATGGTTTTCCATTATGTGGCAAAAAGCTAAAGGTTCAACTCAAAAGTGACAACAAGAACATTATTGATGGTGACTTACATGGAAGCAGATTGTAGTTTCAAATTCTAGGGTGCAAGATACCTGGAGGATGGAAGATAACTTTTGGCTGTATCTTTGTTCTATACAATCATGCCACAAAGATGGGAACTGGACGTTTCTCTACCTGATTCAAATTCTTGAAATTTGTTACAATTGGTGTAATATGTTTCAGCTTATCTTGTAATCTATGTGTCATTAAAAGTTGATTAGACAACAGCAATTAAATTCGTTTCATTGTTCCTTCATAATCATATATCTATGTTTACATGTGGGGTTTCATTTCCAGTAAATGCCATCAAAATACTTTCATTTAGTTTGGTCAGTTTGAAATTCTTTTGGATGTAGAGTTGGGTCATAACTGTTTGTACTTTTCAGTGTTTTCACAATATGCTGAAGGAAGATTCTTGCTGAACAAGAAGAGGCCACAAATGCAAACTCTATTGATGCTAAAATTGATAAAGACGATTACAGTATGTTGTCTACAGATTTGTTATTGTTGAAACCTTCTTCTTTACATTCTATATTGGCAATGCATACTGTAAATTTCAACTTCTAATTTAAGTTTACATGTTTACAAGATAACTGGTATACTTTATGAGGTTCCATAGAAGCTGCAGTTAATGTTAGAAAGGCAGTAAGTAATGACATGAAATCATTTAATTACCTCTTAACTGATAAATGGACACTCCTTTATGACATAGTTATATATGATTCTATTGATTATCTATGATATTTACGCTCATGTATTAGCAGGCGCCGTGCAGTATAGGGATGCCGTCATAACGGATTATGCAAACACTCCAATAAGTATAGCGATGATATGCACATCCTCTAATTGTAGCAAGATATTAAACCAATAAGTATAGTGATGTATTATTGCAATATTAAACCAATAAGTATAGCGATGTATTGTTAGGTATATGAGTTTACCTACGAGTTTCCTATACTTCTCTGGAACATCAAGTATGTCACCAATATCAATACTTGGTTGGGCTTTATGGGTGTTGTTACAGGTTTAACACGAAGATAGCATGTATCCTTCAGGATGTCCAGAGCATATTTTCTTTGTGATAGACTAACCACCTTTCTTCGACCTGACAACTTTAATTCTAAGAAAATATCGAAGTTTGTCCAAATCTTTGGTGAGGAAACTGGTTCCTAGTTGTTGAACTAATATCTGAACACCTTCTGATCACTCCCCGTGATGACAATATCATCTATGTAGACAACAAATATCACAATCCCAACCTTTGTCCTCTTGAAGAAGACAAAATGATCTACTTGACTCTTAATCATGCCATGAGAAACCACCACTTTATTAAACTTTTCAAAACCGAGATTGTTTGAGTCCATAAATTGACTTCTTGAGATGACATACATACTCCCTCTTGGACTCAAACCCAGGTGGTTGGATAACTTACCAGATTGCCCATTTAGCATTTTGTCTCTTGTATACACTCATGTATATCTTTTCCATATATAACTCCTTTGAGAAGAAAATAACTCTGTTACTTATACACCATGTTTTTGATATGTAAATATCTAGCAATTATATTTGTTTTTCTATAGCTAGACTAATGTAGACCTACTTAAGGAGCTGAATGTAAATGAACATGAATGGAGACTGAACAAAGATCTGGCATTTGCTAATGTTAAGGAGCTGGATCTTAGCAGTAGAATGGAAGATAAGGATTCACGTAGCTGATGCTAAATTTGAGATAAAGGCTTAGCTGGTGTTGTGAACTCCTTACATTTAAGATAACTTACAGTAGAAAAATTTAGCCTGCCAGCAAACTCAATATCTAGTATTGTAGGATCTCAAAGCGTAATATATGTCACTAGACTCCCTAGTAATGTAGAAGTTATGTAATATCTTATCATACTTTGATTAAATTTCCACATGAACTTTATCATGTGTAGACAGATCAAAATTTTCAAACATAACGCACACACCTACTACAGACATCTCTGTTTAATCCATTACAGTATAAAACATACATATTCTTATGCAAACTATGGTTCATAACCTCGAAACCCTTCCTATGAGTCTTTTTTATCGGGGTAGGTGCGAGTCCGGATTTGGTAGAATAGGTGGGTCTGGTGTTAGTGGTTTTGAATCAGTCCTTTTTGGTAGTTTCGGCAATTTCAGACCCTCTAAACCGATCAGAAGCGGTGAAAAGCTTGGTTCCGACCGATACTTAAAACCTTGATGCAAACTCCAAAATACTCAAAAAATGCAGTATGCATGCCTCAGTACACCATCTTCGAACTCTGATGCTCTTCTAGGAATTGACCAGGCATCCTCATTTTCCCTGGTATTGGCCTTACTGTCAAGATTTTCAGTGGGGGAACAATGTTTGTGTGTTTAATTTTAATATGCAGAGAAGTGCATTTACACAGGTGTCAATAATGCCTATGAAAGAACCACGATGATGAATGTTGTGAAAACGCTCACAGAAAATCTTGTCTGCCCAATTTTCAAGAAAAATAGAAAATTTAGTGAAGCAAGAATAGAGTATGAAGATATAAAAGTTAAAATTAAAATGATCCGAAGGTACTTTTGTCTAAATTCTTGAAGCTCCCACAATTAAGAAAGTGTAGTATTTCATGTTCTGGAAAGTGACGAAGTTTCCTGAAGAAGATGAACATCAAAGGCTATATTAATGGAAATTTTCGAACACCTTTGATGTGGAAGTCCTATTGGAATATTCACATGAAGAGCTAACCTATCTAGAGTTGAACTCGAGCCAACATCTATTCAAGTGACGAATTATGTAGTATATGTTCTAGAGACCAGTTGGAGCCATTTGACCATGAAGAGTCGAAACAACTTAGATGCGCTAAATTGTGCATAACTTTTGGGCCTAGAGACTGATTCAAAAGTTCAACGCCAATTCAGAACGGTCTATATTGTTCAATGGTGTTGAAAGAATATAAATGTTACCATGGATGGTATAGAAGAGTCTTATATGTAGATCATCTCTTTTAGTATTCTGGATCCATTATAAAACCAAATCGTATTATGTACATCTCCTCAGCTTATATATGCATATCCATTGTACCTCAATAAAATCATCCCATTATGTTGAGTTTTTCTATCAATATGGTACCAAAGCAGGTTTGCACGGGTACCCAATAAAGAAACTAAGTTTTTGCATTCTCTCCTATCCCTAACACTAACCCTATCCCCTAAAACCTAAAACCTATCACCACCTCCCTCCCTCCACAAGTAACCTCCGGCAATCCTAAACACCCAAACCTCCACCTCCTCCCTCTCAACAAGCCAACTCCACCAATCCTAAACCATAACCCCCTCCCTAATTCAGAAAATTGCAAAATATGTTAGCAAACATGCATGGTCATCAAAGAAATGTCATGGACCATATGTTGCATGGCCACGAATAATAATACACCACATGGTAAGATCCCAACACACAACGTTTTTGGAGTATCCGTGCTTCCTATGGTAGACCCCAATAACAAATAAGTGGTTATATAAAGAGGAAAAATCTAATATACATTATTGGATAATTAATAACCAACTAATTACATCCAATAAATGGATGAAACTCTATGGAAATATTGTGAGCAGTAATGTCAACCTATATAGGCCAGCAGATTAGCAATATAGCTAGGCATGACAAAACTGGTAAGAAGGTTGATTATAAGTTGCATATGCAGGGTAGAGTATTTGAACATCAATGACCAAGGTCGGAGTGTAAATTGTTGCAGTACAGACAACGTACCATATACTTCTCTATAGCAGACAAGTCACGCGTGCTGCAATTAATGAATACGTACAATGATGGTGGCTCATCAGACTTCCAGCGATCTGCATTCATGAGTTCACCATGAGAAAGCAAGAACAATGATGAAGTATGGCAAAACATTTCTAAAACTCTTACTCGACAATTACATGTTTGAAAAAAAAAACCTGGATTGTAAAATGGAGCATAGTATCCCAGCAATCAGGGATTTTTCAGAGAAAAGTGCGGCAATAAGAAGTTGGAATCTAGGGTCTCCACACTACCCAAATTGTAGATTCTGAAGTCTTAAGAGCATCACAGTGATGGTTACAGATTTGGTACAAGGACAAAAGCATTAGACGTAATATTTTAGCAATCAATAGAAAGGTTGGCTCGCAAACGTATCATGCACGCTACACACAGATGCACGCACGCGCACATGCACACATCTTCAGTGCCATGTATTTCCTCAATGGTTTACTTGGTTTCTTTTCTTTTCTATTAAATTATGAGCAATCTACGTTGCATAGGCACAAATACGACATAACACAGTGTGAACATGATAATGATACCGGTTTTGGTGTGATCTTTCATTTTGGAATGTCCATGTCGTGTTTGATACATGTCCCACAAGAGGTGACATGGACATGGCAACACTTAGGAGTGTCCATGTTTCACGGTGACCAGTTCAATTTATCTAACACAATACTGGATGTAGACATGTAGTTTCACATAAACTACAATCATTTTATCATGTCAATGATTAACTAGACTTTATATGTTTAGCTGTTCGAAGAAACCTCTTTTGTTGACTTTATAATTAAGTAAAATATGTAAAATGAAGGTCAAAATTTCTCTAGCTGATTGTGTGTATATATATTACTGTACTGGTCAACATATATTTGTATAGATGTTCAACATCAGTGACACATTTGCATAAAGATCCACAGTTAAATTGCATAATATTACTTGACTAAGAGTTTAATACAATGGGGAACTGTGGTTATTTTCTTACCTTCTGTTTTTTAGTTATTGTGTAGAGTAGCAGATGTTCTGACAGATCTTGGAGGATTAAATGAAGACTCAATAAAGGATAACTTGTTATAGTACATGAGGTATTTCCGTAAAGTTTATGTAGGATGGATTACTTAGAATTCTATTCTAGTACTTCAAAGTTGGTTGGCCTCATTATATCGGTTTCCAGCCCCAATGATACCATTTAAGTTTTTCCTATCAAATCATTTTCTATGAATGAGTTAGCTTGACATAAGTTCATTCAAGGCTCCATCAATGTCTATAAAGTACCAATTACTTGAAGGCTAAGGTTCAAATTATCGGTATTGAAATCGGTATCGGACCATTCCTATGAGTATCGGGATCGGCGGTATCGACAGTATCGGAGGTTTTGGATCGGAGTAATGGATTTTTGAAATTGAATGATATAGTAGTCACCCTTACAGATTGATTACATATGATATATAAGTTTTCTTCTTTTACACGCTTTTATAACCTTTCTTTGCTTTTACACCTTTGATGGTTTATCTTTTTCGTTCAATTTATTTTGCCAAATTAACTGAAAAAAAGACCCCCAATATGGTCATCGATCAGTATCGGGTATCAGTCGGCATCGGATCGGGACATTGCCAAACCGTATCAGTATCGACCATATCAGATAGGTATCAGCCGATACTACGAACTATGATGAAGCATATATGCTTCACCTATCAAAGTTCTGCACCCCCCCAAAAGGTATTAATTTTTCCAAACACATAATCGAACGGCTTCCAAATAGTTATCAACGATACTTAACTATTACTACTAGTCCTTTCTCTGTTTGGAGTCCATGGTTATCCTGCATACTGTTCGGAAGGAGCCTAAGATCCTCCTGGAACTATATTCACCATTGGGTTGAAGTCCATGACATAGTAGGAGTCTGTTGAGCACATGGCCTTGTCATATTTTGTTAACTTATTTTCTAGAGATGTGCTGCATCTTTTATTATAGATAATGCATGTTAGCTGACATAATTAGTTGCTGCTAGAAGCCTCCATATGTTGAACACAATGTTCAAAATATCGAAATTGGTTTAGGACCCTTTATATGAGTACCAGTGGCTTAATACAGGAAAAGATTCCTCCTAAAACTAAGTTTTTCGCAAACTTGAATTTTGTTTATTTACAGCTAGAGTATTGTTATATATAAGATTAGGATTTTTTTTTTGATTCCCTCTATTACGAGAAAAAACTCTCAGCTTTTATTGGATCAGGTGATCATGTCCTCACATTCACATCAAATAAACTCCAATCACTAAAAAAAACTTTTACAAGAACATGTATACATGACAAACAGACAGACTCATGCAAAGAACAGTCAACAACCACCAATGTCATCTAGACGTTGACCGTCACAGCAACCAACTTGGACCAGGAACGCATACCATCAATGTCATCAAACTTAAAACCAAACCATGGAGGGCCACCATCCATATCAGATATACAAAGGGTGGGTCACACTTGAAACCTAAACCTAGATGGCTACTTAGCAACCAACAAAAGAGTCTCAAGCTGCAATGGACTATAAAAAAATCAACACGATTAGTTAAAAATGATACAATCTACTACACAGAATTAGATTCATATCTAAGAAACAATATGCCAAAAAGTTTGTATATATCTTTTGCAAAAAAGTAGAAAGAAAATTTCAGATGCTTACAATGAGTAGGAGGCTCAAGATCGAAGGAGTGTGGATGGGCGGAGTAGAGCTGATTGGACGAGAAGCCGATCGAACAAGGAGCCAACCGGAGCAGATCAGACGATGAAGATTTTTGTCCCTTTTTCTTCTAGGCCGTAGATCGAAACGAGGAGCGGAGCAGATTGGAACAAGGGACGGAGCAGATCTGAAGCTTTGGCAGCAGTCGAAAGAACTCCACGTGGTTTTTCTTCAAATGAATAGATGGAGAGAATAGAAGGAGGACATCATCATCATCATCTGAAAGCTCTCTCCCTTCTCCCTCCCTTTTCTGTCTATTTTTTTCCGATTTCCCTCCCTTTTTCGTGTGGATTTTGGTTTCCCTTCGCTTTTTCGTTTTTTGGTTTAGGTCAGGAGAGAGGGGAGGGTTTGGTATTAAAGCGATTGGAAATAAGGGAGGGTTTGGAACGATCAGGGTTTGGAACGATCGGAGGGGGTTTGTGTAATACTTATGTGAATTAAATTTTTATGTTTTGAAACAATTTTGGCATGGTTTAAGTGTGTTCCAAAATAAATAAATTTTAAAAAAAATTAAAATGTAATATTTGAAACGATTTTTTTATTCTGGCATACCTTTTTTGCGTTCCAAAACATAGGCACGCCGAATAGGCGTTCCGTATTGAAATACGCCTAGTGTTCCTAATTAGCCATTTTGGTGTAGTGAATGTCTGCCTGAATATGTTCCCAATGCTATCATCGAAATCGTATGTAGGTGATTCGGATGAGTGAGAATGCCACTCATATTCCTCATCGTAGCTCTTGGGCGTTGTTGTTGGTGTAACATAACCGAGACCGTATCTAGACTTGTTGTAATAATATCGAGATTTTCCAGCCGGAGCTGACAGCTGCAGAGGTGATTGCCAGCCGTTGCCGTAATTCAGACCTGGGGTAGTCTCCATGTCGTACCCTTGCTTTTGCAAGAAGTACTTAGCTCGGGAACAAAATAGGTAGAGCGACAATCTTCCAGTGTCGAGTTTGAGATCGAACTCTTCTGGCATGAAAGGTTAAGGACCTTCTTTTCGGCCGAAGATGATCGTGTAATCCTCCTTTCTTCTGCCTGGGACTAGGAAGTAGGCACCTCTAATGGGAGTAAGTCGATTTGCGGTATAGACGGTTCTCACCTGTGTGTGCAGGTTAATGTCCAAACCGTGCTCCATAGCATACAACAAATTAAGCTCAGGGTAGTTCAAAGGTAGCCTCTTATTGATGAAATAAGGAATTTTGTCTACAAGGATTACATAACCAAGAGAGGGACTATCAAACTGTGCAACCAGATATTGTGGGTTTTGCCTCCACTTCAGCTACCCCCTGCTTGACCGGAGGTTGGGATGTTGTCTTGGGCAGCTTGACCACCAAGGTTCTGCTTGTGGCATCGTCTTGTCTGAGGGCCTCGGATGAACACTTGGCTATTGGCTCGTCTTGGGGAGGCGGATAACCATCAGCTCAACAGAGGACTTTGCATCTTCCGATCGTCTTTGATTGGATTTTGGCAATCGAATCACCATCGGCTTCCACAGAAGGTCTCGCATCTTCCAATCGCCTTTGAATGGAATTTAGCAATTGGATCACCATCCGCTCCATGACGGGCTTTGGCTTCTGGTTGGTTCCAACTGTGCAGCTGGGGCGTAGGAACCGGGCTCCTCTTTATGCAAAGTTGCGACAAGGGGTGCGACTTTACCCTGTTTAAGGGCCAGGAGATAAATTTTCAAAGGTTCTTTTGACCCTATTATGACCTCCAGTTCGTCAGTTATGTGCTTTTTGGATTCCTCTGTAGACAAGCCTCAGAAGAATAGTAAGACTCAACCCTTTGAAGGGATCGATGTCAGCAAATTTTGTCTTTACGAGGCCGTGCTTACTGACATAATTGAAGCACTGGTGGATCGTGGACGGCACGATCATATAGTCATGTATCCACGGACGCCCCAAGAGGATATTGTAGGACGTATCTGCATCTATGATGTAGTAGGTAACCTCCATCTTCAGGTTGCCGATTTGACATTTCAAGTGAATCTTCCCCAGGGGATAGCTCCTTCTCGAGTTGAAACCGCTAATGGTAGTGTTGGTCGCCGCTAGCCGGTGCATAGGGATGCCCAGGAGTTGAAGCAAGCTTTTCAGGATGATGCTTATTGACGAGCCAGGATCGATGTGCATTCGATCCACCTTGATGTCACCTATGTATCCAGTATAGTACAAGGGACGATCATGCAAATTGATCGTCATTAATATGTCCTGTGGGATGAATACGATGTTGGATATTGCATCTGCATAATTGCTGTCCTGGAGATCTGCTGACGAGTCTTCCCTTGTAGGCTTGACCTGGGCTAAGTAGACGTCAGCATTCTGGAGTGCTTCGCTCAATGCGACCCGAAGATCCTTACAGAGCCTTAGGAGCTCATATAATGACAACTTTGCTGGCATATTAGCCAGTTGTGCTAGTATATCAAAGTTGTAAGGTTACTCCAGCCCTTGAGGTGTGTCTTTACGGAGCGGCATGTCGAAGCGGGTTTCCTTCGGCTTGGATTTGTCCGCCGGTGGAGGCTGAGATGGCCCCGGAATATCAGTAGCAGGAAGCGTTATTGGCTGAGGGTCTTCGACCGAATTACCCATAGTGGACTAGAATTGTACACCAGACCGAGTAACAACGGCCGCCGCCTCCTCAGCTTTGGCTGAGATTGTATGGCAGGATCTGGACTTCTTGCCCTTCTTTTTGTTGGCTAAAGATGGCACCGCCTGGGTAACTTCGGGAACTAAGTCTGGGTGCACCCACATGACCTCTCTGTAGAACCTTAGAGGGGGGGGGGGTGAATAGGGAAATAAAAAATAACTTAAGCACAAGAAGCAATATTCGTCAAATAAAAAGATAGAGTAAGAAGATCAAACACAAGATGTATCCTGGTATCCTCGCTTGAGGCAATCCAGTCCCAGAATTCTCTTCGGCTTAAATCCACTATTTAATAAAATAGTATACACGAGTTTGGATGCGAAGAACTCGCCAACTTCAACACGAGTTTGGATCCGAAGAACTCACCAACTTCAACACACGAGTTTTCTTATGAAGGCTCGCCAACAACAAAGAAATGAGAAGAGAACTTATTGATCTTCTAACACTTGAAGATCAAAAATTACAACTCTTAAATACTCTAGCACTTTGGGAGAGGATGACAATTAAAAGCTTGGTAGAGTATTAATGGTAGAGCTCTTGGTTGTTTAGAAAATTTATGGCAAGAGTTGGTGAAGCCTTCAAGAGAGTGAGGGCTTTAATTTATAGAGAAACCAAGAGTAGGTAGCATTTAATGCTCCTGGATACAGCCTGACTGGCATACCGTCGGTATGGACCGGCATACCATCGGTATACCGGTCGAACAGTAATGGTCATATTAATATCCGTTGGAAGCATTTAATGCTAGTCTTTGCCATTCAAAAATCAAATTTCGTAACCCGGTATACCGTCGGTATGCTGCGGTATACCGTTGGTATACCGATGTGTGTCACAGAACATTTTTGTAATAAATAAAATGGTATACCGTCGGTATGCCGGAGCATACCGTCGGTATGCCGATGTTTGTCACAGAATGTTCTCTGGCTCACAAAACGGTATACCGTCGGTATTCCAGAGTATACCGTCGGTATTTCGATCAATATCACAGAATGTTTGGTAGACCACAAAATGGTATACCGCCGGTATGCCGGAGCATACCGCCGGTATGCCGACATTTTTTCACAGAAAGTTTTGTGGTCAACAAAACGGTATACCGCCGGTATGACGGAGCATACCGCCGGTATGCCGTTCTATAAGGTATTATTTTTTACTTAAGAATAGAAAGCTTTTAGTTTTGTCATCCAACCTTAAGTGTTTACAGAAAGTCCTAGACCTTGTACAGACTCGAAATCTTGAAGTGTAGAGAGCCGTCTTTTCAAGGAGCGTCTTGCTTCAGTCTTCAAGGCACAGGTTGGTAATCTTGAATGGACAGACTTAATGTAGTAGAGCTTCTGAATTGATGACAATCTGATAAACAGAGAAAACTAGACTACGAAGATGCTGTTAATTATATCAAAATAAAATGTGCCAACAATCTCCCCCATTTTGATAATTGACAAAATAGAGAGATAGCATCTTCAGGGAGTTACTCCCCCGTAGGTAGACAACTTCCCCTCAATACGTTTTTTTCCCCTTTGTCACTTGGTCAAAGATGGGAATGAAAAAATAAAAAGAATGAATATGGAACACAATATCATAGACAAAAGCATGTATTGATAGATAAAAGTAAAAATTGGATACATGTGTGACAACCATAAAATACTACATAAAGACATATAAAAAAC
Source organism: Iris pallida (assembly GCA_029216955.1). Lineage (NCBI taxonomy): Eukaryota > Viridiplantae > Streptophyta > Magnoliopsida > Asparagales > Iridaceae > Iris > Iris pallida. The sequence continues at coordinate 6,932,374 of JANAVB010033220.1, forward strand.
TCTCCTCTACGAGAGTTAGCAAGACAATAAAAGGATAGACATCAAGTCCCCGTAGGACTGCAAACAACTAGGAACAACCAAACACTGGTCCCCGAAGGACCGCAAAAGACCACAACCAAAATAAGACAACTACTTATTCGACATCACCAACACAAGAAAGTAACCCCTACTCATCAGCCGGATCATCCCCACCATCCTGAGCCTAGTGGAAAGCGCCAAAAGGATCAATGCCGTCCGGGTACATAAACCCGTAGACATTAGGATCAGAAAAGTGGGAGGCCTGGTACATCGGATCCTGAAGATTCAGATCCAGAAATGTATCCCGGTCCTGAAGGGTGCGCTGAATGAAATACGCATGGTCATAAAAGCGGGACTGGATGAGGGTACCAAGGCCACGAGTGTGGGCCCGCATCTGCTCCTCTGCCTGAGCCATATACATGTGGAAATGCTGCTGTGTCAGCAGCATGTAGCGGCCAAAGGCAGAAGGAGTAGAGGCGGGTGCAGCAGGAGCAGAGGCTGGCAGCTCTTGGAAGGAGGAGGCACGAGATGTGGAGGCAGCACCAACGGAACAGGAAACAGCGAGGAAGGATGGGACGCCATCCGAGTAGCAAGGGGAGAGGTCGACTTGCTCGGCTTCCAAGATAAGAGTGATGAAGCATCCATAGTACAGATTCTGCTTCCCCACAGACAGGACGCCGAAGAAGGCATGGAGAAGAGTCTTGGGGAAGGACCAAGGCTTCTTCGAATAGAGGTAGTACATGCACACCAGGGCGTCAACGGTGATGGCATCTTAGTTGTCGCCCTTGGGATAGATGGTGTGGCACACGATCCTATAGAGCTCGTAGTAGAACGGCTCCAGTTGGGCAAAAAGGGCCGGGATATTAGGAGGGTTTGGACCCTTGCAAATGATTGCACAGAATTCGTCAAAGCAGCACGCCGTCGAAGGATGAAGAGCAGCCAAGCCTGGCATAGCCTCTCCTCTGTCTGGGACACCGAGAATGTTACCGATGTCACGAGCCGTCAGGCAAAAATGGCGATCGTTGATCATCGTCTCAATGGCGCCATGCTCGACGTCAGGAATCAAGTTGTAGTAGAACAGACGCATGACGACGGGGTAGACAGGCACCTGACGTCGAAGGAGGGAAAAGAGACCGGCCTCCTCGAAGAGAGAAACATGGCCGGGAAAGAGGTTCCAATTAATGGCGCGGCCTTTGTAGACGTTATGGTGCACGAAGTGTTGGAACCAAGATTCGGCAGCCAAGGAGGAGGTGAAGACCCGCTGGTCATATCCATGGGGTAGAGCCACCGGGGTAATGGGATTCGAAACGGTGGAGGAGGAACGAGCACGCTTGAGGGCAACCATTGGGAGTGGAGAAAGTTTGGAAGGAGGAAGTAGGATTGTGAAATGAAGAAGAGAAGGAGGAAGAAGAGGGTTTTTAAAAGGTATGGGGAAGGAAAAGAGTAGGAACGGTTGTAGAGGATGATGGAGAAAAAGAGGTAGTTTTGAAATAGAGATAATGGAGGAGTTAAAGGGGGAGAGGAAGGGGTGGGTTATTATTGTGGATGGGAAGTTATGGAATGGGGAAGAGGAAAAGAGGAGTTGGGTATTAAATGGGGAAATGATGGATGTGATGGGTAGTTAATGAGGGGAAAAGGAATAAAGGGAGAATGGAAGAGTGGTGGGGCCCGAGAGAAGTAATAACTAAGCAGTCCGCTACGAATCGGTATACCGTCGGTATGCCGACGTATGCCGACGGTATACCGATTTTTGGCACAGAACATAATTCTGAACCAAAATCGGCATGCCATCGGTATACCGCAGTATACCGTCGGTGTGCCGGCCGAGAAGAACTATGAGTCGAAATTTAAAATGTCCAATTCTTGGCAAAGAAAAACGAAACGATCCTTCGGAAGAGGTTTGGTAAAAATATCAGCTAACTGATAAGTAGTGTCAATAAATTCAAGACGGATATTCCCCTTTTGTTGATGATCACGAAGAAAATGGTGTCTAATTTTAATGTGCTTCGTGCGTGAGTGACAAATCGGGTTTTTTGTGAGATTGATCGAGCTAGTGTTATCACATTTAATAGGGGTACAAGTATGAGAAATACCATAATCTCTAAGTGTTTGGGACATCCAAAGAATTTGTGCACAACAGCAACCGGCCGTAATATGCTCGACCTCTGTGGTTGAAAGAGCAACAGAATTTTGTTTCTTACTAAACCACGATACTAAGAATTTCCCAAGGAATTGACATGTGCCGCTAGTGCTCTTTCGGTCAATCTTGCATCCGGCAAAATCTGCATCCAAGAAGTCGGAAAGCTCAAAGGATGAAGATTTCGGATACCAAAGGCCCATGTTAACGGTACCTTTGAGATATCAAAAAATATGCTTGACGGCACAAAAGTGTGATTCCTTTGGATTTGCTTGACATACACTAAACATGATATCAGGACGGCTAGCAGTTAGATAAAGTAAACTACCGATAATACCTCGATACTTACGAATGTCGACCGATGTGCCATCTTCATCATTGTCAAGCTTTGTCGTTGTTGCCATAGGAGTCCTCATTGATTTGGATGAGTCAAGTTCAAAACGCTTGAGAAGATCCTTCGTATATTTTGCTTGATTGATGAAGGTCCCTTTGGGTCCTTGTTTGATTTGTAAGCCCAAAAAGAATGATAGTTCACCCATCATGCTTATTTTAAATTCTTTCTGCATAACTTTAGCAAATTCTACACAAAGTGTATTGTTAGTAGAACCAAAAATAATATCATCGACATAAATTTGAACCAATAAAAGAGTGCCATTATGGGATTTGATAAAAAGTGTCGTGTCGACTTTGCCCTTAGAAAAATTATGTGAAACAAGAAAGGAGCTAATGCGCTCATACCAAGCACGGAGAGCTTGTTTGAGGCCATAAAGGGCTTTGTGGAGTTTGAACACGTGATTGGGAAATTGAAAATCTTTAAAGCCAGGTGGTTGTTTAACATAAACTTCCTCTTTAATAATACCGTTTAGAAAAAGCACTCTTAACATCCATTTGAAAGAGTTTAAAATTATTAAAGCAAGCAAAAGCACATAGCATACGAATGGATTCAAGACGAGCAACCGGAGCATAGGTTTCGTCGTAGTCAACGCCTTCCTCTTGGTTATAGCCTTGAGTAACCAATCGGGCTTTGTTACCAGTCACTAACCCATCTTCATTAAGTTTATATCGAAACACCCATTTAGTTCCAATAATGGGGTGATTGCTAGGTTTTGGGACAAGTTTCCAAACCTTGTTTCACTCAAATTGATTTAGCTCTTCTTGCATCGCTATCATCCAAAATTCATCATGAAAAGCATCATTAATATTTTTAGGCTATATTTAAGAGATAAAAGCCACGTTTGCACAAAGATCACGAGTGGAGGATCTAGTGCTTATACTGGAAGAAGGATCCCCAATGATAAGCTCCTTAGGATGATTGGTGACAAATCTCCATTCTTTTGGGAGATCCTTTTGAGGAGGCTCGAGAGGTGGAGACTCTTTTGTTGGAGGAGTCACAACTGCATTGTTAGATGAAGAAGGACGATCTCCAATAGAGGAGTTCTCCAACACAAACAAGATGTCATCAATATCATCGGAAGAGGAGAATGTAGAAGAGTTAAGTTCATTAAAAGAGACATTGATTGACTCTTCGACAACAAGACTTCTTTTATTAAAACACGAAAACCTTTACTATGAGTAGAGTATTCAAAGAATATTCCTTCATAGGCTTTTTCTTCTAACTTGCCTAGGTTATCCTTGGTATTCAAAATAAAACAATTAGATCCAAAAACTTTAAAATATTCAATAGAAGGAATTTTGTCAAACCAAAGCTCAAAAGGAGTCTTTTTAAAAATAGGTCAAATCAAGACCCTATTTATAACATGACATGCCGTGTTAACGGCTTCCGTCCAAAAATAATGGGGGAGCTTATATTGATTTAACATAACCCAGGACATATCGCCAAGGGTTCTATTCTTTCTCTCCACAACACCATTTTGTTGAGGAATTCGTGGACAAGCAGAATCATGTCCGAAACCAATCTTTTCACAAAATCTTTTGAAATCGGCATTGTCAAATTCTCCTCCATGATCACTTCTAATCTTGTTAATAAAAAACCTTTCTCATTTTGAACACGTTTACAAAAAAACAACAAATTCACGAAAAGTATCACTTTTGCAAGCAAGAAAAATAACCCAAGTAAATCTCAAAAAATTATCAACCAAAACAAAAGCATAAAGCTTGCCTCCAAGACTAGCAACTCTACTAGGACCAAAAAGATCCATATGAATAAGTTGAAGAGGTCTAGAGGTACTCACAGAGTTGACGGATTTGAAGGATGACTTGGTCAACTTACTTTTCTTGCATTCTTTACACACCATATCCTTTTTGAAAGGGATACTTGGGAGTCCTCTTACGAGCTTCTTGGTGGCAAGACGAGAAATAGTATCTATGTTGGCATGTCCGAGCCTCATGTGCCAAAGCCAACTTTCATCGTTCTTAGCAACTAAGCACCTGTCATTGTTAGTATTTTCGACAAGATATAAAACATAGATATTGTTTTCTCTAATGCCTACATAAACAATAGATCCACTTGAACAATCGGTAATGAAACATTTAAGCTTAACAAACTTGATATCAAAACCATTATCGGTAAGATGACTAATACTAAGAAGATTGTGTTTAAGATTAGTAACAAGACACACATTCTTAATACAAGGATAAGGAGGGGAACCGATATTACCATTTCCTATAATGTGACCTTTAAGATTGCTACCAAAGGAGACGTGTCCTTCCTTCTTCATCGATAGCGTTATAAATAATGAAGCATCCCCGGTCATGTGCCGTGAACAACCGCTATCGAGAATCTACTTGCTCTTAGCATAAAAAGGACTCTTCACCTATAACATTAGTTGAAGATGAACATTTTGGTACCCATGATCGTATGGGTCCTTAAGTGTTAGTCTTAGGAACCCACTTATAAACTTTCTAATCAACTAGTTTCCTTGTATGACAATAATTGGTCATATGTCCAAGCAAGCCACAGTAGTTGTAAATCATATAGGATTTAGAAAAAGACGTGTGAGTATCATGCATATGTGAATCTCTAGTACGAGGAGTTCTATCATTAGTATTATGATGATGATAATAAAAAGCATGATGCGAAGTATTTTTCTTAACAAATGGTCCTTTCCTTGTGTTAGAATAGGACTTGTGTGTAGTGTTCATGTAAGAAGTATGCCTAGCATTGTGATGAGTGTGGAGGTGTCTTGGAGTATGTATGTGAGTAGTGTTCTTATTACCTAGTTTCTTACTCTGTACAAGAAGATCATTATACTTAATAGAAGTATCATATTCTCTCCTATTAGCATCTTGAACTTTATGCATAGCAAATTTATAAGACCTTCTCATGGATTGAATCTCATCATCCTTTTTTTTGATGGTGACAAGGAATTCTTGAAACTTGAGTCACAAAGACTCTATTTCATCCGTGTCAGAAGCAGGAGATTTTCCCTTTACATCAATAATGATGCTTGAGAGTCTCTCTACTTCAAGTTGAAGAGCATCAACCTCTTTTAGAGATTTCTTGTATTTATTCCTAACACCTTTGTGCGCTTCATGTAGTTCAAGGATAGCTTTCTCCAAGTCATCATAAGTAAGAGTATTTAAGAAGAGATCATCAAGTACCTCATCGGTTGCCATGAGACAAATATTGGCATTGTGTTTGCACTCTTTGTCGTTGTTGGAGACGCTTGTGTCACTCTCACACCAAATGCTTGTGTTGGCAAATTTCCTGGAGGACGAGCTTCCTTTGCTAGGCTTCTCGTACTTGCTTGAGTCTTTTCTTATCATAGGACAGTCCCTCTTGATGTGTCCGGTTCTTCTGTATTGATAGCACGCCGGATCTTCCTCATTGTCCCGTCTGAAGTAATTGGCTTTGTTAAATTTGAGAAACTTTCGGAAGTGCTTAGTTGTGAGAGCTATTTCTTCATCATCGTCCGACTCGTTGTCGTCGGAGCTATCCTTGGAGTAGGACTTTGTAACTTTGAGAGAAAGAGACTTCTCCTTCTCTTTGGCCTTCTCCTTCTCCTTCTCTTGTATGGAAGATTCCTCTTGATCTTTCATATCGAGTTCATGAGTCATAAGCTTACCCATGAGGGTCTCAAGGTTCATGACTGTCAGGTCGTTCCCCTCAATGATTGCGGTAGCTTTAGGACTCCATCCTTTTGTCAATCCTCTAAGGATTTTTTTGATCTTTTCATGAGCAGGATACTCCTTACTAAGAGAAGAAAGAGGATTAATAATATCACCAAAATGAGTAAACATGCAAGTAATAGACTCATCATGTTTCATCTTAAAAGACTCATATTCTTGCGTGAGTCTACTAATCTTGGATTCATTTACTTGTGATGTACCCTCGTGTGTGACTTTAAGTAACTTCTAAATCTTATTGGAAGTCTTGCAAGTAGAGTTCTATTGAATTCACTACTGTCGAGAGCACAATAAAGAGCGTTCATAGCCTTAGCATCTCGACTAGCAAGCTTCTTGGTGTTTTCAGTATGTATGTCCCTAAGGGTGTCAGATGCAACATCCTCAATAACTCTGAAAGGAGTAGGAAGATCATTTATCACACAATCCCATAAATTGAAATCTTTGGACTTTAGATAAATGCTCAACCTAATCTTCCAGTAGTTATAGTTGGTTCCATCAAATAGGGGAGGCCTATTTGTGGAGTATCCCTCATTGTGGAAGGTGTTGATACTAGGATTAGTGGCCATGGATCACTCAAAGGATGTAAATCCAAATCAAGAGAACAAAGCTCTGATACCAATTGTAGAATCCTAGAGGGGGGTGAATAGGGAAATAAAAAATAACTTAAGCACAAGAAGCAATATTTGTCAAATAAAAAGATAAAGTAAGAAGATCAAACACAAGATGTATCCTGGTATCCTCGCTTGAGGCAATCCAGTCCCGAAACTCTCTCCGGCTTAAATCCATTATTTAATAAAATAGTACACACGAGTTTGGATCGGAAGAACTCGCCAACTTCAACACACGAGTTTTCTTACGAAGGCTCGCCAACTTCAAAGAATTAAGAAGAGAACTTTTTGATCTTCTAACACTTGAAGATCGAAAATTATAACTCTTAAATACTCTAGCACTTTGGGAGAGGATGACAATTAAAAGCTTGGTAGAGTATTAATGGTGGAGCTCTTGGTTGTTTGGAAAATTTATGGCAAGAGTTGGTGAAGCCTTCAAGAGAGAGGGCTTTCATTTATAGAGAAACCAAGAGTAGGTAGCATTTAATGCTCCTGGATACAGCCTTACCGGCATACCGTCGGTATGGACCGGCATACCGTTGGTATACCGGTCGAACAGTAACAGTCATATTAATATCCGTTGGGAGCATTTAATGCTGCCATTAATGCTAGTCTTTGCCGTTCAAAAATTAATTTTGTAACCCGGTATGCCGTCGGTATGCCACGGTATACCTCGGTATATCGATGTGTGTCATAGAATATTTTTGTAATAAACAAAACAGTATACAGTCGGTAAGCCGGAGCATACCGTCGGTATGCCGATGTTTGTCACAGAATGTTCTCTGGCTCACAAAATGGTATACCGTCGATATGCCGGAGTATACCGTCGGTATTTCGATTAATATCACAGAATGTTTTGTGGACCACAAAACGGTATTCTGCCGGTATGCCGACATTTTCTCACAGAAAGTTTTGTGGTCAACAAAATGGTATACCATCGGTATGCCGGAGTATACCGCCGGTATGCCGTTCTATAAGGTATTGATTTTTGACTTAAGAATAGAAAGCTTTTAGTTTTTTCATCCAACCTTAAGTGTTTACAGAAAGACCTAGACCTTGTACAGACTCAAAATCTTGAAGTGTAGAGAGCCGTATTTTCAAGGAGCGCCGGTCTTTGCTTCAGTCTTCAAGGCACAGGTCGGTAATCTTGAATGGACAGATTTAATGTAGTAGAGCTTCTGAATTGATGTCAATCTGATAAACAGAGAAAACTAGACCACGAAGATGCTGTTAATTATATCAAAATAAAATGTGCCAACACTCTTCTCGTGATGTGGTGAGAGGCACCAACCCAGTCGTCTGGTCCCGGACAGGTGGAAGATTAGTAACCTCCATTGTTGTCTGGGGAACAAGTACTACCACGTCGACTTTTTGTTGGAGGAAGTCACCGAACTGAACAGATACCATGTTCGCAGCCACGATAACTTCTTCGAAATCTATTGACAGAGCATTGAAGTTGATGAGGTTCTGGATGTACCAATTTAATGTGAAGCACTCCTGCGTAGGGTGGTGGACATAGCGGTGGAAGTGACAATATTTCAGATACTCGATCTCTGCTGGTCGAGGCTTGCACTCTATATCACGGGGTCGGTTCCTACCCGCCTTCAGGAGCATGTCGAAGATAGGCTTGACATGGTTATCTTCAAAGGAGTATGTCATCTCCTTGGGCTTTAAAACTTCTGCTTGCTTCGGTTCGAGCTTTTTGGTTGTACCAGCAACCATGGCCTGTTTACCTTTGGTGTACCGATTATTGGTGGTGCCGCCACTGTTGTTGTTATTGAAGGTATTACCATGACATTTTCCCTTGTCCTCTCCATCTGGGATGTGTAATCCCAGCTGGCGAGCCTTCTTTAACTTTGCCTCCGTATTGGTAGCGCTTATGATGAAGGTCGTCAAGTCCCTAAACTGATCTTCACCCATCTAGAGGCTGACTACAGGGAGCAACTTCTTCTGGCAGATTTCAATCAAGGAGCTTTCGGGATTGCCTTGGGGCAATCTCATCGCGGTTTGGCAAAACCACTCGATATAGTTCTTCGTTAGCCCCCTCTCTCCCTGAACGACGTCCATGAGAGATGACATTGTTACATCATGTCCCACTTCATAGAACCTTTCTAGGAACATGTGTTTGAAGCCGTTAAAGGAATGGATACAGTTGACCGGGTGGTTTGTGGTACAATTTGAATGCGATTCCCTCCAATGCTCCGATAAATAATCGTATGAGGATGGCGTAACTATGCTGCAAGTGGTCTGTTGTGACCTTAAAATAAGTCATGTACCGGCTGGAAGAGGTCTTTTCGTCATACGAATCGATATGAAACAGTTTGTACCGTGGCAGAAAAGGAATATCTCTTCACGCAATGGGATACGGCTGCCATATTCTGAAGTCCCGGGAGGAGTCTCGGGCATTGAACATTGCTCGAAGCTCTTGGACTTCCCTCCTTGCCTCCCTGGCTTCGTCTGCAGCTGAAGGAGAGAATGCTCCTAGAGGATTGTTACTCAAAGGAGGAACGATCGTATTGGAGTCCTCGTTGACTGCGGGTCCTAAGCTTGTTTGTCCAGGCGTCCTTGCTGGTTGAGTCAGCAAGGCATCTTTAATTTTGTCTACTGACTTGACCAATGATAGGAGCATGGCTTCAAGTACTTCTAGACGTTGTCGATCAGTAGGTCCTTCATGATCATCGCCAGCCATAAAGATTATCCGTACATGGGTAGACATGAAAGGGACCATAGAAGAGCTGCTCTCCATGTCATACTCCCGTATAGTAAAATCATCAAAAAACGTTAGAATGTTCTCCTCCTCAGACTCGGAAGTGGTGCTACCCCTACGCAAGAAGCTGAATCATCTTGGCGAAGGTGGTCACCCTCGGGGACGTCCAAGTCTGTTGCATAATTTTAGTAGATTACTACCTCCTATGTATCATCTTGGAACATCGAGTTGTTGTATATGTTAAGGGTACTACCATCTCCAGCTTCGTCTACCCCTAGGGAGGTCGAGGATGCACCCCCGGGTGTTGGAAGGTTCTTTCTGGAATGGGTGCCTAGGTAGATACCCCTGTGGTTGTCGGTAGTAATCCTCTAGATGAGAGTTTACTTGCAGTGCTGGCTGTGATCGCCGGGCTGGAGGAGCCTGTCTTCTTTCCTCCCTTGCTGGAAAGAACCTTTCGAGTTGAATTATAAGAGGTGAAAAAAAATTCCTCGCCTCCTAAAATTTGTACATGTTTTTTGAGTTGTCGTCGAACAGGTACTGGCTGGTACAATCGTTGGAAGATTGACTACCAAACTTCAGGTGCTGCTGTCTTGTTGCCGAAACAGTTGATGATGACTTGGGTACAATGATGTCCTGAAAAGGGCTCATCACTTGCCAAGGTTGCTTCTCTCTCCTTGCGTTTGTGAGTAATCACCTCTTGCAAGTCGATAGAAAATTGATCTACCTTTGTAGACTCGGGTATCCCGAGCATACGGGTGCATAGGTATCATGTTTGCTCCCTGATCTGAGGCTAGTAAAAGCACTTGCTCTCGCTCATAATTGGAAGACTTTTGGCACCCACCCTGTCTGTTTGCCCCGGAGGGCTGGACGCTGGTGGTTCTGCACAACTTTCTATCATGAGCCCACATAAAAGTTAACGGTGTCCGCTGACAATCAGCAGCTTGGATACTTGACTGGGCTTGTTAGGCCCGTACTGCCCTAGACTTCTTCGACTTAGCACCCTAAGGTGCATAGTAAGAAGAGTCCAGATTGGAACGTTCCACATTCTTAATGGGCCGTATGGGGTCGGGTCCGCATGAGAGACGATTGAAAATAGAGCTTCTGACAGGGCCGCATGGGGCAGCCTATCTGCGGCAAGGTTTGCTGCCGCATAGGCCATCTGCCTACGGCCAGAGTTGGTTGCCACATAGGCAGACTGCCCATTTTTCTTATGCGCCCAGTTCTTCGTCTGCATGGGTTTCCCTTATGCCCCCAAAAGCTCAGCATCGTAGTATTTTCCTCTGCTGGATTTGGAGACAGTGGGGTTACCTGCGGTTTGAAGCAAGGTCGCAGGAGAGCTTTGATCACCATCTTGGGCCGCAGAAGGAGCTTCTTCGAGAACCTGGCAAGGAGCAGCAGTTTTGTGCTTCGATGTCCTGCGAGTTCTTTTTGGATTAGCTCACTTCTGTGATGGGCTAGCACTCCCTTCAGAGAGCATTTTTTCGAATGCTTGTTGGTCAAAACGAAAGCATTTGCTACGTAGAGCCGATCTTGGATGTGTCGGATTACGTCACCAACTTCTCATCATAGAAGAAGGAAGTCTCCAGCAGAGTCGCCATCGTATTTGCCATTTAATTATCAAAACAAGAATTACAGAGAAACTCGACTTGATTGTAAACTTTGAAAGTACAAAAGAGAGCCAAGAAAGAAATCCTAGGAAATAATCTAAGTACAATTGTTTTTTATTATGGGAGGTAACAGTGGCGGCTCGGAAAAGTGTAGCAACTCTGCCTTACTCCTTGGACTATCAGACACAGTCTTTGCTCTTGAAGAAAATTGCCAGCCCTTTATTGCCAACCTTTAGCATGGGTGTGGTACCCTGTTATTTATAGTGATTCCTACATAAAGCAGATTTTGGCCTGCATAGAGGGCCACGTGGCCACATGTCTGTAACAGCACACGAAGACTCGATCTTGGGCTGCCAGCTAGTGGGGGTTGTTGAGATTTCTTTGTTGTAGCAAATTTAGGTAGTTGAGACTTGGTCAAATTGCCATGTGTCCCCCCCCCCCCCCCCCCCCACAGAGTAGAGCCTGAATCGTTTTGGCCGTCTAGTGGCCTTAGGGGCCTTGCTTCTGCAGCTCGACTTCGATTGGACGCATGGGATCTTCGGGAGCTTTGCTTCTGCGGCTTGGTTTCACTTGGCCGCATGGGATCTTCGAGAGCCTTGCTTCTGTGATTTTTTTTCACTTGGCCGCATGTGATCTTCGAGAGCCTTGCTTCTGCGGCTCGAGTCCTCTTAGCCGTATGGGATCTCCAGGAACATTCCTTTTGCAATTTAGTTTCACTTGGCCGCATGGGATCTTCGAGAGCCTTGCTTCTACGGCTCGAGTCTACTTAGCCACATGGGGTCTTTGAGAGCCTTTCTTCTGCGGCTCGAGTCTTCTTAGCCGGATGGGTTCTCTAGGAGCAATCCTTCTGCGGCTTAGTTTTACTTGGCCGCATGGGATCTTCAAGAGCCTTCCCTCTGCGGCTTGATTTCTCTTGGCCGTATGGAGTGATGATCCGCATAAATTCCATCTTTTCCATGCTTCTACAGTACTATATAGGACATTTGGCAGAAAGAAAATGATTGGACGTTGACTACCCTCTCTATCATACGTAGACTCGCTCGCTACTGAGGAACGATAGGTAGATAATATGCTATAGACTCGTTCGATACTGAGAAATGGTATATTGTACTTAGACTCGCTACTGAGTTACTGTATTATTTTGACTTGACTTGGTGGTCATGCAGACATACACTGTTCTCGAATTCCATCACACATAGAACATTTAGGAGTCCCTTAGATCATATGCATTATATTTGTTTGTATGTTTTTACTTTTAACATTTACAGATAATTAGTATATCATGGCATACTTTTCTGTATCTTGTTACGTCCCTTTGAGGAGTTGGTGATCGCTCTAAGTAGTTGATTGCACAGAGTTAGTTCGCCCAATTTAGGTATATTTTATGATTTTATATTTATATTTATCACCTGCATTCTGCTTACTAGCCTAGTTTTATAGACCTATATTGTTCTACGGGTCTATTAAAATATATATATGATTGGGCTGCAGACCATGGCACATATTGTTTATTATTGAAACTTATTCATTTTGTGGATTGAGATATATGATAGGTGATTTGATAGATAGATTTAAAAACCATGACAGCTTATATGTATTCTAGCTGGGCTGGAATCCACTGGATACGTAGCTGGCATGTTTACATATCCTAGTATGTATTTTGGGACTAGGGCATTACAAATACCGGGCAAGAGTTCTTGGGACTGGATTAGTCCTCTAAGAGAAAGACCAGTATCCTAGTATGTGTTGGTGTCAGTGTATTGCTCTTCTATTCTCTTTACTTATTTTATATTATTGCTAGTTGACATCTACCTTTAACTTTAATTGGGTATATAATCTGCTATGCTCTATTCACCTCCTCTATAGTGTTTGCCATGGAACAAAAGTTGAACGACTTTTGGTATTAAAAAATGATACAAGTACAAAAAAATCCTAAACATGAACTCTAAGTACAAAGTTTTCGATTCTGAGGTAGTGTGACAATAGAGATCGAATACCGCAGCTAATTTTTTTACTTCGTTGGCGATCCAACGAGACGAAAGAGGATTGTAAGTCTCTTCTCAACAACAAGAAGGACATCAATTCAACTCTCTCGGTGGGATGCTCAAACTCTCTATGTATCTTCAGGGGTTGAAATGAAGAAAGGCTCCTTCTATTTGTAGTCGTTTGGAAAAAATCCATCCATGCACACATATGCAATGCGCCCATTGATTTTGGCGTATAAGAGCGTTGCACAAGAGTTTTGCTGCTACAAGGTATTTTTAACAGAATACAGTTGCAACTCTGTGCATATGATGCAGCTGACTACGACGTAGCTGTAGTTGGGATAGGGTGGTTGCTGAGAACTTGGACTGTTGACACCCGTCATAAGCATGACTAAGTCGTTTGACATGTGGCACATGTTGGTGACTCAAATATCTCATGCTGTTGTAACAAGAATATTATTGTGCATGCAGGAGTAAGCGCATGGAAGGACTTAGCACATAGCCGGTCTAGGTGCATAGCTTTTGGCACGCTTGTCCAGTTCTGACGTATGGCTTCAGGGGCACATGCGAGCATTGGTCAGATCGAGCCATGTGGTGCAGCACAGTTGTAACCGACAAAAGTAGTCTTGATTGCTCTGACGTAAGGACTGTCGCATGTTGTCAGCTTGTACTTTGAAGCATTTTGTTTTATCTGAGGGACCTTTAATGCGCATGGCAATAATAGCGTATGGCGGCGTGGGCGCATGGCAGCTCGGCTGTATTGGATTCATGATGATGCTTTGTTTATCATACATCCGTCGACTATGTATATTTTGAGGTGCACACTGTATCGCATTCCAAGTGAAGGTTGACATCTGACACAGTTGTCAACTCTTTATTAAATGCTGAAGTGACGGTTGGGTGGCTTAGACGCATGACCATCAGGAGGATGTGGGTTTTGGCGCATGGGTTACTGGTTGCATCTATTCTTTTGTGGCGTCGTTTGAGCGCATCCGTAGTCTTGATTTTTTGTGCTTCTATAAGACCCCCTTCAAAGTTTTAGCGCATGCGCATGATTTGTGAGGCGTATGGCTTGATTTTTTATGCTTCTATAGGACCCCCTTCAACTTTTGAAAAACTTGAATAAGTTGAAACACTTTGAATGAGAAGCATGGATAATAGAATTTTAGGTGCATGGAATTTGCTTGTCCAAGTGGAACATGACTTGCTTGGTGCATGGACTGTCTGACAAGCTGTCAAATCATTTATGAGATTAGAGCGCTCCGATTCGACTTGATCTACGAAGCGACGGTTGTGCGCTTTTATTCTTTTCGGGCGACCCACCTCTTTGGGCAAATAAATAGATGCTTAGGGGAAAAGAGAGAGTTTTACGAGCTTTCCAAAGAAAAAAAAAGTTTCAAATTCCTCATCTTCTCTGATTTCCTTTCTTAGAAACCCTAACTTGTTTTCATGGCCCACAGAGCTCCTAATGCTGTTGTTGCTGGCTCAAGCAAAGACAATGGAAAGAAGGTCGCTGAAGCTTCCGTCGAGGATACTCTTATTGTCGACGCGACACATCTCGATGTCCGTAAAGGATTCATGGGTGGGTGGCCACTGTCGGTGGCGATGCTTTCGAACATAGAGACTTTGTGCATGGTTAGTCGCGTGGATGGGTAACCACCTTGAACACGTACTAACCAAAATCCACCGCCGATGCATATGTACGTGGCTGCAAAGCTTTGTCCTGAAGATGTGCTGAAGCTTCACACAGCTAACGCACATGGACTTTGTCTAGAAGATGCACTGATCTTAACTCTGTTGAGCGCATGGACTTTTGTCCAGAGGTGCGTGATGCCTTAACTCTTTCTGACGCGCATGGACTTTTGTCCAAAAGATGTGCTGAAGCATAGTCTCGCAGATGGGTGTGGACCTTTGTCCAGATGATGCGCTAATGCACAGTCTTGCACATAGGTAGGTATCCATCAAGCGCTTGTTGTTAATGCGTAGAGCCATTGTTAAAAGCATTTGTCTTATATCGTGTTAAGACTTTGTCTTTGTTAAATCCATGTGCTGCCAAGGATGGCACATGGTTTTAAGTTGCTCCTTGTCTTACGATTTTCTTCTAACTATTTGTCCTCCACTTTGTGCAGTGTCTATGGTCACACCCTCGGTAGGTAAAATCTTGTTTGATGACTCCCTTAGCCTGATAGGTTTAGACTACGAGGAGAAGGTAATAAAACCTATGAAGGCATTAATTGCAAAGGATGAGCCTTCGCAGAGGATGACCCATCTCAAGATGCAGCATTTTCTTTTCCTCCAGCGGATGCTTCCGGGCAAGATTCATGTTGGTAATGGGACCGATACTTAATACATGATGCCTCAGTTTCTGTTTGGGGACAAGGTGATCTTTCATGATGCCGATATTATGAAGCGGAGGGAAGACTGGTATTTTGAGGCAAAAGACCTCAATTTATATGTCCCGAAGATTGATTTTCAGCTACCTCTTTCGAATTTTATTTGTTTTGCCTCTAAGAGAAGGATGGACTGGGAACTTACCCCTACCCAAGTTGGGGCATTGGCCGGGCATTTCTAAATTACGTCCCATACGTATCAAAGGGACGTCTTCGGATGGGTTAGGGATGGACCATCATATACTATACGGGTACTGCATCTTGGCATCATAGCTAGTGATGTAGACGACAAATCCCTAGCTTTCGGTGTTGTTACTTTTGTAAACCAGATGCTAAAAGTGGATGTGCCCTATCCTACAGGTTTCTTTCAGACCATCAGCTGGACCCATGGCGACCGTAAATGGCACGACCCCACCGCAAATATCCTCGATAAGTACGAAGTGCTGCTCAAGGAGATTGGGCTATATTATGCCATCCGAGGTGCCCAGTGTAGTCTGAAGTGAACCAATCCATGTTTTTTGCTTTGTTCGAGATGTACAACTGCGATACCAGCACATCTTCAGACCTGGTGGGGAGATGGGCATGGCTATGCATGAGATGCATGCCATCTCAAAGCTGCCTTGGGGAACAAAACCCTATGAGGAGTATACTCCTTGTAATGAAGAGCTTTCGGCCTAGGAGGCAAAGGAATCCGATATGATGGTCGTTTATAAGGAGCTGTTGTGCCATCACATGATGTGCCATCGATTTGAGAAATAAGGGGCCATTCCCCACGTCAAAGCCTGGACAAGGCATGTTTTCAAACAGCAGGAGGCGGGCTGAAGAAGATTCTTTTTGTCATCCCTGTGGCCTCTACGACGGAAGTTATTGTTGCCTCGATGGCCGAGAGAGGGGAGAAGAACCGAAGGTCAATGAGTCGGGTGACCCAATTTGGAAGATTTTTAATTTCTTTTATTATGACCTATATGAGTTGTCTATAAAGACGGTATTGGCCGCCTATCTGATGATATGGCTGCATAATTGTGCGGTTCCGAGGGGCTCCAGATTGGTTAAACGAGTAAGCAGAACCTCATATGGCTTGCAGTCCAACTCGTCAAAAGCTCGTCCTCCTCCTCGCGATGGTTTGCAACAACCATCGGGGTCCCCGGGATCTTGTGGAAAAAGTGTTGCATTATTAAGGAAAGAATGGAGAATTTCCTCGGGTGAGTTACCCTTCACTATTTGATAGGTTGGTTGATTCTGCACTACCCGACAGTAATGAACCCCGGCTGGAGGAGGGTGTTCGTCCGAGAGATGCCTTCACTGGCTAGCTTATCCGAGGGAGCATTTCACTGGCTAGTAGATGGTGGGACCCTGTTACTAGCTTATCCGAGGGAGCATTTCACTGGCTATAGTCGATCTGGCCGTCCCATCTAGTTTATCGCAACTGGAATTACATCTTCTTCGATCCTAATCTGTCGAGTCGCTTTGCACGCCAATTTGGCTATATCTAGTTGCTGCTGGGAAACCTAACTCCCTGTATTAGGTATAGAGAACGCCCAGTTGAAGGGGCCCAGGCTTGGCAATACTATAATGCTTGATGCACCAACGCTCGATTCGTCGCTCCCTCCCGAGGGCTGATGACTCACATTTTATATGTTGTCGTCAATTATTATTGCTTAGCAAAAAATTCGTCGACGAGATATCACTGAGAGCGAAGTTTCATCACCAAAACCAAGATTGCTGCGTTAGAACGTTGTGTGCAGCAGACCCAAGCTTACTTTTCCTCAGATGTCCAAGTGGTGGTAATGATGACTCCTGACACTCCGCCTGATAGTTTAGCCAATGCTCGCTTGAAGTTGTAGGATCGATGGCACCTCTAGAGGGGGGGATTAATAGAGTGCAGAGAAAAATAATCTCTAATTAAAAACAAAGCAGGCAAAAGAAATTATATAAAAATACTTAAATACGGTGATATAAAGCAATAAGTAAATAAAGAAAGATAGCAATACACAAACATCGAGGTTTATACTGATTTTTCTCTGATAGGACAAGTCCAGTTCGGAAGAACTCTTGCTTGATATAATCTACTATTTTTGAATAGAGATTACACCACATGCTTTGCTCCGAAGAACATGCCAACTTCATCACCGTCGTATTTTTATCCGAAGCCCACGATCAAACTTCAAAACACCTTTCTAAAAGAAATCTTTTATACTACAAGCTTGTACAACTCGAATACTCCTAATCGGAAACCATCGACACTTAGAAGAATAGGTGTTGTCTTGGAAATAGGAAGATTAAAGCTCTTAAGTATATAGGAAGGCTTGTGAATAGATCGAGAAGATGAAGAATGAATGAGTGAATACAAATGTGAAATTCTTCTCTATAGGTTTTTCTAGGACAGAGTTCGAACAGAACTCGGTAGGGTTAACATTCATAATTTTGAATGTTGTAGATCCAAAAGAATTGGTAGAAGCTGCTGACCAGAAGAAATTTAAGTGGATCGAGTTTGAGTAAAACTCTGGCCGAGTTCAGTTCGGCTGATTTTAGGTCATTTTTGGTTTTGTGGAGTTTTTGGAAAAACAAAAGTTTAGGGTCAAGGAATATGAATTGGGTAAGGAAATTCTTCCAAGTTGCTAGTGATCCCGGCGCACAATTTCCTAGACTCAATAAAAAGAAAATACAAAATAAAGTAATAAAAAAACTGTTAAGACAAAATCTACGATCTTTTGTTTCTTTTCATATCAAGGTCAAAGTTTTAAGTCAATTATCGAAATCGGTTTGACCATGGCTGTATGGGCCAACTGTAGGGCCTAAAAATCAAGTTGCGTCCTGAATATACTAATCAGTGATCAAGTTGCGCCCCAAAGATCAGGTTGCACCACTAATATGAAGCTCAGAGAACAAGCGGCACCACTGATCAGGTTGCGCCTAATATCAGACTGCGTCAAGTCTTGTTGCGCCAAAATCTATGTGGCGTCTGACACTTAATGGTCGTCATTACCTGACAGCACTGACGATTGACACCATAGTGAACGAGAAAAATCTTTTCGAATCCCGTGAATTGTGCCGCTCAAGGGGAGTTGGTAGACAGCTGTCCTGCACACTTTGTAAGTTGTGCCTAGGCGCAATCCAGACAAAATCTTTAGTTGCGCCTAGGCACAATTTGAATAACTTCTGCTCAAAAGCTGCCACGTGTCTAGGCGCGGCTCAATCAGGCGCAGTTGACCGAAGCTCGCACAACCTGATGAAAGTTAAGACAACTTACATTCTAAAGCAGGATGACGTGGCGTACATGCCACTAATCTCTCAAGACGTGTCTACTATCTTGTACACGACCACGCGCATCTCAATCACATGATGCCATGCGTCTAAATATAGTTAGTACACGACTTAACAACTGAATGAAAATTGGCACAACAGGAGGTTGGCGCAACCCAATTTGGCGCAATCCAGCCTCGCACACATCAGAATAACTGCTAAAACAGTTATTTCTTGAACTCTATAAATAGAGTTTCCAATCATTGTGAAATCATCAGATACATACGCACAGAGATCAAGAACTCTTGCAAAATTGCTGCTACATTCTCCAGAGGCTACAGTCTTCAAGTTTACATAGTCCAAGGGATAAAGTGATCATCTTTTGATCAGATTCCTACAGTTGTACTTCCCCAGAATTCATTGTACTTTATACTAATTCTTTTTTCAAGTTTGGAATAAACTTTTTTTTTTGCAAACAAAATGGCGACTTTGCTGGAGAAGACTTCTCCTCCGACGAGAAGGTGAGAACTCAATGTGACATTGCATCGATCAACAAGATGCAGAAGACTCTGGTTGTTCAAGTCAACCAGACAGCCTACGAAAATATGATCAATGCCAAGAGCAACAACTGCACTGTGTCTATCGCCAGGAACAGGACTGTGTGGATTCCAAAATCTCATGCAGCTGTTGTTGCCCAGGCGCAACTTGAGTGCTCAGTGGCCAAGGCACAATCCGCCTCAGTGGCTCCGGCACAGCCTGCTTCTGCGGCGAGGGCACAATCCACTCTTTCTACTGCCCGTACGCAGTCTACTACCCATGTTGCTGCCAAGGCACCATCAGTAGCCAGTAGGACTATGGTGCAAACCAAGCAATCAGCACTTCAGGCGCAGTCTCCTACTCTGGCGCAACTCAAGGGAACTAGTCTTTTGGCTATTCCCTCTTCTAATTCTCAAGTTTTGAACTTGGAGAATCGATGTTCTAGTGCTAATACTAGACAGAAAAAAGGGAAGAGTCCTTTGACACTTCCTCGATTGGCGCAATCTGTGCCTAAAATGATCTCGCGACCGAACAAAGGGAAAGGCTTCTTAGCTGACCCTTCACAAAATAAAAGAAAGCACCCTTTGGTCTTTTCTCAAACTTCCCTAGTCTATGACTCAGAGGAAGATCTATCAGATTCTATTCCTTTAAATAAAGATCTTCGGATCTCTGATATTAGAAAGAATACTGACCAAAGAGGTATCTTACCTACCCCTATTGGGTTTGGTCAAGACCTTTCTACCTTACAAATTTTAAGATCCAAGCAAAAAAAATTGAGGGTATCACGAACAGAGACACCTGGAGCAGAATTTTAAGATTTACGCGCTTATCTCAATAGGCGTCAACCAGTATCAACTTTGGCGAAACGTAAGAACCTTATGCCAAAGGACAATCTGCACCAAAAGCCAAAGTTTGAAAAGAAAGACCCAACCACCAATGCTAATGAGTTGAGTACATCTTTGTACACTCAGGAAACTAAACATTTAAAGAATAGGAGACATGTTCCCAACATCATTAAGGAATATGTTCCTCCGACTTCTTCTCGTCCTGTAGTTGTAACTGATTTGCGGCAATGTCTTACATAGAGATGGGAAATTACAGGGATGTCTTCCTCACCTCCAAATCGTGCTTCTGTCAACATGACTTCTCAAGGCACTGGGGTGTGAAACGTCTGAGACGTAATGCATCCCGTAATCCTAGTCAGCAATACTTGGATCAGATTCATGCATCCTGTGAAGGTGTCTTTCAATACACTAGATCGAGAAATTGACATTTGAACCAAGGTGTCTTTAATCAAGAAGATCTCCCCATCGCTCATATAGGAGAAGACACTTTCTCAGAGTTTGATGCAGATAGTGAAAGTTCTGAACAAACTATCTTATCAATAACAGCAAGAGAAGTGACGGCATATGCTGTTACGGAAGATCAAGATGCCTCTACTTCAACCAGTCAAGAGCAACGGATTGTTGCATTGGAGGACAAATTGAAGACCATGGCAGAGATGGTCGCAAGCATGCATACTATAATCGTGGCTCAACATACAATGCTGCCGATTGTAAACCCAGCTACAAGTCCAGAGCTTATAGCATCTTTCGTACCTGCTAATCTGGGGGTACCAACTCCTCAGGTCGCTTCCGTGCCAATTCAAGCTGATCCCAGTCAGTCTGGTACAGGGGGTGGTAATTACCATATTGTTCCTTCTCCTAACACTTCTAACCAGCCTACCAATTCCAAACATTAGGGGATGCTAATGAGGCTATGAAACTCTTACGTACTCAGTTTGAGGCCTTCAAGCAGAAAGATGGCCTACAAAGACTGGGTATAAAGCAACCATATCCTGCAGAGTGGAAGAAAGTTCCATTTCCTCCTAAGTACAAGCTTCCAACCATTATGCCGTTTGATGGCAGCACTTCTCCAAGTCAGTACATCAATCATTTTGAAGTAATGACTGATCAATTATAGCCAAATGATGCTCTCCTTACCAGAGGGTTCGTCGGTTGTTTAGCTGGCGCTGCATACGACTGGTATCATAGCCTGCCTGATGGCTACATCACTTCTTTTGCTGGTTTCAAGCAAATGTTCTTGGAACGGTTTTACGAAGGAGTCAACGACATAACAATGTCTGCTCTCATTAAGATTAAACAGAGGCATAATGAATCCACAGAAAGTTTCATTGAAAGATCCCGCCGATAGACACTCAAAATGCCTTTAGAAACTCCATCTGCTGTAACAATAGACACTTACAAATTAAATTTGTTGCCTATTATCAGTATGTGGACAGGATCTACATAATTTTAGGATTAGCCTTCTTTCATTGTCAATACCAAAGCAGCTAAGGTCAGTGCAGAAAATTTCAAGCAGTTAGGAGTCGAAATGACTCATCCTAACCAAAATGAACATTCTACACCTGGGAGTAGTAATCGCCAGAATAACCGCAAGAGTAAAGAAATATTGGTTATCAATCTTAAAGGCAAGGAGTCTTTGGCTGTGAACGTCACTCAGACGGCATCCACTCCATCAGCACCACCAAAGAAGTTGACTCGTCCAAAAGAAGAGTATTCTTTTGATGAAGATGATACTTTAAGCATCTTCGATTGCTTGATCAAAAGCAATAAGCTTCAGCTTTCAGAAGCAAAACAGCCAGAAGAAGTGGGTAAAATTGATCACCCTAAATATTGTGTTTATCACAGATTTATAGGGCATCCGACCAGAGCATGTTATGTGCTCAAGGGAAAAATTCAAGAGTTGGTCAACTCTGGAGCAATTACTCTGGAACAGGACGAGAAAACGGTGACTGCTAATGTAGTTTCTCTAAAATTCGATGATTTTTTACCGTAACTTGTGCAAGATGGTGTTGTCCCCATTCCAAGGACAACTCTTGAGATCGTGAATCTTCCACCTCCTTAAAATGAAGGTCTTGTTCCGCTGTCAACTGACAGAGGAGAGATTATGTGGATTCACCCAGATCTGGTAGCAGAATTTGAAACGTCTTCCTCTTATAAGCAAAAGAAGCACTCTAGATATAAACCCAAGAACTGTAACATGGTATCCTTTGAACCAGTAACAGAAAAAGAAATTCTAATGGGCACTAGATCAGGAAAATCCTATCTTCAGGAGTATTCCGAAAATCAAGAGAACCCTGCTCCATCTCCTGATGTTCCTCCTTCATTATCTTCTCATGGCAAGAATATACCATCCACATCCTTGCCGGTGGTCGAACCATCTCCTTCTAAACCAACAGCAGCCGACAAGGGAAAACAACCTGTTCGCTTTGACAAAGCGTTGAAGAAGTCCTCATCTCTCGGACTTGAGAAGCCTTACAATTTTGACATATTGGCTCAATTGGCCAATACTTCAGCAAGATTGTCAATCTTTGAACTCTTACATCTCTCAAAAGAGACTCGAGAGACGTTAAGTGAATCCTTGATGCAGGCTGACGCTTGTCTTACTCTTCTCAAAAAGCCTGAAAAGGAGCCAGTGAGCTGTGCACATTGTCATAGTGTATTTGAATTAATGCCCAATATCACTTTTACACAAGATAACATGTTGTTAGAAGACAATCGTCATGATCGTCCTCTCTATTTCACGGGGTATGTGGACACCATTAAAGTAGATCGCATTCTGATTGACCCCGGGTCTGCACTTAGCATCATGCCGAAGTCTTTACTGGATGCTTTGAAGATCCCAGTGCATAACCTCTCTACAACTATCTCTACCATCTTGGGATTAAATCAAGGAAGAAGTGAACCTTTGGGAAAGATACGTCTAAAACTTTAAATTGGCAATCTTCGTACAAAGGTAACTTTTTATGTTATTGACAATCATGGCTCATACAACGCTTTGTTGGGAAGGCCATTCCTCCATAAATACAATATTGTACCTTCTACGCTCCACCAATGTTTCAAATATATGGATGGTAATGGAGAAGTCCAAAAAGAGGTTACAGATCTGAATCTTTTTAAAGGGGTTGAAGCATACTGTAATGATTCTCGCATGTACAAGGAGGAATTCATGAAGGTGGTACTGGCAATGGACACAGATGAAGAACAGAAGTGTGTACCAAATAATACTCTGATAATTCTCGTCAAAGGATACACCTTTTGTCCTCAGTCTTCCAAACCACTGACTATCTATCTTCCTTCCCATGAGAAGCAGCCCAAGGGTGATAGTCAGGAACAAAGAGAGCTCACCTCTTCTGAGCCACTTGTAATCGACCTTCGTCGCAAGTGGCTCCTTCCTCCTTCTCGTTCTTCTTCTCTTTATCTTGTCATCAATCTGACTAAGCCTGCTAAGGCTAAAGTTCATGTTGTAAATAATGGTATAAAATTCAATAAAGCATCTCCTTTGCAGTATACTGATGTCTTTTACTATACTAAGTGTTATTTGGATATGCTAGATAACTTTAAACCACTTACAATAGAAGTCGTATCATCTCTGCGAAATGTGGTATCATTGGATTCAATACAGGAGTCATACTTCTTAGTACCGTCTCGAAAGAAAGATGAAAAGCCTATATTCTTCAACAAAAGAGAGGAACAAAAAATTGTGCTCTATAATGATAATAGAGATGATACAGGAAGGCTATAATTACGCTGCTATAGTCCATAATCCAAAGCCATCATCCGTAAAATGGGCTATAATTTCAGAACAGGCCTCAACAATGGTAAAGGAAGACGGACTCCGCTTCGTATTGCTGTTCCAAAAGGAAAATTACAATAATACCACAGTAAATCGAAGCGGGGCTTAGGTTATGCTTCATCTCTACCAACTCCAGAACCTTCTAAATTTGATGAAGAAGAACGATCTAACTCTTCTGATTCTATTTCATGGGATTCTGACACCAGCATTGGTCATGTTCATATGGTGATGGTATCTTCTAACATGGTGTCCGTCGATTTCTCAGAAGAAGATGAAGATGACATTGAAGAAGCTCCTGAAGTGGACCCTTGGGCACAAAAGATGGACAATCAGTAGGAACTTTGTTTCGAACAACGAGAACCACCTACTGATGATCAACTTGTCCAAATCGATATTGGAGAGGAACGTGTATCACGACCAATCTTCATTAGTAAAAATCTCTTAGAGGATGATAAACAAGAGTTAATTCATCTTATTCATGAATATATTAATGTCTTCGCCTAGAGTTACGAAGATATGTCGGGATTAGATCCTCAAGTTACAACTCACAAGCTTAACATTCTGCTGAATGCCAAGTCGGTCAAACAGCAACAACGGAGATTCAAGCCTGAAATGATGGATGCAATTGATGATGAAGTCAAAAAGCTTATAGCTTACGGTTTTATCAGAGAAGAACAACATCCTGACTGGGTAGCCAACGTTGTACCAGTCCTGAAGAAGACCAAAAAGGTTCGAATTTGCATAGACTTTCGGGATCTCAATGATGCTTGCCCTAAAGACGAGTTCCCTCTCCCGATTACTGATGTTATGATCGACAATACATTTGTATTCGAACGAATTTCTTCATGGATGGGTTTTCTGGATATAATCAAATCTGGATGAATCCTGAATATGAGAAACATACTTCATTTCGTACTCCTCGGGGTATGTACTGTTATACGGTCATGCAGTTTGGTCTTAAGAACGCAGGTGCAACTTACCAGCGGGCTATGAGTACTATTATTCGCGATCATCTACGAAAGACTGTCGAATACTATGTTGACAATATTGCTATCAAAAGTCATCTCAAAGAATATCACATTCAAGATTTAAGAACTATCTTCAATCTAATGTGCCAGCATCTTTTCTTTAAAAACTGAAGTGACTGTTCATTCATTCACTTTCTTTGACTTATCATTCATAGAACATTTATTGTCTCTTGTTTTGAATAATATGAATTCACGTTCTCTACACCTCTGAAATTTGATTATTTATATGAGCAACTTGTCACGTCCTTTTTACCTCTGATAAAGTTGTCTATTGAAACAATAGTATTGCTAAACTTTATATTCTGCCACGTCCACATTACTTCTGAGCAGATATAATGAATATTGTTATTTTTTAAATCATAAAATATATCATCTACAGTACCTCTGAATATATTTTCTATTCTATTACTTATATCTGTAACAAGATATGTAAGAAATAATGGAACCACATAAAAGTTTTTACTATTTCTTTCTGCAAAAGAAGAAAAAAGAGTACATTGTAAAATTTTGCCCATTTTTACGCTGAAGGATAGATGATAAGTTCTACAATTTGTTTCTTCAGAACTTGAATTCTTTCATCACGAGAATCTAGTACTCTCTGCCTAGCTTCAACTCGTCCTGATTCAGGATCAAATGGTTGTAGAGCAGCAGTTCGCCGTGTTAGCTCTTCATTCTGAAGACGTTCAAATTCCTTCTTCTGATTCTTCAAAATCTCCACCTGATCAACAGCAGATTGGTACAATTGATTTTCTTGTTCTATGTTCTGCTCAGTAGTTTGGATTTCTACCTGAAGTTGAGCAATTTTGGCTTTTAAATCAGCAGCCTTTTTCTCTTCCTCTGTAGCCTTAGTCTTATGACTCTCAGCAACAATAGCTACATCAAAAATTTAAACGTCTAGCTCAGAGGACTGTCTAGTGAAATCCAACAGGAATGTTTCAAAATCAGCTTTACTAATTTCTGCTTCTTGAACCATGGTTTCATATTCCATGTTTACTAGTGGCTCGATATCTCCTCTTTTCAGCTCGTTGTAGGCCTTGATTGAGCTCTCTAGCTCATCCAAAATATGTTCCAAAAATGAAGCTTGAGCTTCGTCTCCTTGACTACGGATGCCTTCGATCAAAAATGTAGTGGGAGTTCTAAAGATACTAAAAGGGACATCTTCTCTCTCCATAACTCTATAAACTAGGGGTTCCAGAGATGTAAAGAAGACTCTTGTGAAAGAGGTCACCACGAATTTGTTAGCTGCCAGGGCTTCTGGACTGGCTACTATGTTTGTAGAAGCCTTCACAACCTTAGCAGATGGGGGTACTTCATCTGGAGCACTAATATGAGAAGAGCTTCCTTCCCCGACTAAAGTCCCAGTGGCCGCTTCTGCAAATCATATATGTTATAACATATAATGTTAAAAAAATATACTATGTCAAATCATTCATAGTGGAAAACTTACCTGAACTGAGTACATTATGAGGAGTCTCAGTAGCTTTAATTGTCTCGGACTGAAGCTTAGACAGAGTATCTGCAGATATGGTAGCATGACTACTCCATGCTCCCGATTCAGTCGGAGGTGGCAAAGTTATTGGAGATTCATTTACTAATTCAATTGCCACCTTAGACACTTCAGGCGGCTCAGTGGTCGTGGGTTCATTAACTTCAAGAAGATTGACATGTTCCTTATTATGAACCACATCCTCTTCGTCTTCAGCAAGTGAAGGATCTTCATCAACTGGGATTTCTCGTGATGATGGCGCATTCGTTAAAGTTTTTTTTTGGAAATGTTGCCCCAATCTTTATCATAAGTTTCATCATCAAAATCACAACCGTTTAATGCATCGATCACTGCCTCTCCTGAATGAATAGATACTTGAGCTTGCGAAGTATCTTGTGGGGGTAGATTTTGCTTTAGAAAGCAAGCTTTCGGACTCATGGGGGTTGGGAAAGAAATTGTTATCCCTGCTGCAGCCAGTACATTGGCAGGAATGTTTACTGTCATAATAGTGACAGGTGGATGGACATCTGTTAGAATAACCAATACAAGGAAAAGCAATTTAGATATATATCTCTGATAACAATTAACAATGAGGATATTTCACATCTGTGATATTACCATCTTGAGATGGTTCTTCTTTAGCAATTTCTAATTTTCTTCTAACTTCTTTGAGTATCAGTACGTCTGGCCCTACAACAGCTTCATGACGACTACCCTCTGGGTCAATCAAGGAAGCAGAAGTTCCTCCTTCTGTAAACTTTCCTTGTTTCTGAATAGAAGAAGGGGTAATGTCCTTCTCTCTATAAGAGGAACTGAGAAGCAACTGTCTTGATTGAGAACGAGTTGTTCTCGTAGGCACTGGTTCATTGATAACCAGTGATGTTCTTTTCCTCTTCTCAGGAGCTCTTGGATAATTAGGAGGATTATCTTGTTGAGGAGAGGCTGTTATTTCCTTAGTCTTTCTCTTCTTCAAACCTTTAACAGGGGATTTTTCTTTCCGCATCTTTATGGATATATCTAAAGGATCTTGAACCAGGTCAGCAAAATTCATTAAAATTGATGCCTCCAGAGGTACATCGGCAGGATCTCTGTCTTCTACAACCCGGAAAGACGGAAGAGTACGTTTCCCTTGTTTAATTCTCCTTTCTGTTGAGAAGCTATGTGCAGGATGGAAGCTTTCAGCGAATGTGTTCGCTGAAGTATAGAAGTTTGCATAAGAATATAACATACGCGGGCCTTGGGGAAGTTTATAAGGCATAGAAAAATAGCTTTTATGCCCCGAGCATTGTAATAATTCCAAGCCCTAGCCCCATCAATAAGATAACCCTTGGCCTGTAGGCAAGTGGTTGCATTTCCTACATGAAGCTGATCATACCCGAACCACCGTACAAATCGACTCGGCAGATACGGTTCCAAATAGCATTCTTCTTCAAATCTATAGACCAAGTGAGAAGGCCAGATTATCTTAAGCCAGGAAAAGATGTTTGGACTTAAACAGAGTATTTCTTCAGATAAGTCCATCATCTGTGGAGGCATAGTATCATACCCTGAAGGGGGGCCAACACACTGGAAATACCACCATGATCCAGAGTTCAAGACAAGTCGACATTCCGAAAGAGCAGTACATTTCCAATGAGCATTAGCAAAACGCCCGATGAAGTCTCCATCAACGTGTCCCATATCCGGGTTCATTAAACAGGGATGGTACAGCAATAACCATCCGAACAAATAAGTATATGGTATTTCAGTACGGAGAAAATTCGACCGACTATCCTTATCTTGCAGCATGGTGTCTACAAAAGAACGCAATCCAGCGTTCATACGACAGGTCATTGCTGATAGGAGATCCATCTTATATCCAAATACAAGACATATTGCAGCGAACAAAACACCCCGGTGAAATCTATCAACCACACTAGCTCCCGGAATTACAAAATGTCGTAGCCATAAAGATAGAAAACCTGCCAGCTGGACTTCTGGAGACATAGGCCTGTAACCCTATTTAAGATAACTTTGAGAAACATCGTCAGCCTTGAACAAACCTGAGTCCTCAGTCAGGGTGACATCCCCATGATTATGTTTTTCCATCAATAATTGTATATCACTTCTATCAAACGGTTTAAAGAAATGAGGCGTACAGGCTTGACTATCCAGCGGCTTGTCCTCCCACGTATGACCCAGGAACAGATATGACATCCATTTTGTGATGTAGCAAGTACCCGCAGTGGCACTTTCGTAGTAGAGTGAGCAGATTTTATAGTGACACAGCAGCTCTTGGAAAACTGTAATCATCTGGGGATTCTCCTTTGCTAGAGCATCTAATTCATCATTTATGGGTACATATTCTTCATATGGGTTGTCACCCATCGACAGACGAGAGATATATTCTATCTCGTTAAGAGCAAATCCCATCTCTCCATGAGGTGTCATAACGGTCCCAGTGCTCTTGTTATATCTCTCTACTAAAGCCAAGAACATGTGAGGATTTGGATGAATGCCATATACCGTAGTGCAGATGGGATTATAGAGGCCCAGATCAATGAGCCTGTCTTTGAATTCCTCCAAAATTCATATGGACAAGCTACTCCAACGCTTTATTCCAGGGTTTACTAGGCCTTTCATGTGCATAGCACGGTCTGGATATCTTCCTTCAGCTTTTTTAAATGTATTTGCAAAAATAGGTATTCTGACTGGAAGAAGCAGGGAAAAATCCTCGGGAGGGATGCAGCTAGGCCTTAAACCTCTTAAGTGTGTGCTATATTTTTCAGAAGTGTTGTAAAAAAGGTCTTTGTTCTGCGGACCCACTTTATAACAGATCCGACCGACTCTTGCTTGTTGGAGAGGAGTTAAATCCTATGACATCCTTCTAGGATAGCTAGCAAAAGCATACTGGGATAATGACATATATCTTGATATTTTTGTTAGATGTATGGCATTGTTTCCCTTTAAGAAATATCTCGTCTCTTTTCTTGCCATCGGTTGGGAGGTTTTCTTGATAGCATTCCCGAATAAAAAGGCAGGTTTTTTGTGGACTGTAGTATCCAAGCTTTGAAGAGGTTCATCAAGTTCAAAAGAGTTTGATTATCTTGATTTATGAGTAGAGTTCTTCATGCTTCAGGGCCATCATATTGAGGAAAGGTTGCATGAGACAAATTCTCTCTATACTCTGGGACGTTAAATGTTGAAGCAAACCTTTCTGCATTCGGGTCTTCCCTGAGATTAACTGCAAAGAGATATATGAACAAAAAAAAGAAGCAAAAACAAATTGTACAACTTATTGAGTGGCACAGACATTCTGAGTTATGCCACGTAATATGTTGCGCGAAGTCTAAATTGCACAACATTCTGAGTTGCGCAACAATTCAAGTTGCACCAGAGGCTATGTTGCACGAAACTCAAGTTGCGCGACATTTCAAGTTGCGCCACATGTTAAGTTGCGCCTCAAATTTGGCTGTGCAATATTTTAGGTTTTATGCAAACAGCATGCGTGACACGGTTCGTAAGAACGAACAGTGTTCAAGAAAAAGACGACCACACCCTAAGAAGGGGTGGCGTAAAGTTTGTGATACTCCACACTCTAAAAAGAGGGGCGCAAATCAATCGTTGATGAAATCATCGCTCATAAATCGAATCGGCTCACCCTTAATCACCTTCCATTGCTGGGTTGGCTGTCTCTCGACGAGAAGAGGACGGTGCGTATTGTGGCACATGGGCAGGCGGAACACGATTTGAAGGGGTAGCGATGGTCTTTCCTTTGTCAGCATCAGTCCTTTTGGGGGCCATGTCGTCAAGATGATGGTCGGAAAAGAGGGTTGCAAAAGCTATAAAAATTTGCTCAGAAGATTAAAAGTGAAAGTAAAGAATCACAGTGGAGTAAACGAAGATTATTTATAGCCAGAAAGTCAGAATCCTAACAGTCATCCTGAATCGTGCCTAATGAATCGTAATTGGTCATAACATATTGCGCAAAACTGGCGCAACTTGACTCAGTCAATTTTTTTATAAAATTCAAAGTATTTCAAAACTTTGATACAGTTTTAAGTTTTGAAAACTTTGAAGGGGGTCTTGTAGGGCCTAAAAATCAAGTTGTGTCCTGAACATACTAATCAGTGATCAAGTTGTGCCCCAAAGATCAGGTTGCGCCACTGATATGTAGCTCAGAGAATAAGCTGCGCCACTGATCAGGTTGCGCCTAATATCAGACTGCGCCCAGTCTTGTTGCGCCAAAATCTACGTAGCGTCTGACACTTAATGGCCATCATTACCTGACATCACTGACGACTGACACCACAGTGAACGACAAAAATCTTTTCGAATCCCGTGAATTGTGCCGCTCAAGGAGAGTTGGTAGACAGCTGTCCTGCACACTTCGTAAGTTGCGCCTAGGCACAATCCGGACAAAATCTTTAGTTGCGCCTAGGCGCAATCTGAATAACTTCTGCTCAAAAGCCGCCACGTATCTAGGCACGGCTCAATCAGGCGTAGTTGACCGAAGCTCACGCAACCTGATGAAGTTGAGACAACTTACATTCTAAAGCAGGATGACATGGCGCACATGCCACTAATCTCTCAAGACGTGTCTACTATCCTGTACACGACCATGCGCATCTCAATCATATGATGTCACGCGTCTAAATACAGTTAGTACACGACTTAACAACTGAATGAAATATGGCGCAACAGGAGGTTGGCCCAACCCAATTTGGCGTAATCCAGCCTCGCGCACATCAGAATAACTGCTAAAACAGTTATTTCTTGAGCTCTATAAATATAGTTTCCAATCTTTGTGAAATCATCAGATACATATGCACAGAGATCAAAAACTCTTACAAAATCGCTGCTGCATTCTCCAGAGGCTACAATCTTCAAGTTCACATAGTCCAAGGGATAAAGTGATCGTCTTCTGATCAGATGCCTACAGTTGTACTTCCCCAAAATTTATTGTACTTTGTATTAATTCTTTTTTCAAGTTTGGAATAAACGTTTTTTTGCAAATACCAACAATCTTCCCCATTTTGATAATTTGACAAAACTACGATTGATACTTAGAAATTTGTTCAGCTTGGTTCGGAAAAAGACTTGTTGCTATACGGAAGTAGCGATGATATGATCATCGGTACAATGTACTTGCTTCCCGTAAGGTATGGCAAGTCATGTTACTCCTCTGTAACAAAATAAGTAGGCTGAACATCTGAAAATTTAGAAATAGAAACTCCAACAAAAATTTTAGAGCAAACTTTGTTAGCAGCATAATAATCAACAAAAAATAAGTATCATGTTCTCTCCCATTTTATCACATAAGCAAAATAACATGATATTATGAAAAATGACATAATATTAAGAATAGTACTTAGCACAATAGAAACAAATTGAAAATCATAATACTAAAATAGGAAACTTATATGAGTTTTAACATAAATGCAAGGATTAACTAGAATTAGTTGTGTTGATGAAAAATAATTAATTTTAATCAATTAAAATACATAAACCGTATAGAGTATTTTGGTTAGCTGTAGGGGCCGGATCCCAGGTAGCGGTAGTTC
This sequence comes from Iris pallida, assembly GCA_029216955.1. NCBI lineage: Eukaryota > Viridiplantae > Streptophyta > Magnoliopsida > Asparagales > Iridaceae > Iris > Iris pallida. The sequence goes on from JANAVB010033220.1 coordinate 6,964,387, forward strand.
GAAGACTAGTACACTGTGTCGCTTCAGGCTATTTACACATGTGTGACTGAAGCTTCTTTTCGGCTTATAACCAAAATTTTAAACTAATATCTCCCTTTAAAACATGGTCTCTAAGGAAGAAATGTCTAATTTCTATATGTTTAGTGCGAGAATGACATACATGATTCTTCGTGAGATTTATTGAGCTAGTGTTATCACAGTAAATAGGGATATAGTTAAAAGATAATTGATAGTCTTCCAAAGTTTGTTTTATCCACAAAATCTGAGCACAACAACGTTTTACGGCTATATATTCAGCCTTGCCTTTGGATAATGCAATAAAATTTTATTTCTTAGAAAACCAGGAGACTAATGACTTTCCTAGAAAATGACATGTGCCATTGGTACTTTTATTATCAACCTTGTATCCAGCAAAATCTGTGTCCGAGTAACCTATCAGTTCAAACGAATCGATTTTGGGATACCAAAGACCAGTCGTCAAAGTACCTTTAATGTATCGCAGGATACGCTTAACGGAGCTCATATGTGATTTTTTAGAACAAGCCTGATATCTAGCACATAAGCATACTGAAAACCTAATGGCTGGTTGACTAGCAGTTAGGTATAGTAAACTACCAATCATACCTCTATACTTACACACTTCAGTTGGTGTACCACTTTTATCTATATCAAGCTTTGTAGACGTTGCCATAGGAGGGTCGATCGGTTTGACATTATCCATGTCAACTTTCTTCAGCAGATCTTTCGTATACTTTGCTTGATTGATGAATGTCCCTTGTGAACATTGCTTGATTTGTAGCCCGAGGAAGAATGTTAGTTCTCTTATCATGCTCATTTCAAATTCACTTTGTATACACTTAGTAAACTCGTTATATAGTATCTTATTTGTTTATCCAAAAATTATGTCATGTACGTATATTTGTACTAATAAAATATTTTTATCTAAAGATTTTATAAAAAGAGTAGAGTCAACCTTCCTATTTGAAAAACCGTGTTCAAGTAGAAAGAAACTAAAGCGCTCATACCATGCACGAGGTACTTGTTTGAGATCGTAGAGAGCCTTGCGAATCTTGAATACGTGATCAGGATTTTTGAAATCTTCAAAACCAGGAGGTTGTTTTATGAAAACTTTTTCTTTTATAAAATCATTTAGAAAAGCACTTTTGACATCCATTTGAAAACGTTTAAAACCATAAAACTTGTAGAAGCATAAAGTATATGAATGGACTATAGTCTAGCAACTGGAGCATACATCTCATCATAGCTTTTTCTTAATTATAGCCTTGAGCTACTAGACGTGCTTTGTTGTGTGTGACTAAACCATTCTCATCTAACTTATTCCGAAACACCCACTTGGTACTAATGATCGGATGATCAATAGGTCTGGAAACGAGTTCCCAAATTTGATTCTGTTTAAATTGGTTTAGTTCCTCTTGCATTACAGAAATCCAAAAATTTTCATTAAAAGCATCTAAAACATTCTTAAGTTCTATTTTGAAAATAAATGCAACATTAGCAACTATATCTCTTATGCTTGAGCGAGTACTTACGCCTTTCGATACATCACCTATTACCAGTTTTTCTGGATGGTTTGTTGTAAACCGCAATCATTTTAGCAGACTTTCTAGGTAGGAGGTTGGTGTATCTTCAGGTGTTCTGTCTGAGGTAGTTTTCTCATCCTCATTATCATTATTACGTTAACTATTCAGCTCGTCGAATATGACATTTATCAATTCTTCAACAACAAGTGATCTTTTGTTGAATACCCTATATCCTTTGCTCTTTACAGCATACCCCAAGAATATGCCCTCATCAGCTTTTTCATCAAATTTTTCCAAGTTGTCCTTAGTGTTCAAGATAAAACATACGCAACTAGACACCTTGAAGTAGCTGATGTTAGGAGTTCTATTAAACCATAATTCATACGGAGTCTTCTTAGAGATTGTTCTAATAAGAACATTGTTCAAAACATGGCATGTTGTATAAATAGCTTTAGCCCAAAAATATTTTGGAAGATTACGCTGGTTAAGCATAACTATAGCCATATCGCCAAGAGTAATATTCTTCCTCTCCATAACACCATTCTGTTGAGGAGTTCTGGGGCAATAGAATTCATGTGATAAAATATTTAAATCATAGAAAGTCATAGTTATCAAATTCTCCTCCATGATCACTTTGTATACGAGTAATCATGAATCCTTTCTCATTTTGTACCTTTTTATAAAAATACACAAATTCAGAAAAGGCCTTACTTTTATTTGCAAGAAAGTAGATCCAAGTATACCGTGAATAGTCATCAACTATTACGTAAGCATACAGCTTACCACCAAGACTGGCAACTCTACTTGGTCCAAATAAGTCCATATGTAATAGAAAGTAGATCCAAGACTGGCGTGTTTTTGATTTGAAAGATGATCTAGATGCCTTGTTCCTTTTACGTTCGGCACAAACTATATCTTTCTTGAATGTGATATCAGGTAAGCCTCTTACCAATTTCTTTGTGGACAATCCTGCAATAGTATCCATGTTCGCATGTCCAAGATGCTTATGCCACACCCAGCTTTCGTCTTGAGTGGTGAACAGACACTTCCTTGTACTTTTAGTACTTTCTGACATATATAATACATATATGTTGTCCTCTATTATTCCCTTAAAGGAAGTTATTCCAGAAGTTTTATCATAGACAAAACATTTATTCTTAACAAAATTAATTCCATAACCATGATCAGTCAATTGACTAATACTTAGCAGGTTATGTTTTAATTCTGTTACTAAGCATACATTTTTAATAATGGGCAAGGGAGAAGTACCTATGTCGCTAATTTCGATTATACGTCCTTTCAAGTTATTTCCAAAGGAGACATAGCCTTCTTTCTTCATCGATAGAGTTGCAAACAAAGTATTTTTGCCTATCATATGCCTGTAGAAACCACTATCGAGGATCCATTTGCTTCTAGTGGGAGGAGGAAGGTCCACCTATAACACAAGTTAAAGATGTAACCTTTGGTACCTACTTTCTTGAGGGTCCTAATTTGTTAGTTTCTGGAACCGAAATATACATATTCATATCTAATAGCTTTCTAATCTTATATTGATGTGATATATGTCCTTTTATACCACAATAATGGCATGTAGCAAAAGTGTTAGTGCTAGGTGTAGTTCAAAAGTCATGTGTATGCGTTTTTGAAGTAGTGTGTATTTTCTTATTGTATGGAAAGGTACACATATATGCATGGCTTCTAACAGTTCTAGCATTGTTGGTCGTGTTGTTTTTGTGCTTAGCCTTGTGACTTGTGTTCACTTGAGCTATAGGTTTGACAACTTGTTTGCCCAGCTTAATCTCTAACTTTTTAGAGACTTCACAGGCTTTATTGTACTTAGCCTTGAGTGCATCTATTCTCTGAGCAACAATGTTGTACTTCCTTTTCTCTAGTTCATAAAGATCGCTAATTTTTATATTTTCTTGATTATCTTTCTCACGCTTTTCAAGAGTATCATGTTAACTTTAAAGAAGTAACCTCATTTGTGTTACTAGAAGAATATCTAATATCTTCTAACATTTGAGATTGCTTAAAAAAACTCGGATTGTACAAATTTTAGCTCATTCTTAGCACTTTTGTACAAATCCATCATTTTTCTATGATCTTCTAACAGATCAGTGAAGGCGTCTGATAGTTCATCAAAGGTAAATTCTTCATAGAGAGGGCTCGATATTACATTAGCATCTGTAGCCATAAAGCAGAGATTTGCTGTGTTGCGAGGCTTCTCCACTTCTTCAGAGTCACTAGCTTCGCTTTCACACCAGATGCTAGTGTTAGCATAGTTTCTAGTCGAAGTCCTTCTCTTGCTTGACTGATCATGCATGCTTCCCTTTCTTACAACATGATAGTCTTTCTTGAAGTGACCTATTCTCTTATAGTTGAAGCAAATCGGTTCGTCATCGTCTCTGGAATCTTTGTTCTTCTTGTTTGACTTCTCATATTTGAAGAATCTTCTGAAGTTCCTTGTCATGAGTACCATCTACTCATTGTTTGACCTATTTGTCTCACTTTCGTTATCTGAGGCTCTCTTGTGGTTAGCTTTGAATGCTATAGCCTTCTCTTTTGGTGCTGGCTCTTTGAAATCTTTAAGGTCCAGCTCATGTGTCATAAGCTTTCCCATAAGGCTTTCCAGAGTCATCATAGTGAGATCACTCCCTTTAATAATGGTCGTCGCTTTAGGATTCTATTTCTTGGTTAGCCCACGAAGTACCTTCTGAATCTTCTCATTATTGCTGTATTGTTTTTCAAGGGAAGATAGAGGATTAACAATGTCTAGAAACTGAGTAAACATATTTATAATAGTCTCATTAGGCTTCATTTTGAAGGCCTCATACTCTTGTGTTAGTCATGAAATCTTAGACTCCTTCTCTTGTGAAGTACCTTCATGAGTAACCTCAAGAAGTTTCCAAACCTCGTGAGACGTGACACATGTTGATACTCTATTAAACTTGGTTCTATATACGGGACAGAATAAAGAATTAATAGCTTTTATATCAAATCTTGCTTGTTTCTTTTCATTGTTGGTATATCTGTCATATGGTTTTTCAACTAGTTCACCGTCTATCATAATAGGTAGTGGTTTCTTGTAACCATCAATGATAATCGACCATAAATAAAAATCAAGAGACTTGAGGTAAAAGCTCATGCGTGTCTTCCAATACATGTAGTTTGTGCCATCAAATAGGGGTGGACTATTTGTAGATTGGCCTTCACCATTGCTTGTGTATAATAATGTCATATCTCAAAGGAGATTAAATCCAACTAGAGAGAAATCGTGCTTTGATACCAATTGTAGGATCGATGGCTGTCACAACCCGCACCCATTATGAGGGTACGAGTACGTAACAGCACCCAGCCTACGCCGCAGTGTCAGCGGTAGAACGCTGTTCTAGGTCATGAACTATAACTAATATAATATGAATACTCTCCAAAAGGAGGCCAATCACAGAAGGTACAACTCAATCGCAATCTAAAGGTAGAATATAGCACGATGGAATAGATAGAGAAATCCTAAACTGAGGTACAATAGAAATGAAATAACATAAGTCTCAACATCTCCATAATAATACAACTCTGAATCCAGACAACTACTAACATGAAAATAAGGAACAGTCTAGGCTATCTACACTATGCATGGGTATCATTCTCAGCAGCTGCCTGAACCACCCCAGGGGTCCAAGTCACGAGTGTTATCTAGGCAAGCTCCATAGTAAGGGGTGCAGGGTTCCTCATCATCCTCTATAAAATTTTCAACAGGTCCAGTCAGGACGAGAGCGAGCACAATACATCTCACGCAGATCATAACAGGTTAGAAAATATAAACATGCAAGATAGTACGATACATGAAACTGAATGAAAGTACATGATATAAATAGAGAGAGAACTGTAATAGAAATATATACTATAAGTAGAGAGCTATCAGTGACTAGTGATTTAGAGTACAAAGACGACATGTGAACGGCTGGATTTGTACATGAATATACTAAAGAGGCGCACATGGTTATACTACTTTGGAATTGTTCAAACTAGGTCAACCAAGTCTATACTAGTCTAAACTAGGCCAAACCAAACTAACTAGCACTCACACACAAACATTTACAAACTATCAACCATTTGCATTCATCAAATACATATATCTACATAATTGTTTACATACATTCATGCATTCATATATATATATATATATATTATCATACAAGTACATTGCACATATATATATATATATATATATAGAGAGAGAGAGAGAGAGAGAAATAAGGAAATGATGTTAAATATGGGGGTATGTGAAGTGAGGAGTGTCAAGTGTTCAGGTTAAAATATGTTAGCAGTCTATTAGGAAAGTAAGCTAAGTAGAAAGAAAGGAGATCAATTCTCATGTTCAATATAAAGGGAAAAACAGTCAAGGCATATAATTCTCAGGAAACATGACAAAGTTCAGTTCAGTTAAGCCCCATTCCCAGGTTAGTAATGAGAACCCAATTCTCAGGTATTAACATCAAACCCAGTTTTTAGTATCATTCAACATCATCTAAATCAGGAAATCAAATTTCAGTTTTCATGCCAATGTGTGTGTGTGTGGGCACATGTATTTCCAGAATAGATAGGAATGTGTGTACAGATCAATGGAATTTAGTGCAAGCTATGACAGTTCCCAGGAATCCAGGAATTGAGTGTGTGTGTATGTCTATATTGTGGGAGGGAACAGTGCAACATACATCAGTTCTTAGGTTTCAAAACAATGTGCAAAATGTGTCTTGTGTGTATGGTATTGTGTCAATGTTAAAAACAGTGTACCCATAACAGTTTCAGGTTCAATGAATTGAATGTGGGTATCAATGACAGTGAGAGGGTGTCAAAACATAGGGAAAACAGTGTGAAGGTTATGTGGAACAATGCATACAATTGTTCTCAGTTTTGTGTCAATAGGAACAGCAGATAGGGTTTTTGTTAACCGGGAAAAGTGTGCACACACCATAGTGTATCAGTGGGCATGTGTATCATTTTAAACAATTCAAACGCCCAATACAAATTTCGAACCCAAAATCCTATGCCATCGCAAACCCTAACATGTGGCTAATTCCCAGACATATATAGGTGTATCTATATCACAAATTAAATTAATCAAAATAGTTTATATCCTTCAAAATTCCCAGGAAACAGTTGACAGCAAAAGGGATCTCAGGTTTCAGTGTTACCTAATGGTATCAGTCCAATGAAATCCAAAAGTCCACAATAAAATTCGAAAACAACATTTCCATGCTAATATGATCCCCAAATATGTAGGTAAATTCTTAGTCAAATACATGACTAAGTCATGTTTCAGTTTTCTCAGGTTTTCTCAGGAATTTTAGTACAATTCAAATGACAGTGCACACATTCAACCCATTTCGAAAACTCAATTCTCAACATCATTCACAAACCAACTTTTCAGTAATCTATTTGTCATACCCCAGAACCAGAACACTGGAGAGCGGGGGAAGACATAGCCAGCTACGTATAATGAAATGGGATCCACTCCACTATACGGTCACGGCTATCTAGATATATGAGGGCTTATCTACAAACCATCAGTCTCCTATGGTCAATAACAAGCCTAGTGTCTCAATCACAAGCAAATAAGTAAATATTACAAGATGTAAGATCACCAAATATACAATAGTAAGGTGTCCCAAATATTACATATTCAGCTGATCATGAAGCTAGTCGTTACAAAATGTGAGGACTAGCAAGAGTTTCGTCATACATGATCAACCTTAGGTTGCCAATCATGCTGCAGCCCGTAGGCAGATAGTAAGTAAAAATGTGCATCAAGCTAATAGGTGCTCGTCGGCTAAACGCCTCAAAAGAATAATTTTACAATAGAGTGAGCGAAACAAAATAGAAAACCCACTCGTGGCCCGGGTTTCTACTAGTCGCCACCATCGGGCTGGAGGTTCGGTAGATCCTCGGGTGCTGCTCCGAAATCTGGCCACACAAAACCAGCTGGGTCAAACCCCAGAAAGATCAAGTACCACAAAGGAGGCCACGAAATAAGAACAAAGCCAGCATATCAGAACATGAAAAAAATAGAAAAAATTACAAGTAATAAAAGTACAACAGGACAATAAACGACTAGGGACATGGAACCATTCCGGAAGCCAGATTATAACCCGTAAACCAAACAAGGATCGGGGTTGTAACCTTTCGCCTAAATAGCCCTTGTCTCTATTCATTTATTGTTAAGGATAAGTAAAACAATCATGTTCAGGGGGAAACCAGGTACTGGGACTAAACAAGACTTAGACAGGGCTAGACAACATCCATTCACAAGCGGCCAAGCAATTACTACGGCTTACTACTTTAACTAACTAGGGTTATCACAAGCCTAATTACTAACTTGATGCAATGAGAATTTCCCAGTCCCAAGCCCTACTGACTATCTAGTTATCCTTCCGCGGGTTGAGAGTATGGTTGGGTACATCGCCCAAGAAACGATATACCCTTAGGTGACTTAGAGGTGCAACACATGACAGTGTGCTGGAAATGTGCTCTACTCGTCGGCAAGCTACAAGTCCATTAAGGTGCCCAGATAACGAGATTGCGTGTGACTGGAAATTCTCCATGTTCTAGTTCGATCTAATCATTAGCCTAATCCAATTTAGTATGAGTCCCTGGCTGTGGTACCTAGAGAGTCACGTCCAAGATATGATGCAAGACAAGACAAGTAGATTTGCACAACGCAACAAGAAAGAACACCCACGGTGTCAGGACAAGTCAAGTACGACCAGTTGTCGAGTCGAGTTAAGTCAAAAGTGCGCCGCGATGGCCACTATCAAGATATCAAGTTACAGGAGATTAATTACAGGTCACAGGTTACAAGTTAAAAGCCACAAGTTACAAGCACCCAACAAGTTACTGCCTAAAATCTGAAAATGCTAGCCATAAATTAAAACACAAAAAATCGTGTCAAGGCGTGCCGGGTCAAGTCAAGTCGTGCTATGAGCAAGAAATCTCAGAAAAACACAATTCAACAAGAGAAGGCAAGGACCAAGGAAAACCAAGGGACACCATGGCACAAGGTATGCTAGGTCAAGGGGCAGCCCAAGGGCGCGGCCAAGTGCGCAGGGCCAATGCGGCGGGGGTGCAGGGTCCAAGTGCGTAGGGGGCCAAGGGCGCAGGGGGCCGAGCCAAGTGCGCAGGGGGCAGATGGCGCAGGGGACGAGGGCGCAGGGGGCCGAGGACGCAGGGGGCCAAGGGCGCAGGGGGCCAAGGGCGCAGGGGGCCGAGCCAAGTGCGCAGGGGGCAGATGGCACAGGGGCCGAGGACGCACGGGGCCGAGCCAAGTGCGCAGGGGGCAGATGGCGCAGGGCCGAGGGCGCAGGGGGCCAAGGGCGCAGGGGGCAGATGGCGCAGGGGCCGAGGGCACAGCCAAGTACGCAGGGGGCAGATGGCACAGGGGGGCGAGGGCGCTAAGGACGGGGCAGCAGCGCGCTAAAGAGCGCGTGCGCCAACGGTTGCCGCGGCCAGCGCCAAACGGCGCGGCGCCGGGGCAGCGCGATGCAACCAAGCGCGCGGGGCGCAGGGCGGCGAAGCGCGCGGGCTAGCAGCACGCTAAAGAGCGCGCACGGGGAGGGGGTCTTCTTCTCCAACAAGCCGAGAACAACCTCCAAGAACACTAAAAATCCCAATTCCTATAACTTGACAAATTCAAAACCAAATTTGGATTTTCAAGGTTCTAACTTGGCTAAAATTAAATTCTCTTCCACATGGAAGCATCAAAACAAGCATAAATCTAAGTTTAATAGATCAAAACCAAGAAAATCCAAAAATAGCTAACACTTAGATCTGGAACAATGGAGACTCCAAATCACAAAATGTCAAGTTCTAATGTTGTTCTCCGAGGCCTAATCTAGCTAATGGACAAATAAAACATGGTGCTTATTTGTTGGCATGGTGCACTTGCCTATGGTGGGGTGGAGGAAGGAGGAAGAAGTAGATGGAGAAATTAATGGAAATTATGGAGGAGAAAGAAAGTTAGGTGGGGATTTAATGAGGGTGGTTGTGGTGGAATGAGGGTTGAGTATAGGTTAAAGTGTTCCATTGGGTTTAAAATCAAACCCAACCAAACCAAACCAACTAAAACGAGCCGAGCCGAACCCAAAATACAAGAAAACCCAAAAATTCCACAAGTCGAGAAAAATAAAAATACATGGCAAAATCCAACTATGAGCATGAATACAAAATACGGGAAATGAGGGTGACAATTCTACCCACCTTAAAAGAATTCCGTCCTTGAAATTTAATTAAGAGGCTAGAGGGGCAAGGACAAGCTATACTAATCACATGCAAGTTATACTAAAAAATCTATCAAGCAATCAATCATGCAAGCAAGGAATCAAAGTCACGAGGCATAAGAAAGATATTATACCTCACGAGTCAAATAGGTCGGGATATCGTGATCGGATATCATCCTCACGCTCCCATGTTGACTCACCTAGAGAGTGATGACCCCAAGCAACACGGACTAAGCTAATAGTCTTGTTCTTGAGTACCTTCTCTCTCCGGTCCAATATAGACACGGGCCTTTCCTCAAACGAAAGGTTGGTACCAACAACCAATTCTGAATGGTCTAGGATGTGGCTCGGGTCCGGGATGTACCGTCGTAATTAGGACACATGGAATACATCATGCACCTCACTTGGCCACGGCGGAAGAGCAAGACGATAGGATACATCTCCTACTCGCTCCAGGATATCGAACGGCCCTATATACCTAGGACTAAGCTATACTAAGCAATCAATCAAAAAATCAATCATGCAAGCAAGAATTTGAAGACAATGAGGAAGAGGGAAATATACTGCTAGAACCTCTCTGTCGGTTCTGAATCTGAGATTGGACCAGGGCATACAGTTGGGGTCTCTGCTGCGGGAAGACTTGGGTCTGGGGCGGCAATAGCCTCAGAGGCTGGTACTGCTGCTGTACTGGTGTTGGTGCTGGTCCCCTTACCGAGGGACTAGTCTGGGCCGACGATGAAATGGCCCTATTCGGACAGGACCCTATCTTGTGGTCCGGTGCCCCACAAGCTAAACACAATCCCTGTGCTCTACGACACTCCGAAACGACGTGTCCTGGCTTCCTAAAATGAGTGCAGCCCATTGTGGAAGACTTCTTCTGCTTCTGCTGCTGAGGGTACGTCAGGGTTGAATGTTGAACCGACGTCACTGAGGTCGCCTACCTCGGAGTTCCAATTGTCAAAGCCCTGACTGCCGGGGCTGGAGCCGATGATTGGTGCATCTGATTGTGAGACCGCTTCCTACCTCCGGTCCTGTCTACTATCCTCTGGGCGGTGTACTCATGCCTCCTAGCTGCTCTCAAAACCGCATCGAACGTCTGGTGCTTGAACTGCTCAACTGCCAACAAGATCTCCAAATGTAGCTCCTGTTGGAACCGCTGGTCCCTATCAAACTCGATCGCCACCAAGGTGGGGGCAAACCTACTGAGTCTAGAAAACTCAGATAAATAATCGTCGACCGTTCTGCCTCCTTGCTTCAAGTTGGTAAATCTCGTCTGTAGGTCGTACCGAGCTACAACATCAAAATACTTGGTCTGGAATCTCTCTCTGAATATCGCCCAAGCAATGGGTGCTGTTAATCCAACGGCCTGAGCCGCCTACCAACTGCGAGCCAAGTCCAGCAACTGTAAGCGTACCACCGCCACCTTCTCATTCTCAGGTGTCCTAGCTGCTTCCAGAATCACCTCGGTATCCTGAAGCCAAGCGTCCACGGCAATCGCATCTTCGCTGCCGTCGAAGAAGGGAGGGTTCAAGCGCTTGAAGCTGTTGGCCGCGTTGTTCCCTGGATGACCGCCTCTGGTCAAAGCATCTGCTACTACCTGGTACAAGGCGTCTCCTCGACGATCTTGGAAAGCTATCAAGGTCCTGACAAGACCTACCAAAGTGCCATCATCAGGCACTGCAGGCTGAACGGACTGAACTGGTGGCTCTCCGCCAGAAGGCACGACTCTGGAGGCCACTCCCAAATGCTGGGCTTGATCTCCGGGCTGCTGGTCCCCGGGAAGTGCTCCACCTTGCTGATCGACGGGGTCAGGTACAGTGCCGCTGAAGAAGACGACACAGGGAAAACAATAAGGAAGGACCAGGACAGATCAATGGTACAAGCATATGATCAGGGCAAAAATTTTAGAGATTCAGAGGATATGAATGGAGATCAATGACGAGTACAGATTGAGACATCTATCCGGTAAACCCTCATATATCTTGAATGACAAGACCTGCATGGGCCACCACTTAAACCATGTCACACCCCAGAACCAGAACACTGGAGAGCGGGGGTAGACATAGCCAGCTACGTATAATGAAATGGGATCCACTCCACTATACGGTCACGGCTGTCTAGATATATGAGGGTTTATCTACAAGCCATCAGTCTCCTATGGTCAATAACAAGCCTAGTGTCTCAATCACAAGCAAATAAGTAAATATTACAAGATGTAAGATCACCAAATATACAATAGTAAGGCGTCCCAAACATTACATATTCAGTTAATCATGAAGCTAGTCGTTACAAAATATGAGAACTAGCAAGAGTTTCGTCATTCATGATCAACCCTAGGTTGCCAATCATGCTACAGCCCGTAGGCAGATAGTAAGTAAAAATGTGCATCGAGCTAACAGGTGCTCGTCGGCTAAACGCCTCAAAAGAATAATTTTACAATAGAGTGAGCGAAACAAAATAGAAAACCCACTCGTAGCCCGAGTTTCTTCTAGTCGCCACCATCGGGCTGGAGGTTCGGTAGATCCTCGGGTGCTGCTCCGAAATCTGGCCACACAAAACCAGCTGGGTCAAACCCCAGAAATAGCAAGTGCCACAAAGGAGGCCACGAAATAAGAACAAAGCCAGCATATCAGAACATGAGAAAAATAGAAAAAAAATGCAAGTAATAAAAGTACAACAGGAAAATAAACGACTAGGGACATGGAACCATTCCGGTAGCCAGATTACAACCCGTAAACCAAACAAGGATCGGGGTTGTAACCTTTCGCCTGAATAGCCCTTATCTCTATTCATTTATTGTTAAGGATAAGTAAAACAATCATGTTCAGGGGGAAACCAGGTACTGGGACTAAACAAGACTTAGACAGGGCTAGACAACATCCATTCACAAGCGGCCAAGCAATTACTACGGCTTACTACTTTAACTAACTAGGGTTATCACAAGCCTAATTACTAACAAGATGCAATAAGAATTTCCCAGTCCCAAGCCCTGCAGACTATCTAGTTATCCTTCCGCGGGTTGAGAGTATGGTTGGGTATATCGCCCAAGAAACGATATACCCTTAGGTGACTTAGAGGTACAACACATGACAGTGTGCTGGAAATGTGCTCTACTCGTCGGCAAGCTATAAGTCCATTAAGGCGCCCAGATAACGAGATTGCTTGTGACTGGAAATTCTCCATGTTCTAGTTCGATCTAATCAATAGCTTAATCCAATTTAGTATGAGTCCCTGGCCGTGGTACCCAGGGAGTCACGTCCTAGACATGATGTAAGACAAGACAAGCAGATTTGCACAACGCAACAAGAAAGAACACCCATGGTGTCAGGGCAAGTCAAGTATGACCAGTTGTCGAGTCGAGTCAAGTCAAGAGTGCGCCGCGATGGCCACTATCAAGATATCAAGTTACAGGGAATTAATTACAGGTCGCAGGTTACAAATTAAAAGCCACAAGTTACAAGCACCCAACAAGTTACTGCCTAAAATCTGAAAATGCTAGCCATAAATTAAGACACAAAAAATCGTGTCAAGGCGTGCCGGGTCAAGTCAAGTCGTCTTGTGAGCAAGAAATCTCAGAAAAACACAATTCAACAAGAGAAGGCAAGGACCAAGGGAAACCAAGGGACACCATGGCACAAGGTGTGCTAGGTTAAGGGGTAGCCCAAGGGCGCGGCCAAGTGCGCAGGGCCAATACGCCGGGGGCGCAGGGTCCAGGTGCGCAGGGGGCCAAGGGCGCAGGGGGCCAAGGGCGCAGGGGGGCGAGCCAAGTGCGCAGGGGGCAGATGGCACATGGGCCGAGGGTACAGGGGGCCAAGGGCGCAGGGGGCCGAGCCAAGTGCGCAGGGGGCAGATGGCGCAGGGGCCGAGGACGCAGCCAAGTGCACAGGCGACAGATGGCGCAGGGGGCCGAGGGCGCCAAGGACGGGGCAGCAGCGCGCTAAAGAGCGCGTGCGCCAACGGTTGCCGCGGCCAGCGCCAAAGGGCGCGGCGCGGGGGCAGCACGATGCAACCAAGCACGCGGGGCGCAGGGCGGCGAAGCGCGCGGGGAGGGGGTCTTCTTCTCCAACAAGCCGAGAACAACCTCCAAGAACACTAAAAATCCCAATTCCCATAACTTGACCAATTCAAAACCAAATTTGGATTTTCAAGGTTCTAACTTGGGTAAAATTAAATTCTCTTCCACATGGAAGCATCAAAACAAGCATAAATCTAAGTTTAATAGATCAAAACTAAAAAAATTCGAAAATAGCTAATACTTAGATCTAGAACAATGGAGACTCCAAATCACAAAATGTCAAGTTCTAATGTTGTTCTCCAAGGACTAATATAGCTAATGGACAAACAAAACATGGTGCTTATTTGTTGGCAAGGTGCACTTGCCTATGGTGGGGTGGAGGAAGGAGGAAGAAGAAGATGGAGAAATTAATAGAAATTATGGAGGAGAGAGAAAGTTAGGTGGGGATTTAATGAGGGTGGTTGTGGCAGAATGAGGGTGGAGTATAGGTTAAAGTGTTCCATTAGGTTTAAAATCAAACCCAACCAAACCAAACCAACTAAAACCGAGCCGAGCCGAACCCAAAATACGAGAAAACCCAAAAATTCTAGAAGTCGAGAAAAATAAAAATACATGGCAAAATCCAACTATGAGCATGAATACGAAATACGGGAAATGAGGGTGACACTATTACATGTATAATAAACTAACATGGTAATTAAATCATTAATAAATAGTTAAAATTACAATTTAAGACTCAGAATTTAGTATCAGTGATCTGTGTATCAGGAATCCCATTTTTTTAAACTCAATAATCAATAAAACCAATCGAAAGTTCAAATCAGGTGTATGCAGATATGTGTACACATAATACGTGTCATGGGACATCCATTCGTGTCCAGGAAACTAGACACGAAGTGTCCAAAGAGTGAATCAGTGCACAATCCTGGCCTCGTACAGCCGTGTCGAGCCCTCGTGCTCTCGACACAAGGCGACACGTGTCTCGTGCTTGTGCACAGAGGTTCGCCTAGGGTAGGGCTACCCACGTAGCACCCTGCACTATGACGAAGTATCGTCGTGTCGTATCAAAATTTGCGTATCAGAGCGCAAAACCAGACTGAAACAAACCAGTGCACGACCGTGCGTGTCTAGTACGGGCGGGATTGCATTGTGTGTCGTACATCATTTGCTCCCAAATTTTGGAAGCATGATGACAGACAGTGCCCCCTCCTCCCCACAAAATTTCATGTCCCCACGTGTCCTATACAGTGAGTTATAGGGCCCGATAGGCAAGACATTGAACCTAGTCTCGTGCAGCGTGTCCAACGTCAAAAACCCGACACAAAATGACAAAAAATAAATTTTAGTCTTCACAAAAATTCATATACACATATAGATCTAGGGATCTATGTAATTAGTTTTACAAAACACGAAAATAAATTTTTAAGAGGCATTTTATCAAACACCTACACGTACACTATGACACGTGTCCGATACGGACACCAAATGGACATGACTCGACACCAAACCTATGCTAGTAGCTAGGGAACTCCTAAGGCTATGCACTCATGCAAGGAAATCGAAATCTAATGGTGATTGTGAGGGTTTACCTGTTGGTTGTTCTTCCTCAAGAAAACACCCAAATGAGGATCCCTCCTTGCTAGCTTAATGCTCCAAATTGCTACAAAACTGAGATTTCTCTCCATGAATACAAAATAGGGCTAGATTAGGATCATTTACAAAAGACTATAGTGAAAAAGGATTAAAAATAAAGAATCTAGGGGTTGGGGAAGAAATGACATTACCTCTTTCTTTAATTTGTTGAAATATCATAAAAGAGACAAGAACAATCAATGAGAAGATTATTTATAGGGGGCATAGCCCTAGGTAGCTAGTCATAATGAATGAAATTAGGGTTAGGGTTGAGTCTAATGGTCTATGGGCCTATTTGCACTAGTCATGGAACCAATTTCTAAGTCTCAAGCCTGTGGACCAAATCACCAATCCTCCTATTTCAAACTTGATCCTAAGTGACCTAACTTGAGTTGACTTAAGTTAGACTAGGGCTCACCATGCTAATTAAGTCACCTTAACTAGAGTCAACATCTAGGTTAGTCTCTTAAGTCACAACTAGCAAAAGTCAAAATCAACAACCGTCAATCCAATAAATAAATTAATAATTCTAATAAGTCAAAATGACCAAATTACCCCTAGGCTAAAAATAATAAATAAAAATCCCAATCACATGGTTAGGCTCTAGGGCAGACAGTCTCTAGGGTTTCACTAGCTGCACATCAAAATCACAAGTCATAATTTTTAAATAGTTTTAAAATGATTGAAAATTACTAAAAATCATATTATTATTTAAATATCATAATTAAATAATTAAAATTATAAAATTTCAAAATTATCCTTATTTAGAAAACTGGGTGTTACAAGTCTACCCACCTTAAAAAAATTTGTCCTCAAAATTTAAGACGGTAGTACTCTTTCTAGGTCAAACACCCCCACAAACATAGTCTCAAAATCATACAGTTCGATAATCATATGCGTCTGTCTAAAATCATGATACTCAGAATCTTCGTCATGCTAGTGAGCAAGGCTACGATAATCACAGAGTCCTTGACTAAGGCACATACCTCTAGAATCATGGTGTTTAAAATTTTTGCATTGCCGCATGCTTGGCAGCGAAAACCTTAAATTTCCACACCCGAGAAATACGTCCTAAATCTGACTATATGTCCTCACTATGCCAGCTAACACGACTATCGAAGATTCTATATCCCACAACAGAGGTGACCTAGCCCATATGACTTATCTCAGAAGAAAATCAAATATAACACAAGGACAACAGGACAAAATTGATAAATCAACAAGGAACAGAGGGAATCGAATTTTTAAGGCAGTTATAAGAGGCAATTGCGGAAATAGAATCGAAAAGAACGAAACCTGCAGCAAGATCTCCAATAGCCTGTGCGTCCTCGATTGTCCTGGCGAAAGCTCATCCCTGCTGGCTTCCCATGGCCTGCTGCTGATGCTGCATGAACCTCTGCTGCTGAGTTGGTAAGGGTAATCCCTTCTGCTGGCCTACAGGAGCCCTAGCTCCTACTTCCTGAACTGTCTGTCCAAATGACTCAGGACACTCTCTCAGCCGATGATCGGATCCTCCGCGAAGTAAATTTCTGCCCAGCCTCTTCCAGCATTCGCCCCAATCGTGCCCTGGTCTCTTACAAAGGGGCAAATGATAACAAGCTGCTGTCCCGGGGCCTGCTGTTGCTTTTGTGGCTGCTGTGCCTACTGAAGGGGTACACAGTCCTGAAACTGTCGCTGCTGAAAGTAGACCCTCGGCTACTGATACTGCTGCTGAATCTGTAGGTAGGGTATCTGCTGCGGATACTGCTGCTGAATTTGTAAGTGGGGCCTCTTGGCCGGGCCCGCATTGCCACTAGCTCCCTGAGTGTCTAGCGTCCTCTTCCCCGTCAGCCCAAGATCGTCCTCCGCTGCCATGGCTCCTACCAGAATCTACTCGAAAGTGGCGTCACGGCCGCTCTTGGTATACGACCTGATCTTCATGATCAAACCCTGGCAGAATCTTCTCGCCTTCCCGGCCTCAGTAAGATCCTCAACGAATCTACCCAAATGGTAGAACTCTCTGGCGTATTCCTCAACTGTCTTGTTCCCTTGAACTAAACTCTCGAACTGTGCCTCCAAGGCACCGAATGTTGTATCGTGAAAAAATTTCTCCTTGAACAGTTTTTTGAACGTTGCCCAAGTCTGACCGGCTGTACCAACCCTCGGGTCCGTCTGGTACCAAGTACGAGCCAAGTCCTGTATCTGACTGGCGGCTGCCTCGATCTGTAATCCAGCTGGTATCTGTGCCAATCGAAATATCTCGTCAATATGCTCTATCCAATCGTAGGCGTATATGATGCCCTCTGTACCCTTGAAGTCTCGGGGTCCCATCTTCTTAAAGGATTGGATGTCTGGAGTCCTCGGCTGATACGGCTGTATCTGACCTCCCTGTGGCTGAGCAGCCACCAGCTCTACTGTCGTCCTGACCAACTAGTGAGTATCTTGTATGCTCTGTCGAAAATCAGCAGACTGGCTCTGCTGCATCTGCTGCTGAGTCTCCAAGAATCGCTGAAAAGGGGTAAACATTTGAGCCGCATCTACTGTCCCCGAAGGTAACTGCTGCTGATACGTATCCCAAATGATGGGGGAAGACCTTCTGACAGGTAGAGGTGCACTCCCAAAAGCTGCAGACGCTCCTATATGAGCAGAAATAGGAGGTACTGTGATCCCAGCATCCACAATCGGACGAGGGGTGGTAGGCCTCTCACCAGCGTCTGTTGGGCCAAAGCGATGCGATCGGGTCTCAATCACCATCTTGGAGACAGATCAAACAAGGAATCAATACTGAGATAGAAACGATAATTCAAGGGAGGACAGTTATTTCAAGGAAGCAATCTTCAACATGAATTTAGATGGGAGGAATTCAGTTAAGAGTTTTTCCTTGTGTGATTGAGTAGTTCAAAATAATCCTAATCCTACTGCAGGCTGTAATGATACTCTAGTTCTAATACTACTACACAAACTCGACCTGTATGGGACACCACTAAAAACGTGTCACGATCCGCACCCACTGTGAGGGTACGATTACGTAACAGCGCCAAGCCTACGCCGCAGAGTCAGCGGTAGAATGCTGTTCTAAGTCATAAACTATAACTAACATAATATGAATAGTCTCCAAAAGGAGGCCAATCATAGAAGGTATAACTCAATCACAATCTAAAGGTAGAATATAGCACGATGGAATAGATAGAGAAATCCTAAACTGAGGTATAATAGAAATAAAATAACATAAGTCTCAATATCTCCATAATAATACAACTCTGAATCCAGACAACTACTAACATGAAAATAAGGAACAGTCTAGGCTATCTACACTATGCATGGGTATCATCCTCAGCAGCTGCCTGAACCACCCCAGGGGTCCAAGTCGCGAGTGTTATCTAGGCAAGCTCCATAGTAAGGGGTACAGGGTTCCTCATCATCCTCTATAAAATTTTCAACAGGTCCAGTCAGGACGAGAGCGAGCACAATACATCTCACACAGATCATAATAGGTTAGAAAATATATACATGCAAGATAGTACGATACATGAAACTGAATGAAAGTACATGATATAAATAGAGAGAGAACTGTAATAGAATTATCTACTATAAGTAGAGAGCTATCAGTGACTAGTGATTTAGAGTACAAAGTCTACATGTGAACGGCTGGATTTGCACATGAATATACTAAAGAGGCGCACATGGTTATACTACTTTGGAATTGTTCACATGACTATTTATACTCCCCCATACCCCAATCAATACACAAGGATCCAGACAAGTTATATTACGTACATGATTTTCACATGAAAGCCCATAGATGGGTGTACATGAAGTATACATGAGGGCTCAGAACTGAGTGCACATGAATTCCACATGAAGGCCCATGAAGGGTACACATGAAGTATAGGTTATACATGAAATACACGAAAAACATGACCGAACATGAGAGCACATGAGAGTACACAAGCGAGCATGAAGCACATGAGAAACATGAATAACATGAGAGCGCGGAATACATGATGTACATGAAACACACAACATAATGTATTCGATGCTCCCGAAGGGATAACATCTCAATGTAGGGATCCATATAGTACCAATCCGTTATAATATCATGACAGCATCAAATAAAGTAAACTAGAGCAGAAATATAATTCTAAGCAAGTTATGAAATGATCAGAGAATGTACTCGCCTGATATCCTGTATCTCTGGTAGGTGTGAAAGCCCAGATAGAGTAGATGAGTCCTAAACAGAACAATACAGGTCACAACATGACCAAAATAGTAAATCTATGGTCTACGATGCATTCTACATGATTTCTTGGTCTTCTAGGCTAAAGTCAACTCTTGGTCAACTTCTACTAGTCAAACTAGGTTAACCAAGTCTATACTAGTCTAAACTAGGCCTAACCAAACTAACTAGCACTCACACACAAACATTTACAAACTATCAACCATTTGCATTCATCAAATATATACATCTACATAATTGTTTACATACATTCATGCATTGATATATATATATATATTATCATACAAGTACATTGCATATATATATATATATATATATATATATATATAGAGAGAGAGAGAGAGAGAGAAATAAGGAAATGATATTAAACATGGGGGTGTGTGAAGTGAGGAGTGTCAAGTGTTCAGGTTAAAATATGTTAGCAGTCTATTAGGAAAGTAAGCTAAGTAGAAAGAAAGAAGATAATTCTCATGTTCAATATGAAGGAAAAAATAGTCAAGGCATATAATTCTCAGGAAACATGACTAAGTTCAGTTCAGTTCAGCCCCATTCCCAGGTTGGTAATGAGAACCCAATTCTCAGGTATTAACATTAAACCCAGTTTTTAGTATCATTCAACATCATCTAAATCAGGAAATCAAATCTCAGTTTTCATGCCAATGTGTGTGTGTGTGCACATGTGTTTCCAGAATAGATAGGAATATGTGTACAGATCAATAAAATTTAGTGCAAGCTATGACAGTTCCCAGGAATCCAAGAATTGAGTGTGTGTGTGTGTCTACATTGTGGAAGGGAACAGTACAACATACATCAGTTCTCAGGTTTCAGAACAATGTGCAAAATGTGTCTTGTATGTATGGTATTGTGTCAATGTGAAAAACAGTTTACCCATAACAGTTTCAGGTTCAATGAATTGAATGTGGGTGTCAATGACAGTGAGAGGGTGTCAAAACATAGGAAAAACAGTGTGAAGGTTATGTGGAACAATGCATACAACTGTTCTCAGTTTTGTGTCAATAGGAACAGCAGATAGGGTGTTTGTTAACAGAGAAAAGTGTGCACATACCATAGTGTATCAATGTGCCTGTGTATCATTTCAAACAATTCAAAAGCCCAATACAAATTTTGAACCCAAAATCCTATGCTATCACAAACCCTAACATGTGGCTAATTCCCAGACATATATAGGTGTATCTATATCACAAATTAAATTAATCAAAACAGTTTATATCTTTCAAAATTTCCAGGAAACAGTTGACAGCAAAGGGGATCTCAGGTTTCAGTGTTACCTAATGGTATCAGTCCAATGAAATCCAAAAGTCCATAATGCAATTCGAAAACAACATTCCCATGCTAACATGATCCCTAAATATGTAGGTTAATTCTTAGTCAAATACATGACTAAGTCATGTTTCAGTTTTCTCAGGTTTTCTCAGGAATTTCAGTACAATTCAAATGAAAGTGCACACATTCAACCCATTTCGAATACTCAATTCTCAACACCATTCATAAACCAACTTTTCAGTAATCTATTACATGTATAATGAACTAACATGGTAATTAAATCATTAATAAACAGTTAAAATTATAATTTAAGACTCAAAATTTAGTATCAATGATCTGTGTATCAGGAATCCCATTTTTTTAAACCCAATAATCAATAAAACCAATCGAAAGTTCAAATCAGGGGTATGCAGACATATGTACACATAATACGTGTCATGGGGCGTCCATTTGTGTCCAAGAAATTGGACATGAAGTGTCCAAACAGTAAAATTAAATAACAGTGAATCAGTGCACAATCCTGGCCTCGTACAGCCGTGTTGAGCCCTAATGCTCTCGACACAAGACGACACATGTCTCGTGCTTATGCACAGAGGTTCGCCTAGGGTAGGGCTACCCACGTGGCACCCTGCACCATAACGTAGTGTCGTCGTGTCGTGTTAAAATGCGTGTATCAGAGCGCAAAACCAGACTGAAACAAACTAGTGCACGACCGTGCGTGTCCAGTACGGGCGGGATTGTACCGCGTGTCGTGCATCATTTGCTCCCAAATTTTTGGAGCATGATGACAGACAGTGCCCCCTCCTCCCCACAAAATTTTGTGTCCCCATGTATCCTATACAGTGAGTTATAGGGCCCGATAGGCCGGACACTGAACCTAGTCGCCTGCAGCGTATCCAACGTCAAAAACTCGACACAAAATGACACAAAATAAATTCCAGTCTTCACAAAAATTCACATACACATATAGATCTAGGGATCTATGTAATTAGTTTTACAAAACATGAAAATAAATTTCTAAGAGGTATTTTATCAACCACCTACATGTACACTATGACATGTGTCCGATACGAACACCAAATGGACACAACTCGACACCAAACCTATGATAGCAGCTAGGGGACTCCTAGGACTATGTACTCATGTAAGGAAATTGAAATCTAATGGTGATTGTGAGGTTTTACCTATTGGTTGTTCTTTCTCAAGAAAACACCCAAAATGAGGATCCCTCCTTGCTAGCTCAATGCTCCAGATTGCTACAAAACTGAGATTTCTCTCCATGAATACAAAATAGGGCTAGATTAGGATTATATGCAAAAGACTAGAGTGAAAAAGGATTAAAAATAAAGAATCTAGGGATTGGAAAAGAAATGACATTACCTCTTTCTTTAATTTGTTGAAATATCATAAAAGAGGCAAGAACAATCAATGAGGAGATTATTTATAGGGGGCATAGCCCTAGGTGGCTGGTCATAGTGAATGAAATTAGGGTTAGGGTTGAGTCTAATGGGCTATGGGCCTATTTGCACTAGTCGTGGAACCAATTTCTAAGTCTCAAGCCTATGGACCAAATCACCAATCCTTCTATTTCAAACTTGATCCTAAGTGACCTAACTTGAGTTGACTTGAGTTAGACTAGGGTCTCACCATGCTAATCAAGTCACCTTAACTAGAGTCAACATCTAGGTTAGTCTCTTAAGTCACAACTAGCAAAAGTCAAAATCAACTACCGTCAATCCAATAAATAAATCAATAATTCTAATAAGTCAAAATGACCAAATTACCCCTAGGCTAAAAATAATAAATAAAAATTCCAATCATATGGTTAGGCTCTAGGACAGACAGTCTCTAGGGTTTCACTAGCTACACATCAAAATTATATGTCATGATTTTTAAATAGTTTTAAAATGATTAAAACCCACTAAAAATCATATTTTTATTTAAATATCATAATTAAATAATTAAAATCATAAAATTTCAAAATTATCCTTATTTAGAAAAATGGGTGTTACAATGGCACCTCTAGAGGGGGGATAAATAGAGTGCAGCAGAAAATAATCCCTAATTAAAAACTAAGCAGGCAAAGGCAATGATATAAAAATACTTAAATGTAGTGATGTAAAGCAATACGTAAATAAGGCAAGATAGAAATACGCAAACACTGAGGTTTATACTGGTTTCGCTCTGAGAGGACTTGTCCAGTTCACGAGAACTCTTGCTCGCTATAATCCACTATTTTTGAATAGAGATTACACTCGTGCTTTGCTCAGAAGAACAAGCCAACTTCAATATTGTCGTATTTTTATCTGAAGCCCACGATCAAACTTCAAAATACCTTTCTGAAAGAAAGCTTTTATACTCCAAGCTTGTACAACTCGAATACTCCTAATCGCCACCGGCACTTAGAAGAATAGAACTTGTCTTAGAAATAGTAAAATTAAACCTCTTAAGTATATAGGAAGGCTTGAGAATAGATAGAGGATGAAGAATGAATGAGTGAATAGAAATTTAAAATTCTTCTCTATTTATAAGTTTTTTAGGACTCGGGCAGAACTCGGTAGGGTTAACATTCATAACTTTGAACGTTGTAGATCAAAAAGAATAGGTAGAAGCTCCTGACCAGAAGAAATTTAAGTGGACTGAGTTCGGGCAGAACTCTAGCCGAGTTCGGTTAGGCTGATTTTAGGTTATTTTTGGTTTTGTGGAGTTTGTGGAAAAAACAAAAGTTCAGGGTCAAGGAATATGGATTGGGTCAGGAAATTCTTCTAAGTTACCAGTGATCCCGTCGCATAATTTTCCAGACTTAATAAAAAGAAAATACAGAATAAAGTAAAAAACTATTAATATAAAATCTGCGATCTTATTTTTCTTTTCATATCAAAGTCAGAGTTTTAAGTCAATTATCAAAATCGTATTGACCATGGCAGTATGGGCCAGCAGAAGTGACAAGCCCCGGCCAAAGTAAGTTTGCCTATTCCCAAAAAAAGAGAAAGGTGGTCATCTCCAAGACGTCAAAAAATCGACACCCACTTTCTGACCCAAAAAGGGGTCGGAGGAACCCTCCCCGACGGTTGCTTCACCGATATAGACACGATACTTTTGTCAATCTAAAATACTCCCCTTTTGTTTCTAATCTTTATGTATATTTGTACAAGCTCAAAAGGGGAAACCGAGATACTCAAAGAAGAAGCTACCCAGTACTTCTTCTTTCAACCAGGAGATTGTTACCATTCCACCTAAGGAGTCTATGCCAGTAGCAACTCCAACTGTAGATGTTACGGATGAGCATTTCTCAGGGAAATAAAGGCTCAGTTGACATCTGAAGGACCATTATACAACTCTAGAGGGGGTGAATAGAGTGCAGCAGACAATTCTTATCCAACTAAAAATTATTTTATTTGAATGTTGTGACCAACAATATATGTGTATATAAGACAAGTATTAAAAAGTAAAAGAGTTTAGAAAGCAAACGCAAATACTGAGATTTTTATCCTAGTTTCCCTCTGAGAGGACTAGTCCAGGCCCGATAACTCTTGCTCGAAGTTGAATCCACTATATTCATAATAGTAAAACACAATCTTTGAATCCGAAGTGCTTGTAAGTCGTAAAACTTGTGCTTTGACCCGAAGTGCACACCAACTTCAGAGAGAGAGAGAAACTTCTTGAGCCAAGCTCTGTACAACTCTTTCAGACTTCTAACCGATACCGCACTTGGAACTAGATGGCTGACGAGTTGATCGTGGAAATTGGAAGATTAAATATCTTTGTTATCACTCTATAGGATAAGAAAGATGAGAAGATAGGAGTAAGTAAGAATGTAAAAATCCATGCCTATTTATAGAATTTTTGTGGACAGAATTTAGCCAAAGTTCGGGTGTATATTTGAATTTTTTTGAATGTCGAGTGCCACAATATCAGGGATTGTACAAATGTCTGGATTACCAAAATTTTCTTAGACCGAGTTCGGCCCAAGTTCTGCCAGAGCTCGGTCCGAGGTCGGTGTACAGAAGAGGAAAATTTTCATGGCTTGTTTTAGAATTATTTTGGTTTGAATGGTTGGACCTTTTGTAGATGGGATGTACAAGTGGACTATTAGGTTTATATCTGAGGAGACTTCTGGTACGAAGTGTGACTCAATGTACATAAGTCCTAGACTCAATAAAATATAAAATTACATAGAGATAACCATATAACGTTTAAGCAACACAACATTGTTAGATCGTAAGATGAGTCATATTATGAAATATCAAAACATGGTTTAGTTAACTATCAAAATTGAGTTGAATGAGACTAAAAGGGCCAATAATCTTCCATATTTTGATAATTGACAAACTATAAATGATATGGCAAATCTGTTTGAATAGCACAGCTCCCCCATAACTTGTGGAGCGATTTGAAACAACAATGAGATAAGTCATCAAATTTACACATATTTCTTCCTCTTTTTCATTTGATCGAAATGGCATGCTCCTCCAAAATGAGTGGTGTTATTTGTTTGACAAGGAAACAAGAGAGTTAAAGTGCACAAAAAATTAAATAGTAATAATATATGACTGTAAGTGCAAAAGAAGAGATAAGATTGCTTTTATTGACTACATCTACTAAGTGCAAAACCAAAAATATATAGTAGTCAAGAAAAAAAATGCATTGAATGATAAAGCATCAGAGCCAGCTAGACAAATCCACTAAGCAGCAAAATCCATCAGTTGTCATCGTCTTTAGCATCAGGTTCAAGAACTTGATTTGGATCATAGAATGCATCAATAAGATCCATATATTTTTGGATGTAGTCATCATGGATGCGATAGCCATGAGGAGTTGGGTCACAGACAATCAAAAATGGTCCGGCAGGATGCTGAGATAAGGTGTACTGAATATCAAGTAAGGTATTGCAAATAGATCATGTTTGGAGGGTCTGATGGAAGTCAAAAGCTTTGAAAAGATCATCATCCTTTTTGAAGCGATGAGGTGGCTCAAAAGTAGAAGGTAGAGAGTTAGCAGCATTAGTGTTGGAGTTTGAGGATGAGTTGTATACAAGAAGTAAATTTGGCTCAATCCTTCGAACTTGATTTAGAGGGGTAGGCTCATCAGTATAAGGACAATTGCCAAAAGGTATGTCGAAGAAGCCAAAGATAAGTGGCAAGTACATAGCGTGCAAAGTGGATGTCCTTTCTTGCGACAAGTTACCATTTGAGACATGATTGTTTGTGGAAGATTAAACGGTAGAGAGAAATACATATGGTATAAGGCTGACATTTCTATATAAGAGACTTCAATAAACTGAGTCTGCTTAGATAGAAGAATAGAAAAATAAAATATGATACATTTCATACAAAGAGGATTAAGATATCGAACATGAAATCTTCCAGGAGGACAGTTGTATGGAGGCACACAGAAGATTTTTGAATGATTCCAGAGTTACGTTGTCAGTAAATTGAACTTACGTGATACTAACTAAGGGTGCACCTTCAGCAGGAATGCGTAGGATGTCCCCTAAGTCAGTCGCATCGAATTCAACATCAATGTTGCATACCCTAGAATAGAATTTGTCATTTTCAAAAGACAAGTTGCAGTAAAACATGCAAATAACATTTATAAAAATAAGAGTACGAGTTGAAACTTGTTCTTCAAGTTAAAGTTTTTGAAAAAAGGGCAAAAAATTATTGTATTTCAAAAAATCAATGTGGTTTCCTGAACAAATAGATCTATGAGAGAAATTATTGAACCATTTATTAGAGTTTTCGAGGGATTGAAATAGAAAGCCATCGAATTCTCCAATATTGGGTATGATGGGAGAGAAAATATAATCAATAGAAAATTTTATCTTGGGAGCCATTAATGTACCTTTGAGATGAAGGAGATGGAATAAAGATTCTTCAAAGGAGGCAAGCCACAAAATTAGGGTTTTGATTAAAAAAACTAGGGTTTTGAAAGCTAGGTTGAAGAATTTTTGTGGTTCTGTTCGAGATTCACAAAAAAAAGTATATACATATAGCAGCAATAGCCCTAAGATTGAGTGGGGTCAGCCAAATCTCAAAAGATGCTGATATATGCAGACCCGAGTTTGGTTAGCATATAGCAAATGATTTCGAATGTCAATTTTATTTGAGGCATTAGATTTCTAGAGTTCGATAGAATATATGAACTATAAGTGCCAAATAGGCTTTCTCAAGTCATAAGTTTATGTAAGTACAAACAATCTTGGAGTAATTATAGGGGTCGGATCCGAGCTAGCGGTAGTCCAAAGATACTTGACATCGTATCGCTTCAGGCTATTTCTACTTGTGTGATAGAAGGCCCTTTTAGGCTTGTATCCAAAACCGACACAGTTATGACTCCTTAGGATTAGCCTGATATCTAGCACATAAGCATACAGAGAACATGATATCTGATCGACTAGCAGTTAGGTATAGTAAACTACCAATCATACCTTGATATTGTTTGCCGTAGACAAAAGTTGAAAAACTTTTTGTATTACAAACAAGAAAAAGTATGAAAGAAATCCTAAGCAGGAGATCTAAATACAATTTGATTCTGGAGAAATGTGACGATAGAGATCGAACACTATAGTGGTTCTTTTATTTCGTTGATGATCTGGCGACGAGAAGAACTTGTTGTGACTCTCTGAATACCTGTGAGTGGGTGATATAAGTTTGCCAATCAAGAAGCAGTCAAAGATCCTGAATGAAGGAAGACTTCTTCTATTTATAGGCAGGCACATATACGATGTGTTCGGGGTTTTTAGCGTGCAGGAACGTTGCACGCACAAAAATATCGTAGAATCTATTGTAATTGCACTGTTGGGGCTATTGACGAGCTGGCACATGATAGTTGTTGAGATTTACCTGTTGCTAAGATCTTGGGTGGTTGGCACCCGTTCATAAACATGACTGAGTCAATGCCACATGTCGTGTGTATATTATTCAAATATCTCTTTTTATTTGAACAAACTAGATTTGATTGTATCTTAAGAGATACGATTTCCACGTGGCATATTCTAATAATATCTGAGTGGGTTGTGCATTGTAGAGGCTGCACTTTCGGGCCGTCCTAGAGGCTGCACTTCTTGGACGTCTTAGAGACTGCATTTTCTGAGTACCGAAGTGGCTACACTTGATGGGGTGTATTGAAGGTCGTGCTCTCTGTTGATATTTGTCATTTAACATATGTCATCTAAAATCTGACTTCTGCCATCTGATAGATGTCATTTGATAGCTGTCTTTGACTTTTCTGTCAGCATGTCATCAATACTGAAGTAATGGACCAGGATAGGTGTTGCGTCCTCAGCTGCTTCTCAATTGTTGCACTTTTAGATGCTTCCAAGGCGATGTACTTTTGTGGCTACGGGATGCTGCATTTTTTAGGCTCTAAAGCACTGCACTTTTTTGAGGCGTTCAAGTCAACAGCTCCTTAATTTATGCCACTTTGTAGGGCTCGAGAAGTGATCACTAAATACTCAGTCAAAAGTCTTATTAAATGAGATTCATTGTGATGAATACTAGGTTCATCCAATTAACTCGGAGCCTTTGACTAGCTGCCACTTGACGTATGGGTTTGACCACATATAGCCTATAAAATAGGGTATTTTTAGGGCACAACTCATTCGTGCACCCTTCTCTCTCACAATGTTATACCCTGACGAGTCTTCTCCTTAGCGCATGAACTTGGCAAAACCTATGCTAGTCGGGGGCTAGGATTGCATAACTCTTTGTTCACAGAAGTAGCAAGCTTGATAAAGGAGTTTTTTTACAAGAACTTTGTTGACTATAGAAGGAGTTGTCCCTGTTTACACAGCGTGCTAGCTGTGCTTTGTTTCGAGATGACACCGAGTGCCAAGAGTTTGAACATTGGGTTTAGATTGATTACCAACCCATGTTCTACTCAATAACTGCTTCATTCGGAAGTGATGCGCCTGAGCTAAGATGAAAAAGTAATGCACTCCTGACGAGGAAGTGATTCTCTCTGACAAGGAAGTGATTCACTCTGCGGCTTCATATGTTGTGCTTTTTGTGTCCTGCGCTTTTGAACGCTGGTGTAGATAGCTTTATGTGTAATCATGAACATGAAGAATCTGTAATAGACTTTTGTAATCATGATAATCTTAATAAAGAATCTCTTTCATAAAATTTTGCCTTGTTCATTTCTCGATGTTTGTTTTTTGAGGTGCGCAGCAATTATGTGACTTTTGACTATGCTTGTAGACACTGCACTTTCATGCTTCTATAGATACTTACGTGTATTTGTCTGTTTTCCACTTTCGTCAAGGTAAAGCTTCGTTGAGGTTGCCATAGGAGTTCCGATAGGTTTGGCATTGTCCATGTCAAACTTTTTGAGTAACTTCTTTATGTACTTAGCTTGATTGATGAATGTTCCTTGTGATGTTTGCTTGATTTGTAGGCCGAGAAAGAAGTTGTGTTCTCTCATCATGCTTATTTTGAATTCTTGCTACATACACTTAGCAAACTCGTCACATAGCATCTCCTTAGTAGATCCAAATATGATATTTTAAAACTCATCATAGTATTGATATTTGTATACGGATACGTGTTTTATACTATATTCTATATTTGCTTCACTTTCGAAGAAAGTTAAAAAAACTTTATTTTTGAGACTTTATTCCTTGACCGGCTTACCGCCGACAGTATACCGTCCAGGGATATTATCTAATTTTAGATATTTTTATTTCAGACTTTTTCGTAAATAGTGTTATGATATTTCGTGAATAGTATTTAGATATTTTTCATGAATAGTGAAGATACAATCTATTATCCAATGGACATTTGGCTTTCTTCTGAACGGTCAAGATCGATTTAGATCGAGTTGCGGATCGTGATCGGACGGTCACGATTAATTTACCTTCTCTATATACCCTTTCATTTATTTTTAATATTTTTTTTACAATCTCTCTCCACTCTTTTTCTCTTCTCGTTTTATTTCTATTTTTTGTGAGCTAGGAGCTTGGTCTCGAGGCCTCAGAGTGTGGTTTTTAAACCCCTCTTGGTGGTGGAGTTGAAAAGTTAGGCTTGGAACTATTTTAGGCAAGTACATCTTGTCGAACTATTGGACAAATATTGTTTCTACTACTTTTTTTTTGCTTTGATAGTCCAGTATTGCCTAGTACTTGCTTTACTAAATTTGTTTTCTCGAGATTCTTGTCATTTTGCCCGTCTCAAAATTTGGTCTGAGCTAGGTTTTGATTTCCTTTGAAATCCTGATATTTTTTAGTAGGAGAACTTTGAACCGGGAACGATACCGGAGTACTTTCCATGAGACTTAGAATATATGTTGTACACAACCTTCCTCTAGTATTGTCTCCATGGTTATACTTGAATTCTACAACTTTCGGAATGATATTTGGTTTCTGGAACTTGTTTCAAGTTCTTAGTGTTATTTCTCGTATACAAACGGCAAACCACCGGGACCGATGGCATACCGGTTTGCGGATCCCTTTTAAGTTAAAAACTCGTTGTTACAATTAATGGTATACCGCCTGTGTACTGGTCTGTACTGCCAATATACCGATCCTATGTATTATCTTTTTCAACAAGTTTTGTGTCCCCATAGTCCGACATACCACCGGCATACCAGATTATACCGCCGGAATACCACCAAGATACCCAAGTTATGTATCTCTTGATTTTATTCTGGTTTTCTGATTTGTTTCTGCTTATTGCTTTCCTGTATATGCTATGCCATGTTTCTTGCTATGTACCACCATGCATATCTGGATTTTTGTTACATATCTAGCTTACCTGATAGTGATCCGTCGTTGTGCACTCTTGATTCTTGTCCTGTCTAGCTTGATATAGTGGTCCGCCGCGACGCATACATGATCCATGTACATCTCTGGCTTGATATAGTGGTCTGTTGTGGCGTACTCTTGATTTTTGTTTTGTCTAGCTCGATTTAGAAGCTCGTCGTAGCGCACTCCTATCTTGATATTATATTTCCTGTTGTGGTTTGTTATAGTACACTCTTGCTTGTCTTATCCAGCCTTGCATTTCTCATGTTTAGGATAGATTCTACAGAATGCCACACCCAAAATCCTGAATAAAAATGTTAAGGACTAAACATCTAGCTTGATTATCTAGATGCAATGGAAGGGGATAATTTCCTGATTGCTTGCAAGCACTTTGTTATAGCCTTTACCATGGATTTATAGCTATCTACCATGATGAGCATATTTTTAGCATATCGTTGAGTAGGGATCCCGTACTTAGGATACATTTGTCTCCCAAGTGATGTATCCACTATTTATTTCTCTATGTCGTTGACATGGATAAGTTGGGTAGTCTGCAGGGCGGGTAACCGGATTAGATTTCTTAAATTGCATATGCTAGTAATTAGGATTGTGATAACCGTATTTAGCTTAATGTATCAAGTCGTACTTATTGGTTGGCCATGTTTGGTGGATGGAATCTATTCATGTCTTGTCTACTCTAATCTTGCTGCAGCTTATTATTTTGGTATCTATATTTTTCTACATGCTATTATTCCTTCTACATGCCTGACTTCACTACTTGTCTTACATGCTTGGCTACACTTACATGTTTACTTGCTCGGCTTCACCTTACATGATCATATGCTTAGTTTTACTTAACATGCTTATATGCCTAACTTTACTACATGTTTCTGTTGGATCGTCGAGCACCTCTAGAGGGGTTGAATTGAGTGCGTGCGTGCAGCGGAATAAAAATCACCTCAAAAATATTTAAGGCAGTAACAATCTAATATGAAGTAGGCAGTATTTAAATAAATATTTGATGTAAATAAGTTCAGAGAAGCAAACGCAAATACCAAGGTTTATATTGGCTTCCCTCTGTGAGGACTAGTCTAATCTCGAGTACTCTAACTTGATGTTGAATCCACTATCTCATGAAACGCAAGCTTTGAATCCGAAGCACTTGAAACTCCTTACAACACATGTTTTTTTATCCGAAGAGCACTACAACTTGCAAGCCTTTAATCCAAAGGACTTGCCGACTTCAGGAACAGTATAAAAACTGAGATATAATTTTAAGCCTTTTGTACAACTCGATCAAACTTCTTAATTGAACCGAAACTAGCACCGGCTTGGCTAGGAGTTGGAAAGCTCTGATTTGAAGTAAAAAAGCTCTTTGAAAAATGAATAGAGAAGAGAAGAGATGAATGAATGAATGAATAGAATGAAGAATTCTTTTATATCTATAGTGTTTTCTTGGACATAACTCGGGCAGAGTTCGGTAGTCCAAAGTTCAAAAATTCGAACGTTTGGAGCCTTTTTTTGACCTGATCCCTCGAAAATTGGGTCAGGAGGGACCAAGTTCAGTTACCCTATATATATACATTGGTTTGAATTATGAAGAATAGGTTTGGGTTTTTGTAGGTTTTGTGGGCTTTTAGATATACGAACTAGGTTTAATAAATGGACAAGAATAAATTGGGTAGGCTATTTTGGTAAGTAGACTTTGTAGCTTAGCCAAGTGCCAATCTTGTTCAACGGTATATTTTCTTAGACAAAAATAAATTGAAAATTCCATAATAACATTGAAAAAAATGTTTTGATCAGCGATGCAATTTTTATTGCAAAGACTCTGTTTAAATGTAGCAGCATGGTAGTAGTTATTTAGCTGCAACACCGTACCTGTATATTATTTGTGTATACTTAATGGTAGTTTTTGTCGGTTATCAAAATTAGGTGTGACCAGACCAATGGGCCAACAATCTCTCTCATTTTGATAGTTGATAAACTTAAGTTGATACACCAACTAATATCAAATAGTTTTAACCTTCCTTGATAACTTCCCCCCTTTGTCATTGAGCAAAATAGAAGCTCCCCCGCTAACAAAGAACACAACAACAAAAAAGGTAAAATTAATAAACCACAAATAAGGAGATAACATGAAGAACATGTAGCAAATAGCAAAATACGTGACATAAAACTACTAATGATAAAGAGTTTTAAACAAAAAACACTCCACAACCAGTCTGATACATAATCAAAGTGCAACAAAGAAATGCATAACTAAAAGATAACATCACTAAACTAAAGTGTCACTAAATAGTGCCATCAACCAGTAGTAAATCAAAAAGTCCAAAAAATGCCAACAACAATCCTTAAGAAGTATCATCACCAGCCTCAGCTGACTAGTTAGGATCACAATAGGCAGATCAAGGAATGGAATAATATTGAGCCTCTGGATCCTCAAATCTGTATTTGAAAAACTGAGGGTGACGGAGATAGGGAATAGAGCCACCAGGTGCATGTGCCAAACTCAACTGTATGTCAGTAATAGAGTTCCCAAGAGCCTGGGCCTGAAGAATGGTCCTAAAGTCCGTCTGGCAGTGACGCTCTAAATCAGCACTGTGACGCTCATCCTCAAGAACAAACGCTCATGCATCATAGTTTAAATCTCATCATGTGAGGTTGGGGCCTCAACAATAGGAGGAGGAACAGCGGTATGAGGAGGAGGTGGTGCATGAACATCAGGTTGGACATTCTCATCACCGGCCTCATCTGGATGTAGAGAAATATGAGGAGGAGGTCTGGTCCTACGTGCTCAAAGGAGGCAGGAGGGTATGTCGTCAGAGGGACAGGAGTCTAAATAAATGTCAAACCTACGAAAGATAATCAGTAGATAAACAACATATAGTAGGTTACGCTCTTTTTTGCGACAGTTTACTATAGTTATAGTCTTTGGGAGACTAAAAGGAATAGCAGAATGAATATGCTAGAGAGCTGGCATCTCTAAGTATGTGATCTCATTAGTAGATCCCGTCTTAGGTAGAATAGATGAAAAGATAATGTGATGCAACTCATAAAAGTGTTGTTTCAGATACTTGGACACTAGATGTCCTGGAGGTCTACAAAATGGATCTTATGTTACATCCTTACAGGATTCTAGAGTCATGTCATTATCAAAATTGACTTTGGTGATGTCGACAAGAGCATTTCCAGTATTGGAAATATGAAGCATCTCACTTAGGTCATCATCATCAAACTAAATATTGATACCGTAGATAGATGAGTAGATCGTACCATGAGAGTGTTGTAATAAAATATTCGTATGACATTCAAATAAATTGGATTAGCAATTTGAACAAGATCATGAATTCTTATAGCAGTAAGAGTAGCTAAATATTCTGGGAAAATAGTAAAACTAATGACATTGCCCAGATAAATACTTCGCTTTTGGAAATCATCAAACCAGGAATTTGAAACCTCTAAGCTTCTAAACAATGAACTATTGTAGTCATCATCATCAGGGGGAGGACTAAATAATGATTCAACAGGATCCTGAGATGGATTAGAAGATGAAGCTCATCCACTTTTTTTTCTTCTTCCCCAATTTTGGAGCCATAAAAATAGAGAGAAAAAGAGAGATATACCTCACAGATGGAAGAGAATCCCCAAAATAAGGACAAAACCCTGATTTTGGAGTAGAAAACCCTAAGATAGATGAGTTCTAGGGTTAGGGTTTTTAGGGTTTTGGAGGTAGAGGATAAAGAGGGGTCAACTATGTTCGACAGTGAGTAGGGTTTTGTAGAGGAGAAGGGGAAATAAAAAGTGGAGCATGCTCTTAGGTTAAATCTGATCAGGGACCGAGTTCGGGCCGAACTCGGGCAGAGTTCAGCCCGAGTTTGGTCTTTTTGTATCTAGATTAGCATATGTTAAATTATGTACATAAAATAAAAGATAAAATTCATACAAATTTTAATAGATCTCAA
Source organism: Iris pallida (assembly GCA_029216955.1). NCBI lineage: Eukaryota > Viridiplantae > Streptophyta > Magnoliopsida > Asparagales > Iridaceae > Iris > Iris pallida. Next base: position 6,999,055 of record JANAVB010033220.1, read on the forward strand.
CTATATTGGGTTAGCTGTAGGGGCCGGGTCTCATAACGGTAGTCCAAAGACACTTGACACTATATCGCTTCAGGCTATTTACTCATGTATTACAGAAGGGCCCTTTCGACTTGTACCCAAAATAATTTGATTTAATAAAATTGTTGAATTAATACCAATTCATTTATCGAACATAAATCATTATGCTTCCGAGATGATATCAAGAATGCCTAACTCGCGATGAATAAAATTGAAGCGGTCCTCGGCTAATGGCTTTGTGAAAATATCTGCTAGTTGATGATCTGTGTCAATAAACCATGTTGTTGATGATCACAAAAAAATAATGATGTATTTCAATGGTTAGTGCGTGAGTGACATACCAGGTTCTTAGTCAAATTAATCATGCTATTGTTGTCACGAAAAATGAGAATATTACGAAAATGCAAATTGTAGTCTTCTAGGGTTTGTTTCATCCACAAAATTTGAGCACAACAATGACCGACAACGATATACTCACCTTTGTCGTTGATAATGTAATAGAATTTTGCGTGTTGCTAAATCATGAGACTAAAGCTTTTCCTAGGAAAAGACACGTACCTCTGGTACTTTTACGATCTACTTTGCATCCGACAAACTTTGTATCATAATAATCGATTAGGTCAAATGATTTAATTTTAGGATACCACAATCGACGATAGAAGTTCCTTTAAGGTATATAAAAATACGCTTAACTGTATATAAGTGTGATTCCTTAGGATTGGCTTGATATCCAACACATATGCAAACACTGAATATTATATCAATATGACTAGCAGTAAAGTACAGTAAACTACCAATCATACCTTGATACTTACGTTGGTCGACAGGTTTGCCACTTTCACCAATATCAAGTTTGGTTGAGGTGGCCATTGGAGTCCCGATAGGCTTTACATTGTCGAAGACAAACTTGTTTAGCAATTCCTTTATATATTTTGCTTGATTGATGAAGGTCCCCTGTGAAGTTTGTCTGATTTGCAGTCCGAGAAAGTAGTTAAGCTCTCCCATCATGCTCATCTCAAACTTATTTTGTACACACTTAGTAAACTCTTGACAGAGTACCTCATTAGTTGAACCAAAAATAGTGTCATCTACATATATTTGCATGAATAAAATACCATCATTAAGGGATTTGATAAATAAATTAGTGTCTACCTTCCTTTTAAAAAGACTATTTTCTAGTATAAAGGTACTTAAACGATCATACTAAGCTATAGGTGCTTGTTTGAGTCCATATAGTACATTTCTTAACTTGACAACATGATCAGGAAATTTAAAATCTTCAAAACTATGAGGCTATTTTACAAAAACTTCTTCTTTTATAAAACCATTTTAAAATGCACTTTTAAGATCCATTTAAAATAGTTTAAAATCATGAAAACATGCATATGCACAAAGCATGCGAATGGGTTCTAGTCTAGCAACAGGAGCATAAGTCTCGTCGTAATCGATTCATTCTTTTTTATTATAACCCGGAGCAACTAGACGTGCTTTGTTGTGAACGACATGTCCATCCTTACTTAGTTTGTTTCGGAATACCCATTTGGTACCAATTACAGAGTGACCAATAGGCTTAGGAACAAGTTCCTAAACTTGATTCCTCTCAAATTGGTTTAATTCCTCTTGTATGGCATAAATCCAAAATTTATCATCAAATGCATCTACTACTGACTTAGGTTCTGTTTGTGAAATAAATGAAACAGTTCAGCTACATCCTTAGCAAATGAACGAGTACTTACACCTTTTGATACATCACCTATGATAAAAGTTTCTGGATGGTCATACATGAACCTCATCTTATTTGGCATACTCTCGAGATAACTTATTCCCATGTCAATATCTTCAGGTGTTTTGCTGGACATTTTCCCTAAGTCCTTGTCATTGTCACTTGATAATTTATTGTTAAATTCATCAAAAGTAACATTAATCGACTCTTCAACAACCAATGACCTTTTATTGAAAATCCTATAGCCTTTACTCTTGGCAGCATATCCAAGGAATATTCCTTCATCTGCCATAGAGGCAAACTTTCCTAAGTTATCCTTGGTGTTCAAAATAAAACAGCGACATCCAAAAACTTTAAAATATAAAATATTGGTAACACGATTAAACCACAGTTCATAGAGAGTCTTTTTCGATATAGGTCAAAGCAGAACCCTATTCAAAACATGACAAGCTATACTTACAGCTTCAGCCCAAAAAAATTCAAAATATTGTACTAGTTAAGAATAACTCTAGCCATTTCGCTGAGAGTTCTATTCTTCCACTCAACAACACCATTTTTTGGAGAGTTCTAGGACAGGAAAACTCATAAAAATAACCATTCAAATCACAGAACTTTCTGAAATCAAAAAGTTTGAATTTTCCTCCATGATCACTTCAGATGCGAGCAATCATAAAGCCATTTTCGTTTTAAACCTTTTTACAGAAAACTTCAAATTCAAAAAGTGCATTATTTTATTCGATAAAAAGAAAACCCATGTGGACCGAGAAAAATCATCAACAATAAAAATGTGTAGAGTTTTCCACCAAGACTGGCAATTCTACTTGGTCCAAACAAATCCATGTGTAAAAGCTGCAAGGGTCTCGAAGTACTTACAACGTTTATGGATTTAAATGATGACCTAGTTGATTTATTTTTCTCACAATCAGAATATATCATGTCTTTCTTGAACGAAATTTCAGGTAATCTATTCACCAATTTCTTCGTTGATAGCCATGATATGGTATCATTATTTGTATATCCTAGTCTAATGTGCCATAGCCAACTTTTATCTTTGTTAGCTATATGGCACTTGCCTATATTGTCAGTACAATCTAATAGATAGAAAATATATATTATCCTCTTTTATTCTTCATAAACTAAATCCCAGTAGTCATATTATATATAAAGCATTTGTCTTTCACGAAGTTAATGCCATAGCCATTATCAGCAAGATGACTTATGCTTAATAGGTTATGTTTTAACTTTGTGACCAGACAAACGTCGTTAATAACTAGGTAAGGAGGCATACCAACAATACTGTTACCTATTATATAACCTCTCAGATTATTTCTGAAGGAGACATATCCTTCTTTCTTCTTTGATAGCATAGCGAACAAAGTTTTATCACCAGTTATGTGCCGCGAACATCCGCTATCGAGAATCCATTTACTTCTAGCATGAGAGGGTTGGCCCACCTACAAAACGAGTAGATGTGACCTTTGGTACCCATTTCTTTTAGGGACAGAAATGTTAGTTTTAGGCATCTAAGCATATATATATTCATGTCAACTAGCTTTCTAACCCTACAAAACTTAGAGATGTGTCTATGTGAACCACAATATGTACAGAAAATTTGAGAGCTAGTGCTTAGTGTCATGTTATAGACATGATGCTTGTGTCTTCCTTGGATACTTATAAACAAAGGCATAATTATGTGAAACATTATGCTTATGTGCTTTCTTTGATCGTGTCGTGTTATGTGTATGTTGTGTCATAGATCTTTGGCTGCGTAGCAGGTGTAACATGTTTTTCCAACTTTACCTCTAACGTTTTAAAGAAATCACATGCCTTATCATACTTAACATATATAGCATCAATCTTCTATGTAGCGATGCTATACTTTTTCTTCTCTAATTCATATAACTCGTTCTATTTGGCATAGTCACGATCTCTTTTCTCAATAGTTTTGTGAGCATCATGCAAGATAAGCTTCAGAGTTAATATTTCTTCATTCGTGCTACTGGTAGAAGGTGTTTCCCTTATAAATTTCAATAGGGATGATAACCTTTCAACTTCAGAAGTATAAGCTTTAATCTCTTTTCGGACTACTTATATTTGTCCAAGACTTTCCTGTGTTCATCTTACAAGTTGCTAAAAGCATCAGAAAGTTCATCAAATGTAAAGTCATCATACAAAGGATTGGTTGTTACATGATCAAATGTCATCAAGCAGACATTTACAGAGCTGCTGGGTCTGTCTTCTTCCTCTGATTTAATGGCTTTTCTTTCATGCCAAATGCTGGTATTAGAATACTTTCGTGATGAAGACTTTTTGTTTTATCATTCATATCGACTCTCTTCTTTGCCATTGGACAGTCTTTTTTGATGTTTTCAGTCTTCTTACAACCATAGCAGATAGTCTCTTTTTTATTGCTTTCTTGATTATCTTTCTTCTTTCGGTTTGATTTCTCAAACTTCAAGAATTTCTTAAAGTTCTTTACAAGAAGTGCTTGTTCCTCACCATCTGAATCTTCATCATTTGTTTCTTTGCTTGAGAATCTTTTAGCATGAACTTTGAAGGCAATAATTTTTTTCTTTTGGAGTAGATTCGTCTAAGTCTTCTAAGTTTAGCTCATGAGTCATCGGCACCCATGAGTGTCTCTAGCAACATTGTGGTGAGATCGATTCCTTCCATGATCGCAGTGGCTTTTGGGTTCCAGTTCTTTGTTAGTCTCATGATCACTTTGCAAATATTTTCGTGATTTGAGTAATCCTAGCTAAAAGATGATAAAGGATTAGTAATATCAAGGAAATGTGTAAATATATGAGTGATTGATTCATTTGGCTTCATCTTGAAACCATCATACTCTTATGTCAATCTACTTATCTTGGATTCCTTCACTTGTGAAGTACCTTCATGAGTTACCTCAAGAAGTTTCTAAATTTCGTGTGATGTGATACATGTAGATACTCTATTAAACACAGTCTTATCAATTGCACAAAAAAGTGCATTGATCGCTCTTGCATCAAGGCTGGATTGTGCCTTTTCTAGATCCGTGTATCTATCATGTGGCTTGTCTACAAGATTACCATCAATCACTATTCTAGGTGGCTTTTTATAGATGCCTATGACTATATACCAGCTATCAAAGTCAAAAGATTTCACAAAAAAACTCATTCATGTTTTCCAGTAGGTATTGTTTGTTCCATCAAATAGTGGTGGTTTATTTGTGGACTGTCCTTTATCGGTGAATATAGATTTCACGACTGCCATATGTATACTCTTTAGAATGCTATATATGAATATAACCTGCTCTGTTACCAATTATAGGATCGTTGAGCATCTCTAGAGGGGGTGAATAGAGTGTATGTGTGCATCGGAATAAAAATCACCTCAAAATATATTTAAGGCATTAACAATCTAATATGAAGTAAGCAGTATTTAAATAAATGTGTAATGTAAATAAGTTCATAGAAACAAATGCAAACACCAAGGTTTATACTAGTTTTCCTCTGAGAGGACTAATCCAGTCTCGAGTACTCTAGCTCGATGTTGAATCCACTATCTCGTGAAACACAAGCTTTGAATTCGAAACGCTTGTAGATCCTTACAACACGTGTTTTTCATCTGAAGAACACTACTTTAACTTACAAGCCTTTAATCCTAAGGACTTGTCGACTTCAGGAACAGTATAAAAACTGAGATATTTTTAAGCCTTTTGTACAACTCAACCAAACTTCTAGATTGAACTCAAACTAGCACTGGCTTGGCTAGGAGTTGTTGTCACCTCCAATTTTCAAAATTGAGGGCAAATTTATCATTTTTAATATTCTAATATTTTTGTGAATATTTATTTATTAATATTGTGTTTTGGGATTTTATTTGATCGGGTTTGAGTTTTATCTCATTTCGACTTGTGTTAGTGACCCGAGTCAGTTTTGGACCCAACCAACTTGTCATGACCAAACCCAAATATTTATTTTTGACGGCTCTTTTCTTTGACTTGGAGGGCATTTCCGTAATGTGCCAAATGCCTCCAAACCCCCATGAAGTGGCCGGCCAGCAGCATGTACCTCCCATTCTTCTCATTTGTAAGAAACTCTCTCTCCCCTTCTTTTCTCTCATTTCACAAAATCTTTTTTTTTCTTTTGTATTTTAAGCACCAAAGTAAGCATATATCTTCCAAATCTTCTCAATACTCTAGATATCTCTCTAATCTTGGTGCTAACTCATGTTTACCTCTCATTTGTGGTTTTGATCTAGGTAGATCTAGCTTGGTGGTGGTGGAAGCATAGATTTTGGGCTTTGACCTAAAAAGAAGTGATTTTAGGACTTGTCCTTGGAATTCCAACTCCTAAGAGGTAAAATCTCACTCTAACCTTTGTAATTACTTCTAATTAGTGTCATTTGTATATTAGAGGATGCCCAAGGTGTAGGATAACCCATTAGGAGAGATTTGGAACCTATTGGACCCGATTTGGGACTTTTGGCCTAGGTTTAGTGCCAAATTTAGAGAAAACCCTAAATTAACATATTTGGGTGTTGTCTCTAGCCTAATTAGACCTAATTAGGTTAGTTTGGGTGAGATAAGGCTAGGTACGTATTCATATTTGCATATGTGGGGTCGTTTTGCGAGAAATCGTGAAAATGGGCTTTTTCGGAGTTTTCGGGTTCCAACACACAAGTGACTTTTTGCATCAACACTAGAATCGACAAGTTAGCACTTAGAATAGGTTCTAATCATTATTTAGAACTCATGGGTAGAGTTTGGGTCGAATCCGGATAGGTTTGGTGTCTGTATCGCACGGTATCGCGAATCGGACACCCCGGAGTCGCCAGAATGGCCATTCGGCCATTCGGGCCTCGTTTCTCATTTTTGCTCGCGTGCGCGAGTTAGATTGCTTGTGTGGGGTACGTGTCTGAGCCCAAGTTGGTAGAATTACGAGGATTTGGATATTCGGATAGGCTTCAGGATGTTTTGAGTATATATATATATATATATATATATATATATATATATATATATATATATATACTATATATATATTTTTTTTTTTTGAGTATATATATATAATATATATTTATATATATATATATATATATATATATATATATATATATATATATATATATATATATATATATATATATATATATATATTTATTTATTTATTTATTTATTTATTTTTATTTTATATATATATATATATATATATATATATATATATATATATATATATATATATATATTAAAAATACCACCATTTTATTCACAAAGGAGAAAACCGCCTAATCCTTTACAAGTATACCGAAGGCGCACAAAGCAAAAGCCTATACACGTATACTAGACAAAAAAGGAAAGGGGAAACCCGACATGGAGAACAAAACGGCTAAGCCTAGGAGATGAGAGAGTCCCAAAAGGAGGACTGGCCGTGAGGACAGATGGATCTCCATTTGCGATACTGCCGAATGGTCTTCCAAATCAGCTGGTCCGTAGAGTACTGGCGGCCTTCATATCTCGCTTTGTTGCGGTTCTTCCAAATTACCTAAGTTGTGGTAGCTGCAACAATTCGGTGGCCATGGGAGGCGGATGCCCAGGCGGCTGCGAGGTCGTTGTAGTTGTCGGCCCCCGAGTAATGCGGCACCGCTGGAAAAGAGTGTTCCATACTTGGTTCGGAAGGGCCCCCTGACAGAAAATGTGGTTTACTATTTTCGATTGCCGATCTACACAGCACGTGCATTCTGAGGCAAGACTGAACCCGATAGTGTTAAGGATGTCGTCCGTGGGAAGGATGTTGCGTAAGGCTCTCCAAAATTGGAATGACCACTTTTTAGGGATGCAAGTCTGCCAGAATGAAGCCATGGTAGTTGGAGTGGCGGCGTTGCCAAGGATCACTCTTTTAGCAGATTTTACCGAGAATAATCTGGTAGCGGTATGCTTCCATTATAGTTTGTCGTCATTCGGCCCCAACTTCAGCCCGCTTCGACGGATGTACTCAACCGCTTCTGGACCGGCCCAGATCCGGACCTTGTTCCAATTCCAGTTATTGTCGGAGGGGTCCCACAGATCCTTGATAGAGCTATTCCTGGGAGCAGCTGACAGGTTGGGGAGCAAGGAGTCTCCAACCCATCGTTCATGAAATATCGATGAATCGTTGTTGCCTATGTGAAGGCGGATCTCAGGTTCGGTTAGAGCTCTTCCGATAAGAATGTGGCGCCAAGCCGCTGAGGATCTGCTATTGGAGATAGCTGTCGACGGATGGATGTGCTTGTGGTATCTGGCCTTCATGAACCTCGACCATAAGTTTTGACCTGAGCGCAGCTTCCACCACAGTTTCATAGAAAAGGCGTTAACGATGTTGGAAAGTTTGGTGAATCCCAGGCCCCCCTCTCTGATCCGGCGAGCCATGGTATCCCAACTGGCCCAATGATGCTTGTCCTGGCCTCTACTGTGCCCCCAGAGGAAGTAGCTGAAGATGCTCTAGATGGAGGAAAGGACTTTCTTGGGGGATCACGCTTCCAGGGTGTAGATGGGGATTGAGGTGAGGACATGATTGATGAGAATGATCTTGCCGCCCGAAGACAGAGTAGCGTTATGCCAGCCCTCGAGTTTTCCCTTAACGCGGTTGATCAGGTTCTCAAAAATACCGATGTTGGATTTTCCATACACTAGAGGGCAGCCAAGGTAGTGGATAGGGGGTGCTTGATGGGAAAAGAGGTGATATTGGAGAGGCTGGCCGCGTGCTCTCTTTCTTGATGTTGTGATGGGTGTAGGTGATACTTTTATTCGGATTGACTTTCTATCCCGAGCATTTGGTGTATCTCTGAAGCGTGTTATGGACCACTTCCATCGACCCGTTGTCCCCTGATGAGAAAATAAGGATATCGTCAGCGAAAGCCAGGTGGGTGATGATCGGGCACCCGCTAGCGGTATGATAATGCTGAAAGTTGGGGTGGTCGCTATCTTGTTAAGATTTTTGCTCAAGGCATCCGTCGTGATGATAAAGATGGTGGATGATTAAGGGTCTCCTTGCCTAACTCCGCGAGTCGATTTGAAGAATCCTTCTGCCTGACCATTGATAATAGTAGAGAACCACGAGTTGCTGATCGATCTCCACACAATGTTGTTCCAGGTTTCTGAGAAGCCGAAGGCCCTGAAGACCCAGAACATAAATTGCCAGTCCATTCTGTCGTAGGCCTTCTCTATATCCAGTTTGATGGCTATGTTGCCTCCTCTTGCCGGGAACTTCATGTATGTGATGAGCTCTTGGGCCAAAATGATGTTATCTTAGATATTTCTCCCTTTGACGAAACCACTCTTCTCATCCGAGATGATCTTGGGGAGAAGATCGGACATTCGTGAGGCGATAATTTTGGATATGTTCTTATTCGTGATGGTGCAGAGACTGATAGGACGGAAGTCCCGGAATGTCTCTGGGTTGTCTTTCTTCGGGATGAGAATCAGATTGGTGCTCGAGATGGCTTTAGGGTAGGTAGCGCCATGGAGGTAAGCGGTGGCCGCTTTTTGAATGTCTGACTTGATGATATCCCAACAAGTGCGAAAGAAAACTCCTGTGAATCTATCAGGACCGGACGCGCTGTACTCGTCTAGGGCCCAGACTGCATCTTTAACTTCCTGCTCGGACGGGGGTTGCTCTAATCGAGTGTTGTCGGTGTTGTTAATAAGTTGGGGGATAGCCTCCAGGAATGTGTTGTCTCTATGAACCATATCCTTGGAGAAGAGCCGAGAATAGAACTTCGCGGCTTCTGCTTGGATTCCTTTTTGGTCGGAAATACATCTTCCGTTCTCATCAGCAATCTGGTGAAGGATGAGTTTCTGTCTGCGACCATTAACGCAAGCGTGGAAGTAGCTCGAGTTTTTGTCCTCCTCGCTATCCCATTTAAGCCTAGATTTTTGCTTCCATAAGTCGGTCTCTACTTTCAGTCTGAATTTGAGAATGGCTTTGGTGAGGTTGAGGGTGTTCCTGGAGGCGGGCGATCTGTTGATCATGAACCTGAGTTCGGCGCGAGTAACGTCATCCTCCGCGACCCGAATAGCTTGGAAGATATCCCCATATGCTTGCTTGCTCCAGACGGCCAGGGCTTTTCTCGTGGCCTTGAGCTTGCTCCGCGACCCGAATGTGTGTGTATGTGTGTGTGTGTGTGTGTGTGTGTGTGTGTGTGTGTGTGTGTGTGTGTGTGTGTGTGTGTGTAATTTTGAGCTATTTCACCTAGCGGGCTGAGCACCCCTTCACCCACCGCTGGCTTCCGCCCAAGCGTGACATTTTGCATTTCAAACTTTTGAAATTTTTGTTTTCAAATTTTGAAATCTAGATGTTTTACTTTTTTTTACTTTTGACCTTGTTCTACAGGGCCCGTTTTGTGTTTTCCGACCTTGTAACCTTCCGTAATGCTCTCTCCGAGTTTCCTTTTTATAAATAAAATGCTTGTTTGGAAAAATATATATATATTCTTTTTCTTTTTGGCCAGAACACACCCCATTTTATTCCATGAAAAGAAAATCCTGAGCTATACAAGTATACCAGAAGGCGCAAAATGTCGAAGCCTATACACGTATACTAACAAAAGGAGGGGAGAAGGAACCAAACTACTAGTCCCGGGAGAGGAGGGAGTTCCAAAAAACCGTGTGGCCGTGATAACAAAGGGACCTCTGTTTGCTACATTGCCGAATGGTCTCCCCAATAAGCTGGTCTGCGGAGTACTAATGGCCTTCATATCTAGCGTTGTTGCAGTTCTTCCAGATTACCCACGTGGTGGCTGCTGCTACGATCTGGTGGCCATGGAATGCAGATCCCCATGCCGCTACGAGGTCGTCGAAGCACCCGCCCCCTGGAACCATCCTGCAGTATTGGGAAAGAACACTCCAGACCTTGATCGGGAGGTGTCCCTGACAGAAGATGTGGTCAACCGTTTCCGATTGACGATCCGTGCAGCATGTGCATGCGGATGCAAGGCTGAACCCGATAGTGTTGAGAGTGTCATCGGTGGGAAGGATCTTACGCAGGGCTCTCTAAATGATGAAGGACCACTTCTTGGGGATGCATGTCTGCCCGAAGGATGCAATGCTAGGGAAGGGCGCCGCAGTACCCTGGACCACTCTCCTGGCTGATCTGACCGAGAAGGAACCCGAAGCATCAGCCGACCACCGGATCTTGTCAGTGTTGGACCCGACCGTCACTCCACATTGGCGGATGCGCTCGACTACCTCTGGGCTGGCCCAGTCCCGGACCTCGTTCCAACTCCATATATTATCGTTGGGGTCCCATATGTCCTTGATCTTGCAGTTCTTGTGTGGTTCTGAGAGGTTAGTAAGTAAGGAATCTCCAACCTATCTCTCCAGAAATACCGACGCTTCACCGTCGCCTACTTGAAGACGCATCACAGGTTCGGCTAGAGAACGCCCATTTAGCATGTGCTGCCACGCCGCGGAGGATATGTTGTTATAGATGGCCGTCGAATGGTGGATGTGCTTGAAGTATCTCGCCTTCATGAACCTGGTCCATAAGTTCTGAGTCGTACGGAGCTTCCACCACAATTTTATCGAGAATGCTTTAACGATGTGGAATAGTTTGGTGAACCCCAGGCCCCCCTCCTCTGTAGGACGCGCAATGGTATCCCAACTAGCACAATGATGCTTGTCGTGGCCGTCGCTGTGCCCCTAAAAAAAGTTGCTAAAGATGCTCTCGACCGAAGAAAGCACTTTCTTGGGGGGGAACATGCTGCTAGGGTATAGATGGGTATAGATGTGAGGACGTGCTTGATGAGGATCATCTTGCCACCTGGGGATAGAGTAGCGTTATGCCATCTTTGTAGTTTTTTCCTTATACGGTTGATCAGGTCCTCAAAAATACCAGCGTTGTATTTTCTGTACACGAGGGGGCAGCCCAGATAATAGAACGGTGGATGCTTGATGGGGAAGGAGGCGGTGTTAGAGAGAACGTCCGTATGCTCTCTCTTGATATTATGGTGGGTGTAGATGACACTTTTATCCGGGTTGACCTTCTGGCCCGAGCATCTGACGTACCTCTGGAGAGTGTGGTGGACAACTTCTACTGACTCTACGTCCCCGAAGGAGAAAATCAAGATATCGTCAGCAAATGCTAGGTGGATGATGATCGGGCAGCCACTGGCTGTATGATAGTGGTGGAAGTTAGTAGTGCAAGCCATCTTATTAAGATTCCTGCTTAAGGCATCTGCCGTAATGATGAAGATGGTGGATGATAGAGGATCTCCTTGCCTAATCTCGCGACTCGATTTGAAGAATCCGTCGGCCTGACCGTTGATCACTGTTGAAAACCACGAGTTGCTGATCGATTTCCATACGATGTTGGTCCAGGTTTCGGAGAATCTGAAAGCCCTGAAAATCCAGATCATGAATTGTCAATCCAGCCTGTCATACGCTTTCTCTATGTCCAATTTGAGAGCAATATTGCCCCCTCTAGCTGGAAACTTTATGCAGGTGATTAACTCTTGAGCCAGTATGATGTTATCCTGGATATTTCTTCCGCGGACAAAACCACTCTGCTCCTCAGAGATGATCTTGGGAAGGAGACCCGCCATGCGGAAAGCTACGATCTTGGATATGATCTTGTTGGTGAAGGTGCAGAGTTGGTGAAGGTGCAAAGAATTATGGGACAAAAATCGTGAAATTTCTCTGGGTTCTCTTTCTTCGGGTTGAGGATCAGGTTGGTGCTCGAGATGTCTCTAAGGTATAAGCAAAAACCGCATCATGGATATCCGTCTTGATGGTGTCACAGCATGTGCAAAAATATACCCCCGAAAACTCGTCTAGCCCGGGCGCACTATGCTCGTCCAGGGCCTAGACGGCGTCTTTGACCTCTTGTTCGGATGGAGGAAGTTCTAGTTGGATGTTATCGCAGTCGCTGATAAGGTGGGGTATCTCTTCCAGAAAGGATGTGTCCTTGAGAACTGTCTCCTTGGAGAATAGTTTGGAGATGAACTCAGCCGCCGCCGCTTGGATACCCCTCTGATCGTTGACGATGTTTTCGGTTTTATCGGTTATTTGGTGAAGTGAGAGTTTCTGTCTGCGACCAATGACGCAGGCATGGAAGAAGCTCGAGTTTTTGTCGCTCTCGCTGTCCCATTTAAGCCTCGCTTTCTGCTTCCAAAAATTTATCTCTATTTTCAGCCAAAATTTGAGGATCGCTTTGGTGAGGTTCAGGGCAGTCCTAGCGGCTGGCGATCTGTCGGTCATGAACCTGATTTCTGTGCGAGCGACATCATCCTCAGCCTCACGAATAGCCTAAAAATGTCCCAATATGCCTAATTGCTCCAGTCCGCTAGGGCTTTCCTCGTGGCTTTAAGTTTGTTGGCCACCCGAGTGAGGGGTTCGGGGGAGTCTGCTCCGTTCCAGGCTTCCGTAATGATGCCCAAGAACTAGGGGTGTTCGCTCCAGAATTCTAGGAAACGGAAGCTTTTTTTGTGTAGGCCCGAAGAGCTGGTAATTCCAACAAGCAGGGGGCGTGGTCGGATTCAGTAGCGTTGAGGTGGGAAAGCTTAGAGGTGGTTCCCATTTCGTGCCATTGGGCATTCGTTAGGGCCCTGTCGAGGCAGGAATATTGACGACGGTCGCCTTCCTGCATGTTACACCAAGTAAAGGCGTTACAGGTGAACGAAAGGTGGGAGAGGTGAGAGTTAAAAATAAAGTTGTCGAAATCTTGCATGCCCGAAAGAGAGGACGGACGGCCGCCAGTCTTCTCTTCTCTACAGGTGATAGAGTTAAAGTCCCCAATGCAAAGCCAAGGAAGGTTGTTGTGGTGTAGATGGATGTCTATGAGATTGTTCCAAAGATGTTTGCGCTCCGCAATGTCACAGCTGCCATGAACCGCGGACAGGATGGCATGTTTGGGGATCAACGGACGTTCTATCCAACAAGATAGGGCCTGTCTCGAGTCCTGAATGACTCCTATATTGACGTTCTTCGAGTAGAGGATCCAAATGACGTGTCTGCCAGTAATGGCCGTAGGAAAGCCTAACTGCAGCTGAATGGATTTGAGTTTCTTGTATGGGATTTTGGGTTCAAGGATGATCAAGATGTCAATCTTGTGAGTTTTGTTAAGGCTGGTGATTCTCCTCTTGGTTGGTTTGTTCGCTAGGCCATGGACATTCCAGGAAAGGATGTTCAACATTAATGGAGCCGGGGGGTTGGTGAGCCCGTTTGGCTGTGGCCCTGGTTAAGGATCGCCGGGGACTCTCCGGCTTTCTGATCTGATTTCCTGATGGTGGTAGCCTCTCCCGCCTTTGATGTGGATGAGCTAGGTATGGAATCCTCGGGGGGGTTGATACGAATTTCTTTGGGGGTTGGAGTGATTCTTCTGCCGAGTTCGTCTCTTGTTCCTCAAGAGGTGAAAGAATGGCATCGTCCGAGTTGTCGATCTGGTCTCCTTCCGCTAGGAGTGAGAATCCTGCGACGAGAACATGTCAACCTCTATGAGCTTGTTCTGGCCCTAGTATAGTGAGTGCTTCTACGACATCGGCTTCTTGGTAAGGATGAACCTCGACGGTACAGTCTGGGGGAAGTCGAGGTTCTGGGATGGCCTCCACAGATGCCTCCGGATTAGGGTCGCTGACGACATCTGTGTTCGGATTGTGGGCCACTTAAGAGTCTCCAAGAGAAGCGATTTCAAGGGAGGGATCGGTCGCTTCCTCGTCAAGGGCGTAGAACTGATTGGATAGGGTCAGGGCTGGTGGGTGGTAGGGGATCACCGTACTGTCCGAGGGGGCGTCGTTGTTTGTTATGCCTTCAGTGGAATGAAATCTGGTGTGGTGGTTTAGTAGGGGAAGCAGGGGGGATCGAGTAAGCAACTGATGCTTACCCTCATTGGTGAGGGATACTCGCCTAACAGGTTTCCTCTTGAGCTCAGGATGAAGACGGTAATAATGCTTCGATAGATGACCGCATAGATGACAGTGAGAGCAGAAGATAATGTGATTATCGTAGACGATTTGCTGGGTGTAGGAATGGGTGCCAAGTTCAATGATGATGTGGTTGGGGGGTTCGAAAGTGAGATCGAGTTCCACGCAGATCTTCGCATAGTGAGATTTGGTCAGGTTGCTGGTTTCTGCTGCAGTGTCCACATAAGTCCCGAAGAAGTTGGCTATACGCCTAAGGGCCGCTGGTACAAAACAAATGAGGGAAAGATTGGGAAGGGTCACCCAGGCGGCAACCGTCGCTGAGTCTTTCTTGGTGCTAAAGCTCGCTGACCATTTGATAATCTTCATCTGGTTGGAGTCCACCCTGCTGGTACCATTGGACCACACTGTTCTGTGGTCAAGGTCTGAGGAGAAGTGGAGCAGGATATGCTTGGAGTAAAGGGGTGCTACTCCGTATTCTACAGAGAGCCTCCAACTGGCAATAACCTCCTGAACCTGAGAGAGTTTGGGGCAACCTGAGAAGAATTTGATAACGAAGGAGTAGGGGAACGAGGTGGCCAGGGAGGACAGTTCATGTTCGAAAAATGGAACTGAAGGCACAAGAGATTCTACCGAGTACTCAACATCAGGGAGGGGAACATCAGGGACCAGGAGTCCCTGTCTCTCTGCCCTGTCCGGACGAAGCTTATCGGCGTAGGAAGGCAACGGAAGGCCCGCCGAGGAAGGGGGTCCCTGGGCTACGCGAGGAAGGACCTGCGCAGCGGAGGGAAGGCCCTGAGCACCCAATGTCATCGCAGCCTTCGAGGCACGGGAATGCACCAGAGTCTTATTGGATGGGTCGGTGAGGATGTGTTGTGCCACACCCAGGGTGGTATAGCAGGGGGCAGAAACTCCTTGCGGCAAAGGAGGAGATTGGATAGCGCCTTGCGCCAATGAAGATATGGATGATCCTTGTGCCCTGGGATATTTGTGGGTCGCTTTCAGACCGATAGGCGCAACCAGTAGATGAATCTGTTGTCCATCGGGCATAGGTTGGTTATGGTAGGGAATTTGCCTCAAATTGTGCTCTATATCTTACGCATAGTTCAGCATAGGCTGAGATACATAATAGGGATCGACGTCCAGCATATACTGGGACACGCCAGAGATAGTAAGAAAAGGATCTCCTGATAAGCCCCTGCTGGGGGGTCCTGGGGTGTGCCAAGCCGTAGAGGCCCAGGTTGCGCCAACAAAGGCAGCACAGATGGCGCCAAACCTGTTTGCGCCATAGGAGGCATCACTGGTTATACCAACAAAGGTAGCATAGATGGCGCCAAACCAGCGCCCAGCCGCGGGGACCCGAGTTGTGCCAACAAAGTCCGAGAAGGAAGCACCAATCCCGAATGCGCCAAAGCAGGCTGGGCAGGTTGTGCCAACAGCGCCTGAGGTGGAAGCGCAGGTTGTGCAGAGCCCTGGGAAGCGTCCAGCCACGGGGACCCGAAAAGCTTAGGGTGTACGAGATCCGCTAGCGCCTGAGCTGGGTGGCTAGGTTGCGCCAAAAAAGCTATAGGTGGCATCTCAGGTTGCGCGGCAACATAGGTTGCTCCAACCACATCAGAGGATTTCGAATTCAAAAACCTGGAAGGAAATACGGGATTCGAATTCGAATTGGGGGGAGGTGAGAGGGAAAGATGGGAAGGGAGGTGGAGGAGGGAGGAGTCATCGACGGACCTGAGGCCACATCCGGCAGCGTCGGAGAGAAGCATGATGTCGGTCATCTCCCTGAGGTCGTCGTGGCCCGGCACATGGCCGGAGAGGGGGTGGGATCCCCAAAGCTCGACGATGGCCAGCTGGTCGGGGGACCAAGCCAAGGTCGGGCGGAGGCGAAGAGCACCGTCATAGGGTTCGCCGGAGACAGGAATCCCGGCCATGGGACAGCAGGGAAACGCGACATGATTGCAAGGGAGATACAACACGACGGAGAAGTCGTCGGGAAGCCGCACGGTGGGCGCAAAGGAGCCGCAGGGACTGACCTAACCTTCGGAGGAGACCACCCGCTGGGGGGTGTTCGACAGCGACCAGCCTGAGATCTCCGGAAGAGGGACGCGTAGGAGAGGGTCAACACTTTCTAATTGTGTGTATGTGTGTGTGTGTATATATATATATATATATATATATATATATATATATATATATATATATATATATATATATATATATATAAATATGTGTGGAGGGTGTTAGAGTGTAAAGGGAGGAGGAGAAAGATGTATGCATGTATGCATGTATGTATGTATATACAAAAAAAAATATATATGTATGTATGTATGTATATATGTATGTATGTATGTAAGTATTATGTGTGTGTGTGTGTGTGTGTGTGTGTGTGTGAGTGTGTGTGTGTGTGTGTGTGTGTGTGTGTGTGTGTGTGTGTGTGTGTGTGTTAGGGAGTGAGGAGGGAAGGGAAGAAGAATGTGTGTATGTGTGTGTGTGTATGTATGTAAGTATATAAGTGTGAGTGTATGTGTGTGTGTGTGTGTCTGTGTGTGTGTGTGTGTGTGGGTATATATATATATATATATATATATATATATATATATATATATATATATATATATATATATATATATAAGTGTATACATATGTGTGTTAGAGAGTGAGGAGGGAAGGGAAGAAGAATGTGCGTGTGTAGTGAAGAGAGGGGAGAAGGGGCTGCTGCTTATGGCAGCAGCAGCAAGTAGCAGTACCAGCAGCTGCTTTTCAGTAGCTTTTGGGGCTGCTGTGAGCAGCCCCATTACCCCATCTTAACCCCTATTTTAACCCCCCTTTTAACGCCTTATTTTGCCCCCTTAAACCCTATATATATATATATATATATATATATATATATATATATATATATATATATATATATATATATATATATGTATGTATATTTGTGTGTGTGAGTGTTTATATATGAGTGTTTATGAGTGGGATATGTTAGATGTTAGTTGAAGTTAAGGTATGTTAGAATACCTTAGAGAGAGTGAGATATCTTAGATATCTTAGCTTGGGTTAGTTAGCTTGAGATTTAGATATGTTAGATAGATGGATAGATGATAGAAATTAGATGTTAGAAGTGTGATATCTTAGGATACTAGGAAATGGGTATCTTAGGATACTAAGGCTAGTATCTCAAGGTAATGAGATATTACCTTGGTGAGGGTAAGATAAGGTATCAAGATACCAATGTTTAGTATCAAGATACAATGGTAAGGTATTAGGATACCATGTTAAGGTAGAGGAGTGCCTAGAAACTAAGGTAGAGAGTTAGTTTAGGGTTTACCTTAAGGTATTGAGGTAATACCTAGGTAATGGTTTACCTAGCTATGGTAAGGGTTACCTTAGGCTAAGGTATTAGTGCTAAACCAAGATATTGGTATCGAGATACCATTAGAGCCAAGATATGTGGTATCTTGGTAGGTAAATGCTAGGAATAGGATACCTAGGCTAGAATTGACCCCGTTTGACCATAGTTGACTGTTTTAACTCAAAGTCAAGTCAACATTAGACCTAAAATTGACTAAAACTTGACCAGAGTTGACCAGTTGACCAAAAGTCAACTGTGAGTCAACCATTAGCTTGAGTTGACCTAGATTGGACTAGGAGTTGATTAGTTGACCAAAAGTCAACTATAAGTCAACTTTTGATCTAGTTTGACTTGATTTGACTTGGTTTGACTTCCTTTGACCTAGTTTGACTTGATTTGACTTTCTTTGACCTTGTTTGACTTAGTTTGACCTAGTTTGACTTTACTTGACCTAGTTTGACTTAGTTTGACCTAGATTGTATAGCATACACTAGGATATCATGGCATATATTGTTAAACCCTAAAGTAACTCTTGTATAATTTATCTTTGTCTGTGACTACCCTCTGAGCCTCGATTCTTATTTACTGCTCAGAACCACAAGCGAGTACATTCTCTGATAGTTTTTATTGTCTTGATATATGCTATATCCGATTCAGTTGTAGTATTTTACTTGATTTCCGATACGATGGTACACGGACTAGTATACGTTGGATCTCGTCATGAGATGTTATTTCTGGTTTACCTGGTATATGAGTACATTGTTCAATCTTGTTTCCTGTACTAGTATAGATACCGATTTGGAAGTAGGCTGGCCCCCTGCTCTTTAAATCCCGTGTTATAACATGTCATGGTTGGATCTATTATACTACTCGGGGATGGGGAGTTATTAGAGGTTATGTGATCATACCCTACTGGTTACTACTTGCATCATAGCTTTACCCTCGCCTTACGTAGGATAAATCCTAACCTGATACTACTTGTACTATAGCTTTCCATTTTGGCCGGCCTGATCTCCAGGTTTACATGTACTTATTCTTGTACCATAGCCGGTCAAATGGAAGAGCCTGATCGTGACCCAAGCCGATCACATAATGCTCTAATATCTCAAGGCACCGTTTATGTTTGCATTATAGATCAGATGTTTCAGAACTGTTCTACATTCCAGTATTTTATACCCTGACATGATATCCAGTTTTATATATTATGTTTATATTCTAGTCATGATATTTCATCTTGTATTTCATTATAACTCTCTCTTATAGAATTTGTCAATTCACATGGAACTATTGTTACCGTTTGTACTTTCTCATATCCTGACAGGATAACTTCGTTGTATTTTCAGAGGATTCAGATACAGACTGCCCGACCTTCTACGGGTTTGGCATAGACGCAGTTTACCACTTGGATTCAGTGGAGCCGGTGCCTTTAGAGGACGCACCACTGGTAGGGATCTTAGACTAGTAGGTTTGACTGGACTGCGTTCCATCTTATTATTTTGGGTTGTAGTATATATATTTTTTTGGGGATTGTATAATGTTTTAAACTCTGAGCTTCTGGTTGTGACTCTGTGACTTGCATCTATTTCCAGCTTTCCTATTTCCATCATATCTTTATCTTTCGTGCGTATCTTTCTTATTTTTATGTGATTGAGTTATATATATATATATATATATATATATATATAAATATATATATATATATATATATTCTTTCGTGCAGAGATGACAGGTACATATATATTGTTGATGTTAGATTTTATAGACGACCTATACAGTGTTCTATCGTCGATACTGCAGCGTAGGCTGGACATACCCACGTGCTCGTACCCCTAAACAGGGTGCGGGTGGTGACAGTTGTAAAGCTCTGATTTGAAAGTGAAAAGCTCTTTGAGAACACTTGAATAAATAGAGAAGAGAAGAGATAATTGAGTGTATAGAATAAAGAATTATCCTCTATTTATAGTGTTTTCTTGGACAGAACTCGGGCAGAGTTCGGTAGCCCAATGTTCAAAAATTTGAACGTTTGGAGCCTGTTATTCAGGATGACATGATCCCTTGGGAACTGGGTCAAGGGGGACCAATTTTGGTCCTTGTATGGGCAGAACTCTGTTTGAATGTAGCAGCATAATAGTAGTCGTTCAGCATTAGTACCGTACCTGTATATTATTTGTGCTTATCGAATGGTAATTTTTATCGGTTATGAAAATCAGGTGTGACCAGACCAATGGGCCAACAATAGACCCATCACATTCTAACCCCAATCTCTGGGCTTCATCATCGTCAAGGTATGGGCACATGGTGGCATCATCTTCTGACTCCAGTGGGTGGCTACCCCCAGCCACTGTGGTAGCCTACTCATGTGAAGGGCTACCCCCAGCTTGGCGATCAGCGTCCGAGAAATTGTGTGAGCCCCCTAGATTTTTAGAGTTATTTTTTTATTTTATTTAATATAGTTATTAATAGATATTTTTTTATTATTATTTTTTATCATTAAATATTATTTTTCATAGCTTTGAATTTTGGAGCACAAGAAATGCCAAACTCTAGAAACTTTCTTCATAAGTTTTGACCGAGACAAGTTTATCTTCGATTTGGTATATCATATCCCACTCAAAAATGTCTTTTTGTATTCTATTTGCTTCGTACAACTTCGGGGTCAATTTAGGCCAAGAAGTTATCTACCGCAAAACTTGTCGTATTTTCCAATTCGATTTCGGAACTCAACATCGGTCCAACCCAATATACAATTTTGATCTATTTTGAGTCTAATTCACACATGCCAACGGTGTCCCACTCAATTGGGTTCCTATGTGCTATTTATTTTTAAGTGGCACACAAGTCAAAACTATAGGCTTATTGGACTCAAAACAATCATAAAAATTCCACCGATCCAAAACTAGTCCAACTAGGGACCCATGGAGCCTATTCTATGGTACCCTCACCTATTAGGTATTTTTTTAGATTGATTTAAATGAATTAATGTATAGCCACATTAATTCAAATCTATTTTTAAACAACTCCAAAACTAATTTCCTAATTTGGACTTTATTTAAATCTCTTTTGACATATCCTATTGCATCTTTTGATATTGCATCTTTTGATTTAATTATCAAATCTCCTCCAAATCTCTTCAAACCAAAACCCAGTAAATCCTAACCCTTAAAACTTTGATTATCTATATTTTAAACATCTTTTTTTTTCCCTTGTTCTCCTCTTTCTCCAGAAACCCGAGAGCTTCCTCTCCCACAGAACCGTGCGCATACTTCTACTTCCCGAATAGATTTCCCATCAAAACCGATCCCTTCCACTCTTCCACCTCATCTACATCAATCCAAAAACCTCTCCCCTTCACTCCAGCAAGCCATGAGTCGGCCACAACACTTTCGAAGGCCGACACAAGGCTCTGAAGCGGCATAAACCGAATTGATCAAATCTGTGAAACACAACAAGTACGCCAGTTTTGCAAACATGTTTTCTCAACTTCTAGAGATCGAAACTTTTTGAAAACAAAAATATTGGATTACCATATGTGTCTACTACCTTCATATAAAATTTGATATCGAAATTCTTTCAAGATTTTTCGGGGGACACGTTTTACCAAAGTGTCTAGAATTGACATTATTTAGTATACGTAGGTTTTGATCTAGTTAGAATAACTTTTACCATTGAAATAATATATGAAACGATCATAATTCGATTATCTACAATCCCTTTTCAATTACTTTTTCATTTTTTTTTTGTTCTAATGCTTGAATCTTCACATCTTTGAAGAACAAATTCTGCCGTAACACGAATCATCGAAATTACCATCTTGTGAGCCCCAAAATATTTTGTGTGCATCCATGGCTATATATCATTGATCCTCTATATATGATTATGAAAATTTGATAATTTAAATAATTGTTTACTATTTAATTCAGAATCTAGATTTTCTATTTTTATGGTTAAAAAGGTTTTAAAAGTGTCGATAAGTTGTTATTTGTAATACTAGTTAGTAGCGATATATATTGTTAGGTTATTTTCTTAGAAAAATATATATGGTAAATTTTCCCATAATTATATACATAATTGTCACTCCCGTTTTCCGTTATACGTATTTTTCAGTATGCGTGTACGGATTTCTGACTTGTCAGGTGACCTGTATATTGACTTGTCTTGCTTATACCTTGTCTTGGTTTATTCTTGCCTTTGGATAGGTTCACCTTGGTTCAACTTGGCTTGGCATGGTTTGGTTTGGATTGGGTTGAGATGAGAGGGTTGATATAAAAACCAACTCCTCTCTCTCTCTCCTCCATTATTACCATTTACTTCTTTATCTTCTTCTTCATTTACTCCTCCACCAAACCCTAGGCAAGTACAACTTGCTTCATAATTGATCTCAAACTTTATTGTTCCATTGTCTTCCCAGCTTGATTCTAAGCATCTTTAGAACTTAGAATTTTTGGTTTTAATGTCTATATTTTTGTAGATCAAAGTTTGTAGTTTTTTTTAATTTTTCTTGGTTTTGATCTCTTAAACTTTATTATTTTCGAAATATAAGGGTTCCATGTTGTGGAGAATTTTATTCTACCCAATTTTAGCTTTTGAACTGCTTGATTTTGACTTATTTTGAAGAAGTTATGACATTTTTGGTGTTCATGGGTTCCCGTACATCTTCGGTGTTATTGGGACGATGAACAGTGCTGCGTGCGCGATTCATTTTCTGCACGCCTACCCACCATGCTCTCGTGCCCCGTGCGCCACGCATCCGCATCCTCGCACGAATAGTTTGCCACGCGCCTGCGCACCGTGCTCTCACGCCCCACGTGCCGTACATCCGTGTGCTGCATGTTTCGAGCGCCGCACGCCTATGCGAATCGTTTGTCGTGCATCTGCGTGCCATGCATCCGTGCGTTGTGCGTTTCACGACAGCGTACCTGCGCGATTCATTTGTCGCACGCCTGCGCGTCGTGCACTCTTGCTTCGTACGTCCTGCATCCGCGTGCTGTGCATTTTGCGGCCGCACGCCTGTGCAATTCGTTTGCGTGTGCTTGCGCGTCGTTCTCTTGCTCCCCGCGTGCCATGGCCAGTTTTGTCCACGCGTGCACGAATGACTATTTTTGCCGATTTAAGCTGTTTTGTAGCTCAAATCTTGAAAAACTCAAAACATAAAATTTATATATCTTCGTCTTGGCTTCAAGAACCTTCATGTCTCACTTAAATTGGAGTTCATATGTAACTGATAGTTTCAAATCACCCATGAATGTCTTTGATCTTCTTTGTATGTTTTATGTACTTGGCCTAAATTGCGATAACCCGACTTGACCACTTGAACTTGATAATATGATCTCGTCTTGATAATCTTGATAGTAGCCCATCGAGACGCACTCCTGACAAGTACTCCTAACAAGTGACAAGTAAACCTGACATAACATGTGTAATCTTAATCGTTGTTGCAATAGCCAATCCTGACTTGCTAAGTGTTGTTAGGGTTATATACTAAAAGCATCACTTTTGTAGTAACCTTATTTCCTTAAATTTTGAATGAGAATCATATGGGCAAATGTTTGCATATTGTATTTGTTGCAAGTGTTAATACAAATGTCTGATATTCTATATTGTAGATAATATGGTGTGTGGTGTCACGCAGAAGATCATATTATCAGTTCCGTATGGAGTATATAAATAGTTCACAACCCATATGGACTTGGACAATCTATTGGAAAGGTTGTAGTGTAATCTGGTATTAGTCTATCTTGACTATAGGTTTACACTAGTACACTTTGTGCGTATTGAACATGACCACTTGAGGTTGTTCTCTTTGTACTGACTACATAAGAGAACAAACACCTCTGTTATTATGGATGCTTGTGCTCTTAATCCGGATATAATAACAGACATGTATATCTAGTGTGCATTACTTTGACTCATAAAAGAATGAGATTCATTATGGATCAACAACCTCTATGAATTGGGTAATAACATTGTATGTACGATGGGCTGTTGATTATAAATGGAATCTATGTCCCGATACATCGTGTTGATGATGTCCCCTTAAGGAGCTCATAAGGATTGTCATGTAAGCCCTGCAGATGGATTATATCCGACATGGCAAATAAAGTTGAGCGGTACTACTTAAGGATAAAAGACGTCGAATCAATATAGTTGTGAGTAACTTAATTTGATCGACGGACATACGATATCTTAACATGGGGAGCCAAACGAGCATATAATAAAAGGAGCCCACAAACATAATTTGGGATTAGGGAGGTAGTACAACAATAGCTCATTAGTGGACCGAGCTATTATTAATGGGCCTGGATTGTGTGTTCGGGCTGAACACGGGATATCCAGATCCGTTAGGAGGCCTAACCCTAATTTCTCCTCATAGTCCCTGTCATAGCCTATATATATCCTCTATTCTCTGGCCGCCAGATTACTGATCAGAAATCTGAAACTTTCTCCAAATTCGTGATTCACGTAAGGAGAGAAAGAGAGGGCTGCAAAGGAGAAAAAAAGGTTGGGAGATCATCGCCCACACGACGTCCAACTCGAGGAAGGAATACGTGCAAAAGATCTTGGGGTCATCCGCTCGAGATTGCCAGGAATTACTTGTCTCCTTTCCGTCGCAGGTATAATTCGCGAACCCTAGTTTCCGCCTATGAAGGGTTAGAACACGTATTAGATCTGTTTAACTTTCTATCGATCAATACGCACACCAAAGGAAGGGTCCTGGAAATCTCCAGTTCCATCAACTGGTATCAGAGCCACTTTGGATCTACGTATTGATTGATACGTCCATGTTGTCCAATAAAACCTGCACTGTATAATAGTCGTTAGATGTAGATCTGTTCTAACTCGATTTTGCAGGCATCTTAGATCCAACTATTATGGTCCAATGCATATTTTTGATTGTGTTGTTTAAACCACGGACATGTCATGGATGTTGTCGTTGATGTGGATGTAATTAAAATCACGAGGGTTGATCGTGCTTATTATTTTAATTTTTCAATCTAGATTATGTGTGAACTCCTTCGGGAGGCATAGGATTGATGTAGTTTTAATTATTTTTTATCAATCGTGATGACGGTGGTGGCTGTTTCTGACGCCGGACAAGATGCTGGTTTTAAGCAGTCCAGAGACAGACAGATGATTTTCGATGAAGGAATCGACAGCCAAAACCTATAAAAAAATCGGGACACTGCCCCGAACCCCGCGACCTGACCGGGCAGGTCGAACTCCGAATAGATCTGTGCAGCGGCAGATTTTGGATTCGGATAGTTGAGGACGGAGCAGCAAAGATGACCATAATAGTTGGATATTTTCTCTTATTTTTGTCATTTTGCTTTTTCTGATTATACATGTTTATTATTGTGTGGTTATTTTTTTTTTAAAAACCAAGCCTACATTAATAATGGACAACATGGACATAATATCAACTAGTACAAAAACCCTCATTGTTAAATAACTATATCGGATGAGTATAATTATGGATCACCAGTACAAACTTTCTTAGGGATAATTGTAGAAAGTTACCTAGTATGTGTTCACTTCTCCATCTGAAGGAACTCATTACAAGGTAATGGACTTAGTATTAAGTAATGGTATACACTTAGATACAAATAATGGTATCCTCCCCATCGGAGTCACTGCTATTATTTGTATGACCAGAGCAAGACCAGCATATTAATTTTAATTATCATAAAGTTATGTTGGCATGATAGTAAAATTAATAAGAAAAACCTACTTGAACAAAGTTGAATTTTTATACGTCCATACTATCGTGGCATGCTAAATTCATGGTGTTCAAGGTATTGGTGAATTTCTAATTATTATTTTGAGGGAATCAATATTTAGTTAATTCAAAAAGTTTTTTTGTCCTACATAATTTTATTTATGTGATTCACAGGATTTCAAAAAAAAATGGGTTCTTTCAGTCTACATATGGTGATTCTTAAAGAAAACAAACTTACTGGACCTAATTATATTGACTGGAAACATAATTTGGATATTGTTCTGACTGCTGAGGAGTACAAATATGTACTTATTGAGGAATGCCCACCTAAGCCTGATGCTAACTCTGATGAAGAGGTCAAAGAGGCTTATAAGAAGTGGAAAAAGGCAGATAAGATGGCACGGTGTTACATTCTGGCATCTATGTCAAATGTACTGCAACATCAGCATCAGGCTATAGCCAGTACTTATGATATGATGTATAACCTCAAGGAACTCTTCGGACATCAGAGTAGAGCAGCTAGACAGTTTGCTATAAAATATTTGATGAATATAAAAATGGCTGAGGGTACACCAGTAAGGGATCATGTTCTCAAGATGATGGGTCATCTGAATGAGATGGAGATCCTTGGAGATAAAATCGATGGGGAATCCCAGGTCGATATCATTCTCGGGACTCTGCCTAAAAGTTTTAACAATTTCTGCCTTAATTACAACATGAACAAAAGGTTGTATAGTTTGGCAGAACTTGCAAAAGAGCTACAGGATGCTGAATCTCTCTTTAGGCAGAGTGGTCATGTTTTTTTGTTTCTGAAAAGGCTTCTACTTCTAAGCCAAAAGGCGGTAAGAAGAAGAATTACATTCAGAAATAGGCAAACTCAGCAAAGAAGGGCATGGGACCTCAAGGCGCGGTGAAAAAGTCGAAAGATAAATGTTTCAAGTACAAAGGGTCAGGACATTGGAAGACTGATTGTCCACTTCTCAAATAAAGGAACAAAGAAGGTATATCTCATTTACTAGTAGTTGAAACATGTTTAGCGGTGTTATCTACCGGCACCTGGTGTGTAGATACAGGAGCCACTAATCATGTCTGCAATACATTGCAGGGGTTCCAGGAAACCAGATGGCTCAGTGATGGAGAGATATGCTTGTTCATGGGTGATGCTACAAAGTATCGGTCATTGCATTAGGAGATGTTACTTTATCTTTTGGTAGAAATAAGTCTTTGACATTGAGAGATTGTCTTTATGCACCTTCACTTAGAAGGAATTTAGTTTCTGTTTCTATGTTAGTTAAGGATGGATATTCAGTTTATTTTAATGACAATATTGTTATTAGAAAGAATAAAAAATTTATCTGTTCTGGTGCATTGGTTGATAATCTGTATGTCATTAATCCTATTTCACCCACAATGCAACTTATGGAAATGAATAATATGTCATCTAACTTAAATAAGAGAAAAGAACCTTCTTGTATGAACCAAACATATCTTTGGCACTTGCGATTGGGGCATATTAACCTAAGAAGGATTCAAAGACTGGTTGAAGATGGACCTTTGAGTTCATTGGAAGTGGAGGCACTACCAGTCTGTGAATCCTGCTTGGAAGGTAAAATGACCAAAAGGCCTTTTACGGCGAAGGGGTATAGGGCCAAAGATGTATTGAAATTGGTTCATTCTGATTTGTGTGGACCCATGACTATCCAAGCTAGAGATGGCTTTGAATATTTTGTCACATTTATTGACGATTATTCAAGGTATCGATACATTTATTTGATGCACCGTAAGTCTGAGTGCTTTGAGAAATTCAAAGAGTACAAGGCTGAAATGGAGAAACGTCATAGAAAATGTATCAAGTCATTACGATCAGATCGTGGTGGCAAGTACCTATTTGGAGAGTTTAGGGATTATTTATCAGAGGATGGGATTGCATCCCAATTGACTGCACCTGGAATGCCCCAGCAGAATGGTATAGCCGAAAGAAGGAATAGAACTCTTATGGAGATGGTTAGATCAATGATGAGTTATTCGGATTTTCCAGATTCGTTTTGGGGATATGCCTTAGAGACTGCATCTTATATTTTGAACTTGGTTTCTTCTAAGTCAGTACCTCTTACTCCCACAGAGCTGTAGATTGGGCGTAAGCCTAGTCTGAAACATGTTCGTATTTGGGGTAGTCCAGCACATGTGCTGAATGGGAAAGCAGATAAGTTGGAATCTCGTACAGAAGTACGCTTGTTTGTAGGCTATCCAAGAGGAACGAAAAGAGGTTTATTTTATAGTCCTAAGGATCAGAAGGTCATTGTTAGCACCAATGCCCGATTCTTAGAGGAAGACTATGTGATGACCCATAAATCCACAAGTAGAGTTGTTCTAGAAGAACTGAGACGTGAGACACCAAGTACTTCAGTACCAACAGTACAAGAGGATGAAGCACAAATAACTGCACAACGTGTCACAAATATTACACCACAACTGATAGTGCCTCGTCGTAGTGGGAGGGTTGTGATACAACCTGATAGATATATGTTCTTGGGAGAGTCGTCAGACTTCGTCCCTGAGGAACAAGATTATGATCCCTGTACCTACAATGAAGCACTCCAAGATAAAGATGCAGAATCTTGGCAAAAAGTAATGATATCTGAAATAGAATCTATGGATTCTAATCAGGTCTGGGAGCTTATAGAACCACCCGTTGGTGTAAAAGCCATTGGATGCAAGTGGGTCTATAAGAGAAAAAAAGGATCAGACGGTAAGGTTGAAACCTTTAAAGCTCGGCTTATAGCAAAAAAAATTACTCAAAGAGAGGGTATCGATTATGAGGAAACCTTTTCTCCTGTAGCCATGCTTAAGTCTATCCGGATTCGTTTATCTATTGCAGCTCATCTCGATTATGAGATTTGGCAAATGGATGTCAAGACAGCTTTCCTTAATGGAAGTCTTGAGGAAGACATCTATATGAAGCAACCAGACGGATTCATTGAAAAGGACCAAGAGCATCTTGTTTGTAAGCTCAAGAAGTCCCTTTATGGACTTAAGCAAGCTTCCAGATCTTGAAACATATGTTTTGATTAGGTGATAAAATCCTATGGATTTGATCAATGTCAGGATGAATCATGTGTATACAGAAAGTGTGACGAAAACGTGGTGGTGCTCCTAGTACTTTATGTGGATGACATCTTGCTCATTGGAAACAATGTGAAGGTATTATCTGATGTAAGGGTATGGTTATCCAAACAGTTTGATATGAAGGACTTGGGAGAAGTAGGTCACATCCTTGGGATCAAAGTTCTATGAGATTGCAAAAAAGGGATGTTGGGCTTATCCCAAGCTTCCTATATCGATACTGTACTAACTCATTTTAGTATGCAAAATTCTAAGAAAGGTTTCTTACCTTTTAGACATGGAATTGTTCTATCAAAGGAGCAGTGTCCGAGGACACCTAAAGAGATAGAGAACATGAAGGCAGTTCCTTATGCTTCAGCAGTAGGAAGCTTAATGTATGCAATGCTATGTATGAGACCAGATATTTGTTTTGTCGTAGGCATGATCAGCAGATATCAGTCTAATCCAGGACAAGAGCACTGGACTGCCGTAGAGCATATTTTGAAGTACCTGAAAAGGACTAAAGAGTATATGCTAGTTTAACAGGCAGATAGTTTAGTTCCCTTGGGGTATACAGACTCAGATTTTCAGTCAGATAGGGATTCCAGAAAATCTACCTCAGGTTATGTGTTTACTTTGGGAGGTGGAGCCATTGTGTGGAGGAGTGTCAAGCAAAAATGTATTGTTGATTCTACCATGGAAGTCGAGTATGTGGCAGCCTCTGAGGCAGCAAAAGAAGCGGTTTGGCTCAGAAATTTTTTGTTGGACTTGGATGTGGTACCTAGTTTGCCTAAGTCTATTACACTTTGTAATGCCTGTGGTCCGTATTACGTATTTCTGGAATACGTGTACGTATTTTATTCTGTATTGCATGATTTTCTTGCTTAATTCCTTTTTGGCTTGGCTTGGCTTCGTTATTGCCTTGGGTTGGTTCGGCCTGGCTTGGTTTTGCTTGGGTTCATGATGAACCCTTGGATGAACCCCCTACCTACCACCACCATTTATATTTATTAGCCCATTCTTTTCTCTCTCTTCATTAATCTCATCTTCTTCTTCCTCATTACTCCTTACCTACCAGAGAGAGAAGAGAGAGGTCTAGGCAAGTGCAACTTGCTTCATGGAGGAACTCTGATTTTATTGCTCCATTCTATTCTTTACTACATTCTAAAACACTTTAGTATTTGACTTTTCTCATTTTCATGGCTGGATTCTTGTAGATCTAAGTCTATTTCATTTTCAGATTTCTTGGGTTTTGATCTATTTAATCCTGCTATTTCTGAGTTTTGATGGTTCCATGTTGTAGAGAATCTCGTTCTACCCCATTTTGACCTATGGAAGTTCGGATTTGGGCTCCAGATGAAGATTTTATGGAGCTTGGAAGCTTGGGTTCATGGTGTTCTTCTTCTCTGAAATTTGGGAAAGAAGAACAGTGCTTGACTTGACCGCATGACAATTCATGCGGCAAGTGATTTAGCCGTATGACACTTTCAGCCGCAGGGACTGAGTCTCATTCTTAAACCGCATGAGGCCCTTGCTTCCCAGCCGCATAAGTCTGCCTTCATCCTTGGCCGCATGAATATGAAGTGAACCTAACCGCATGAGTCCTCAGTTCCTTCTTGCCGCATGGAGTCCCACTTGCCTTCAGCCGCATATGCGCCTATCTCCTTTCAGCCGCATGAACTCTAGTACTTGCGGACCGCATAGGCTTGGTTCCCCGCTAGCCGCATGTGCCCCTACCCCGAGAGCCGCATGAGTCCAATTCATCCTGGCCGCATGGAGCCTTCCTTCCTGCTTGCCGCATGGGAGCTAGTCATACTCCCAACCGCATAGGTTCCTGCCCCTTCAGCCGCATATGTACCTTTCACTCTCAGCCGTATAAGCAGCCATGTTGACTTAGCCGCATGGGCTCCTATAGACCGCATGCGCCTCCTTCTATACCCAGTCGCATGAACTCCACACTTCCGCTGGCCGCATGAGGCCCAACGTCTTGGAGCCGCATGCGCCCTTGCACTTCCAGCTGCATGCGCCCCCTTGTCTTGGCCGCATGTGATTCAGTGACCCTGGCCGCATGCACCCTCCTAATTGGGCCGCATGATTCTACCCTTTCCTGACCGCATATGCTTTAGCCGCATGGCTCTTCTATAGCCCTGAGTATTGATATTTTATTAGATATTTTACGTCCATTTTATATCCTTACACCTTTTGTCGTGAACTTGATAATCATGGATTTGTTTAATATATATGGAATGATACCTGACATGACCTGATAGTGACCCGTAGTGGTGCACTCTTGACAAGAAAACCTGACATGACATGATAGTGGCCCGCCGTGGCGCACTCCTGACAAGTACACTTGACATGATAACCTGACATGATATATCTTGAGAAGCTGTTGCGACGGCTACCTGACATGACATGACCTGTATAAATTACCTGGACACCGTGGGTGATTGTGCTTGTACAAATAATCCAGTCCTGTCTTGCATCATGTCTAGGAGGGGACTCCTGAGTACCACGGTCAGGAGTACCTACTAAAATGGACTAAGGCTAATAACTAGATTAATACAGTAGTCATGAAGAGATCTCCCAGCTACAGGCAATCCCGTTACCTGGGCGCGCCTGGGATCTGTAGCCTGCCGTCGAGTAGGGCACATTTCCAGCACACTGTCATGTATTGCACCTTTCAAGCCACTTAAGGGTACATGCGTTTCCTAGACGATGTACCCACCTGAATTCAACCCTAATCTTTCGACCTGGGTAACCTGGATGGTCTGCAGGGCTTGTGGCTGTGGAATAATCTCACTGCATTTTGCTAGTAATTAGGCCTGTGATAACCCTAGTTAGTTAAAGTATCAAGCCGTAATTCTTGCTTGGCCGTGAATGATTGGATGGAGTTTAACCAGTCTAGTCTTGTCATGATCCTGTTCCAGACTGCTATATGACATGAATGCCTGTATTTATTTTACCGATAAATGGTGAGAATTCCAAGTTCTGTTCAGACGAAGGGTTACAACCCCGGTCCTTGTTTGGTTTACGGGTTGTAACCTGGTTATCTGAATAGTTCCATGGTTATCTCGTCGTATATCATCCTGATGTATTTTCTTTATTTCCAGATTTTACTTTTATTTATATCTTGTGCTGATTGCTGGTTTTAGTTCCTAAGTGAAGCTTCCTTTGTGGCACTTGCTCTTTCTGGGGTCTGACCCAGCTGGTTTTGTATGGCCAGATTTCGGAGCAGCTCCAGAGGATCCACCGCTTTTTTTCCAGCCCGATGGTGAACACCAGACGTAACCCGGGCAACGAGTGGGTTTATTTTTGCTCTCTCACTTTATTGTAAAAATATTCTTTTGAGGCGTTTAGCCGACGAGCACCTGTTTAGCTCGATTGTATTTACTTACTGTCTGCCTAAGGGCTGTAACATGATTGACAGATCCTAGGGTTGATCATGTATGACTAAACTCTTGCTAGTCCTCACATTTTGTAACGACTAGCTTCATGATCAGCTGAATATGTAATATTTGGGATGCCTTATTATTGTATATTTAATGATCATACATCTTGTAACATTTACTTACTTGCTGGTGATTGAGACACTAGGCTTGTTCATGACCATAGGAGACTGTTGGCTTGTAGTAAACCCTCATGTATCTAGACAGCCGTGACCGTATAGCGAGATGGAATCCATTTCAATATACGTAGCTGGCTATGTCTGCCCCCGCTCTCCAGTATTCTGGTTCTGGGGCGTGACATGGTTTAAGTGGTGGCCCATGCAGGTCTTGTAAATCAAGATATGTGAGGGTTTACCGAATAGATGTCTCAATCAGTATTCGTCCTTGATCTCTGCTCGTATCTTCTGAATCCCTGGATTCTTGTCCTGATCATATGCTTGTATCGTTGATCTGTCCTGGTCCTTCCTTATTGTTCCCTATGTCGTCTTCTTCAGCGGCATTGTTCGTGGTCCTACCGACCAGCAAGGCGGAGCACCTCCCGCGGACCAGCAGCAACCCGGAGATCAAGTCCAGCACTCCGGAGTAGCCTCCAGAGTCGAGCCAATTGGAGAAGAGCCCCCAGTTCAGCCAGTTCAGCCTGCCGAACCTGATGATGGCACATTAGTAGGACTCGTCAGGACCTTGATAGCTTCTCAAGATCGTCGTGGAGATGCCTTGCAACAGGCAGTGACGGATGCTTTGACCAGAGGAGGTCATCAGGGTAACAGCGCGGCCAACAGCTTCAAGCGCTTAAACCCTCCATTCTTTGACGGTAGTGAAGATGCTATTGCGGCAGATGCATGGCTTCAGGACACAGAAGTGATTCTCGAGGCAGCCAGGACTCCAAAGAACGAGAAGGTGGCCGTTGTGCGCCTGCAGTTGTTAGATCTTGCCCGCAGTTGGTGGGCAGCTCAGGCCGTGTCCACTATAGTCGAGAGGATCCAGATGGCGCAGTGGTAAGCGTCTTTGTGTACCCAGTGGAGATATCAGGCAGGAGATCATGTCAGAGGCACACAGTTCTCAGTATTCCATCCATCCTGGCAGTACGAAGATGTACCGAGATATCTGTCAGCACTTCTGGTGGAATGGCATGAAGCGGGAGATAGCTCGATTTGTCTCTCGGTGTTTGGTTTGCCAACAAGTTAAAGCCGAACATCAGAGATCGGCTGGACTTCTTCAGCCCTTGCCGATTCCAGAATGGAAGTGGGAGCATGTGACCATGGATTTTGTGACTGGATTACCTAGATCCCCAGCTGGCAGAGATGCTATCCGGGTTATAGTTGATCGGCGCACGAAGGTAGCTCACTTTCTCCCATTCAGAGTTGGTCAGTCGACGGCTCAGCTAGCGGAGATGTACCTTAGGCATATTGTCAGATTGTACGGTGTGCCAGTCAGTATCACCTCGGACCGAGATTCCAGATTTATGTCGCACTTTTGGCGTAGCCTGCAGGAGAGTTTGGAAACTCGTCTCCAGTTCAGTTCAGCGTATCATCCGCAGACAGATGGTCAGTCGGAGCGTACGATCCAGACTCTTGAAGACATGTTGCGATCTTGCATACTTGACTTCGGTGGTTCATGGGAAGATCACTTGCACCTGGTGGAATTCTCGTATAACAACAGTTTCCAGGCCAGTATCCAGATGGCACCGTTCGAGGCACTGTATGGTAGGAAGTACAGATCCCCGCTAGCCTGGGATGATGTTAGAGAGAGACAAATGCTCGGTCCAAAAATGATCGCTCAGACAGTTGAAGTGGTCAGAAGAGTTCGAGATCATCTTCGAGTTGCCCAAGATCGCCAGCGCCATTGGGCCGATTCTCATCGGCGCCCTCTCGAGTTTTCGGTCGGTGATCATGTATTCCTGAGGATTTTGCCTAACCGTGGCGTCATTCATTTCGGCGTCCAGGGAAAGCTTAGTCCTAGGTATATAGGACCATTTGACATTCTGGAGCGAGTAGGAGATGTGTCCTATCGTCTCGCTCTTTTGCCGTCGCTAAGCGAGGTGCATAACATGTTCCATGTATCCCAATTACGACGGTATATCCCGGACCCGAGCCACATCCTGGATCATTCGGAATTGGTTGTTGGTACCAACCTTTCGTATGAGGAGAGGCCCGTGTCTATATTGGACCGAAGAGAGAAGATCCTCAAGAACAAGACTATCAAGTTAGTCCGAGTTGCTTGGGGTCATCACTCTTTGGGGGAGTCAACGTGGGAGCGTGAGGATGATATCCGATCGCGGTATCCCGACTTGTTTGACTCGTGAGGTATAATGTCTTTCTTATGCCTCATATCTTCGATTCCTTGCTTGCATGATTGATTGTCTGCCTAGTTATAGCTTGCATGTGATTAATGTAGCTTGTCATTGCTCCTCTAGCCTCTTGATTAAATTCCGAGGACGGAATTCTTTTAAGGTGGGTAGAGTTGTAATGCCTGTGGTCCGTATTACGTATTTCTGGAATACGTGTACGTATTTTATTCTGTATTGCATGATTTTCTTGCTTAATTCCTTCTTGGCTTGGCTTGGCTTGGTTATTTCCTTGGGTTGGTTCGGCCTGGCTTGGTTTTGCTTGGGTTCATGATGAACCCTTGGATGAACCCCCTACCTACCACCACCATTTATATTTATTAGCCCATTCTTTTCTCTCTCTTCATTAATCTCATCTTTTTCTTCCTCATTACTCCTTACCTACCAGAGAGAGAAGAGAGAGGTCTAGGCAAGTGCAACTTATTTTATGGAGGAACTCTGATTTTATTGCTCCATTCTATTCTTTACTACATTCTAAAACACTTTAGTATTTGACATTTCTCATTTCCATGGCTGGATTCTTGTAGATCTAAGTCTATTTCATTTTCGGATTTCTTGGGTTTTGATCTATTTAATCCTGCTATTTCTGAGTTTTGATGGTTCCATGTTGTAGAGAATCTCGTTCTACCCCATTTTGACCTATGGAAGTTCGGATTTGGGCTCCAGATGAAAATTTTATGGAGCTTGGAAGCTTGGGTTCATGGTGTTCTTCTTCTCTAAAATTTGGGGAAGAAGAACAGTACTTGACTTGACCGCATGACAATTCATGCGGCAAGTGATTTAGCCGCATGACACTTTCAGCCGCAGGGACTGAGTCTCATTCTTAAACCGCATGAGGCCCTTGCTTCCCAGCCGCATAAGTCTGCCTTCATCCTTGGCCGCATGAATATGAAGTGAACCTAACCGCATGAGTCCTCAGTTCCTTCTTGCCGCATGGAGTCCCACTTGCCTTCAGCCGCATATGCGCCTATCTCCTTTCAGCCGCATGAACTCTAGTACTTGCGGACCGCATAGGCTTGGTTCCCCGCT
Source organism: Iris pallida (assembly GCA_029216955.1). Lineage (NCBI taxonomy): Eukaryota > Viridiplantae > Streptophyta > Magnoliopsida > Asparagales > Iridaceae > Iris > Iris pallida. Next base: position 7,034,659 of record JANAVB010033220.1, read on the forward strand.
AGCCGCATGTGCCCCTACCCCGAGAGCCGCATGAGTCCAATTCATCCTGGCCGCATGGAGCTTTTATTTCTGCTTGTCGCATGGGAGCTAGTCCTACTCCCAACCGTATAGGTTCCTGCCCCTTCAGCCGCATATGTACCTTTCACTCTCAGCCGCATAAGCAGCCATGTTGACTTAGCCGCATGGGCTCCTATAGACCGCATGCGCCTCCTTCTATATCCAGTCGCATGAACTCCACACTTCCGCTGGCCGCATGAGGCCTAACGTCTTGGAGTCGCATGCGCCCTTGCACTTTCAGCTGGATGCGCCCCCCTTGTCTTGGCCGCATGTGATTCAGTGACCCTGGCCGCATGCGCCCTCCTAATTGGGCCGCATGATTCTACCCTTTCCTGACCGCATATGCTTTAGCCGCATGGCTCTTCTATAGCCCTGAGTATTGATATTTTATTAGATATTTTACGTCCATTTTATATCCTTACACCTTTTGTCGTGAACTTGATAATCATGGATTTGTTTAATATATATGGAATGATACCTGACATGACCTGATAGTGACCCGTAGTGGTGCACTCTTGACAAGAAAACCTGACATGACATGATAGTGGCCCGCCGTGGCGCACTCCTGACAAGTACACTTGACATGATAACCTGACATGATATATCTTGAGGAGCTGTTGCGACGGCTACCTGACATGACATGACCTGTATAAATTATCTGGACACCGTGGATGATTGTGCTTGTACAAATAATCCAGTCCTGTCTTGCATCATGTCTAGGAGGGGACTCCTGAGTACCACGGTCAGGAGTACCTACTAAAATGGACTAAGGCTAATAACTAGATTAATACAGTAGTCATGAAGAGATCTCTCAGCTACAGGCAATCCCGTTACCTGGGTGCGCCTGGGATCTGTAGCCTGCCGTCGAGTAGGGCACATTTTCAGCACATTGTCATGTGTTGTACCTTTCAAGCCACTTAAGGGTACATGCGTTTCCTGGACGATGTACCCACCTGAATTCAACCCTAATCTTTCGACCTGGGTAACCTGGATGGTCTGCAGGGCTTGTGGCTGTGGAATAATCTCACTGTATTTTGCTAGTAATTAGGCCTGTGATAACCCTAGTTAGTTAAAGTATCAAGCCGTAATTCTTGCTTGGCCGTGAATGATTGGATGGAGTTTAACCAGTCTAGTCTTGTCCTGATCCTGTTCCAGACTGCTATATGACCTGAATGCCTGTATTTATTTTACCGATAAATGGTGAGAATTCCAAGTTCTGTTCAGACGAAGGGTTACAATCCCGGTCTTTGTTTGGTTTACGGGTTGTAACCTGGTTATCTGAATAGTTCCATGGTTATCTCGTCGTATATCATCCTGATGTATTTTCTTTATTTCCAGATTTTACTTTTATTTATATCTTGTGCTGATTGCTGGTTTTAGTTCCTAAGTGAAGCTTCCTTTGTGGCACTTGCTCTTTCTGGGGTCTGACCCAGCTGGTTTTGTATGGCCAGATTTCGGAGCAGCTCCAGAGGATCCACCGCTTTTTTTCCAGCCCGATGGTGAACACCAGACGTAACCCGGGCAACGAGTGGGTTTATTTTTGCTCTTCCACTTTATTGTAAAAATATTCTTTTGAGGCGTTTAGCCGACGAGCACCTGTTTAGCTCGATTGTATTTACTTACTGTCTGCCTAAGGGCTGTAACATGATTGACAGATCCTAGGGTTGATCATGTATGACTAAACTCTTGCTAGTCCTCACATTTTGTAACGACTAGCTTCATGATCAGCTGAATATGTAATATTTGGGACGCCTTATTATTGTATATTTAATGATCATACATCTTGTAACATTTACTTACTTGCTGGTGATTGAGACACTAGGCTTGTTCATGACCATAGGAGACTGTTGGCTTGTAGTAAACCCTCATGTATCTAGACAGTCGTGACCGTATAGCGAGATGGAATCCATTTCAATATACGTAGCTGGCTATGTCTGCCCCCGCTCTCCAGTATTCTGGTTCTGGGGCGTGACACACTTTATTGTGATAATAGTGGTACAGTTGCAAACTCGAAGGAACCACGAGCCCATAAGACAGGCAAACACATTGAGCGTAAGTACCACCTGATACGAGATTTCGTAAAGAAAGGAAAAGTTGTAGTGATCAAGATAGCATCAGCCAACAACCTAGCTGATCCCTTTACAAAGAGCTTACCAGCTAAGGCTTTTGATAGTCATGTTAAGGGAATGGGAGTCAGATGTGTAGCAGCATGGCTTTAAGTATAAGTAGGAGATTTGTAACAGTATACTGAAAAGCAATAATTTGAGTATAAGTGGAAGATTGTTAGGGTTATATACTAAAAGCATCACTTTTGTAGTAACCTTATTTCCTTAAATTTTGAATGAGAATCATATGGGCAAATATTTGCATATTGTATTTGTTGCAAGTTTTAATGCAAATGTCTGATATTCTATATTGTAGATAATATGGTGTGTGGTGTCACACAGAAGATCATATTATCAGTTCCCTATGTAGTATATAAATAGTTCACAACCTAGATGGACTTGGACAATCTATTGGAAAGGTTGTAGTGTAATCTGGTATTAGTCTATCTTAACTATAGGTTTACACTAGTAAACTTTGTGTGTATTGAACAGGACCACTTGAGGTTGTTCTCTTTGTACTGACTACATAAGAGAACAAACACCTCTGTTATTATGGATACTTGTGCTCTTAATCCGGATATAATAACAGACATATATATGCAGTGTGCATTACCTTAACTCATAAAAGAGTGAGATTCATTATGGATCAACAACCTCTATGAATTGGGTAATAATATTGTATGTATGATGGGCAGTTGATTATAAATGGAATCCATGTCCCGATACATCGAGTTGATAATGTCCCTTAAGGAGCTCATAAGGATTGTCATGTAAATCCTGCGGGTGGATTATATCCGACATGACAAATAAAGTTGAACGGTACTACTTAAGGATAAAAGATGTCGAATCAATATAGTTGTCAGTAACTTAATTTGATCGACGGACATACAATATCTTAACATGGGGAGCCAAACAAGCATATAATAAAAGGAGCCCACAAACATAATTTAGGATTAGAGAGGTAGTACAACAATAGCTTATTAGTGGACCGAGCTATTATTAATGGGCCTGGATTATGTGTTCGGACAGAACACGGGATATCCAGATCCGTTAGGAGGCCTAACCCTAATTTCTCCTCATTGTCCCTGCCGTAGCCTTTATATATCCTCTATTCTCTGGCCGCCAGATTACTGATCAGAAATCTGAAACTTTCTCCAAATTCGTGATTCACGTAAGGAGAGAAAGAGATGGCTGCCAAGGAGAAGAAAAGGTTGAAAGATCGTCGCCCACATGACGTCCAACTCGAGGAAAGAATACGTGCAGAAGATCTTGGGGTCGTCCACTCGAGATTGCCAGAAATTACTTGTCTCCTTTCTGCTGCAGGTATAATTCGTGAACCCTAGTTTCCACCTATGAAGGGTTAGAACACGTATTAGATCTGTTTAACTTTCTATCGATCAATACGCACACCAAAGGAAGGGTCCTGGGAATCCCCAGTTCTATCAAGTGTAACTCTTGTCTTGACTCCATGGTTGATTTTTCTGATTGTGCCTGTACAAACTACCTGTCATGTCTTGCATCGTGTCTAGGACATGGATTCCTGGTTACCACGATCAGGGATTCATAATAAATCTGACTAGGTTAACGAATAGATTGATCAAGTAGTTCATATAGAGAGATATTCCAGTTACAGGCGATTCCGTTATCCCGGCCACACATGTGGACTTGTAGCCTACTGTCGAGTAGGGTGCATTTCTAGCACACTGTCATATGTTGCACTCTAAGTCACCTAATAATTCACTTAATTCTTGATAAACTCTTGTAACCTCGCCTGGATAACCTAGATAATCTGTAGGGCTTGTGACTGCGAAAAAATCTCAACTGCACCTTGTTGGTAACTAGGCTTGTGATAACCCTAGTTAGCTAATGATAGCAAGCCGTAGGACTTGATTGGCCATGCCTGAATGATTGTCTCATGATTAACATGGGAATTATATTCCACCTCTTGTTTTCTTAATGCAAGCTAGTATGTTCTTTAAAGCACGTCTTATGCCTTTTAATTATGTTCATTTATCAGTTCTTCTATTCATTTTATGCTGGTTTTAGTTTCTATGTGGAGCCTCCCTTGTGGCACTTGCTCTTTCTGGGTTCTGACCCCGCTGGTTTTGTGTGGCCAGATTTTGGAGTAGCATTCGAGGATCTAACTGCCTTCCAGCCATATGGTGAACACTAGAAGTAACCATGGCAATGAGTGGATTTTCTTATTTTGCTCTCCCACTCTATTATAAATTATTCTTTTTAGGCGTTTAGCCGTCGAGCAAGTATTAGCTCGTGTTAGAAACTTTAATTTATGTCTGCCTAAGGGCTGTTACATGATTGGCAAATCCTAGGGTTGATCATGTATGACTTAACTCTTGTTAGTCTTCGTATTTTGTATGACTTAGCTTCATGATCATCTGAATATGTAATGTTTGGGACGTCTTACCTTGTATGTCTGATGATCTAACATCTTGTAACATTTATTTGCTTGCTTGAGATTGAGACACTAGGCTTGTTCTTGATCATAAGAAACTGATGGCTTGTAGATAAGCCATCATGCATCTAGACAGTTGTGACCGTATTATGAGGTGGGTTACACTTCAATATACGTAGCTGGCTATGTCTGTCCCTCGCTCTCCAGTATTCTGGTTCTGGGGCGTGACAGTAATTATTTCAGAAATTAAATATATTAATTTTATATTTACTTTGGTTTCAATTTAATAGGTAAGTTGACTATATATTTCTTCTAGGTTGATATATTTATTGGAAGTATATTTTAATGTAAAAATTACGAGTAAATATTGTTAACATATATTTTGAAAATAATTTCAAAATTAATAAGTACTGTTTTTAATTTATAAAAATGTTATTTTATCTAAGTGGCATGATGAAGGATATATTAGGCATGATTATATATATAATTAGATATGTTAAAGTGATGTTATTTTTCCCATATTTTTTCCCCATATATATGTTAAAGATATGTTAAAGTGATGTTATTTTTCTCATATATATATATATATATATATATATATATATATATATATATATATATATATATATATATATATATATATATATATATATAATGTCCAGAAATTATTTATTTATTTTTCCAGAAATATAATGATCTACTTTATGATACAAAAATATTATTTTTATATGGTAATATATTGTCATGTATGGTAGATTTGGTACATGTATGGTTATGATCTAGTTTGCTAGTTTATTACTAGTTTAGTCAATATAAGGTAAGTATGTATATGGTAAGTATCATGATAATATTTATTTAGTTTATTTATATTTTTTAGGAGTTCGTGATCACTTGTCTATGGAGATTGAAGTCTGACCAATAATTTATTCCTTCGCTGCAAATCCAGACAAGATACATTGCCATCTTGTTACTGTTTTAATTTCATAATTTTGTTCCTGTATTGCTAGTGTGTTACTCTAGTAGTGTGTGTTCAAGTATAACTTGGGTGTCATCGATGTTGTGGTGAGTGTGTGTATGTGTGGTTGACTTACATGTATAGAAGACGTACCCGAAATGTTGTGAAGTTATTCATAATAACTTCCATGCCTTATCACATATCATTACACGACACCATGAGTGAGATACATTGTGATGGCACGAGCTTACGCATTCGCTAGCTACCGGTGCGAGCGATTCGTGTGACGGTTCATATAGAGTTAGTGAGTCTAGTTAGTGACTTGTATTAAGATATGTATTGTTCGAATCATGGATATGACTAGTACAAGACATGGGTGGGGAAGATTATTAGTAGGCATATGAGAAGCCACATATTAGCCTTAGTGATTGCCCGGGTATGGGCTCTTAGTTTTCCGGTTATGGGTGTATTACTAGAGTATATATCCAGCGGCCGTTGACCGCACGTCAAAACACTGTCGGGAGGTATGCTAGTATATACATAAGCCTCTAGCAGATGCTATGCTTTATTTCTTCACCTACTCATACGTACCAAAGTCGTCTTCAATGTGCATACACATAGATGGTTAGTGAACCCCTTATCATATTTATTTACAATTCGTTATGGTATTGTTTCTTTTGTATCTTGCTACGTCCCTCTGAGGACCTGGTGATTTCTCCAGGTTGTTGCTGAGCTTATAGTATAGACAAGTGGATGGTATGATTTCAGCTGCAAGGTTCAAGTATCGCTTGTAGTGTTACTTTATCATTTTCTCGTGCTTTCTATTTCCTTTTCTGTTATATCTTGCTCATTAGCCTAGTTTTACAAACTTATGTTATTCTCGAGTTTGCACGAACATGAGTATTATAGGCGATCGACTATATTACATGATGTTTATTCTTGTTTTATTTACCTACATGTGGATTGAGACATAGTTGAGACAGAGTAGATTTAGTTTACTTTTACAGCGTACTACGATTAGGATAAGTCCATTAAATCGGGATACTTATTCTAGCCGTACAGCTGACATGCTCATGCCTTGGGTTCCTATGTGTTTTGGAACTGGGGCATGACAAATTGCTACCCCAAGCCCGTTGGATCATCGAGGGAACGGTACCCCTAGACTGTGGCATAGCTTATTGTGAAGAAGCCTTCTATTTCGACCGAGTGTTCTGGAATACCCCTTCTGTAGGCACAATCGATCGGGATGTCCTAGGTAGTGGTCTCGATGCACTGGTCGAAACTGGAAGGTTGGATGAACCATTCATTGTGCCCTTCAGAAGAGAAGGATTCTTTCGAACGGAGTAGCAGGAGGCACGTGAAAGTTCTTCCTCCGTCGTCCGTTGTAGCCATTCAGAACATAAATCGCTTCTCTGTATGAACCGCTAGGCAGAAGTGTCACGACCCGCACCCTAGAGTTAGGGCACGAGAACGTAACAACGCCCAGCCTACGCCGCAGTGTCGGCGGTAGAACGCTGTCCTAGGTCTCATGCATCTAACAGTATAAGGCTAAGCAGTTTATACTCCCCGAATGGGGGTGACATAGTAGAATGTAAACTCAATCACATCTAAGGTAGAGTATAATGGAAGATAGATAAAACATAAAATCCAAAAGAGATACAGGAGATAGAAGTCTAAGTGTCTAAGATACATAAACTCAGAAGTACATCTCAAAACTCAAATACAGTAATCCACAAGTAAATACAACTCCCGACAAAATGAAATAACTATCTAAATAACCTCTACTGTGTTTCCTCTAGGCTAGCAGGCAATCCCAGGCCATCTGTAAAATTTATCAACAGGTCCAGTCAGGACAGGAGCGAGCACAATACATCTCATGCAGTTCATATCATGTCAGGAAATATAAAGCAGGCAATAGAATAAGATACATGAAACGCTGTAAGAAGATGTACATGAAAACATGAGAGATATTTGATAACTGGAAATATATATACATGATAAGTAAGAACTGTAAGTGACTAGTGATTTAGAGTACGAGATGGCATGTAATTAGCTTAGGTTGAACATGATGTACATGAGTGAACATGTAGGACATCAGCCAATAAGGCTGTGTTGTACATGATAAAATATGAAAAGTAACAGAGTGAACATGATGGGTAAATCACATGACCATTTATACTCACCCCTACCCACAATCAATACACAAGGATCTATTCAAGTTACGTTACGGACATGATGTTTTGGTTATACAAAAAACATATGAGGAAACATGAGCGTACATGAAAGAACATGAGAGTACATGAACGTACATGTAAGAACATGAGAGAACATGAGTGTACATGAATAATGCAGAAGCAAGGAATACATGATGTACATGAAACACATGTCATAAAGTATCCGATGCGCCCGCTAAGGGGGTAACATCCCAAGAAGAGATCCGTATAGTACCAATCCGTGATGATAATGTGACAGCATCAAGTAAAAGTAATCTAGAGCGAGAATATAATTCGTGACAAGTATGAAACGATCAGAGAATGTACTCGCCTGATATCTGAATGTCCAAGGTAAAGATACTGTCCGAGGAGAGGTGTCTGGCTCCTAATTAGAACAACACAAGTCACAACATGTCCAGAAGGGTAATATAAAGCACTACAATGCATTCTACATGAATCTAGGTCAAACTAGTCCAAAGTCAACCCTTGGTCAACTCTGGTCAACTGTACTAGTCAAACTAGGTCATGTCCTAACCCAGTAAGTCTTACTAGGCCTAACCAAGACTATCCTAGCAAGCACACATCAATACAAGACTATACAAGCCAACATACACCCAACTCTATATAGCATGCAATTATTCAATACTCAAATAGGCAAGAATTTACATTGGATATACACTAGGTAATCTATTACTTTAAGCTATATATGTCTACACATATATACACATGCATATATTGGTATTCAACATTAGGTCTATAATCATGGCATTTCAAATGGTTATATAAACTTATATATTACAACACAATATGCTAACATATATATAATATACATACATAGCTAAGTTAACTATATTCATAAATACTTATTTAAGAGGCTATGTGTGTGTGAAACCCATAGTTTGTAAATTATTATTAATTAGTGATTTATTAGTATTTCGAAATTATTATTATATTACTATTAAATATTTTTGGATGGAAAAGAATTTTGAAAATTATAACAACTTGGCTTTTTGTTTTCGAGCCCAGACCCAGGCCTGAGCCATTTCCTTCTTTCTCAATTCTGATTTTTGGTTTAATCCTTATGATATAAATTAAAAAAAAAAAAAAAATAACTAGTCTTTGGCTGGTCCCGAAGGACCAGCAACCTTCTCCCTTTTGAATTGGTAAGCACTCTACCTAATATCTCTCCCCACTACTCCCTTAATTACTCCATTCCTCATCCCCACCTCACTCACGAACAGAAGGAAAAGAAAACTCTCTTGTAACTCCCAACCCATCAACTCCCCAACTCTCCATCTCCCTCTATTTACTCAAACCCACACCCCCACTCTCTTAATAACCTCTCCCCACGTCCTTTCTTTCACAGAACCCACGTTTCCTCTCTCACTCAAAAACTCTAACTCTTCTCTCTCTCTCTCTCACGTTTCCATATTCCTGTGGAGAAGAGTTCCTCACAGAACCCATTCCAAACTCTCTTCCTCTCTTTCTGTGGGTTTTCCCCCAAACCCGAGCTCCTCACCCCGCGCGCGAACCCTCACTCCCCGCCGGCGCCCTGTTCTCCGGCCGACCATCGGAGACCCGCTCCGCCCGGCCGCCTCCGCGTGCTCCGGCGCGCGCCCGTGCGCCTCCCCGCCGGATCTCCGGCCGGATCCGTGCCACTCTCCGCGATTCCCGCGCGCCAGAGCCCCGCGTCTCCGGCGAGGGTTCCCGAGGCCGCCCGCCACCCTCGTGGCCAACTCCTCCCCACGCCAGCAGCCCCCGCTGCCTTCTGTGGTCGACCCTCTTCGCGAGCGCCGCCTTCCGCGAGCTCTCCGCGGCCTTCCGCGGTGTCCGCTGCCGTTCCCGAGGCCGGCAGTCCCCGCTGTGCTGTCGAGCACCCTTCCTGTGGACTTTCCCGCTGTTCGGGATCTTCTACCTGCTGCCGACTTAGTTCGGATTCCTTTCCCGAGTTTTTCCTGCGGCTCCCCGCCAACGGATTTTGGGTAATTTCTGATAATCAGAGTAGTTCGTCCCTCCTGTGAGTCAATAATGATAGATCGGTCCCCCGATTCCCTCCTGGGAATCCGGATAGCTGCGTTTTATATTTCGATTAGCTGCGTTAGTTCGATTGCCTGTGTTTTATTTGCTGGGTCGGCGTGAAATGGATGGATATTGGATTCCCGGACTTTTTGGGAATTATTCGGTGGATTGGAATTATTTTCTGTGATGTTGGAATTGTTTTGGTGGATATTTCTGTGGACTATTTTGGTTGGAAATGGGTTTTCCCTGGTTTGGGACATTTTGCAGGTGTTTTGTTGGCGCGCTTCCCAGTTTTGGGTTTGCCCCGGAATAGAGGAAGTGCTGCCCAAATTTTTACAAAAATTATATTTTTTAATTGATTTCAAAACTGGCTTTCGAAAATGATTTTCTAAACCGATTTTCGGGCGACGACCGTACCGGTCTGTGGGCCCCCGGCGAAATGCAAACGCACCGGTTCGACCGGACGTTGAGGCATAAACCGAATTTGAGGAATGGACCGAGTCTGAGACTCTCAGATTCTTTTATTTATTATTTTATTTCTAGGCTAAATATTATAGTCATTTAAATTCTGTATTTTATTTAATAATTCAGTCATTTTCTTATTTAATGTAAAAGAAAGATGTATCGGGCATAAGCCCACCCTAGGACCATTAGCTGTGCCAATGTATTTGTGTAGCGTAGTTATTTTATTTTATTTCTGGTGGATGTGATTTGGGTGGTTTTTGTGATTATCGCATATTCGTAGTTTAGAACGTAATTTAGTGGTTAATTACGAGTTTAGCTAAAATGAATAAAATATTATTAATTCACGGTTTATCACTAAAAGAAATTGTATTTTTATAAATATATTACAAAACACTAAGTTTTCCAAAGTTAAATTGATTCTCGCATTATTTTCCAAATAATCCAATTAACCGGTTAATCAACGCACGTAGTTGCGACGTAATCGTTAGCTGTAAATTAATACAACTTAAAACCTGACTAGGACTTACTACTAGAGATTGCAACTAGCACACTTAGTCTGGTTATTCAGGAATCTAAGTCGAGTTCTCAACTGTAGGAACTCGAAGTTACAACTGACGTTCCTCTTCGGTACCGACTCGTCTATCCAGTCATTCTAAAACAAAGGCAAGTGCAGTTATGTCTATTTGGTAATTTATCTAGTAATTGTTTTATTGCAATTTTAAACCACATTGCTACACGGAACTCTCTCCTAGAGTTCGAATATTGACTCATTGATTGAATCTGATTGACTCGGGATATTGGGGGAGTAGTGTAGCGTCTATGACCAATACCCCTATATTGCATCATTGATTGTGCGAGCTGATTCCTCCTATACACGAGGATAGGCCGGACCGTATCATTAAGATATAATTGAATCATCCCAAGTCGGTCATAGTTCGTTACCTACTCAAATCACATTGTTTTCAATTGTAGAATTGTGAAAAATATTGTTAAAGTATTTCAAATTGTTTAACATTGCAAATTTCAAATTATTATTTGAATTATTGGATATTCGTAATTGTACTTTGCTCCCTCCTGACTGGAGACCCAACATTTTAGGTATCACTGATGAGGCTTTGTTACGCGATTCCAAGACGAGGAATTCGAGATTGCTGAGCTGTATTACTAGAGTTTTCTTTTATTCATGATGTATAAAAAAAATGGTTTAAGTTGTATCTTTTATTTCATGTAAAAGTTTAATAAAGTTTTAAATTTTTGAATGTTAAGTTGTGACAAATATAGTGTTGTTGTATGGTTACCTGCTACTGAACAGCTTACTGCCGCCGTCTCAACAACGGTGCAGGCTGGGCATGATCCGATTCGACCCAATTAGTTGGGATCGGGTCGTGACATGTTTTTAGTGGTGGCCCATGCAGGTCAGAACAACAACTTAGGAAAACATACCTAGAAACAATTAGAACACTAGAACATCAATTTGTCACAACATAGGACCGAAATATATTATAAATAAATATTTTTGCTTGATTATAGACCGGTAGGCTACCTTGCTTATGTGTGCGTCCTAAACCTTCCAGAGAATGACCGTTGACCAATCCTGCTAGCGATAAGGTGTCATCTCCGATTCCTACCCCATCTCCTCAACCCAGCCCAGGGTCTTTGCCCTCGCGGCTGTTTGACTGTCCGCATAATGCATCTCCGATTCCTACCCCATCTCCTCAACCCAGCCCAGGGTCTTTCCCCTCGCGGCTGTTTGACTGTCCGCATAATGCATCCAGTAAAGTTTTTCCTACACTGGCAAATCCTACCTCATCTCAACTAAATTTCAATCCCCTGGTGGATTATTCATTTTGTTTTCCCACCAGTACCAGCAATCATCTTCCAAATGGTTGTCCTATTTCGAGAAACCCTGGGGTTCCAGAAAGCTCAAGATGAAGCCCAGCAGGAACAGAAGAATATCACGAGAGAAGACATGAAGAACGTTAATGATGTAGCCTTAGTTATCCCCAACCAGTTAGAGCAGAACTGTTGTCCTAGGAAGGATACCCCTGAATCTAGAAGATATTTGGGTCCCATCAAGTACTCTACTTTCCGGCAGCCTTGTCGTAAGAAGCTATAGGCTTGTAACTAATGCAAGAGGCCTGGTCACCAGGCCGTTAGTTGCCGTAAGAGATTGGGACAATGTTTGGCATGTGGATCTGCTGAACATCGGGTAAAGGACTGCCCTTATCTTTCTATCAAACCAGAGCTCATATCCCAGCAACACCTGTTAGGCCACAATCTAAGGACCCTCTTCCTATCCAGCAGACCCTGTCCCTTACAATAAGGCATGATTCAGACTCGAAGATCATAGAAGATGAAGGACCGGATCGATGAACTGAAGGCTTTAGGATTTATTCAGAGTGGAACTTTACCTTAGGAGCATCTATCTTGTATATGCCCCAGAAGGATGGAACAATAGATGTGCATCAAATTATCAGACACTAAAGAACAAGTACTTTCTGCCCGGATCGAGGATCTGTTTGATCTGGTTATGTGGAGATAGGATGTTTTGAAGTTTGACTTAAGATTTGACTACCATCAAATCAAAGTCAGGAAAGAGAACATTTCCAAGACGGCGTTCAAACATCAAGTATGGGTAGTTTTCCTTGGTCAGGACGTTAGACTGACAAATGCTCCTGCTGTGTTCATGAATTTTATGAACAGAGATTTTTATGAGTATTTGAATCGGTTTAACTTCTCCATAGATAACCTCCTGAAGATTGAAGAAGAGCATGAAGAACACCTGAGGAAGTTTTGGAAACTTTGAGGAAAATGAGTTTTATGGTAAGTTATCTGAACGTGGATTGTTGACAAGGTGGATCTTTGGCCATGTTGTCATGAGAAGGAATTTTGATGGAAGATAGCTGTTGTTGAAGAGTGGTGTACCCCAAGTTCAATTCGGAAGATTCTTGAACTTGGCCGGCTACTATCAAGAAGTTCGTGAAGGATTTCGCCAAGATTGCTGAGTCAATAACGAAGCTCACTTGGAAGAACGAAGAGTTCATCTGAACGAAAGTTTGCCAGGCGGCATTGAGGAGCTGAAGAAGAGACTTACCACTACACCAATCCTTGCGCTACCCGCAGGAACCGGTAGGTTCTCAATTTACAGTAATACCTCTGGAAGAGGACTGGGTTGCGTTCTTCAACAACATGGGAAAGTAATTGCTTACTCGTGTAGGCAACTACAGACTCATGAGAAGAATCATCCCACACTTAATTTGGAATTTGCTGCAATTATCTTTATCTTTGAAGCTATGGAAGCATGATTTTTATGGAAAGGGAGTGAAATATATACGGACTACAAAAGTCTGAAATATGTCTTCACTCAGAAAGGGCTGAATGTTAGACTAAGAAGATGGCTGAAACAGATGAAGGATTTCGACATCAACTTGCAGTACCATTCAGGAAAGGCTAATGTGGTTGCTGTTGCACTTGGTCGATACTGATGGCGAAGTTCTTAACCAAGGACTAGCACCTGCTAGAAGGCATTGAGAAGCTTGGACTGGAGGTTATATTACCTGGAGATAGAAGGACGGAGCTGGATGCTGATGGACAAAATCAAGAGAACGTAGTTCCAAAACGAGGCACTTTGCAGGCTTAGAGCTCAAGTGTTGGCAGGAACACCTGAGGGTTTCTAAATTAATCAGCATTGGAACTCTGAAGAATGGTGCGAGACTTTGCGTATCGGCTGACAAACGGAGGAACGAGTTGATGAAAGAAATGCACCGGTCGCAATATTCCATAAATTCAAGAGATAATAAGTTGTAACGGATATGCCTCCATTAATTGGTGTTAGGGAATAAGAAGGACAAATCCAGGTATGGGAGTTAGATGTGAATTTGTCAACATGAGGAATTTAGCAAGAGGACAACAAGTTTGTTGGAGCCGCTGGACAATTCAGAATGGAAGTAGAAGCATATAACAATGAACTTTGAGTAAGGATTGCCTTGTTCCCAAGGAGGGAAGGGCACCAATTGGATTTTAGTAAACCGACTGATTAAGTCGGCACACTTTATTTTCCTTCAAGTTGGTTTATCCACTAAGAAGTGGGCAGCATTGTACGGGAAGCACATCTACCGGATTCATGGAGTACCGCAGGACAAGCAATCAGAGAGGTCAATCCAGACGCTTGAAGACGTTGAGATATTGCGTCTCGGAATTTGGTAGGTCTTGGGAAGACCAAATTGCATTTGGTGAAGTTTTCCTACCAGAGGAACAATCAGTTTTGACGGAGCCGGAAATTGAGGCCAGATACATCAGGCCATTTGAAGTTTAAGACGTGTTGGAAGTAGCGTACCAGTTAGCTCTACCAGCTAATCTTGAGAGTGTGCAACGTCTTCTACGTCATAGCTCAGATGCTACATTTCGGATCCGAGTCACATTTTGGATAATTCAGAGCTCAAGTTTGGACTTAACATTTCAGTGCCAGAGAAACCAGTTGCAAGCCTAGTCAGAGGTAAGAAGAAGATCAGAATTCGAGCCATCACTTATTTTCTTATCTTTTCGTTCTAAACTTGATTGATGCTGACGAAGTTAGCCTAGTTTTGCAAGCTATCTCTTTATCAAGCTTGATCATGACGATATTTTATTGGGTGCACCCACTAATATATTGTCTAATTAGGATCGGTGCATGATGGTCTGATCAACCTCGTGTACTTTGGTTCGCTTTTGTATTTTTCTGCGTGGATGATATCATAAAACTTGTCCCTAAACATCCACGATTGCCTTGGAAACTCTTATGGTTGGACCTGAGTTACGGGCGCCGTACCCGTACATGTTTGTCTTTCCTACCTTACTTTAATTTCGAGGACGAAATTTTCTAAGGAGGGAAGATTGTGAAACCCATAGTTTGTAAATTATTATTAATTAGTGATTTATTAGTATTTCGAAATTATTATTATATTACTATTAAATATTTTTGGATGGAAAAGAATTTTGAAAATTATAACAACTTGGCTTTTTGTTTTCGAGCCCAGACCCAGGCCTGAGCCATTTCCTTCTTTCTCAATTCTGATTTTTGGTTTAATCCTTATAATATAAATTAAAAAAAAAAAATAACTAGTCTTTGGCTGGTCCCGAAGGACCAGCAACCTTCTCCCTTTTGAATTGGTAAGCACTCTACCTAATATCTCTCCCCACTACTCCCTTAATTACTCCATTCCTCATCCCCACCTCACTCACGAACAGAAGGAAAAGAAAACTCTCTTGTAACTCCCAACCCATCAACTCCCCAACTCTCCATCTCCCTCTATTTACTCAAACCCACACCCCCACTCTCTTAATAACCTCTCCCCACGTCCTTTCTTTCACAGAACCCACGTTTCCTCTCTCACTCAAAAACTCTAACTCTTCTCTCTCTCTCTCTCACGTTTCCATATTCCTGTGGAGAAGAGTTCCTCACAGAACCCATTCCAAACTCTCTTCCTCTCTTTCTGTGGGTTTTCCCCCAAACCCGAGCTCCTCATCCCGCGCGCGAACCCTCACTCCCCGCCGGCGCCCTGTTCTCCGGCCGACCACCGGAGACCCGCTCCGCCCGGCCGCCTCCGCGTGCTCCGGCGCGCGCCCGTGCGCCTCCCCGCCGGATCTCCGGCCGGATCCGTGCCACTCTCCGCGATTCCCGCGCGCCAGAGCCCCGCGTCTCCGGCGAGGGTTCCCGAGGCCGCCCGCCACCCTCGTGGCCAACTCCTCCCCACGCCAGCAGCCCCCGCTGCCTTCTGTGGTCGACCCTCTTCGCGAGCGCCGCCTTCCGCGAGCTCTCCGCGGCCTTCCGCGGTGTCCGCTGCCGTTCCCGAGGCCGGCAGTCCCCGCTGTGCTGTCGAGCACCCTTCCTGTGGACTTTCCCGCTGTTCGGGATCTTCTACCTGCTGCCGACTTAGTTCGGATTCCTTTCCCGAGTTTTTCCTGCGGCTCCCCGCCAACGGATTTTGGGTAATTTCTGATAATCAGAGTAGTTCGTCCCTCCTGTGAGTCAATGATGATAGATCGGTCCCCCGATTCCCTCCTGGGAATCCGGATAGCTGCGTTTTATATTTCGATTAGCTGCGTTAGTTCGATTGCCTGTGTTTTATTTGCTGGGTTGGCGTGAAATGGATGGATATTGGATTCCCGGACTTTTCGGGAATTATTCGGTGGATTGGAATTATTTTCTGTGATGTTGGAATTGTTTTGGTGGATATTTCTGTGGACTATTTTGGTTGGAAATGGGTTTTCCCTGGTTTGGGACATTTTGCAGGTGTTTTGTTGGCGCGCTTCCCAGTTTTGGGTTTGTCCCGGAATAGAGGAAGTGCTGCCCAAATTTTTACAAAAATTATATTTTTTAATTGATTTCAAAACTGGCTTTCGAAAATGATTTTCTAAACCGATTTTCGGGCGACGACCGTACCGGTCTGTGGGCCCCCGGCGAAATGCAAACGCACCGGTTCGACCGGACGTTGAGGCATAAACCGAATTTGAGGAATGGACCGAGTCTGAGACTCTCAGATTCTTTTATTTATTATTTTATTTCTAGGCTAAATATTATAGTCATTTAAATTCTGCATTTTATTTAATAATTCAGTCATTTTCTTATTTAATGTAAAAGAAAGATGTATCGGACATAAGCCCACCCTAGGACCATTAGCTGTGCCAATGTATTTGTGTAGCGTAGTTATTTTATTTTATTTCTGGTGGATGTGATTTGGGTGGTTTTTGTGATTATCGCATATTCGTAGTTTAGAACGTAATTTAGTGGTTAATTACGAGTTTAGCTAAAATGAATAAAATATTATTAATTCACGGTTTATCACTAAAAGAAATTGTATTTTTATAAATATATTACAAAACACTAAGTTTTCCAAAGTTAAATTGATTCTCGCATTATTTTCCAAATAATCCAATTAACCGGTTAATCAACGCACGTAGTTGCGACGTAATCGTTAGCTGTAAATTAATACAACTTAAAACCTGACTAGGACTTACTACTAGAGATTGCAACTAGCACACTTAGTCTGGTTATTCAGGAATCTAAGTCGAGTTCTCAACTGTAGGAACTCGAAGTTACAACTGACGTTCCTCTTCGGTACCGACTCGTCTATCCAGTCATTCTAAAACAAAGGCAAGTGCAGTTATGTCTATTTGGTAATTTATCTAGTAATTGTTTTATTGCAATTTTAAACCACATTGCTACACGGAACTCTCTCCTAGAGTTCGAATATTGACTCATTGATTGAATCTGATTGACTCGGGATATTGGGGGAGTAGTGTAGCGTCTATGACCAATACCCCTATATTGCATCATTGATTGTGCGAGCTGATTCCTCCTATACACGAGGATAGGCCGGACCGTATCATTAGGACATAATTGAATCATCCCAAGCCGGTCATAGTTCGTTACCTACTCAAATCACATTGTTTTCAATTGTAGAATTGTGAAAAATATTGTTAAAGTATTTCAAATTGTTTAACATTGCAAATTTCAAATTATTATTTGAATTATTGGATATTCGTAATTGTACTTTGCTCCCTCCTGACTGGAGACCCAACATTTTAGGTATCACTGATGAGGCTTTGTTACGCGATTCCAAGACGAGGAATTCGAGATTGCTGAGCTGTATTACTAGAGTTTTCTTTTATTCATGATGTATAAAAAAAAAATGGTTTAAGTTGTATCTTTTAT
Organism: Iris pallida; assembly: GCA_029216955.1. Lineage (NCBI taxonomy): Eukaryota > Viridiplantae > Streptophyta > Magnoliopsida > Asparagales > Iridaceae > Iris > Iris pallida. Next base: position 7,052,579 of record JANAVB010033220.1, read on the forward strand.
TTCATGTAAAAGTTTAATAAAGTTTTAAATTTTCGAATGTTGAGTTGTGACAAATATAGTGTTGTTGTATGGTTACCTGCTACTGAACAGCTTACTGCCGCCGTCTCAACAACGGTGCAGGCTGGGCATGATCCGATTCGACCCAATTAGTTGGGATCGGGTCGTGACAGTGTGTGTATGTGAACATGGCAAAGGGGCAAGTGAGGGTTAAATGGGCATACATAGTATATACATATCAAAGAGTGTCAAAGTGTAAGTGAACAATGTGTCAAGTGTGATAGTGTCAACATAGTGTAAGGGGGTACATGAGGTAATATAGGATTTGTGTTAACATAGAACATTACATCTCATTAACTTGTATATTGTATACATTACATCTATTATTACATTACATTCATGCTTGCATTCATTCATCATTCATTATTCTCTTGCACCACTATATGCACCATACATTATGTCACGACCCGCTATCCAAATTGTTGGGCCAGGCCGAGTCATGTCCAGCCTACGTTGAGATAAAACGTAGTAAGCTGTTCTAAAGACAACAGGATAAGACTAAATGTGCTAACAGTTCTATAAGTGAAGAAGAATCATAAATGCTCCAAACACAAAAGTCGCCGTATATAGTAAAATATCCAAGTACAAGTGAACTGAAATGTAAAACTGGATACATGTCCAGTTACAAAATGATATAGTCTAATACATGTCTACTCTCAAAAGTCTAAGTAAACAAAAGACAACTAGGCGAGGTTCTCCGCAGGAACATCCTCGTAAAGCAGAGCCGGGTCCTCGGCAGTAACTCCATAGTATGAGTCGCAGAGTAACTCCTCCTCAGTAAGGACACCTACAACGTTATCCTGTCAGGACGGGAGCAAGTACTAAATCTAGCAAACTAGCATATGAAACATGGAAATGAACATGAGAGGAATAACTGAAAAGTATGGCATCACATAGTCTATCATGGCAAGGACACATATGTCATAAAGATAGATGTATATGTAATGTTTAAAACTGTAGCAAGTACGTGATCGGTCAATAGATGTACAATGTACCGAGGTACAATATAAATAAAATGTACATACGTACAAGTAAAACAAGCGATAGATGTACATACGTACAAATACAGCTGATGTGCCTACGACAAGGTATACATAAAATGTCAACCTTGCTCGGTACGTACGTACGAGTAGGGGGGGCATGATCACGTACGCTACTAACAGTTTCCCCATAACCCATATTCTAAATCATGTGAGAGATACATCAAGACTGTTCTAAGCATGGTAGTAATGGAAAGTACAACATGTGACGTTTTAACTTGCTACCCCAAGGGTCAGCATTTAACATGGTGGGTTTTGCAGTTCATTTATGTGACAATATGTAAAGTTCGTAGAAAGTACTTGCCTCGAGCAAAGCAAGAATACTAGTACGAAGATATAGATGTCCGGTATCCTGTCAATAATGATATACAAACTCAGTTCTAAGCTATGTTCAACATTACACTAGTGTAGCGGGTGGTCCAATACTACAATAACTCAAAACAATACAAAAAGTCGCAAGTCGTAATTAATCAATAAATAAATCAACTGTACATTGTGTTCTAACAATTTTTGAGATAGACAAAATGCCCAATTTTATATAAAATAAAGCACCAAAATGATCCTTGTTAATTATAGAAATTTATACTAATTTTTCTGGAATTTATAAACCTTCATAAACATTTATTAAAAATCAACAAACATAGGTATCCTGAAAATGAGCTCTGTTTTCCTATTTTTATAAAATACCAAAAGTACTTATTAAATGCTGAAAAAATTATAATAAATTAGCTAAATTAACATAGTATTTAAATACAATTTTTCTAGAATTTTTACAGCACTTAAAATATATGAAAAAAATACAAAACATACTAACCGGATTATCCAGCGGATTACCGCGGATTACCGGCGGATTTTTCGTTCCGTCACAGCAAGTTTTGTGGTGAAAATTCGGATTTTCCGACGGATTTCCGCGGATTTCCGACGGATTTTCCGAACCGTCGCAGAAAGTTGATTTTTGAACTCAAAACTTGTTTCGGCCATAAAAACTTTGTTTTAAATCGAAATTCGGACTTTCAAAAGTCAAAATTGAATAGAATTGAATTTCCTACAACATGGAAGTATTAGTTTTCACAAATCAAAACATTTGATAGATCAAAACCTCAAAATACTCGAAAATTATATCTAGAAACTCAGATCTACGCAATACTGTCGATCAAAACCAAAAGTGCTATATATTAAACATGTTAACAATTTAAAGAAGCAAATTATAGGCCAATAAAACTTTAGTTTCCATGGAAAACAAAAATAAAGTATGGTCATGCCACTTTCGAGCAAGATACACTTGCCTAGGTTAAGCTCCAAGCCTAATCTTCTAGTCCACCACCAAGAGGGGTACGAAACCACACTCTAGACCTCAAGGCCAAGCTCCTAGCAAAGCTCCAAGGGAAGAGAGATGAAGAAGAAATGGAAAGAGAGTGAAGAGAATGAAAAGAGAGATGAGAGAGAAAGTGAAAGGGTTTATATAGAAGGGGGAATTAATCTTAGCCGTCGGATCGTGATCCATGTCAAAATCTAAGTCAATCTTGGCCATTCAAACAAAACCAAATGTCCATTGGATAATAGGGTGCATCTACACTATTCACGAAAATATCTAAACACTATTCATCAAAATATCTAAAATACTATTCATCAAAATATCTAAAACACTATTCATCAAGATATCTGAAATCGAAAATATCTAAAATGTAGAAAATCTGTCTGGACGGCATGTCGTCGGTATACTCCGGTATACTGGCGGTATGTCGGCCAAGGAAAAATCTATAAGTTAGGAAAAATTTCAAAGCATTACGAAAACCAAGAAAATACGAAACACGCTACAAAATACGTATTAAAATTAAATATTATTAAAAATTATAAAAAACTATTTTTTTTGAAATCTAGGGGCTTACAAATCTTCCCTTCTTGAAAAATTTCGTCCTCGAAATTTACAAGGGTAGAAGACTCTACAAACATTCTAATATAACAAGCAATGCAAACAAAAGACTATGACTATGATTAAGACTAACCTCTAAGGTATCAAGCGGGAACGGGTGGTTCCCTCGCAGCGGTTGGGTCGAACAAGTAAGGATATCTCTCCCTCATGTCCGACTCCCTCTCCTAAGTAGATTCATCTGGGGAGTGACGGCTCCAAGCTACTCGTACTAGGGGTATAACCTTGTTCCTCAGCCTCTTCTCCCTCCTGTCTAATATCTCCACTGGCTGCTCAGAAACTGTAAGGCTCGGCCCGATCTCCAACTCTGAATGATCTAGCACATGACTGGGGTCTGGAACATATCTCCTCAGCTGAGATACGTGAAAGACATCATGAACTCCTGCTAGGTTGGGTGGAAGTGCAACCCTGTAAGCTACCTCTCCGATCCTGCCAAGTATCTCGAACGGCCCGATGTATCTGGGGCTCAGCTTCCCTCCTCGTCCGAACCGGATCGTCCCTCTAGTAGGTGATATCTTCACTAGCACCATATCACCGTCTACGAACTCCATCGGCCTACGACTAGCGTCAGCCCAGTATTTCTTCCTGTCCTGAGCTACTCTGAGCCTGTCTCTGATCATCCCGACTTTCTCTGCTGCATCCATGATCATCTCTGGCCCAAGCATAACTCTGTCTCCGACATCATCCCAAAAGAGCGGTGTGCGGCATCGTCGTCCATATAGCGCCTCGAAAGGAGACATACCGATACTGGCTTGGTAGCTGTTGTTGTATGAAAACTCTACCAAGTGCAGATGGCTCTCCCAAGATCCTCCAAAGTCCAGCACGCAAGTCCTCAGCATATCCTCCAGCGTCTGTATCGTCCTCTCGGACTGCCCATCTGTCTGCGGGTGGTACGCCGTACTGAACTTGAGCCTACTGCCCAACTCTTCCTGCAAGCTCCTCCAGTAGTGGGATGTGAATCTGCTGTCTCTGTCCGACACGATGCTCACTGGTACTCCGTGTAGGCGAACTATCTGCTGCATGTATAGCTCTGCCAACTTCTCGGTGGAAAGCCCCACCTTGAAGGGTATGAAGTGCGCACACTTCGTCAGCCTGTCTACGATGACCCAAATGGCATCCTTCCCTCCTTGGGAACGAGGAAGCCCTGAGACGAAGTCCATCGTAATATGTTCCCACTTCCACTTAGGAATGGGTAACGGCTGCAACAACCCAGCTGGCCTCTGGCGCTCCGCCTTGACCTGCTGGCAAACTAGGCATCTCGAGACGAAACGTGATACATCCCTCTTCATCCCGTGCCACCAAAGATGTTCCCGTAAGTCACGGTACATCTTGTTAGCACCAGGGTGAATAGAATATCTCGATCGGTGCGCCTCCTGCAAGACTGCCTCTACCAGCTCTCCCTTCGGCACGCACAATCGGCTGCCATGCCTCAAGGATCCATCCTCTGCTATAGTGAAATCATCCAGCAATCCAGCTAAAGCCTGGGGTCGAAGTCTGCGAAGGCTCTCATCTGTAGACTGTGCCTCCCGGATCTGCTCCATCAAACTTGACTGTATGTCAAGCGCCATCATCTGTATCACTGATCCTGGCCGAACTAGCTCGATACCGAGCTTCTCCAGATCCTCCCGCAAATGCCGATCAATCATCAGGTACCATGCCATCGGATGCCTGCTCAGCGCATCCGCCACCACATTTGCCTTTTCGGGGTGATACTGTAAATCGATGTCGAAGTCCTTCATCAACTCCAACCATCGTCTTTGCCTCATGTTCAGCTCTTTCTGCGTGAACACATACTTCAAGCTTTTGTGGTCAGTAAAGATTTCCACACGCTCTCCGTATAAGTAATATTTCCATAACTTGAGTGCAAAGATCACCGCAGCTAACTCAAGGTCATGGGTAGGATAATTCCTCTCATGAGTCCACAACTACCTAGATGCATAAGCAATTACTTTCCCATGCTGCTGTAGGACACATCCTAGCCCCTTCCCAGAAGCATCACTGTATATGGTGAAACCTCCAGAACCTGAAGGTAAAGTCAGAACTGGAGCGGTTGTCAGCCTCCTCTTCAGCTCCTCAAATGCCGCCTGGCAGTCCTCTGACCAAATGTACTCTGCGTCCTTCCGCGTCAGCTTCGTCATGGGTTCAGCTATCCTAGCAAAGTCCTGGACGAACTTTCTATAATAGCCTGCTAAACCCAGAAAGCTCCTGATCTCTGAAACTGACGTCGGAGCCTTCCACGTCTCAACGGCAGCAATCTTCCTGGGATCCACCGAGATTCCATCTCCAGTGACTACATGGCCGAGAAACTCCACTCGGTCTAAAAAGAACTCGCACTTCGGCAATTTGGCAAACAATCTCTCCTGCCTAAGAATCCCCAAAACTATCCGCAAGTGCTCTGCATGCTCCTCCGGCGTCTTCGAGTATATCAGGATGTCGTCAATAAATACTACGACGAACTTATCCAGATACTGGTGAAATGTCTTATTCATCAAGTTCATAAAGACAGCTGGCGCATTTGTGAGACCAAATGGCATCACCAGAAACTCGTACTGCCCGTACTTCGTGTTGAATGCCGTCTTCTGGATGTCTGCTGGCCTAACCTTCACCTGGTGGTACCCGGATCTCAAATCTATCCTGGAAAACACCTTCGCCCCGCTCAATTGGTCGAACAAATCATCTATCCTGGGCAGAGGATATTTGTTCTTGATAGTGATGGCATTCAAAGCCCGGTAATCAATACACAACCGGACTGTACCATCCTTCTTAGGCACAAAGAGCACTGGCGCTCCCCATGGAGAAGCACTGGATCGAATGAAACCCTTTTTCAACAGGTCATCAATCTGCTCTTTCATCTCTATGGCCTCCTTGGGATTCACTCTATAGCAAGCCCGGGATACTGGTGATGAACCCGGCACTAGATCTATAGTGAACTCCACATCTCTGTCAGGCGGAAGTCCTGGAAGATCCTCTGGGAATACATCCATAAACTCCCTAATGATAGGGTGTGGCGGTGCTGCATCCCCGACTGTCGCACAACAGTTCGGCTCTAGGCTGATCTCTGGCCCTGTCCTCCTGACACTGAATGGTGCTGTGCCTGGGGGACTGAACACAATACTACCCTCATGGTAATCTATAGATGCATGGGCATAGCTAAGCCAGTCCATCCCCAATATGATATCATAACCGGGGAGCGGCATCACAAAGAATCGCCCTCTGAACTCTCTCTCGGCTATAAAAATAGAACATCTATAGATAGATCTAATAGGCACTGGTCCTCCTCCCGTCATCACTCTACTAATCTCCGCAGTAGGTGTAGCTACTAGATGATGTTTATGCATAAACTCTAATGATAGGAAGCTATGAGATGCACCAGAATCAAACAAACATACAGCTAGAAAAGTATGCAAATAAACATGACCTGTAATGACGTCAGCTAAGTAATCCGGCTCCGAAACCTGCTCCGGCTCCGGCTTAATGGCTAGACTATAAACCCTCCCCTGAGGTCCCTTCTGCTGCTGCAGATGCTGCCCGAACCTCTGCTGCTGAGTCGGGAGCGGTCCTCTAGTCTTCGCTACTGGGCACTCCCGTATCATGTGGGTGGCAGACCCACAAAATAAGCACTGCTTCAATCTCTTCCTGCAGATGGAGTAATCGTGCCCTGGTCTTCCGCAGAAAGAACATATAACTCCCTTCTGCTGCTGCTGACGGGGTCCCGGGGCTCGAACTGGAGGGGTCTGATGATGTGGTGTAGGGGGACGGTAAGTCTGCTGGGGTGGCGTCGGTGCTTTCTGCTAGAAAGCCTGACGCTTGGACGGTCCCTCATGATGTACAGAAGCCGGCCTCTTGCATGACAGAAGACGCTCCTCGATGCTCCGGGCTAACTCTAGGCTCTGGTAGTAGTCAGTCGTACCGTTCGCCACTATGAGGATGCCAATGTCTGGAACTAGACCATGGCAAAACCTACGGGTCATCTCCTCTGGATCTGCAACCAGACTAGGAGCAAAACGGCTCAGGCGACTAAACTCTGCCGCATACTCATCAACAGAACGGTTCCCCTGCTGGATGTTCTGGAATCGTAGCCCCATGGCTACTCTAGCAGTGGTCGAGAAGAATTTCTTCTTGAACTGGGTCTTGAACTGGTCCCAGGTGGCTCTCCCTCTCGCAAACAACGGCTCATTCCGGAACCAGACTCCTGCTAGGTCTATCAGCAGAAATCCCGCTGCCTCGACCTGGAGGTCATCCGGCATCCTAACTCCCAGAAGCTTCCTCTCTACAGAATCTAGCCAGTCATCAGCTACTACTATGCCCTCGGTCCCTGAGAACTCCTTGGGATTCAGACCCATGAAGTCCTTGACTGTCCCCGCTCTCTGCCGTGGCTCTACATGTGGTGGGACCACGGGACGTCCTTCAGAACGCTCCATGCTCTGGCGGAGTAGGGTAGTCTGCTCCTGATGGGTTGTTAGGAACCCCTGAATCAGTGTGAGCAGCTGGTTTCCGTCGAGTGTGACGGAAGCCTGGGTAGGTATAGTGATAGGGGGTGGTGGAAGTATTGGGTCCTGCCGGGCCTGTGATGTGGAAGGTGGTTGTGGTATCTGGGTTTGTGGATTTGTGGAGTGGGGGAGTGTGGTAGGTGAAGGTGTATCAGTCGACTGGTCAGCCGACTGGATAAGAAGGGCCCCGTTCTCGGGTGTAACATACTGGGATGAACGAGTAAGCACCATCTAATTACAATAAAAAAATGACTTATAAAGACTTGTTAAGGTAAGCAATCATAGACAAGAGAATCTAATTATAATAGCAAACATGTGATGTATTTCCTATGTTGCAATCCTAGCATTCCTCTAAGTGTTCTAAGCGTCTTTCCTAATGTTGTCTAATTACCTTAAGTTCCTAACTGCAGGCATGCTTGGTACAATAACGTAACCAAACAGTTTAGTCAGGACCTGCGTGGGCCACCACTAAAACATGTCACGACCCGCTACCCAAATTGTTGGGCCAGGCCGAGTCATGTCCAGCCTACGTTGAGATAAAACGTAGTAAGCTGTTCTAAAGACAACAGGATAAGACTAAATGTGCTAACAGTTCTATAAGTGAAGAAGAATCATAAATGCTCCAAACATAAAAATCGCCGTATATAGTAAAATATCCAAGTACAAGTGAACTGAAATGTAAAACTGGATACATGTCCAGTTATAAAATGATATAGTCTAATACATGTCTACCCTCAAAAGTCTAAGTAAACAAAAGACAACTAGGCGAGGTTCCCCGCAGGAACATCCTCGTAAAGCAGAGCCGGGTCCTCGACAGTAACTCCATAGTATGAGTCGCAGAGTAACTCCTCCTCAGTAAGGACACCTACAACGTTATCCTGTCAGGACGGGAGCAAGTACTAAATCTAGCAAACTAGCATATGAAACATGGAAATGAACATGAGAGGAATAACTGGAAAGCATGGCATCACATAGTCTATCATGGCAAGGACACATATGTCATAAAGACAGATGTATATGTAATGTTTAAAACTGTAGCAAGTACGTGATCGGTCAATAGATGTACAATGTACCGAGGTACAATGTAAATAAAATATACATACGTACAAGTAAAACAAGCGATAGATGTACATACGTACAAATACAGCTGATGTGCCTACGACAAGGTATACATAAAATGTCAACCTTGCTCGGTGCGTACGTACGAGTAGGGGGGCATGATCACGTACGCTACTAACAGTTTCCCCATAACCCATATTCTAAATCATGTGAGAGATACATCAAGACTGTTCTAAGCATGGTAGTAATAGAAAGTACAACATGTGACGTTTTAACTTGCTACCCCAAGGGTCAGCATTTAACATGGTGGGTTTTGCAGTTCATTTATGTGACAATATGTAAAGTTCGTAGAAAGTACTTGCCTCGAGCAAAGCAAGAATACTAGTACGAAGATATAGATGTCCGGTATCCTGTCAATAATGATATACAAACTCAGTTCTAAGCTATGTTCAACATTACACTAGTGTAGCGGGTGGTCCAATACTACAATAACTCAAAACAATACAAAAAGTCGTAAGTCGTAATTAATCAATAAATAAATCAACTGTACATTGTGTTCTAACAATTTTTGAGATAGACAAAATGCCCAATTTTATATAAAATAAAGCACCAAATGATCCTTGTTAATTATAGGAATTTATACTAATTTTTCTGGAATTTATAAACCTTCATAAACATTTATTAAAAATCAACAAACATAGGTATCCTGAAAATGAGCTCTGTTTTCCTATTTTTATAAAATACCAAAAGTACTTATTAAATGCTAAAAAAATTATAATAAATTAGCTAAATTAACATAGTATTTAAATACAATTTTTCCAGAATTTTTACAGCACTTAAAATATATGAAAAAAATGCAAAACAGCCTAACCGGATTATCCGGCGGATTACCGCGGATTACCGGCGGATTTTCCGTTCCGTCACAGCAAGTTTTGTTGTGAAAATTCGGATTTTTCGACGGATTTCCGCGGATTTCCGACGGATTTTCCGAACCGTCGCAGAAAGTTGATTTTTGAACTCAAAACTTGTTTCGGCCATAAAAACTTCGTTTTAAATCGAAATTCGGACTTTCAAAAGTCAAAATTGAATAGAATTGAATTTCCTACAACATGGAAGTATTAGTTTTCACAAATCAAAACATTTGATAGATCAAAACCTCAAAATACTCAAAAATTATATCTAAAAACTCAGATCTACGCAATACTGTCGATTAAAACCAAAAGTGCTATATATTAAACATGTTAACAATTTAAAGAAGCAAATTATAGGCCAATAAAACTTTAGTTTCCAGGGAAAACAAAAATAAAGTATGGTCATGCCACTTTCGAGCAAGATACACTTGCCTAGGTTAAGCTCCAAGCCTAATCTTCTAGTCCACCACCAAGAGGGGTACGAAACCACACTCTAGACCTAAAGGCCAAGCTCCTAGCAAAGCTCCAAGGGAAGAGAGATGAAGAAGAAATGGAAAGAGAGTGAAGAGAATGAAAAGAGAGATGAGAGAGAAAGTGAAAGGGTTTATATAGAAGGGGGAATTAATCTTAGCCGTCGGATCGTGATCCATGTCAAAATCTAAGTCAATCTTGGCCATTCAAACAAAACCAAATGTCTATTGGATAATAGGGTGCATCTACACTATTCACGAAAATATCTAAACACTATTCATCAAAATATCTAAAACACTATTCATCAAAATATCTAAAACACTATTCATCAAGATATCTAAAATCGAAAATATCTAAAATGTATAAAATCTGTCTAGACGGCATGTCGTCGGTATACTCCGGTATACTGGCGGTATGCCGGCCAAGAAAAAATCTATAAGTTAGAAAAAATTTCAAAGCATTACGAAAACCAAGAAAATACGAAACACGCTACAAAATACGTATTAAAATTAAATATTATTAAAAATTATAAAAAACTATTTTTTTTTTGAAATCTAGGGGCTTACATATTACATACTATGGAACCTACATATTCATTACAAGTCATACTTATACATGCTTACATTAGATAGGATACTTACACCTCATACATTATTTATTTAACCATTTACTCATGCTTGCATTCTCTATTTAATTACATAATGTATATACATTAACATGGATTAAAATCAAATAGAACATTATATTACTCACAAGGGTGCACAAAATGCATATGTCGAATAGTAACTCCTACTAATAATCAATACTGTACCATCACAGCATGAATTGAAATTTAGGATTAAAGTATGTTATAGATCTATGTGTTAGCTTTCCGAAACTTCAAACGGATCGCGTTTTCGTTTCCGAAAACTCCCGGAATCGTGAAAACACCGGGAACGCGTTTGTCTTTCGTACAGCTGACACTCAAATAATTCTCTAGAAAGTTACAGAAAGAATTAGGCCTATTAATACATGTTTTTGGAAAGCTAACTTCAATACTCATCTTTTAAAAAAAATGGGAGATTAAACCGAGCTTTGAGCTAGAAGTTATGACATTTCTAAGTTAGGGCTGAAATTAAAAACGTGGATAAAAATCATGACGGATTTAGATAGTTTGAGCCAAAAGAATACACAACATATATCCTAATTATCCACAACAATAATAGCAATAATAATATGAGGAACCACACTCACAAACTTGATTATATAATCATCATGAACCATTTATTACATATATAAATATAGATACACTCTCATTACAATATATATATATATATATATATATATATATATATATATATATATATATATATATATATATGTAAGATGAACACATCCACAACACAAAGGACACTCCTATGACCTCCAAATGGACACAAAATGGACACAAATGGAGATACAACCATGGGGGTCATTCCTATGGGTTCAAAATAGACCTATATGTATGAGGAAATGAAAAGGAGAAGGGATTTATACCTCCCGGTAGATCGAATCGAAGAAAAACCTTCCCGGAGCGACACCGACACGTAGAGATTCCAAAAGGACACGAACGAGCTCCGAATCCTCCCAAACTTGGGTAGCTTCCTCCTTGGCTAGAATGGAGAAGGAAAGAAGAAGATTTGGTGGTAAAATGGAAGGATTTGGTGGAGAAATTGCTATGGATTGCTCTCTAGGAATTTGGGGAAGAACAAGAGAGAGAAAAATAGATGGATAATGACAAATGGGAGGCTCAACCCTATCCTTATTGTGGCTGGCCATAAAGGTGGTTTTGTCCTATTAGGAAAAGTCCAAAAGCCCCTACTAACCTATTCTATGAGTATTAGGAAATGGCTAATTGGTTGGGGCTAAATTAGTCTTCTAAAGTCTCTAATCACACTAACCTTATCCATAATAATTAGTCTAACCTCTAACTAAAATATTTCTATCATGTGGACTAAAATTAATATTATGTGGGTCATGCCTAACTAGTGTGTGGGTCCCACTAGAGTCAAACTACCCCCGGGTCCCCGTTTCAAGTCGGATTGAGTTGAAATTCGAACCCGACTCAAATGACCCCAAAACAATATCATAAATAATAAAATAATATCAAAATAATTCAAAGAGGTCAAATGCAAAAATATTCTTAGGCCAAAAATGATATTAAAATATCATAATCATATGGTTAGGCTCTAGGTCAAACAGTCTCTAGGGTTTCACTAGCAAAACGTCAAAACCACAAGTCATTGATTTAAATAATTTTAAAATAATTTAAAATCACCAAAAATCATATCATGAATCAAATATCATTATTAAAATAATTATAAATACGAAATTTTAAAATTACCCTCATTTGGGAAACTGGGTGCTACAACTTTATCCACCTTAGAAAAATTTTGTCCTCGAAATTAAAATGTCCATACTCCCTCTAGGTCAAACCCCCACAATCAAAGTCCCAGATTAAAACAAATCATGTGATCAAAAGGACGACATACAGGGTCATGGCATATGGTGGTAGTGAAAGTCTCATCTAGGTATACTAGTCATGCTAACCGAAACGGTCATAGGGTATCAAAACATACAAGCAATCTAGGGTGCTAAACTAGAGAAGTTACAGAAACAACAAACCATCAAAACTGTAAGGCGCTCTACCATCCTATATGAAACTGGTACTTATCAAAACAAAATAAAGACAACTACCAATTATCTGAAAAAGGGTACAGAAAATCAAATTCAAAAATTAAGGAATTGAAAATCACTTGCATTGAAATCCAAATCATAATATATATATACAGAGAGAGCGTTAGAGAGGAAAAACTAGCATTATGTAATGTTATGTGGTTTGTGTGTGTATGGGTGTATGTGAAATATACATGAAATTGTATATGAGCTATCCTGTTACACTACTCATGGCATATGGGTTAACAACCTACAATACACGACCTATTTAATCATAACATGCATGGCTAACCATAAACATCTATAAGAGGTAGAGATTTAGTTATGTATATACATATATTATAACATGTATGCCTAAGCTCTATATATATATCTATACAAGTATGTGATCATAACATAGAGAGGAAAGGTTAGGTTACATGACAGCGTATACTAAGTTAGGGTGTGTGTGTCCTTGTACGGGGTTATAGCTTAGTATTGAAAGGTTAAACCCAGTTTTAGTTCAGCATTTACATACAAAATCTAAAAATAAGCTAACATTTAAACCAGTGTAATATTAACATAATGCAGTCTCAGATTTTACAAATTTAACATAACTTAACCAATTTCTCTAAAAATTGAAACTCTGCAGATATCATACATGTGCAGTTATGTAGACAAAACTAATAACATGAAATTTATATTTAAATTACGAATTTAAACTGGAAAAACAGAAAACCAGAAATATTGGAATTTTAAAAATTTTAACATTAACAACATATTAATATGTATTTAGATAGGTGAAAAATCAAGTGTAGCATGCATACGTATCAGGCAAGTGTCCACTATGTAAATATACTCATATATTCTCATGTCCCAAAAAAAAATTTAATTCTACGTTAAGACCAACATTTAGATTCCTACCAAGATCGCAAAATAGGTGATTGACGAAATCAAGGCAGTTTTATTATTATTATTCAATACTAGAATAATAGCAAGAAGGAAATAACGATAAAAGCTGTTTGCTTATTTGCCTAAAAGAAGGAACCATTTTGAAACCAGAAATAAATATCAAATCCAAGATAAAGTCTAGCAAAATCATCGATTCATTGTATTAAGAAGAAACTCATAGCAAGAAGTTACACAAGCTACTCCTAAGTTAAATAATTAGAAGCAAAACAAATAATAATTCTTTTTGAAGGACTACATCAAAGTAGAGAAAACATGCTTGAAAATATTTAAGGTACAATCTGATAATCATATGCGTCTATCCAAAATCATGGTACTCTAAATCCCCGTCATACTAGTAAGCAAGGCTACGATAATCACAGAGTCCTTGACTTATGCACATATCTCTAGAATCGTGGTATTTAACATTTTCGCGGTGCCGCTAGCTTGGCTGCGAAAACCTTAAATTCCCACACCCGAGAAATATATCCAAAGTCAGACTATATGTCCTCACCATGCTGGCTAATGTGACTATAGAAGACTAGATTCCATAACATAGATGACCTAGCCCATATAATTTCATCTTGTCAAAAAAAAAATTAAATTAAATCAACAATGAATACCCATAAATCAAATCAAATTTATCAACGAACTTCAAAATTCAAAATGAAGAAAAATCCATCAAAATACAACTCGGATGCAACAGCTATCATCAAGATTCAAAATTCGACAATCATTCATCAAAATCAATGAATATAACTCAAATTCAACCATAATCCATCAAAATCAAATTTAACAACAGTAAGTAAAAAAAATCAAATCAAGGGAAAAAGAGTTCTCAAATCGAAGTTAAAATAAGATTCTCAAGGGTCGTTCCAGGAATCTCTCAAGGGTTCCTAACTGTGATTGAGTACCTTCAAGATATATCCTATTCCTACTGCAGGCTGTAGTGGTACTCAAGTTCGAATACCACTACATAAACTGGACCTGCATGGGCCACCACTAAAAACGTGTCACGACCCGCACCCTAGAGTTAGGGCACGAGAACGTAACAACGCCCAGCCTACGCCGCAGTGTCGGCGGTAGAACGTTGTCCTAGGTCTCATGCATCTAACAGTATAAGGCTAAGCAGTTTATACTCCCCGAATGGGGGTGACATAGCAGAATGTAAACTCAATCACATCTAAGGTAGAGCATAATGGAAGATAGATAAAACATGAAATCCAAAAGAGATACAGGAGATAGAAGTCTAAGTGTCTAAGATACATAAACTCAAAAGTACATCTCAAAACTCAAATACAGTAATCCACAAGTAAATACAACTCCTGACAAAATGAAATAACTATCTAAATAACCTCTACTGTGTCTCCTCTAGGCTAGCAGGCAATCCCAGGCCATCTGTAAAATTTATCAACAAGTCCAGTCAGGACAGGAGCGAGCACAATACATCTCATGCAGTTCATATCATGTCAGGAAATATAAAGCAGACAATAGAATAAGATACATGAAACGCTGTAAGAAGATGTACATGAAAACATGAGAGATATTTGATAACTGGAAATATATATACATGATAAGTAAGAACTGTAAGTGACTAGTGATTTAGAGTACGAGATGGCATATAATTGGCTTAGGTTGAACATGATGTACATGAGTGAACATGTAGGACATCAGCCAATAAGGCTGTGTTGTACATGATAAAACATGAAAAGTAACAGAGTGAACATGATGGGTAAATCACATGACTATTTATACTCACCCCTACCCACAATCAATACACAAGGATCTATTCAAGTTACGTTACGGACATGATGTTTTGGTTATACAAGAAACACATGAGGAAACATGAGCGTACATGAAAGAACATGAGAGTACATGAACGTACATGTAAGAACATGAGAGAACATGAGTGTACATGAATAACGAGAAGCAAGGAATACATGATGTACATGAAACACATGTCATAAAGTATCCGATGCACCCGCTAAGGGGGTAACATCCCAAGAAGAGATCCGTATGGTACCAATCCGTGATGATAATGTGACAGCATCAAGTAAAAGTAATCTAGAGCGAGAATATAATTCGTGACAAGTATGAAATGATCAGAGAATGTACTCGCCTGATATCTGAATGTCCAAGGTAAAGATACTGTCCGAGGAGAGGTGTCTGGCTCCTAATTAGAACAACACAAGTCACAACATGTCCAGAAGGGTAATATAAAGCACTACAATGCATTCTACATGAATCTAGGTCAAACTAGGCCAAAGTCAACCATTGGTCAACTCTGGTCAACTGTACTAGTCAAACTAGGTCAAACTAGGTCATGTCCTAACCCAGTAAGTCTTACTAGGCCTAACCAAGACTATCCTAGCAAGCACACATCAATACAAGGCTATACAAGCCAACATACACCCAACTCTATATAGCATGCAATTATTCAATACTCAAATAGGCAAGAATTCACATTGGATATACACTAGGTAATCTATTACTTTAAGCTATATATGTCTACACATATATACACATGCATATATTGGTATTCAACATTAGGTCTATAATCATGGCATTTCAAATGGTTATATAAACTTATATATTACAACACAATATGCTAACATATATATAATATACATACATAGCTAAGTTAACTATATTCATAAATACTTATTTAAGAGGCTATGTGTGTGTATGTGAACATGGCAAAGGGGCAAGTGAGGGTTAAATGGGCATACATAGTATATACATATCAAAGAGTGTCAAAGTGTAAGTGAACAATGTGTCAAGTGTGATAGTGTCAACATAGTGTAAGGGGGTACATGAGGTAATATAGGATTTGTGTTAACATAGAACATTACATCTCATTAACTTGTATATTGCATACATTACATCTATTATTACATTACATTCATGCTTGCATTCATTCATCATTCATTATTCTCTTGCACCACTATATGCACCATACATTACATACTATGGAACCTACATATTCATTACAAGTCATACTTATACATGCTTACATTAGATAGGATACTTATACCTCATACATTATTTATTTAACCATTTACTCATGCTTGCATTCTCTATTTAATTACATAATGTATATACATTAACATGGATTAAAATCAAATAGAACATTATATTACTCACAAGGGTGCACAAAATGCATATGCCGAATAGTAACTCCTACTAATAATCAATACTGTACCATCTCAGCATGAATTAAAATTTAGGATTAAAGTATATTATAGATCTATGTGTTAGCTTTCTGAAACTTCAAACGGATCGCGTTTTCGTTTTCGGAAACTCCCGGAATCGTGAAAACACCGAGAACGCGTTTGTCTTTCGTACAGCTGACACTCAAATAATTCTTTAGAAAGTTACAGAAAGAATTAGGCCTATTAATACATGTTTTTGGAAAGCTAACTTCAATACGCTTCTTTTAAAAAAAACGGGAGATTAAACCGAACTTTAAGCTAGAAGTTATGACATTTCTAAGTTAGGGCTGAAATTAAAAACGTGGATAAAAATCATGACGGATTTAGATAGTTTGAGCCAAAAGAATACACAATATATATCCTAATTATCCACAACAATAATAGCAATAATAATATGAGGAACCACACTCACAAACTTGATTATATAATCATCATGAACCATTTATTACATATATAAATATAGATACACTCTCATTACAATATATATATATATATATATATATATATATATATATATATATATATATATATGTAACATGAACACATCCACAACACAAAGGACACTCCTATGACCTCCAAATGGACACAAAATGGACACAAATGGAGATACAACCATGGGGGTCATTCCTATGGGTTCAAAATAGACCTATATGCATGAGGAAATGAAAAAGAGAAGGGATTTATACCTCCCGGTAGATCGAATCGAAGAAAAACCTTCCCGGAGCGACACCGACACGTAGAGATTCCAAAAGGACACGAACGAGCTCCGAATCCTCCCAAACTTGAGTAGCTTCCTCCTTGGCTAGAATGGAGAAGGAAAGAAGAAAATTTGGTGGTGAAATGGAAGGATTTGGTGGAGAAATTGCTATGGATTGCTCTCTAGGAATTTGGGGAAGAACAAGAGAGAGAAAAATAGATGGATAATGACAAATGGGAGGCTCAACCCTATCCTTATTGTGACTGGCCATAAAGGTGGTTTTGTCCTATTAGGAAAAGTCCAAAAGCCCCTACTAACCTATTCTATGAGTATTAGGAAAGGGCTAATTGGTTGGGGCTAAATTAGTCATTCTAAAGTCTCTAATCACACTAACCTTATCCATAATAATTAGTCTAACCTCTAACTAAAATATTTCTATCATGTGGACTAAAATTAATATCATGTGGGCCATGCCTAACTAGTATGTGGGTCCCACTAGAGTCAAACTACCCCCGGGTCCCCGTTTCAAGTCGGATTGAGTTGAAATTCGAACCCGACTCAAATAACCCCAAAACAATATCATAAATAATAAAATAATATCAAAATAATTCAAAGAGGTCAAATGCAAAAATATTCTTAGGCCAAAAATGATATTAAAATATCATAATCACATGGTTAGGCTCTAGGTCAAACAGTCTCTAGGGTTTCACTAGCAAAACGTCAAAACCACAAGTCATTGATTTAAATAATTTTAAAATAATTTAAAATCACCAAAAATCATATCATTAATAAAATATCATTATTAAAATAATTATAAATACGAAATTTCAAAATTACTCTCATTTGGGAAACTGGGTGCTACAAGAAGCAGTAGCAGTATCTATGGGACGAGCCCACCTTATACACGTGATTAGGCTGGTCGCATGTGCCAGTCTAATACAATTTTTCATTAGAAGCGCGTATGATCATCAACGACTCTTTTTGATGGTTGGCTGGTTGGATGACCGTCTTGGCATACAAGGATCGCATTGTCCTAGATTTCTTCGTACTAGCACTCGTGGGTGCGTAATACAACGAGTACATGTCTTCTCCATGCCCAGCGTATTGGCGCATGGGTCTGCAGTCTCGAGATGCCATTTGGAGGACAGATCCTCTCTTCCTCTCTCCGGTACGACGTTGTTTGGCAGCACCAGATGTAGTTTGATGGGCACAACGAGCGCACACTTTAATTTAGGTGTGGCATGTCTCCACGCCTTCTATTGGCATACAGGCTGGGAAGTAGCACTATTCTTTTCAGCAAGGAGAGGCCGTGATGGCCTGGAAGGATCCTGAGCTCCAAGGTCCCCACCATCGTGTTGTTTTCCTTTGTTGGGACCCGGACTCGGGCCTTGTTCGTCCCGTTTTTGGAAATAGGGATAACATACACAGGAGATCGATGCGGGGCTTCGTCAACGAAAGCCGGGAGGGCATCCTCCGCGGTCGTCGGGGGTGGCATAGTGGCCTTGGCCACCCTGACCTTGCGGGTCTTCTTAGGCATCGTCAGCCTAGGGATTTAAATCCTCGGAGAGCATGTCTTCGAAAGCTTGATGGTCAAAGTGAACAACCAATATCATTTGGAAAGATCCCAGCATAGCGATATTAGACTACGTCACCACCTTCGCGTCAGAGGAGATGGCAGTCCCCAGCAGAGTCGCCAGATTTGTTGCCATCGCAAATGTAAAAAGAGAAAAATTTTAAAAGACTTCTTCTTTATTGGATTACAATGAAAAGTACAATAAACAACCCTAACAGCGAGGGTTTCTTAGTACAAATATAAGATTTAGGAAAGTGAGACGATGGAGATCAAGTACTGCAGTGACTCATTTGCTACATTGACAATCGATACGTCTTGGCTTCTTCGATATGCTCTCTATATGGAATATCTCATGTGTATGTATATGGTGTTCTCCTGGTGTTTACCGTCCTTTAACTTTTGGAAGGCATGTGCCTCCTTTTATAGCAATCTTCAGTAGATAGACTATGTAGAAGATAGTGATGAGGAGAGATCGCCTACAGGATAAAACGCAATCTCGGTTGTCACAACTGCTTGATTCAGCTGATTACCCGCATGGCCTGATTATGATGACACGTAGCACTGATTGGACAAATCTCGCTGCAGAGATTCTAGAGATAGATTTAAGGATCCTGAGTTGTAACCGTCATTAGTTGCAGTTGATTACTCATATGGCTTGATCAGGAATGATATGCAGCACATACAGTAATTTGGGACAATATGTCGTTTGAATGGGGTGGTTATAACGCACACACCATAAACGCGAGATTTAAATCAGGTGGCACGATCACATTGACACGTGGCACAGACCATGATTTGGAAGGAATCTCTCGTTTGAATGGGACGGTTATGACGCACATGCCATAAACGTGGGATTAATCCTTCTAACTGTTGATTGCAGGATTTGGATGACTCGAGTAGGGGAACGAATCATCCACCTTCTGGAACATAAGTGTTGTGGAGATTTAGCCTCGTGGGAGGCCTTTTTAACTGCTTTTAGCTGCATGAAGTCTTGGCCACATAAGAGCTTCTGGGAAGGGAAGCGCATGAAGTCCTCCGTCGCATGAGGGTCAGCCGCATGAAAAAGAGTCCACTTGCCTTTGAAGTTGCCAAAGACGTGCTTTTAGGGCACTGTGTTGTCATCAGTCGCCATAGAGGTGGCCAGGAGGATTGTTTGGCACTGCACTTGTAGAGTACAAAGTGCTTTGGAACACCAAGTGTTGTTAGGCTTGGCATTTAGCGGGAGATCCATCTGGGGAGCCACATGAAGTCTTCTGGGATTTGCGTAGGAAGCCTGATGTATTTTGGGCTGACCGGACTTGAAAATTTTCCATGCTTCTACAGACTGAGAATGAATGTGTCAGAAGCTACTACATGATTGACAGCAGGGCGGGACCCACTCATACTCGACTTTTTAAAAATTATATCACATTTCGGAAGCTCGATCTCTAATTTGCCAAGTAGCAATTATGTCACATTGATTTCAATAAAAATCATCGCAAATGTCAATTGTTTCCTCCTAGCAGTACAATTATCAGTGCGTAAGGGCTTCCCAACATCACTCGCCAAATTCATAATAGCGGGGTACTCCAAAGTTGTGGTGAGAGCCACGGTATCCTAATCCATATAGGTACAGTAGCCAAGTGATTCCTTCAAAAGATGGAGGGTCCCATCGTCTCATGACTACCAGCCTACCATCAAAAGTCCATGGTCCATTTTGAATCACCCGCTCAAGATCCTCTGCCATAACTTAATGAAATAGAAACCATTTGCCCTGGAAAAGATGTTCACGCTTCCTTTCGGCTTTCACAATCGCAGCGCAAGGCCCTTGATTTGACCAAAGAATGGTCTAGCACCCATGACATTGAGAACAATCGTGTTCTTCCAATATTCCTTCGTTTCGACTATATCCTCTTTCAAGCTTGCTATGACCTTTCTGCCTTTGACATTCTTTGAAGCCACATATCGCATCTCGATGTCCTCTCTTGTCATACACTGTCTATATCTATCAGTCCAAGCGATGGGAGCATTACTGAAGTCTTAAAAGGATTAGGAGGCCTCAACGGCATATTGTCAAACACTTTAGGGGTAGGGCTGCCGCAGGAGCGATAGGAACAGCAGGGGGCAAGCATGCTACGACAACGTTGCCTGCTATCTCAAGGGTCCCAGGCCTCCCTTCGACAGAGCACGAGGGCGGGAGGTATCCTTCTTGGCCGCACTTAGATTCCCGGAAAGGAATTTCCCTTTCCCCCTCCGATCGACAGTGGTCCAACCATCCTCAGTGACGCTAATAGTTGTAGCCGGAGGAGGCAAAGGGAAGATCGAAGATCGCACCAAGTTATCACGAGTAGAGTAGGACGGAGGGCAAAGGGAGGGAGGGGTGGTGGGGTGGGGGGAAGTCACCTAGCTTTTTGGGTGTCGTGATATCTGTTATATTAATTAATTTGCATTACATTCATACTCTAATAAATTATTCTGACAGTAATCTAGAAAACCTATTAAAAAAAGGAATATCATGTACAATCAATTTCAATATTCATATTCATATTCTTGTCATAATATGTTCTAACAAATTATGGACGGGTCACTCTTCGATGTTATAAGCTTCTATTGGAGCCTTGAGATGATGGGAGGGAGACCAATCTCAGCACACATTGACTATGGCTCCATGATATAAAGGGACTAGAGGCGACTAGGATAGTCGGTTTCGAAGACGGGGGATGCTAGCAAGCTAGCGGGACGATCTAGGTATTGCTGGAGTCATCATTATCAATTCACCTGCACGGTTGCACCGAGAACGAACTGAAATTCCGGTTACTCGCAAGCTGCGTCGAGAAGGAACGCCTTACGCAATGAGAGGGAAAATTTATCTGTCGAGAGAACTTGAAAAATTCAATCCTGCATGCATCCTATTGTCAAACTCGTACAGTGTATTAATAATGCTACACAAACAAAACATCTTGATAGAAAATCAGATGCAGAATCACTCGAGGTCCTTATTACACATGAAAACTACAACTGACCACATGAGGATATATTTTTCTTTCTAAGATGAAGCATGTGTTCAAAGCAGATTCCAGCCCAATATTATTAATATATAAGATCAAATCCAATATTAAAGTTAGCAGTAGAGAAGTTCTACCTCTGTGATCGTATGGTCTTCTTTCAAATAAGCCTGAGATCTCAATAATAAAGTTAGATTATGGTAGACTAAGCATTGCGTTGTGTCCAGTCAAGTTTGGGATTTTAGCAATTGGCTATCTAGTGGAAAATTAGGAGCATCTAATGGAAAACTACAGGCAACTGGTGAGCTGTAGCAGTTAAAACTTTGGTGCTGCATAAATTTTCGGCTTGATGATGGGCTTTCAAGCTACATGATCCGTAGCCACTAGTTGTTGGTCTCTAGTCAAATGAGTCGCAACAATAAGACAGTTTAACCATTACAGCTGCTAAGACCTCTTATTCTTAAGCAAACTTCTAGTGACTCGGGCTTAAATAAAACAAAGTCTGGTGTACAGAGGTCATCTTTAGAATCCAGAAGACAATGCGCAGCAACTCGATCAAAAATTCACAAAATATCTGGCCGCCATGGGAAGTTAGTATGACATTATGAATTAGCACTCTCCTGATTAACAATCCAAAACCGTGTGTTTGTGTAGTAAATGAGGAGATACATGGATGCTGAAATTGTTGGAGTGGGTGGGGTTCCCAACCTATGTGGAGAAGACCCCGGAGTGCGACGAGCGCCGTTCGTATGTCGAAGAAGCTCGGGAAGTAGGCGACGCGGAGTTGCTACTGCTACTGCTACTGCTACTGCTGCTCCTAAGGGAGATTCTGGCTTGGGCCTGCCGAGTTCGGCCCGAACTCGGTCCCAGGCCGAGTTCTGGCCGAACTCGGTCTGGCCATTCCAGAATTGTGGCGCTAGGTTCTGTTTGCTCGACACAGAGTTCTGGCCGAACTCTGTGTCGTCGGGGCTGATGCGGGAATTTGGATGAGTTTTCATCATTGGATCTAATCCAACGGTCCAGGTTGGCTGCGGGATTA
Organism: Iris pallida; assembly: GCA_029216955.1. Lineage (NCBI taxonomy): Eukaryota > Viridiplantae > Streptophyta > Magnoliopsida > Asparagales > Iridaceae > Iris > Iris pallida. The sequence goes on from JANAVB010033220.1 coordinate 7,075,663, forward strand.
GGGAGTTAAGTTGGGATTTCCAAACCCTAATTCACAATGCAACGTAACACAACTTGGAGAGAGAAGGAGGCAAGAGTGCCATTGCAACTTCGGAGAAGAAGACGGAGGATTGAAGGTCGCCATTCGAAGGAGATCGTGTTCGGGTAATCTCTACTCGTCGTTCTCGCTCTTCGTAGCCTTGTAATCATTGTTCTTATTTCTGAGTGTTGTGGGGATCCGATTTGGATCGGGAGGAGTTTGTAGAGGGTGTAATTCTTCTATTCCATTAGTGGAGGCTTCTCAGGGTTGGACTCCGATCGTCCCGTGGTTTTTCCCGCAAGGGTTTTCCACGTCAAAAATTCTCTCTGTCTGCGTGGATTGTTTTGTGTGGTTGTTTTTTTTGGGTTCGTGCGTTGTATTGCTCGGTCCTCTCGCAGGTACTCTCCGGTTTGGGAAAAGGTTTCCGCGTTTCTTTCCCAACAGAGTGGTATCAGAGCCAGGTTCTGGAATTCAGAAGGAGTGTCAGTAGTTGACAGAGAAACCTGAGAGGAGAGATGGACGCGAAGCCGGTGCGCATGGTGAACCTGAACGGCACCAATTATCACTATTGGCGGAGCAAGATGAAAGATTTGCTATTTGTCAAGAAGCTGCATCTACCCGTATTTGCATCCGAGAAGTCCAGTGATAAATCCGAGGAGGACTGGACGTTCGAGCACATACAGGTGTGTGGGTACATACGGCAGTTTGTTGATGAGAACATGTACAACCACGTTGCCAATATTGAGCACGCGAAGACGTTGTGGGATAAGCTGGAATACTTGTATGCGAAAAAGACCGGGGTAAATAAGTTGTTCCTGATCCGAACGATGATGGGTCTGCGGTACAAGGATGGGGCGTCTATTTCGGATCACTTGAGTGAGTTCCAGGGCGTGGTTGACCAGCTATCTTCTATGGGAGTCAAGTTCGACGACGAAGTTCAGGGACTGTGGCTGCTGTGTACTTTGCCAGACTCGTGGGAGACCGTACGAGTATCTATGATCGCTTCTGCTCCAGAGGGCGTAGTCAGTCTGGAGTTTGCCAAGAGCGGGGTGTTGAATGAAGAGATGCGGAGACGTTCTCAGGGCACTTCATCCACATCCCACCACTCAGAGGCACTTGTTTCAGAGAGCCGCGGAAGGGACAAAAGCAGGGGTCCAAGTGGTGGCAGAGACAAGAGCAGGGGGAAGTCCAAGGGTCGGTACGAGGACTCGGAGTGTTACCATTGCGGTAAGAAGGGCCATATCAAGCGGAATTGCTTCGCTTGGAAGAGAGAGAAGAAGGGCGACAAGGGGAAGCAAGAAGAGAACACTACAGCGACGGCCTCGATGCATGGAGGCGATGTGATCGTCGTAGGTGATGAGGTCATTACTAACCTCGCCTGCGATGACAATTCTTGGCTGGTGGACTCGGGGGCTTCAGCACATGTATCTCACAACAGGACACTGTTTGCCACTTACACGACAGGCGACTGTGGCGTGTTGAAGATGGGCAATGGAGATGTGTCGAAGGCGGTTGCCGTTGGAGATGTGCATTTGAGAACGAAGACGGGTGCAGTTCTTGTTCTCAAGGATGTTCGTCATGTCCCTGATATCCGTTTCAACCTGGTATCGGTTGGAAGGTTGGATGACGAGGGATTCTTCAGTCTCTTCGGGAACAGCCAGTGGAAGCTTTCCAGGGGTTCGTTGGTGATTGCCAGAGGAAGCAAGAAGTCCGGTCTCTACTATATGGAGGGGAGCGCACAGGGGGCACAGGAGGTGAACGCAGTCAGTGATGCGTCTACCGAGTTGTGGCACAGGCGGCTCGGCCATATCAGCGAGAAGGGGATGAGCTACTTGGTGAACAGGAAGGTGATTCCGGGGCTCAAGTCTACAAAGTTGGAGAAGTGCACACACTGTTTAGCTGGGAAGCAAAATAGGGTGTCTTTCCAAAGTCACCCAAGTTCGAGGAAGCCGGCGTTGCTCGAGTTGATTCACTCGGATGTCTGCGGTCCTATGAAGATAAAATCTCTTGGTGGTGCTTCTTACTTTGTAACCTTTATTGATGACTGTTCCAGGAAGGTTTGGGTCTATGCCTTAAAGACCAAGGATCAGGTGCTGCCTACTTTCAAGGAGTTTCAGGCCTCTGTTGAAAGGAAGACGGGCAAGAAGTTGTTGTGTGTTCGGTCCGACAATGGCGGCGAATACATCGGTCCCTTTGATGCGTATTGCAGAGAGCAAGGGATACGACACCAGAAGACTCCGCCCAAGACACCTCAGCTCAATGGTGTAGCGGAGCGCATGAACAGGACACTGATGGAGAGGGTGCGGTGTTTGCTGTCAGAAGCAAACTTGCCGGGCAGTTATTGGGGTGAGGCTCTTCTCACAGCTGCTTATATTATTAATTTGTCTCCTAGTGCTCCTTTGCAGGGTGATGTGCCTGACAAAGTATGGTACGGCAAAGAGCCGCCATACAATCACCTGCGGGCGTTTGGTTGTAAGGCCTTCGTTCATGTACCGAAGGACGAGAGGACCAAACTTGAGCCGAAGACGAGGCGATGCGTCTTTGTCGGCTACGGTCGGGATGAGTTTGGCTATAGACTCTACGACCCAGTGGAAGGAAAGCTCTACAGAAGCAGGGACGTGGTGTTCGTCGAGGATCAGACCATGACCAACACTCAGGATTCCGAGATGCCTTCTGAGGCTGAGGAATTGCCTGAGTTAGAGTCATTTCGCTTCGAGCAATTTCCAGAGGACATCGCAGAGGATCCAGTTATGGGGGAGCCGGTACATGGAGTTGCTCCCAACCTTGATCATCAGCTTGCTGATGGTGGTCAGGGTGTCCCTCAGGAGGATGAGCATGCCGGAGAGGCAGTTCCTGAAGGGGAGGAGGCTGTTGGTATACAGCCAGCACCAGTGGTTCCTTTGAGGAGGAGTGACAGGGATCGTCGACCATCTACGAGATACTCACCAGATGAGTATGTGCTATTGACTGACGGGGGAGAGCCCGAAAGTTTTGCAGAGGCTATGGAAGACGAACACAGGCAGGAGTGGATGGAGGCTATGCAGGAGGAGATGAGTTCCTTGCACACCAATTCCACTTATGATCTGGTGCGGTTGCCAAAGGGCAAGAAGGCTTTGAAGAATCGATGGGTGTTTAGAGTGAAGCAGACGGATGATGCTACTCGCCCTCGATACAAAGCGAGGCTGGTAGTTAAAGGCTACGGTCAGCGGAAAGGCGTGGATTATGATGAGATCTTTTCGCCTGTCGTCAAGCATTCGTCTATTCGGGTGGTGCTAGCATTAGCAGCCAGTCTCGACTTGGAGGTCGAGCAGATGGACGTGAAGACGGCATTCCTCCACGGTGATCTTGAGGAGGAGTTGTACATGGAGCAGCCAAAGGGATTCTGTGAGAAGGGCAAGTCACATTTGGTCTGCCGGTTGAGGAAGAGCTTGTATGGTCTGAAGCAGGCTCCGAGGCAGTGGTACAGGAAGTTCGAGTCGTTTATGGGGGAGCATGGTTATGCACGGACGACGTCGGACCACTGTGTATTTGTGAGGTATTTTGCCGATGATGATTTCATCATTTTATTGCTCTATGTTGATGATATGCTATTAGTGGGTCGGAATGCCACTAGGATAGCGGAGCTGAAGCGCCAACTGGGCGCGGCCTTCTCTATGAAGGATTTGGGCGCAGCGAAGACTATTCTTGGGATGGAGATCAGCCGAGAGAGAGAGAGTCCAAGCTGCTACACTTGTCCCAAACGAAGTACATTCACCGGGTACTTCAACGTTTCGGGATGGATGGGTCGAAGAAAGTGAGTTCCCCCCTCGCGGCTCACTTTAAGCTCACTGAGGAGCAGTGTCTATCTACCGAGGACGAAAAGGAAGATATGGAGCGGGTTCCATATGCCTCAGCTATGGGAAGCCTTATGTATGCCATGGTGTGTACGAGGCCAGATATTGCTCATACAGTTGGTACGGTTAGCAGGTATCTTTCAAATCCTGGAAGGGTACATTGGAGTGCGGTCAAGTGGATTCTACGATATCTTTAGGGCACTGCTGGTTGGAGACTTTCCTTTGGTGGTGACGAGTCGAAGCTGGTTGGGTATACCGACGCTGATATGGCTGGAGATGTAGACACGAGGCGATCGACTTCAGGCTACGTGATGATGTTTGCGGGAGGAGCAGTGTCGTGGCAGTCGCGGTTGCAGAAGTGTGTTGCCTTGTCGATGACAGAGGCAGAGTACATTGCGGCGACGGAGGCTTGCAAGGAGCTGTTGTGGATGAAGAAGCTGTTGCAGGAAATGGGACTGAAGCAAGAGCAGTATACTTTGCTTTGCGACAGTCAGAGTGCTATCCACCTTGTGAAGAATCAGACGTTTCATAGCCGGTCCAAGCACATCGAGACCCGGTATCATTGGATACGGGATGTGGTTGAGAAGAAGGACGCGGAGCTTGAGAAGGTTCATACAGATGACAACGGAGCTGATATGTTCACGAAGATTCTACCAAGGGGAAAGTTTGAGTACTGCAGGCAGATCGTCGGGATGACGATATCCTCCCCATAGTTGTGAAGGGGGAGATTTGTTGGAGTGGGTGGGGTTCCCAACCTATGTGGAGAAGACCCCGGAGTGCGACGAGCGCCGTTCGTATGTCGAAGAAGCTCGGGAAGTAGGCGACGCGGAGTTGCTACTGCTGCTGCTGCTCCTAAGGGAGATTCTGGCTTGGGCCTGCCGAGTTCGGCCCGAACTCGGTCCCAGGCCGAGTTTTGGCCGAACTCGGTCTGGCCATTCCAGAATTGTGGCGCTAGGTTCTGTTTGCTCGACACAGAGTTCTGGCCGAACTCTGTGTCGTCGGGGCTGATGCAGGAATTTGGATGAGTTTTCATCATTGGATCTAATCCAACGGTCCATGTTGGCTGCGGGATTAGGGAGTTAAGTTGGGATTTCCAAACCCTAATTCACAATGCAACGTAACACAACTTGGAGAGAGAAGGAGGCAATAGTGCCATTGCAACTTCGGAGAAGAAGACGGAGGATTGAAGGTCGCCATTCGAAGGAGATCGTGTTCGGGTAATCTCTACTCGTCGTTCTCGCTCTTCGTAGCCTTGTAATCATTGTTCTTATTTCTGAGTGTTGTGGGAATCCGATTTGGATCGGGAGGAGTTTGTAGAGGGTGTAATTCTTCTATTCCATTAGTGGAGGCTTCTCAGGGTTGGACTCCGATCGTCCCGTGGTTTTTCCCGCAAGAGTTTTCCACGTCAAAAATTCTCTGTGTCTGCGTGGATTGTTTTGTGTGGTTGTTTTTTTTGGGTTTGTGCGTTGTATTGCTCGGTCCTCTCGCAGGTACTCTCCGGTTTGGAGAAAGGTTTCCGCGTTTCTTTCCCAACAGAAATTGCATCACCGGGAGAAGCATCTACCTATACAACTCCCTCCAATGTTTTCTGTTAGAAAGTAAACATATCAATCGTCACCACAACTTTAGTATTGTGGTGCAAGTGAAAGATACTTTAAAACATGGTATGAGAATAATCCATGTTTAATTTCTCGCTCTCATCAATTTCATGCATATTAAGAAGAAAAAAATACCAGTGCTCTGCCCAAAATGGATCTTCTACCTGCGGAGCCGTGTTAAATTATAAGTATACAATCCTCGACCTCGTTACGGTACTTCTACCATAATGATGACGGAAACCGATACGGTACTTCTACCATAATGATGACGGAAATCAGTTCTAGATAAATTACTGCAGCGATGATCACACAGATGAATATAGCATAGAAAACCTGAATAATTCCTACTGGGAACCAGAAAGGATCATAATACCACACTTAAATAACGAAGGATCAGAAGACGAGAAAGACTTTAAATAAAGCATCCCCCTAATAAAAGAAAGGTGGTTGCCACGCACCATCCATACCATGGCTAGACCAGCTGAACTAATGTTCAATAGCAAAGTCCCCAACTGACATTCCAACTGCTGCCATAATTTATAGACAAAGGTGTGGATGCACATCTGTTATGCTACTGACAAGAACGATGCCGATTGCCCCCCAAAACGTAACAGAAATGTGAGGTCCATCCTTCATCAGTAGACTCAGTACCCCAAGACCTTGCGAGGATCGAGCTGCCCACTATAGTAGCTGGATGAGACAAATGATAGTTCTTGACGGCCCATCCATTCTTCAGAAGGTTTAAGAACAATTGGTGTTTCAACAGCTGCAGAATCTACACAGAGCATGGCCTTGTAATCCTTATCTACAAACTCTGGAATCACTTTCGCCTTCTTATCCCAGGGACTCCATAAAGCTGCAGTTAACAAATCTTTTGAGCAATTGATCATCCATTGAAAAAAATATAAAATAATAATAATACTTCCTCTTTTTTTGTTGCTGTCATTTATCTTCCACACGAACCTGCATCAGGAAGGCCTTCTTTTCGTACTACCAAAGTTCTTTTCTTCTCATGGTCTATAACAGCAATCTTAGTTGGTGTACGTAGATACACACGGTCAACCTGTTGATTTAGCAATAAGCATACTTGAAGCAACCATATGGTAAACTGGTATCTTGAAGATGAAATGGAAGCGCATATATATAATATGATTGTGACATTTTGGACCCCAAAAAAAACAATAACATATGTGGGCATCTGCCAGCCTATACAAGTTTTAAACATCATAATCTCTCTTACACTGTGTTTGGGAACATTTGTGGTGAGGGAGAGGAAAAATTTGAGGGAAAGGAAAATGGAGGAGAGGAAAATGGAGGAAAAGTTAATTTTCCCTTCCTTTGTTTGGATGGACAAAAAGTAGGGGAATGAAAAGTTTAAAAACAATTTTTTATTTGTTTATGGATATAGGTATAATTACTATTTCCTCCTTGGTATTCTCAAATGATGATTTAATATTAACTTTTTGAGGGGTGGTGGAGTAAATTCACTCAAATTCCTCTCATCTCTCTCCATTTTCCTCCCACATTTGGGAGGAAAATTTTTTGGTGGGACCCACCTACTTTTTCCTCTCAAATTTTCCTCTCCCATGTTCTCTCCCCCTTTCCAAACACCATCATTTAAAATTTTTCTCTCACTTTCCCCTCAACTTTTTCCTTCCTCCCATTTTCCACCCTTCCCAAACAGTACCTTAGGAAACAGTTTCTGTTTGTAGTTCCCCAATACCATTCTGTAATTTCTCCAAATTATCATATTATTTCACGGAATCCCTGATTTAAATTATTTTTAGTTCTCTCACTTGCCCATCACATCTCCACTTTTGTACTGACCTGGTGCGACTCCACATCCGTTCCCCATATTAGGCGCTACAACATTGTCGTCCTCTATCACTCTATGTTGTACCGACATGGAAAAGGCGACAAGATGTAATGCACACATACACGGAACAACACTGGGATACGGCATGCTGTGTCACACACACACACAAATATAACTAAAATGTAAATATAAGATGAATCACATGATGTATAAAATTACATGCCATATGTTCATGAAATGACAAAAAATTAGTATGCCACAAACACCACGTTACTAGTAATAAGGAGCTAAAGAAACAGAAAAAGAAACCGAATTCCATTGCCACATTTTGGAATGAAAAAACAAGAAATTAGGGGGGGGGGGGGGGGGGGGGGGGGAATGTTATATATGGAAAATAAACAAAAGAAAATAGGGGAAACCTAGCTGTTGACTCATCCCCCGTCGCCTATTTCCACCTTTTGCCTCGTTGCCTGGCTGTTGATGCTTGAAATAGGAGAAAGAGAAAGAAAGGATTTGGGAATTTCGGGTACGAATACACCCTAACACAACCCACCCTCTTTAGCTAAAGTTACGGGTCATGTTCCAAACTGATCTGTAACTTAAGGTAAAGAGGATGAACCAGACCTGTAACTTAATTAAAGAGGGGTGGGTTGGGTTAAGGTTCGTTCCTCCTACCCAAAATCCATCCTACCTCCTCTTCTCTTCGGTATCATGCATTGGCGACCAGCAGCAGACAAGGGGCGAAAGAAGGTAGAAACAACATAGTAAGGCAAGGACGAACCTGCAGGAGCTAGTTAGGTGCAAACTATTTTATTTCTTCCATGAATATCATGGTGTCGGCAGTTAATCAAGCATCAAAATTGTTAGCATTTGTAGGATATCCTCAATATGGCTTATGGGCCTAGGAAAACTCTTGTCCTTGTACATACTTTTATATAATGAATGAAAGCTAGGTTGGAGATTAGTTTATCCTTCTTTCTTTCTTCTCTAGCTTCCATATTTTCAAAAAAAAGTCTCCTTGGTTTAATTTGGACTTTTAGATTTATTCTCTGTATGTCTATATTCCTTTAGTTACGTGCTTTTAGATCTATTCCCTCAATATTTATATCTTCTATGTCCTTCGTGTTTTTGGACGCTTGGACTTCGGGGATTTCTTTGCTATCTGTGAACTTGGAGTGTTGTGATTGTGTTGCCAAGATTTTGCGCTTTGGTGCCCTATTATTTGATTGGGCTCTTTTTTCTATACCCTTTGAAGATTTCTACTTTGGTGCTTGTGTCCACTACTCTCTACTTTGTATGTGCCTTATAGTTGTGTAGCCCTCAGGGTACTCAAAGGCGCAAGGCACACTTGAGGTGCAAAGGGTTCATATCGCCTGAGGCGCAAGGCGCTTAAGGCACGTGTCCGAGCGAAGGGAGACCCAAAAATAAAAAATAAAAAAAATATACATACATAAATAAATAAAAAATTCTCAATCCAGCACATGCGGTAAATAAATAAATTAGTAATGTAAGAATAAAATCAAATAACATAGTAAAATCAACAAAAAAAAAATATGTTAAAACTTAAAACATAACAAAAAACTAGCAAAGCAGTACTAGCAGTCAACAGAACTAACAAGAATTTGTGTTTCCTGCCATATATTTAGTAAACTTTAATTTTTTCAGTTCAATTGTAACCAACTTTGACAATTTCAGAAAGGGCTACCTCCCTCCCACTTGTAGAGGTAAGGACAATTTTTCCGTCTCAAAGTTTTTAGGCAAACATAATAATAAAAAGTCATAAAGCACACATTTTTTTGATTGCGTCTTGCCGAAAAGCCATAAGACGCGCATTTTCTTGGTTGCGTCTTGTTGAAAGGCACGTCTTGGGTGCATCCAAAGAAGGACGCATCGCCTAGTGAGGTACGAGGTGCTTGTTGCTCCTTTCTGCGAGGCGCATCCGAGGTGCACATCTGACTAATATGGTAGCACTTTGTCGTGGCTTGCTCTTTTTATACTCAAATGTTACTATCCCTGATGTTCCTACTACTACCTCAACTGATATTGTGCCTACTCGAGTGTTGCCTCCCTCTACTACTGCTATGCCTCTAACCTTTCCGGGCAATTATTTCCAATCGATGGGCTACTCAACGGGTATTGAGCCTAAGGTTATGGTTGAGAAGTGAAACTGGATTGGTACAACTACTTTTTATAGGCCCAGTCATTCAAGGTTTTTGGCAGGCTCATAGGAAGCTCTGACCTTTTTCGACGATTCTTTCCCATCAATAGGTTGCTCATCGGGTACTGAGCCCAAGGTCATTTCGATTGGTCCAACTACTTTTCATGGGCCAGGTTATTCAAGGCTTTTGGAGGGCTCCCTCATATTACCGATGATCCAGCTGTAGCTTGTAATCTAGTCCGGTTCCCTGTTTGGCATCATGATGATTTTTGTGTTATATTTGGCTTTTGAGCAGCATTGAGCCAAAAATCTCATCTAGTGTGATATTTTTCTCTACTACCCGTCAGATTTGGGAGATGATTTGGGATAGACACGCTGGTAGTGACAAAGTATCTTGGATCTACAACCTTCACGAGTGCATCTTTACTCTTCAGCCGAAGGATCCACCCGTGTCAAACTACTATGCTTCTCTCAAGATGATATGAGATGAGTTGAAAAATAGAACCCTGTCACTATTGATTGTGATACCAAGGCCCGACAACGAAAGGAGTTCTTTGTTACGAAGTTTCTGTTGGGTATGCACATGTCTATTGCTTCTTCACGAGATGGTATTCTAACTGGTTTCCTTGTTCCATGATTGTTAGCCTCCTCTCCTTTGATATGCCTTCTTAGTACATCTGACCCGGTTCCGACATCACCTGCCGCTACTTCCAATCCACCTCATGCTGACTCTACACATCATTATGCATCACGTAGTCAGGGACGTGACCGTTTCAGGTTTGTGGTCGCAGCAAGATGCTGGCCACACTCCCACTACTAGAGTGGAAAGGGGGACCCACACCTGGAGGGAGAGGGGGAGTCCCACATCATTAGTGCATTCATTGTAGGCGCACGGACCACACCTCAAACTTTTGTTAGGCAAATTTTGGTCAAGATTCTAAACGACGGTAGGCGGGTGCGCGGCGGAGAGAGTCCGCCTACCGCCTAAGCATCGCCGCCTAAGCGGTCGATACATTTTGAACATTTTTTTACTATTTTACCACTATTTTTTTTGCATAATATACATATTTTAAGGGTGTTCCATGCATAACTAAGTTGTAGAACGAAGATTTATAAAGTTTTGGTTTTGTAAAAGTAAACCATAGGCCCATAATGCTTACAAAATATTTTTTGCCAAAATATCTTGTAAGGTATTGCTCCGCCTAAGCGCCCACCTACGCCGCCTCACCTCTGCCTATGCTACCAACCTCAGTTGGCCGCCTACTCCACAGCCTACCGAAAAGCGGTGCGGAGAGAGACCGCCTACCGCCTAGGCGGCCTAGGCGGTCGCCATTTAGAACACTGAGTTCGGTAAGTCACATTGAGCACACCATTAGTCTACCACACTTCAGTCTCCTCCCTCCATGGTTGATTCTGCGCCACCAACTCTTCGTTCTTCTCGTGGTACTTGTTGGCATTTAGAGGAGTACGAGCACTTTCTTGGATACCATGAAGTTTCATCTCATATGTTTACTAATGCTTAGCCTGCCTCCTTAGGTACTAGTGCATTTCATGTTGGCTAGTCCAGTAGTTGGCTTTCAGATTCCGGTGTATCATCTTATGTGACATGTGATCCTTCACTTTTATTCAGTTGTCGTATTCTAGTTATCCACCTAAATATATGTGTCACCTCCAAAATCCCATATCTAGATTAGGGTAGTATTTATCAATATTTAGTATTAATTATTTATTTATTTATGATTAGTTTTGGTCATAAATTATTAATCGTATCATTAGCCTTAATCGCGATTAGTTTTGATCAAAGGTTCGCTAATTGTGATTAGCGACTAATCACACTTAGTCAAACTTGGGTTAATGGATAACACCTACCATAAAATATCCTCATGGAAGGATAAATATCTCTATTGGATAAATATTTCCATTGAATAAATATCTTAGAAGTTAGAAATATCTAAGTTAGATAAATATCTTAGGAACAGTGTTCTAAAAGGCGGTTTTAGTCGGCGCCTAGTCGGCGCCTAGGCGCTAGGCGCCTAGGCGCTAGGCGCCCATGGCCCGCCTAGGTTTCGACTGGAATCGGGACCTAGGCGGATCCAGAGAAAAATCGGGTTTAGGCGGCCGCCTAGGCGGCCCTAGGCGGTGAGTCGGCCGCCTAGGCGCGAGCGTTCGTTGGCAGAAGAAGCAACTTACCTGGCTGCCCTACCTCAATCTGCAGCCGCACAGAAAGCAGGAGCAGCAGCAGACCGGAATCCACAGGTAAGTCGTCTTCTTCTTCTTCTTCTTCTTCTTCTGAGTTGTTCTTCTCAGACTTCTTCTGCATCTTCTTCTTCTGAGTTCTGATTCTTCTTCTAAGACTTCTTCTATATTTTTCCTTCTTCTGTTTTCTGTTTTTTTGGTTCTTTTATTTCTTGGAAACAATGCTGCAGCAGAAGCTTGCTAGAGAAGGAGAAGTTGCAAACCAGGGAGGCACACTGCACAAGAAACAGTACAGTACTATAGTCTACATCTGTATTTTCTATAGGCTAAATTGACTTTAAATTTTTCACACTGCACAAGGAACAGAGAGAACAGCTATGTGTATGTCCAAGTGAGTACCATTGTGTCTTTACTCTTCTTCTCTCCACCACCTGCGCTTTCTGGTGATGGGACAGCAGCTATGTATACGTCCAAGAGTCTTGTATGTCTGTGTTACACTGTTATCAATGTGGTCAGCAGTCTTGTATATGTTACTGCTACCAAGGTGAGTTTGAAGTGAACACTAACTTAGGCCATCTCCAAAAAAAATTTATTTGTCCTTGCCATGGACCGCCTAAATTTAGAAGGACGCCTAGGCGGCGCCTAGGCGGACTAGGCGCTAGGCGGTCGGTGTCCGCCCGCCTAACGCCTAGCGCTTTTTACAACCTTGCTTAGGAATGACAAATATCTTGATTAAATATCTAACCATTGCATGGATAGCCATCCAACCCTCCATTTCAACCACACAATCAAACACCCCTCCTCCTACAAATGTGGTTGCCCCCTTTTCTCTCTTCATTCATTCACTCATCATCCAAATTTTCTTTCCATAGTTTATTTCCTTAGTTCTTTAGCTCCCAAACTTACACCACTACTCAAACACCTTCACAACCACCACTTCAATCTCCACAACGCCTCCTCCCCCTTCCTAAAAAGGGCAACAAAATAGCACCTTGCTGTCCCCACAAATTCAGCAGGCATCTCCACCATTTCTTCATCATCTTCATCAATAACTTCACCACCCCATCACCTAGGCCAATACCACCATCACCTAGACCCTCTAAAACACTCACATACCTGATGAAAACAGCAACTATATAGCCATAAATTCGACAGTCCTTTACCAACCATTTCATGGTTTTGATGTATTAAACCTCTACCAAACCTTCACCATTCAATCCCCTTTCAATCTCCATCTTCCCTACCACCAACGAACACCCTAAAACGGCCAAAAACACCCCCAAACGTGACGTGGCCAGCAGCTATAGGCAACGTAATTGCGTACAAAACGAAGGCGTAGCCTTGCAAGCAAGGGCGATTTGTAGCGGAGTTCTTACCGAATATCGGACGGTAAATCCCTTAGGCATTTTCCTATTCAAGTTGATATATATTTATGATATATTTATGAATAAGATATGAATATGAATAGGGTTAATAGGATAGGTTAATAAACCAATTGATGATAGTTAGATACGTAGTTGGTTATGAACCTAGAAACCTAATAACTTAGTAGATAGGTTTGTATTGTTTCAATTCACCTTTTGACACTGTAAATTCATAATATAGGTTACTTGGATCTAGATACGGATTCTGACCCGTATCACCCACTCAGGACGACAGGCGGGTACATTCTCTAATTATTTTCAGTATTCGATAGCTTCTATATTTCATGCTCTAGTTATGTTTACTTGATTCTCGTCACGATTGATTCACGGATTGATATTATATGGATTCATCTCCAGGATACGTGTTTGCATGTGTTGGTCGTGTTGTTCATAATGACTTACTCCAGTTTATCTAGTTTCATGTTTCCATGTTTCTAGAATCATTGTATCAAGACTCGAATCCAAGAGTATTAGTCGGGACGGAAGAAATACTAAGTAGAGATGTGATCAATCCAAATAGTGCATTTTTATTTTATCCAGGCTGCTAGCTAATCATACATTCACGTATGGTTATGCTTTACCATTCTAGTTTGATAGCCATCGATACGATGTGCCTTATACCTTAGCCGATCACAAATCTAACATAGTATTTTAAATCACTTAGAATAGTTCAGTTTTACTGGTCATTTCATTTCACGTTGTCACACCACATCCCTTGCTTACTTAATTATTAGTTTTCTCTTTACCTGTGACATACATGATTCCAGTCTTCCCAGTTATCTGTTTTTACATATGCTTAACATGTTTTATAGTCTCTACAATGTATTTGGAACTGCTTTAATTGTATTGTACTTCGCTCCAATCCTGACTGGATATGTTGAAATATAGGAGACGATTATGAGGTCCAGTGTTCCTCCTATTATGGCCCGCATGAGGACCTTTTAGCGAAGCTTGATCTTGCCTTACCAGAGGATCAAGAGACCCTCGCAGCGGAGATCCCGGCTGCGACTACTTACTTTTAATATAGCTTAGACTATCTTTGTCCGAATTTGTCTCCGGTAGTCTAGGGCTGCAAATGAGCCAAGCCGTTCGTAAGCTGCTCGAAGCTCAGCTCGATAAAAGCTCGCTTGAGCTCGGTTCGTTTAGTAAACAAGCTGAGCTCAAGCTTCATTTTTGAGCTCGTTTAATAAACGAGCCTAGCTCAAGCTTAGAAATACTCGGCTCGTTTGAGCTCGCAAGCTAGCTCGTTTATGAGTTTGCGAGTTGACTTGTTTATAAGCTCGTTTAGGAGCTTGTTTAGAAGCTCGTTTGTTCTTTGTTAAATTTTAATTTTATATATGTTTGTATAACAATATAGTTATGTGCTTTAAATTTTAATTTTAATTTTAATTCAAACCTAACTAGCTTTAAATCAAGCTTAACGAGCTTGAAAGAGCGACCTTGAAATCAAGTTTAACGAGCTTGATTTTGAGCTTATCAAGCTTGTTTATCAAGCTTGAATCAAGCTTGCTTATCAAGCCAAGCTCAAGCTCAAACCAAGCTAAGCTCAAGCTTAATATAAACAAGCTCAAGCTCAAAAATAAAAAACTTATCAAGCTCAAGCTCGAGCTCGAGCTCGATTAATCCTTGTCAAGCCAAGCTCAAGCTTACAAAAGCTTGGCTCGGCTTGGCTAGTTTGCAGCCCTACGGTAGTCTACAGTCTTTATGTTTTACTTTTGGATCGAGACTCTTTTGAGTTATCTTACCTGAACTGTAGATTTAGTAAATAAAATATTTTGTCTATAAATTGTTTCTTCTCGTGATATCTTCTTTAGAATCGTGTTTGAGTATTATAAACTGTTTCATTTATTCATTGTCCTTATTGTGAGATTTTAGATAGCATTCTACCGTCGACACTGCGGCGTAGGCTGGACGTACCCACGTACTCGTGTCCGATCATCCGGGTGCGGGTCGTGATACGTTTTTATGGTGGCCCATTCAGGTTAGGCTTCGCAATTAGTACGATGTCGTGGTAGTACTTAGGTTTAGTCATACTGCTGCGAGCCTGAAATAGAATACAATTGATGGATTATAGGAGAGTCTGGAAAGTATAGTACTCAATCACATATTATGATTTCTTGATAGATTCATGGGATGACCCTTGAGAATCTTACCTTGAACCTTGCTTAAATCTATTTCCACTTGCTTTTATTCACCTTCACTTGAATACATGTTGTTGTAGAACCTAATTCTTGCATCAAGATGAGACTTATGGAATATAGAAAGACCAATGGAATAGGTGTTAAGCTCATAACCATTTTAGATTGAGAATAGAAGAATGGTTAGTCAAAAACTTATGTTAATAAGTATTTCGAGGTTGTATTTTCAACCAAGAAATCCTGAATTTGGACCAAGATACTACATCAGGATTTAGAGGATTTAATGAAATAGGATCGAATAATAAATGGAAGAATAGCATACGAATTTGAAGAAACAAAATAAGGATTGCAAAAAAAATCAGGCTGAGAATGATTCGCAAATGATGATTATAATTTATGAAGATTGAGAGGACGGTATTGTGGACTTGTGAAGAAAAGAAAAAAAATTAAGCATGGAATTTTATACAATTTTAAGGTGGTAAAAGACATTGAGGAAGATGTTAATTTGTCTTATCATGCTTAAGTAGCTAAGATAATGGTTCATTATGAAATACGGTTATTATATGAGGAATAAAATTTTGAGATTATAAGGATAAGAATAATGAAGACAAAGATATTAGGACAGAGGATCGGATGAATAAATTGGTAGGATTGATGACTAAGTTCTGAATTATAAATACTTCGAGGGTACAATTTATCTATAGGATTTAGCAAAACCGATAGAAGCATACAAGACTTGGACCAATTATTGACACATGAGATTTTAATGACAGTTGTGAAATATGGATGTATGATTTCCAGGTGATTACTGGCAAAATAATTTTAAATATATATGAACAAAATTGAAGATTGCTAAAACAAAACAAATGATGATTTTGGAACTGATGGCCTTATGATTTAATCTTGATTTTGAGGATAATAGAATTAAAGGGAGATGGAAAATTTTCATACTAGAAGGCCTTAACTAATTTATTGGATGGAGTCATTAGTATGTTTAAAAATCTAAATATAGTAGAGTTTATATGGATTGGTAAAGGATGGTATTGTGGATGGAAATACCAATTGATAACGATATTTTGAAGGACGAAGTCTAAATCATCAAATCTTGGTAGTTGATAATCGATAAATGTACAAGGTGGACATCTCGGATGGTGGAATTGAAGGATTCGTTAAGACGCAAGAAAATGATAGAACAACTACTTCATTATAATTGGGTGAACAAGAGTAAGATTCATATTTCCTGAAATTATTTTCTTTATACCTATGTTCTACTTAGGTCTATCAATTTGGCTTCTATCTAGGAATATGTTACGCTAGCATGGCTAATAACTAATATTTTGTTTTTCCTTTTGAATCTTATTATCCTCCTTACTTTCGGGATGGCCGGCGGAAGTATCCTAGTCATTTAGCTCTAGAATAGAGGAATTGGTTATCCTGCGGTACTGATATATATTTTTAGTCTGGTAAGAAATACCTTAGACATTGAGGTAAAATTGATAAAAGAGAGAAACATGAAACCTTTGCCTCTTGAGGTACCAAAAAAAATTGGGAACAATAATCTGAAACAAGATTATGAATGGAGGAGTTTTCCAAAACTTTAAGGTAGAAATTGGTAAACGAAGATTGATGGATTATAAATACTTCGAGGTTAAAGTCTTAATTTAGCAAACATTTATTATTGATGGAGAAGATAAGAATATGATCGAAACAATAACATTGAAATTTTAGGTGGATTAGAGGAATACAAAGAATAATTCGAGGTTAAGATGAAGAGGCTGAAATAGAAATGTGGACATAAATTCTGACATGAAGATCATAGATCTAGTTAAAGTCAAAGGTTAGAAATTTTTATAGAATTCAGAGTTCGATAATGGATCACGAGATTATATGGATATACCCTTTAAGGTTAGTTAATTTTGAGGCAGATTGAGTAGATATTCTTGAACAATTATTTCAACTAGCTATTTCTATTTTCCTGTTAACTTCATTCTTGTATTGAATCATGCTGAGTCGTTTGCAATATTTACATCAGTTAAACTCTTCTCTCTGTCTATCATAGTCATGTTATTCTTTAAATTTTTAGGACAATTTGTTGAATGTCCATGAGGATTAAGGAGTTCATAAGTAACATTTCTTGGTGGTAAATTTTGATTAATAGCTGAAAGGATATATTTTGGAAATTTTAATTTTAAAGGTGCTAAGATCATAATGAATCTTGAGTTTATGTGGTTTTGATGGTTGAAGGAAAACTAATGAAATGATTATGATAAATATCGACCAATGTGAAAATATAAATGATGTGTAACAAAAATTTGATTGAGGGTATATATTCAAATTGAGGTAATAAAGGTAAAATTTGAAAGCTAAGTTTAAATTTTTTGGTAGTTATGCTAGCCACCTAGCATTAGAGATTGAGTAAATTGGTTAGCCTATAATATAGATATGTTTTGACTCTTAGGTATTACCTGAATTAGACAGATAGAATAGATATTAAGAAACCTAAATATCGAGGATTTGATTGAAAAGGAATTGCATTGTGGTAATGAGGTCAAATGATGAACAAGAACTTTTTGGTAAGTGCTTGTATTTGAGTTCAAATTTT
Source organism: Iris pallida (assembly GCA_029216955.1). Lineage (NCBI taxonomy): Eukaryota > Viridiplantae > Streptophyta > Magnoliopsida > Asparagales > Iridaceae > Iris > Iris pallida. Next base: position 7,093,446 of record JANAVB010033220.1, read on the forward strand.
AAGAACATTATATAAATAAGTAGCATGATGAGTAGAAGGTTATGAAATCGATGATGGGATTCTATACTCAACAATCTTGAGGATAGGCCTAGATATAGCAAGATTTTGAGTTTAAATTAAAAGAGGAAATTTTATGAACTTGGAAGATGGAAATATTCAATACTGATGGAGGAAATGGAATTTTGATCAAAACATTGATATGAGATATTGAACATTTAACAGAATGAATTAAACCCTGAGTTGTAAGAATTACGGAGTGAGAATACATGATTTGAAAGATACATATTTGAGGTGCAACTAGATTATACATTGTATCCATAAAGGTTAAGCTACAAGAAGATGATTGGTAGTAAACTAGTTTGAACTGAAACGATGATACCGAAGATCATAGAATAGATGATGAGTAACAAGGAATATGTGATACGAGTTATGGGACACAAATTTGAACTGGGGATGCATATTAGATGGAAAGAAAACTATTAAAAAAACTGCATATGATGGATATTATGGATATAAGAACTTGAGGATGAGTTAAAATTTGAGGAGATGGACTACTCAATATGCGAGGTTAAAAGAAAAAAAAGAAAAAAAAAGAGTATCAATACCTTACAAGAGTTTGTAATTGATGATAGAAGGCCATAAGATTAAATAGAAACGATATAGAGACAAATATTGATGGATAAAGGAAAGGAGAGTGAACCCTCAAGGAGTTTCATGATTATAAATGTTAAGGGAGAGAGATTAGATGGATATGATAGAGATTAGTATATCAAGGACTATGCAATAAATATACTAATGGTTTCAGAATTGTATAATGAGAAGACAGGATTCTGAGGAATAGGAGAAATAAATTGTATTACTTAGAAGAGAGCAGACGAGATGCGAGAGCAATATCCTCATCTTTTCAAGCCGTAAGGAATTCCTTCTTTACTTTCATGCCTATTTCAATCTTAAATTTCGAGGACGAAATTTTTCTAAGGAGGATAGATTTGTCACCTCCAAAATCCCATATCTAGATTAGGGTAGTATTTATCAATATTTAGTATTATTTATTTATTTATTTATTTATGATTAGTTTTGGTCATAAATTATGAATCGTATCATTAGCCTTAATCGTGATTAGTTTTGATCGAAGGTTCGCTAATTATGATTAGCGACTAATCACACTTAGTCAAACTTGGGTTAATGGATAACACCTACCATAAAATATCTTCATGGAAGGATAAATATCTCTATGGAATAAATATCTCCATTGAATAAATATGTAAGTTAGATAAATATCTTAGGAATGACAAATATCTTGATTAAATATCTAACCATTACATGGATAGCCATCCAACCCTCCATTCCAACCACACAATCAAACACCCCTCCTACAAATGTGGCTGCCCCCTTTTCTCTCTTCATTTATTCACTCATCACCAAATTCTCTCTCCATAGTTCATTTTCTTAGTTCTTTAGCTCCAAAACCTATACCACTACTCAAACACCTTCACAACCACCACTTCAATCTCCACAACACCTCCTCCCCCTTCCTAAAAAGGGCAACAAAACAACACCTTGTTGTCCCAACAAATTCAGCAAGACTCTCCACCATTTCTTCATCATCTTCTCAATAACTTCACCACCCCCATCACCTAGGCCACCACCACCATCACCTAGACCCTCTAAAACACTCACATACCTGCTGAAAACAGCAGCTATATAGCCATAAATTCGACAGTACTTTACCAACCATTTCATGGTTTTGATGTATTAAACCTCTACCAAACCTTCACCATTCAATCCCCTTTCAATCTCCATCTTCCCTACCGCCAGCGAACACCCTAAAACGACCAAAAACACCCCCAAACGCGACGTAGACAGCAGCTATAGGCAACGTAATTGTGTACAAAACGAAGGCGTAGCTTGCAAGCAAGGGCAATTTGTAGCGGAGTTCGTACCGAATATCGGACGGTAAATCCCTTGGGCATTTTCCTATTCAAGTTGATATATATTTATGATATATTTATAAATAAGATATGAATATGAATAGGGTTAATAGGATAGGTTAATAAACCAATTGATAATAGTTAGATACGTAGTTGGTCATGAACCTAGAAACCTAATAACTTAGTAGATAGGTTTGTATTGTTTCAATTCACCTTTTGACACTGTAAATTCATAATATAGGTTACTTGGATCTAGATATGGATTCTGACCCGTATCATCCACTCAGGACGACAGGCGAGTACATTCTCTGATTTTTTTCAGTATTCGATAGCTTCTATATTTCATGCTCTAGTTATGTTTACTTGATTCTCGTCACGATTGATTCACGGATTGATATTATATGGATTCATCTCCAGGATACGTGTTTACATGTGTTGGTCATGTTCATAATGACTTACTCCAGTTTATCTAGTTTCATGTTTCCATGTTTCTAGAATCATTGTATCAAGACTCGAATCCAAGAGTATTAGTCGGGGCGGAAGAAATACTAAGTAGAGATGTGATCAATCCAAATAGTGCATTTTATTTTATCCAGACTGCTAGCTAATCATACATTCACGTATGGTTATGCCTTACCATTCTAGTTTGATAGCCATCGATACTATGTGCCTTATACCTTAGCCGATTACAAATCTAACATAGTATTTTAAATCACTTAGAATAGTTCAGTTTTACTGGTCATTTCATTTCACGTTGTCACACCACATCCCTTGCTTACTTAATTACTAGTTTTCTCTTTACCTGTGACATACATGATTCCAGTCTTCCCAGTTATCTGTTTTTACATATGCTTAACATGTTTTATAGTCTCTACAATGTATTTGGAACTGCTTTAATTGTATTGTACTTCGCTCCAATCCTGACTGGATATGTTGAAATATAGGAGATGATTATAAGGTCCAATGTTCCTCCTATTATGGCCCGCATGAGGACCTTTTAGCGAAGCTTGATCTTGCCTTACCAGAGGATCAAGAGACCCTCGCAGCGGAGATCCCGGCTGCATTCTACCGCCGACACTGCGGCGTATGGTGGACGTATCCACGTACTCGTGTCTGATCATCCGGGTGCGGGTCGTGACAATATTGCAGATGGACAACCCTCTCTAGTTACTGGTACCGATAGTGTTCGTACATCCTCCTCTCTTACTCTTGATCATGGTCTTTATTTCTCACATTTCCAGTTAACTTGTTGTCTAGTAGTCGTTTTACACAATCTCAACTGTGCTGTGAAAATTTTTCATTTTACTGTATTTATCAAGATATTTGAATGGGTAAGCAGATTGGCGGGAGGCTTTGGGCGTAACGATTTCTACTACCTTGAGAGCATCTTCCAACTTCCCTTCGCCATCTATTGTTACTCTATCCAACTTGTATGTCTCTCTCATTCAGTAGCATTGTCGTCTTGGCCACCCTTCTATCCAGAAGCTACTACCTCCAACTTGAGCATCGTGCTTCTTTTCCTCCTAAGTCGAGAAACCTGATCTCCGTACAATGTTGTTTATTCTAATATTTAGGGTCAAAGTCGTGTTGCTTCTCTTTCCGATTATCAATGTTTTATTACCTTTATTGAAGACTACTCTTAACTCACATGGATTTTTATGTTGAAGTCCATATCACATGCTCGTAGTATGTTTCAAATTTTTCATAAAGTCAAAACTCAATTTGGGTATAACGTTAATTCTTCCTAGTAATAATGATTTAAAGTATATGCGCCACGATCTTTTTGCTTATTATGCTTCTCATAAGATTCTTCACCAAACTTGATGCGCTTATATATCTCAACAAAACGACGTTACTGAATGGAAGAAGCAAGAAGAAAGGTAGTCAAAGGCGCAAGGCGCACTCGAGCCGCAAAGGGTCCATATCGCCCGAGGCGCAAGGCGCGGTTAAGGCGCGCGTCCGAGTGAAGTGAGGTGCAAAATAAAAACTAATATAATAAATAAATTAGTAACGTAAGAAATAAAACCAAATAACATATTAAAACCAACAAAAATATGTTAACATAACAAAGTGAACTAGCATAGCAACAATAACACTCAACAAAACTAACAAGAATTTGTATTTTTTTTCTACCACACTTTTAGTAAATTTTAGTTTTTCAAGTACAACTGTAGCCAACTTTGACAACCGTGGAAAGGGCTACCTTCCTACAACTTGAATGAGGTAAGGGCTAGCTTGTCTCACTTTTTTGGTAAAAATCAAAAAATACATAAGGCGTGCCTATTCTTTGTTGCGCCTTGCTGAAAGACGAACCTAAGACGCGCCTTGGGTGCGCCCGGAGAAACGCGTCTCGCCTAGTGAAGTGCGAGGCGCAGATGTTGTGCCTTGCTCCGAGGCACGCCCGAGACGCGCCTTTGACTACCATGGGAAGAAGCGTCATCTTCTTGACATAGCTCGCACTCTTATGTCTCAGATGCTGGTCCCGCTTTGTCGTTATCACTTCTTCATACCTGATCAATCACCCTCCGTCTTTTGTTCGTGGCGATCTCATCCCTTACTCGTGTTTTTATCCCTCCAAACGCTTATTCCCACTTGCTCGTCTTTAGTTGTATTCTTTTCGTCCATGACCTAAGTCCTAGTTTGGATAAGCTCTCTCCTCTCTCCATCAAACGTGTCTTCCTTGGGTACGTCTTAAAAAAGGATATAAGTGCTTTGAGCCCATCACTCGTTGATCATATGTATCTGTCGATATTCCTTTCTTTTAAGACACCATATTTCTCCATCACCAACGCTTCCTCACCCACTATATTTCTATACCTTCCACTATTCTACTTCCAACTCTACTATTTTTTTTTGTATATACCCTTGTTTCCTTCCACTCCCTTGCTAGTGTCTTGGGTACTCGTCTTCAAAAAGGATATAAGTGCCTTGAGCCCATCACTCGTTTATTATATGTAGCCGTCGATGTTACTTCCTTTGAAGACACCATATTTCTCCATCACCACAGCTTCCTCACCCTCCACTATTTATATACCTTCCACTATTCTACTTCCAACTCCTACTATTTTCATGTATATACCCTTGTTTCCTTCTACTCCCTTGCTAGTTGCTAGTCTCTATGTCCAGTCCCTGGACCTTTACCTATCATAGTCTCTCCATCATCTCCTTCGTCGTTGACACATCGATCGATGCTCGTTTATACTCGCCTTTCACGGTCGACCAACCCCCATCCCCCTGCCTGGCCACCGCGGTGTCAAATGTCAATCCTCCACTTCCCGTCAGAGATCTTGCTCCTGCTTCAGATCTTGATCTTCCTATTGCTCTTCAGAAAAGTAAATGTACTCCGTATCCTTATCCCATGGATGACTTCGTTTCTTTTGCTCGCATGGGTCCTTTTCGCCAGATAGCCCTGTTACTTGGATACGAGTACATGCTACGTCCAGCATATACATACTAGGAAACCCCTACTGAATGTCTAAAAGTACCAACTATATATACTACGACGTCTATAACCATCAAGTACAAATATCTTTTATATTATATCATATTATAAATACATAGTACTAATGATCAAGAAATAATAAGTAAGAATGATATGGCCTAAAAGTCTCACGTAAATATCCAAAGTCATCATCTAAGTAATGAGAGATCAAAATGTTATCAAGTCTCTCATTTGGAAACAAACCATTGATATAACCAAAAAATAAAATAAGAGTTTATAAGTCATAAGAAAGAAAACATGCATAATCAGACTAGGGATCACAGGAAGAAGGATCAAGAACTAAGACACTAGAATCAATCCCTTCCTCACATTCGTATGCATTTGTAGAACTCAGGGTAAGAATCGTTCTCTATAGCTGTCATTTTAGTTATCTAGTTATGATTGGAGCAAAGTAAAAAAATAACAAATGAAAACTAGAATATGTAAACTATATGTTCATATAATAGCATAAATAAGGTGAACAATATGAATAGTACAAGTAGAATAATCAATATATATGACTACATGATTACTAGAATACCAAACTATAATATCAATAACGAAAACAACAACAAAAAACTAAGTGCTCATAACGTGTGTTTTAGGAAACAAATCTCGATGCTTTGATAGGCAGGGATAACTATTTGATAATACGTGAATGCATTACTAATGTACAACTCGACTAGAAGGGTAAAAGTACATCACATAAACATGAGGCCGCAGCTGAACATAGTCCACGTGCCTACTGATTATTCCCTCATGCCTACACTCACAACTTAATATTGGAAACACATCAATGATATAAATAAAGAAAGAAAACATTTGACCCGCAAAACGATATAAATAAAGAAACACATCAATGATGTAAATAAAGAAACACTAGAATCTCTCGCACACACGTGAACAATCATGCATCAAGTCTCAATATAGCAGAGACAATAAGGTGAACATAATAATACTAATTGTTGACTTCCAAAATTTTCATCAAATTTGTAGGGAAGAACAAACATGTGACCCATTTCAGTTCTTAGCCTTGATTCATTATATCTCGAACAATCGATTAGCATTGATGATAAGGTGTAATAATATAAACTAAACATGAATCACATGGCAAATATAAGAATACTGTAACTAGAGTCATTAGATATTGTACTTTTTTGTCGATCACAACCACAATTGAGTGGTTAAAAGTCCAGGGGTCAAGAATCTACTACAAGCCCTCTATGCCTAGACAATCCAGCACAATGAATCCTTACAAGTCCCACAGGATCACATAACGCAAAAAAGAACATAAACTTAGGTTAACTTCTAAATTAAATAAAAGTAAGTTTCCTAAAATTAGGATTTTTTATTGACGAAGTAATCTAAGACTACCTAACGAATAAGTAACCAAAACTAATGAAGTAATCTAGGTTCTTATTTCTAATTTAGGTTACATAACGAGTAAGTAATCTAAATTACTTACTAAATAAGTTATTTAATTATTCTAGGTTATTTAATGATATAGATTCTGAATAATAAGGGGGTTAGATTAGTTATCTTAGATTTTCTGAGTCGAAAAGTTATCGACCCGCAAAACGAGACAAAAGACTACACACCAAATATAATCATCACAAAACTATGATCCAACCAAGATTGAAGATCTCGGTGTTGTGAACTCCATGGAATCTATCGCTCGCCAATCCGACGCGCAGATTGCAAGATACGACTCTAGTACGATACAAATACGAAAACAAATATGGGGTGAATTCGTGCGTAAAACAAAACAAAACCAAATTATGGTTAGAGGGGAATTACCTTGCTTCGAACATGTTGGTCAAGACAGATCGAAGATCCAATAGTTGAATTCTCCGAAAAATTGGAAAGATCGAAACTGGTTGGTTGTACTATTAGGGCTATAGCTCGCTGCACAATTGACGAAACGACAATCGGAACAGTTAGGTTGAAGAAAGAGATAAGAAGAGATTGGTACTAATCTGGTGTCGATCAAAGGCCAGACGATGGAGTTGTGGCCTATGGAATATTCAAACTGCTGCTAGATATTCCATAGGCCGACGAAGTTGTGCTATTAAGGCTATAGCTCGCTACACAGTTGACGAAACGACAATCGGATTGGTTAGGTTGAAGAAAGAGATGAAGAGATTGGCACTATTATGGCGTCGATAAGAGGTCGGACGACGGAGATGTGGCCTATGGAATATTTAGACTGCTGCTGGATGCTGCTAGACACAAACGAATTTGAGATCTGATACGATGTGAATTCAACCGCAAATTGTTGTCAACATCGTACAACTCCACAATAAAAGAGAGTCACGTCAAGAACACAACGACAAAGATAGATCACAATTTCGTGAAGTAGATTGATCGTGGCGATCGTGAGAAGCAGGCTGCTACATACTATGGTTGTTGTGGTAACGTGTCCGAGATGTGGCTTGATGCCGGGCTTGTGTGGGGTGCTGGATTGTTGTAAAGGGCCAAGAAGTATCTTAGGTAGAAGAGGAATAAGATACAAACAGAATTGTATGATATAATCAATTATTATATCAAAGGATGTGATTTCTAACTTAAGTGATGGGTCGGATCCGGGATAGAAATTCAACTAGAAAACAGTTAATTAATTTTGTAATTATTAATTAGGGAAAAATAGTTTTAGGCTTTGTAAAAAATACAAAACCACCTCAGAAAAATCCAAAAATATTCTGGAAAATACTAAAGGCTATTAGGAACCTTTATTGAGTTTCATGAAATTATATAGCACAGATTTAAAATGGTAATTCCTATTAGGGGTGCGCGACGCTACCAATAAACCAACCTAGTACCGATTAAAAAAAAAATTTGAAAACCGAACTTAAATTATGAACCGATACCGAATTGCCAAACCGACTAAAATATGATATAATAGTAATGGTAGCGGTTTGAGTGTAGTACCGTACCAAAAAACTGAACCAATATATATATATATATATATATATATATATATATATATATAGGAAAAGGGGTCAATTTTATTCCAAAATCAGACAATACTCATACAACATACATTCGGATGGTCGCCCAACCGTCAGTCGACCATCTCTTTTACATCAAACTCCAAATTATGGAGGATACCAACCGGAGGAGTGATAAGTCCCTCGAATATGCGCCGGTTCCTCTCCCGCCAAATATGCCAGACCGAAGCTGCCAGCCGAACCCTAGCAGACTTGAACCAGACCAAGCCTCACCCTCTGCAATCTCGAATACTCGTGATGATTGTACCAATCGACCTGCCAGAGATACCACCTCCCAGCATATGGTTCTGCTCACACCAAATAGACCATGCAACTCCGCAGTCAAAAAAGAGATGAGACATCGATTCATCCTCCAAATCACATAGAACGTACTTCGGATTGGGGACCTGGATCGCAAAAGAGATGAGTCTGTCCCTGGTCAGTAGACGACCAAGGAGCAGACGATACATACAAAACTATATTTTTCTGACTAGATCCTTGCACCAAATGAAGTCATAATCACCAATAGGGGGTAGGCACGCCGCAGAAGGTTGTAGCCACTCTGGAAGGAGAACTCCCCTCCTGCAGTACCTCCAGTCACGCCAGACGGATCCCAGATCCAAATATCCTCAGGCTGGGATGGATCAATCTCAATCCCGCGAATAACCTCACCCAGTCCCTCAGTATGGTGGTAGGACTCCGGACTCCAAGCTCCATTCCTGATGATGTGCTGACAAGACAGACCTCTACCCACCTCCCTGTGATCTCGATCGCCCATAATGTCCACCAGAGACTGGTGCCCTATCCAGGGATCCAGCCATAGGTCAGTTACAGTCCCATCACACATGATCCTCCTGACAGTCGATTGGAGAACGGCTCTGTCTCAGAATTTGTTTGAAGGTCACAGAGTGGTTGTTGTCTAGACCACACCTCCAGAAGTTGCCATTCCTCACATAGCGAGACTGCATCCACTCCGCCCAGAGGGATCTCCCCTTGATGAACCGCCATGACAGTTTCAGGGCTGAGGCTTCCCTGATAGCCAACAGAGGACGAAGACCCAAACCTCCCTCCTTAGGCCGACATAGCTGATCCCAAGAAATCGCATAAAGGCCCCCCCTCCAGATGAAATCGGTACAGATCTTTTCAACTTTCCTGATGGTAGCCATGGGTATCAAGATAGACTGCAGCCAGAACTGGGCCAGACCAGAAATAACCGATCGGACTAACTCGATACGTCCCCCAAAAGATAACCCGACAGCTTGCCAACCTTTCACTCTCCGCTGGGCATACTCCACCAGGCTATAGCAATCCTGGTCTCGAACATAATTGACTGTCAAAGGGACTCCCAGGTATTTAACCGGGAGCTCACTCCTCTCCACGCCCAGAGCATCAGCGCGCTCCTCCTTCTGAAGACAGAGTGAACTGATGTAGACCCTGCTCTTCTCTCTGTTCATTTGAAGCCCCGAGTGTGATTCCAGCTCACCCATAATCTCGGATAACGTGTTCATACCCTCCAACGAAGGCTGAATGAACACCAGAAGGTCGTCGGCATAGATGAGGTGGGTAACCGCAGGCACGACTCTCCTGTACAGCGGGACAATCCTCCCAAAATGGGCCGTCCTATCCATCAAGCAGGTAAAGTACTCCATGACAAGCGTGAACAGGTAAGGTGACAGGGGGTCACCTTGCCGTAGTCCACGGTTGCTTTTGAAGAACCCATGAGGAATGCCCTGGATAAGGACCGAGAAGGTAGGAGACGAATGCACTCCCGAATCAACGCAACCCACCGATCAGCAAACCCCATAGCAGACAGAATGTGGCATACGAACTCCCTGTTGACCATGTCATAGGCCTTCCTCAGATCCAGCTTTACACAAGCCTTCTCTCCACCAGGTTTGTTGAAGCCCCTCACCATCTCATGTGCTAGAAGGCTACGCTCAGCTTTAGATCGCCCCTTGATGAACGCCGCCTGGTTCGGGGAGACAAGGTCCTGCATGATCCCCTCCATGTGCCGGCACATGAGGTGCGTAATTATTTTATAAAGATAATTACAGCACGCAATAGGTCGAAAGTCCGCCAGCGAGGTCGCTCCCTCCTTCTTAGGAACCAGAGTCAAGAAAGTGTGGTTAAGCTCCTTCAACAGCTTCCCCTCAGAGAAGAACTCCTGGACCGCCTCAAGCACCGGGACCTTCAGAATATTCCAGTGGCGCTTGTAAAACCCACTGCTAAATCCATCCGGACCTGGAGCTTTGTTGGGGTCCGCTTTCTTGATAATGGCCTCCACCTCCTCCATAGTGACAGGGGCCAGCAGGAGGCTATTCCCATATGGAATCACCAATCTCTTTGTAACTACTTCTGGGAACACAGAGAGATAGTCAGTCTGAAAGTATAACTCAGAGTAGTACCTGACCGTCTCTCCTGAGATCTTGGATGGCTCCCCAATCAGATTACCCTCCGTATCAAGAAGCTGAGAAATTGTATTCCGATGTTGTCTGGTACGGATGACATCATAGAAAAACTTGGTACATCGGTCGTCATTCTTAAGCCAGGAGCATTTAGCACGCTGAGCCGCGCTAATCTCCTTTTGAAGCCGCAGAGTATTGACTTCACCAATCAGCTCCTCTCTAGCCGCAAGATCCCCATCTAACATGTCCGATTGCATGGAATGCTGGATGACCCGAAGCTCCGCCTCCTTATCTTCAAAAGTGGACTTAGGCAACCCCTTCACCCAAGTCCGGAGCACCTTCTTTGTGTACTTGAGCCGGTGGACCATCTGATACTGGGCAGTCCCCTCAGCCTGAAGTGCCACACCCTCCATAATCGCCTCTGAGTAGCCCTCTGAGAGAAACCAGCTATTGTTGTATCGGAAGGGACGTGACCGTACAGAAGGACTGGAAGTGAATCCAACCCTGATAGGCGAACGATCACTCGTCCCAGTGGCCAACCCCGCAGCCAGAGAGTGAGGGAAGCGGCGGAACCACGCCCCGTTGCCCAGGGTCCTATCCAACTGACAAGCCACCATGTTCCTGACCGCTTTGTTGTGCCAGGTCCAGATATACCCTGAGCGAGATAGGCTCTGCAGACCCGACTGGAGAAGGCAACTCTGGAAATCATGCAAGATCGGATCTGGAACCGGTCTGCCACCCATCTTCTCCCCTCTGTGCAGAAGAGCATTGAAGTCCCCCATCAGAAGGAGGGGGAGGTTAGAGGAAGCAGCAACAGACGCGACTCTAGCAATGTCCCGCCATAGGACCTCCCGACGTCTCCTGTCGTTGTGGCCGTATACCGCTCCTAATAAGAACCGAAAGCCACCTTTGTTCGTGAAGATGATGGCAATCAGTTGCTCCGACATCAAGATCAAGTCCCCATCCCAGCACTTTGAGCTCCATCTATCCCAGCACTTTGAGCTCCATCTGACCCAGATACGCGCCATATCGCAGAGCGCCAAGTTGTGAAGCTGGCCCTAATGATTTGGGGTCCGACGGGCAAGCGTCTTATCCCCTTTAATCTTTGATTCCAGCAACACAGAGATATCACATTTCTCCCTAAGCAAAACTCCACAAATCTTCCTCCATCTTCCTAGTGAGCAAGCACCCCTTACATTCCAGGCTATAATTGACATTAATTATTGAGTGAGAGGTCCCCATGTACATCACCTGAACTGGTACCCGGGGGAGGTACCACTTCCGTCTCCGTCATTTCCTCCTCCACCTCAACTATAGGGACATGATGGGTGGAAAACTGAGTAAGCATCAGGGCCCAGGCTGGATTGTCAACACAGAGCTCTTCCCTCCTAATAGGGGAGTGACCCCCCTCCCCGTTTGGGTTTGGGGGACCATCCCGCAGAGGGCCCGTCCGCCTCTTCCTGTTGTAAACTTGCTCACTAGCCGATCCGCCAACACCACGTCCCTCTATTTTCGAAGACACCATGCCTCTGGTGACCATGCTCCTCTGCGCCGCGAAGACAACCATAGCACCACCAGGAGGGGCCGCCACATGCGAGATGGTCTGACCCCTTGCCTCCTCCATCGGTTGATCTCCCTCCCGCATAAGCTCTCCCGCTATGTATGCATGTATGCCATGATAAGAGAAGTATTTATCCAAATCATCATGAACTACTATGAATCTGTAGATAGATCATTCCCTCAAAAAATAAAAGCCATAGTCTGTAAGGTTCATGGGTTACCTCTCCATCAAACGTAATTGCGTCTGTTTGTTCGGTAAACATCTCTCCATTCATAAGATTATCAAAATAGTCAAGTGTTTCCAACCCCTCAACACGAATTTCACTGCAAAAGTTAGTTCAGACCTTCTTAAAAGAACAGCAGCAAAGAACCTTCTAAACTTACATTCTAATATAAGACAATAAATAATGTTAATATGTACATTTTAGTATGTTTCAGCTCGAGATGGATTTAATTTCAACAGAGATGAGGATAAATATAAGAAAAGGTTTGCAGTGAGGATGACCTTCAACTCTTACATGTTCATTCTAACCTACAGATGCAAAAAAAAGACTGAAGCAATTGACTAGTGGGAAGGGTGCAAACCTGACATCTGAAATGGATAGGTAATTCCTCATTGCAAAGGTAAATGAAAAGACTTTGCTACCAGTATTCCTGACTCGAGAAATCAGAGTCAGCTTACCAGGGGCTAATACAACACGAAGCCGCAATTCAAAGCTGCAGAAAACATTACATAAGATGAGGGTGCTCAAACCAACAGGATGTTCCTTCTCTCATTCTAAATACAGTCATAAGTGTTACCTGTGAGGCCATGTCCTCATGTCATCTTCTGTGGACTTCAAAATGAGATCAATGGATGACTGACTTTTAGAAGGAGGCAATGGTGATGGGCAGGGATCCAATGCCCATAATTTGTTTCTTGCAAATCCATGCACCTCTAGAGACCCTGAATTCCCAAACTAAGATGGAGGAAAATTAAGAGGGGCTCAACTAGGAAGCAAGGGACACAAATTTGTCCAACATATTAAATGTAAATAGTACCTGAGGAAAGCAGATAGGTATTCCTCCCCTGATGGTCTTAGGTGGCTTTGTAAGAGCCTAGAGAATAAAGAAACACAAGAAAGCAAAGGAATAATGAGTATAGAACTAGGACTTACAATTTAAGAAGTCCTTAGGCCTAGTGAATACATTCATGAGCCATATGGCATGTACATTATCAAAACAACTCTTCTCTACTTCCGCAGTAGGATTCCTCGTAGGTATATTTCATTGAGAAAAAATTGTACCCAAGCAAACGGGTTGTATTTTCTTTTTCCCAATACAACTCCTATATCAGTTACCTTCTGTGAATTTATTTGAAGATAGGGTTAGAAGTTCCTCCACTGCCTTAACCTCACACTTCAAATATTTTCTTTATTTTTGCATTTAATATACGTATTTTTTTCCCCATTTTTCCCCTTCAAGAGTTATCCATATATAATCCTAACTATTTAATATTTCACTATATCATCAAAGAAAATCCTGCACCTAAAACATTCTACATTGTAGTATTCTATCCCAACATATGAAGATTGAGAACTTTCTCATCCGTCCAATCAACACTTCGATTAAATGCAACATTCATGCAGAAGTCTCGCAAATAAACCATCAGACGCATTTAACATTAGCATGACAAGCCTAAATTTCATCATTTGCAAATTGTTCTTTAGTTTTGGAGTTGACAAACATTCATAGAGACATTAAGTTCAAATAGTGGTTGCTATATAAATCTAGATAAATATGTTTGGAATATTATAGTAATCAGTGACCGTACATGCACCTAGCAAGCTCAATTGAATACCAAACCACCATAAACATCATATTAAATGGCAGAACGAATCTCAAAAATTGAACAAGAAACAAAAACTATGACCAGTATGAACAGATGAATCTACCTTTGTGCTCCGGAAAAGCAGTTGTTCTCTCCGATCATTCTTCCATGACACCACTTGCCCACCATAAAGAAGAACCTGGAAAAACATGACTCCATGATCATGGCATTCACATATTTACATAGAATCATGTTTTCAGAAAATGCAGTACTATAAGCGCTTAACACTGAATTAAAGAATGAATAAGAAATATGCATCTTTGTAGTGTCTGTTTGTTGAAGACTTCAAGTCAAGATAACTTTTAAGACAAGGAAAACAGATATGCCTCCAACTACAAGCCTACAACACCTAAAATAATAATATTGAGCTAGCAGCAGGAGTAATTTCTGATATCACTCTTTTAGTTGTGTGTATACTGATGAAGCTTGATTGCATGTTGTGGGGATGGCATACCCCCACTTCTACATGATCAAGTACAATGACTAGCTATTCTTCAATAATTTAGTTTCCATTAATATTTCATCGGTATATGCACAACTAAAAGAGTGAATTAAAGAACAAGAGATTCACCATGGCATTCACATATTTACCTGGAAAACATGACTCCTTGAACATGGCATTCACATATTCACATAGAATCATGTTTTCAGAAAATACAGAACTAATAAGCACTTAACACTGAATTAAAGAAATGGAATAAGAAATGTGCATCATTGTCAATGTCTGTTTGTTGAAGACTTCAAGTCAAGATAACTTTTAAGACAAGGACAACAGATATGCCTCCAACTACATGCCTACAACACCTAAAATAATAATATTGAGCTAGCAGCAGGAGTAATTTCTGATATCACTCTTTCAGTTGTGCATATACCCGATGAAGCTTGATTGCATGTTGTGGGGATGGCATACCCCCACGTCTACATGATCAAGTACAATGACTAGCTATTTTGCGAGATTTTAGTTCCCTAAAATATTTCATCGGTATATGCACAACTAAAAGAGTGAATTAAAGACCATGGCATTCACATATTTAGCTGGAAAACATGACTCCTTGAACATGGCATTCATATATTTACATAGAATCATGTTTTCAGAAAATGCAGTACTTATAAGCGCTTAACACTAAATTAAAGAATGGAATAAGAAATGTGCATCATTGTCAGTGCCTGTTTGTTGAAGACTTCAAGTCAAGATTAACTTTTAAGACAAGGACAACAGATATGCCTCCAACTACAAAACTACAACACCTAAAATAATAATATTGAACTAGCAGCAGTAGTAATTTCTGATATCGCTCTTTTAGTTGTGCATATGCCGATGAAGCTTGATTGCATGTTGTGGGGATGGCATACCCCCACATCTACATGATCAAGTACAATGACTAGCTATTTCACGAGAATTTAGTTTCCTTTAATATTTCAGTTGGTCAAAATTCAAATAATAATTAGCAACAGCAACAAAGACATTATCCTAGAGTTGTGTACATGAATCCTTATCTTCCATTCAGCTCTGTTGAGGGTCATTCCTATCTAAGGTTAGGAAATGTTCCATCTTTCTTCACAGCCTCAATCCAAATACATATAAGTATATTCTAAAGAGTAAAGTTGCTTGATCATTATACATGAGCAGGTATGCCAAAGAAAAAATTTCATGGGAGAAGATGTAATGCAAGTAGTAGTCAATCTTATCATAACAAGTCTCTGCCTAAAACTCTTGGGTTGGTGGTTACGCTCCACTGAGGAGCTACCTTCAAATATTCAAGTGTTCTCCACAATATGTATCTCAAAGTTTGTAGTCCATTGGTTACATATGATTCTGAAGTTGACGTGAAATATATTGATAGATTACCCTTTTGGTGACCGTCATCATCAAGCCTTCTCCCTGTTCCAAGCGGCACAGCTATTTGAGAATAATTGGAGGTCAAGAAAAGTCCACGGGTGCGTTTGATTGCAAGGTGGAAAATATGTGGAAAAGAAAATTAATTCCCACGGAATTATATTACTAGGAAAAAAATTTCTTGGAATTTTAAAATTTTCTTACGGAAAACTTAATTTGGGTGTGATTTTTATTTTCCACGAAAAATAGTTATTTTCCACAGAAAATGATATTTATCTATGGGTTGGGCCCGTTTCATTTTCCACCATTTTAGAAGAAAATATGAGAAATGATAGTTTTTGGAAAATAATTCCATGGAAAATATAAGCTATCAAACACTACAATTGTTGGAAAATTTGTGATAGAAATATTTTCCATGGAAAAAAAAAAGCCGAATCAAACACAACCTACATAAATGAAATGATCCCGGGTTTTACAATCAGTTGTCAACCTCGTGTTACCCCCTATGAATTGACAAAATTTTCCTATTAAAAGCAGATATTGTAAGTAAAATTTCCAACTTTGTATTTTTCAAATTGAGAATAGAATGTCAATAATATAAATAAATGATCTGACCGAGAATGAGGCTTGAACTTGGTTCAATGTCCTGAAGACAATATTCGTCCCGCACAGGTGCTTACGGTTTAATGGTGATTATTCTCCCAGGATACAACGGAACTCCTTCGGTGATGAAACAATGAAGGTAGTCACTCTCTCTTTGACTAAATGCTTGAATGAATGAGTTTGGATTTATCAATTCAATCAAACAATCATAGGAGTATCCTTTTATAAGGGATTAACAGACACCTTTTGAGAATTTGCAAAAATTAATTAAAACATTTTTTAATTAATTTTTCAAGACAATTTTTCATTCACTTTTCCAACAATTCGCACATGAATGAATATTTGACTATGCACAATACAAACAAAATACAGACATAATGCAGACATAGAGAAAGAGTAATTGAAAAGTTATTGCATCAGGATAGGTAGTTTTTGGCCTTGAACCTTCCCTTGTGAATATTTATCGAGTTTACTAGCTATCTAGCGAACATGATATCTTGAACTGTTCAGCTATTATTGTAAACTTAAGTCAATAAATATCACAAAATTCCTTTCCGACCAAGATTGCTTCTATTGATTTGTTTATTTTGGTCCTAAATATTTGTCTGGTTTCATAAGTGTTCTTAGAGAATCCAGCATTTAATTCTCATAAAAGCGGCCCCACTTCCACACACATAGGTGACTTCCTAATAAGAGTATCATGCTATACTCTACTTGAATTTCAAGTCATAGAAATCATTAAAAGCAAAGTTTATCCTAGTTTTTCTTTACAGCTGATACTATTATTTGTCATCCTAGATAATGGTTGGAGTAATTAAATACTCTTTAGTGCAATTTCAGAATTTTACATAATTAGGTTGTCCCTTTGAACCTAGATCTTGGGATCTTCAGTCAACTAGGTTGGATTTTTTCCTTTATGGAATTTTTTATATCATATGTTTCAAGCCCATTCCCCTTGATGACTTATATACTTGCTCTCTTGTCAAACCTTTAGTTATTGGATCCACAAGGTTTTCTTTGATTTTACATAATCAATCGTGATTATGCCATTCGAGAGAAGTTGTCTAACGGTATTTTGACATCTACGAATGAGTCTTGATTTACCGTTATAAATATGACTTTGTGCCCTACCGTAGCATATTGACTATCACAATATATACAAATTGTTGGTATGGATTTTGGCCATATTGAAATGTCCTCCAAGAAGTTTCAAAGCCACTCAGTTCCTTCACTTGCTTTATCCAGAGCTATGAATTCAAATTCCATAGTTAATCTGGCTATAAATGTTTGTTTTGAAGACTTCTATGATATTTATGTGCATCCAAGTGTAAGGACATATCCACTTGTGGATTTTGAGTCTTTAATATCTGATATCCAATTTGCATTATGGTATCCTTCGAGTACAGCTGGGGATTTAATATAATGCAATCCATAGTCTTTAGTATATCTTAGATATCTGAGTACTCTAATAACAGCCTTCCAGTGATTTTCTCCTGAATTACTCGTATATCTGTCCAGTTCCTGAACTAATTGAGCTATGGCCAGTTGCATACCATTCGTGACATACATTAGGCTCCCAATAATACGAGACTATTCCACTTGTGAAATATTTTCTCCTGTATTATTTATTAAATAAGGATTTAAATCTATTGGAGATTTTGCAATATTATTATCGCTTTGATTATATTTTTCTAAAATTTTCTCAATGTAATGAGATTGAGATAATTAATGTCAACCCATCTGGCGTTTTAGAAATTTTAATTTCTAATATAATATTTGCAACTCCCAGATCTTTCATATCAAAATTTTTGGTTAAGATTTTATGTCCTGGATCATGTTATGGTTACTTCCTATTTTTAGTATATCATCTACATATAGGCATATAATGACATACCCAATTTATGTGTTTTTAGAATACACACATTTGTCACACTCATTAATTTTGAATCCATTTGACATCATTATATTGTCAAACTTTTGGTGTCACTTTTTAATTGTTTGTTTAAGTCAATATAGTGACTTAACTAATTTGCACACCTTTCTTTTTTTACCTGCTACTATGAATCTTTCTGGTTGATTCATGTAAATTTCTTCTTCCAAGTCACCACTTAGAAAGACAACCCCACATTTTATATAAAGGTTTTCTTTCCATAATTCATATGGGGTCTTCTCCTTTTTCTTATGTGATACCTTACTTAAAAGGTAGTTGGTTGTAAGTACACCTTCTCTCCACAAAATACTGGTAAACATGAACTTAATAATAAAGAATTCATCATTTCTTTAATTGTCTAACTTTCACCTTGTCCTATAATTCTATATGGACAGGATCAGAGGTGATCATCACAATATTTTCAACAAAGGACATTTTGGTTGTTACAATATAGTAGTAACATACTAGTAAGTGAAAAATAAAATAAAATTCAGAATGGAGAAGTGTTCTATCTATGTTACGTTTTATTAGAACATATCAGAATCAGAACCAAGTTAAGAGTCTCAAGAAAACAAAATCAGAAAACAAAAACATATATTGTCTTAAGATTGTACGTAAAATTTGCAACTTCGTATTTTCCAAACTGAGAATAGAATGTAAATAATATAAATAAATGATCTGACCGAGACCGAGGCTTGAACTTGGTTCAATGTCCTTAAACAATATTCGTCCCGCACAGGTGCTTACGGTTAAATGGCGATTAGTCTCCCAGGATACAACGGAACTCCTACGGTAGCAGCACTTCACACCGCAGGAACTGGACGAAGCAATGAAGGTAGTCTCTCTTTGACTAAATGCTTGAATAAATGAGTAAATGAGTTTGGATTTATCAATTCAATCAAACACTCATAGGACTATCCTTTTATAAGGGATGAAGAGACACAAAATATAAAGAGACATTATTTGGAAGGGATACACCCTTTCGAACAGACATAATGTTTGGAAGGGACGCAACATTTCCAACAGACACCTACTGAAAATTTACAAAAAATAATTAAAACATTTTTTAATTAATTTTCCACGTCAATTTTTCATTCACTTTTCCAACAGGTATGAGAAAAGAGAGCTTGTCATAAAGCATCAAGACTCAATAGCCATCAAGTTTTAAATGGCTCTTTAAGTCTTAATAGAGGTAATGAGAACTTATAGAGATAAACATGTAACTACCAAATCAATGAAGATCACAAAGATAAGGCCAAAAAGAGGAGGAATTGTGTAGGGTGTCTACAAATGGGGCTTAGAAGACCTGGACAAAAAAGAGAAAAAATGGAAAGATCAATAGAAATTCAAGGTGAGAACTAAAAACGACACCAGGAGGAAATTAACAAAAGATCAGCCAAGGCTGGCAGAAAATAATAAAAATCTGTGACAAGTCATCCCTGATTATTGCTCATTAGGACACTGAATCACAGCTTTGTCGTGGCCTCCGTTTGGAGTTAGCTCTCTTGACAATATGAGAGGCATGACCTATCCAAAAGCTGGAGGTAGACAAAATCCTAGTAAAGTCATGCAAAGTAGAACTAACAGAGTAGGGATCATTAACTGAGCGATTTATAAATTTGGCAACCGAACCAACTTAGTCGGTTATGCAAATTATATAACCGAACCTGACATACATATCATTAATGACCAAACGGTTTGATATTCTTAATGACCAAACGGTTTGGTTAACCGACTGAACATGTCGGTCGATTATTCAAGTTAAAACCAATAGCTACTTTAGCTTAATTTTGGATAAAATATTAACAGATTATTGGAGTCTTAAAATTATTTGCAATTTAGTTCAATAGGGATGATATAACACCACCTCAGTACTTCAGTTCAATTGAATATACTACTCGAAGATATAATAATGTTCAGAAATGCCATCCGACGTGAAATGTATCAATGCAAGTCGGTAGCTAGAAATTACCTCAACTTGGTCAAAATTTCATCTGGCACAATGTCGTCATTGTTATGGTTCCTGAATTGCAGATACTGGTGCAGTGGAGCAGATACATGTTGGAACTGGGCATTACCATATATCTATTTGTTTTCACTTGACAGATATGGCTACAGATATTATTCGGGGGGAAACAACAATCTCGCAGAACAAGTACGAATGCTAACCATATATAAGAGAAAATGGATATGGAAAATCAGCCAAGTATATGACTCGAATGCAGTAGAAAACAAATTTGGTAACTAAGGTATTCTTTAAACAAAACCGTGAAAAACTCCCCAATCAGGCAACCATTGATATGCAAGACTTCTATAAGTTCAATTGATTTGTGGATTATTGGGACTTGGTTAGAATACCAACTTAGTAAGTTAAAGGTCCTGAGTTTGACACTCTACAAAGATGTCTTATCCAGATCCAGTCGAAAAAATAATCTTAACCTATTTCAACCATAATTGTGGAGTACAACTGTGCAGATAAAAGAAGATAGTAGACAGGTCCAACGACCAAGCGAGGAGTGTCGGGCATGAGAATGGTCAGTTGGCCACCCGATGGTTCATCTATGATTTGGTGTGCCTCCAAGGCCAACCACATGACTCGTGAGGTGCTGGGAAATGGAAGAAAACATGAGACTTTTTGCAAGAAAGGAAAAAGTACCAATCAGGCAACCATTGAATGCAGCCCACTTTCCACCAATGAATAGTTAGGTTGTCTAATATTGTGCACAAATTCCTCGTATTTTGACTTGTATAACTTCATTTAGAAGAATAATTAATGAAGTATATTCACTTTGAAGCGTAAGGGTTTACGTCGTCCATTATCACTTCCATTGTATTGCAGCAAGCTTTTTGTCTCCAAACGCAATTAATTATTGAGTTAAGAGTGACCGATGAGGTATAACGCAATAATGGAGAAATAATACAAAGCTACACCTACACCTGAAAAGTGACTTGATTTAATTAGGCTAAGGTAAACACTTTGGGCCTTGGCAAATTGAAATTAGGAAGCACAGGAACTCCAAAAATTGATAGTGTGTCAATTTTGTGTCAGACACTAGTGGACACGAAACACGCACTCCAAAATATACTATGACATGCTAGAAATGTGTTGTGCTCGTGTCACCATGTCTGTATAATGGCGTGTCCCATCTGTGTTCGTGCAACATAGAATTGCAGAAATGTACGTACTTCTTCCACTTCTTTTCCAACAAATGCATACCTCCAATATTCTGCAGGGTGACACTGAAGAACACTTGATAACGATCCTATGTTGCACAGACACAAATATGACTTGTGTCTGGACGGGGCGGCATGGATCCAGCACCTGTTTTAGTATGTCCTAGTGTATTTTGGAGTGTTTGTGCCGTGTCCGTTACATATTATACATGATACGACCTGCACAGGACATGAATTTTCCGAGTAGTCTCTAGCATTTGCAAGTAGCAACTCCCAATTTCAACAAGATGGGGGTCTATAAGTCCTTGCTAATAAACCATCAAAGTATCAACTACTACTTTTTGAATGGAAAAGAGAATACCCCTTTCATAATAAATCTTCTACATGTCAATTTTGGCCTTTAAATCAAAGAACATAGAAACAAGATATCCCAAGAAGAGCTACTAACTCGAAAAGAAAACATGGGTTTGAACAGTAGTATCAAATAAATAAGTACTTCACTAAAGTAGTAGTATAGAACTATTGACCATTCAGTACTTCAACAAAACCCCCAACAGAGTGTTATCATCAACTTCGATTAATTCATATCATTCAAAACGGTTCTTCACCCATTAATGTAAGTAACAAAAGACAGTAGTACCGGCGAGGATCAAGTCCCAAATTCAAGAGGTCTCAAATATATTTTGGCATGTACTAGTGTATTGCAGATGATGGAACTGAGAATACTTTTGTTACATATAACATAAAGAAGACTGTACAACCCAAATAAAATGATGAATGATACATGTAAAGAAGCAAAGTTACATGGATGGTACCTCGGCCGAAGAGCCAGTGGGCTCGGTGAGTATGATTTTCGGATATCCGGTACTGCTGTCGTCCACTAAACCCACCTGCGTCTGCATATTTCTCTTCAATTCTCTATCTACTCTTTCTTTGCTTTGGGCTTTTTGTAAAAGAATAGAAGGAGAAAGAAGAAGTTGCGAGGAGATAAAGAAGGAAGGTTGCTGGGTGGGTGGCTGGCACCCGATGGGCAACACGCGGAGAGCGGAAAGAGAGGAGCGAAATGGATAGAGGAGAATCAATGGCTATTTATTTATTACCATGTATTATTATTGTCTTACTATACCCTTGTTATTATTATTATGTGACTGTTCGCGAGCGGAATCTCTAGGTTGGAAAAGAAAAATAATTATTTTTCTATTTTTGGGTACCAAAAAAATTAAGAAAAAAAAGAAAGTAATTTTTAATTAAAAAAAAAGTGATTCTCAATAGAAGAAAAATTAAAAAAAAAAAAAAGTGATTACATACATCCAAGTAAGAAATTACTTTCTACATTGAAATAATCACTTTTCTTTCCAAATTTTTTGGCATTCTCAAACATCGGAAAGAATTAAAATTTTCCAAAGGAAAGGAAATGACAAGGAATTGATTTCATTTTCCTTCCATTCCGCGAACCAAACGAGGCCTAGGTCTGCTTGGATTGAGGGGAAAAAATAAGCAGGGTTGAATAAGGGGGAGTAGAGTCGATACATAGAATCTTGTTTGGATTGGAGAAAGAGTTAAGTGGGGGTATTTAATAACTCTTGCTTGTATTGGAGGTTTTAAATGAGATGATGATTAATAAAAATATGATAGTTATCAAAATAACCTTATTACATATGTCACAAAATTGAATTTAATTGAAATTTTAATTAGAACTTGTCAAAATATCTTCACAAATTAGAAAGGTACGGAGCAACATATTGAAAACAAGAAAAATGGAGAAAAGAATCACGATATTTTATAAAACAAATAAGGGGTATTTATGACTTTTTAAACAAAATTTCTCAATCCCCCTCGTTAATCCTCCGATTTGAGGGGTTAAAAAATGAACAAAAAAGGATAAAATAAACCCTCACTTAACCCTCTATAACCCTTCCTCCAAAACCCCCACCGTCAAACCAAATATGGTTTTATTTCTCCCTCACTTAACTTTTCTCACTTAACTCTCTTAACCCTCAATCCATGCAGACCCTTAAGGCAAAAAAAATTTTATTTTTTATTGGCTAAATTACAACTTGATACCCTCAACTATCACTGTTTTTCAACTTTATACCCTCAACTTTTATAGGTACTAACTTAATACTCAATCTCAACTTATATTTCTAACTTGATACCCCAAAAAAATTTTATTCCTAAACTACCCTCCCCCCCGGCGGCCATTCCCCCCCTCCTTCCGGCGACCGCCCCCCTACCCGCCCCTGGTCCCGACGACCCACCCTACCCGGCTCCGATCCCGCGCTCCTGCTCGCGTGCACCTCCGCGCGCTGCCCCAAGCGTCGCCGTGTCCCCCGCGCACCGCCGCGCTCTGCCCCGCACCCGCTCGCGCGTCCACTCGCCGCGCCCCCGAGTGTCCCACGCCCGCCATCCGCTGCCACTCACAGCCGGAGAGAGAGGGGTGGGGGCTGGGAGGTGGGAGTTAGGGAGAGAAGAGAAGGGACACTTTGGTCCAATTTTTTTTTAGGGTATCAAGTTAGTACCTATAAAAGTTGAGGGTATCAAGTTAAAAATAGTGATAGTTGAGGGTATCAAGTTGTAATTTAGCCTTTTTTATTTCTACCTTCTTTCTATTGTACTAGTACATTCAGTATACTAGTACATGTACAATGTTGGCATTTCTTGATAATTTTTTAAAAATTTATATACGATTATGTGTAGTTTAGTATTAGGAACTAGGTCAGCCCGAGCTCATTAGTGCCATGGGGGCGACGTCTGCAGTCGAGGTGGCGGTGGGGTTGTTGATCCGGCAGAGGAATAGAGGATGGAGGGTGGAGATCTAGAAGATGGAGGAGAAGGCGACAATACGTGACCCGTCTTCCTAATTGTCAACACGACAACAATCATTTTCTACCTCTTAGTGTAGCTTCCAAGCTTGTCGTTGATGAAGAAGAAAGGACCAGATCGATCGAATTTGAAGTCTAAGTACTCTCATATACAGGGCGGAGCCAGGATTAAAATCTTGGAGAGGTCATGGTACTACATATTAAAAAAGTTGCCATGTTAATTGAACTTCAATAACAAAAATATATAAAAGAGAAAGAAAAAATAAAACTTTCAACAAAGATAAGATTGGAACTCATATCTTTTATTTAAGAACCTAAAGTGCTACCACTAAAGCCAACTTATTCTTTATGCAATAGAGGCTCAAACTAATATATATATATATATATATATATATATATATATATATATATATATATATATATATATATATATATATATATAGCAAATGACCTCTAGCCTAGTGGTTAAGAGAGATGCATGCGGCCCAAGTGGTCGGGAGTTCGAGCCTCAGTGGAGGCAAGTTCGCCACAATTATCCATTGCTTCAAAAAAAAAATATATATATATATATATATATATAAATTATATAGTAATTAACATTTTAAAAAAATGGAGGGGCCGTGGCCCATATAAGCTTCTTGATCGAATTTTTCAAGTTGCAAGTATCGTACTCCTCCCTCTCCAACAATAAAAGAGACTTCTCCTTGTTATACTTGAACCTGCAAGAATGCAAACATGAAATTAGAATTTAATAAGAAAATAGATTAAAAAAATGAGGGCATTAACGTAGCTATAGCTAGAAAATACCAAGAACATCATTGACTTTGAACATCAACTTTATGGCCCGATGGTCGTAATTCTACGAGGATTTTGTGACCCAGTTAATGTCATTGCCGACATAATACTCACGCTTGAAGTGGAAATCATGAGAAGTAATGTCTCAAGAGAGATAAGAGTTCTGTTGGAGACTTTGAGAGTGAGTGAGGAACAAGAGTTACATTCTCTCTATTTATATTTGTTAATTGTGAGGCTTGCCTCATCGTACGTCTATGTATTATTTCATATTTGATTTCCTTGGATACATATCCCAATGAGTATCTCGTATATTGAGGTATCTTGGTTTCCATAATTTTGGTATCGTGGTCAAGAGTAGTGGATTTTTGTGGGACGAGTCCTGGACTATCGATATTGTGTCATGATGACGATGTTGGATTTGTGGTTTGATGAATTTATTAATTTTTTGAGATTTCATCATTTCATGTGCATCGATAATCACACGGGCTATCTCGTGAGATACTCGAGTTTTCAAAACTATTAACAACTTATATAACTAATAAGTATTCTTATGGTTTTTATAAGTAATTATGCTAGCATATAGAACTGTATAGACTAGCAGAGACCCATGGTATGTCTATGTACCCTAACTAGGGCGTGTACGTAGAATAACACCTTAAAATTAGGGTTTTTCTAAGTTTTGTATAGTCTTCAATATACTGACAGTATATCACCGGTATATTGGTCCGTATTTTTTTTCTTTTCTTAAACAACAGTAAGCGGCATGCATTCGTGATCTGTTGGATCTAAATCCAACATCCATAATTTATTTTAGTAGGTTATATATAAATATGAATCTCTTATTCATTCACCACTCTCTCTTTCTCTCTCTCACACACACACATACACACACCTTCCCATTCCCTCTATACTCCCTATGAGAATTCGAGAGTCAAGAGAGTGAGATTTGTGTTGTCAAAATGACCTGGTGGTGGACACGTGCGCATGCATCGAATTGCATCTAGATCCTACATTCGATCACATCTCCCTTCTGTAAGACAGTACACATTGCTCTTAAGGAATGCCTATTGAATGGTTTTCAATTTTTCTTTGATTTTATTGATCTTAGCGATGTAGTCTCTTCTACTCGTCATAACGAGACCGTATCACTTGGTGGAACTCAATCGATCGAGTATCAATGGAGTTCTCTCTATTTTTGTGTTTTTCTTAGATTTGATCGAGATATTTTACATGCACTATGACTCATGGTATAACCTGACATACCGACTCTATGGAGGATTACGAGCTCAACACACTTTGTGGAAATATATTTAGATGTCTCGGTCGATCGACGTGAGTTTCACACTAACCAAGAACTGGATTACAAGCCCAGCTGATGACCAAGAAGTCTTCTTTCAAGGCAAGTGAGTTCAAGAAGATGAACCATCAGAATTCAACGATAGAGTCGAACCAGATGAGATAATGGGTTGGATATCTACAATTGCAGGCTTGTTCGACCTCATTGGCATCAAGGGGTCCAAGAAGGTAGCGTGCAGGTCTGTACAGCTACGTTTGAGGGCTCATGATATATGGGAAGCTAAGAAATAGGAAATCTATGACGCCAACCCGAACTCCAGAATTTCTTGGAAGACATTTAACCAAGCCTTTCTGGAGCAGTACATTCCCAGGGTAATATGTCTAGGGGTGTAAACAGGCCGGACGGACACGGACCATCCACTATCCGTGTTCAGTCCGAAAATGAAAATGAGCTCGGCCGGACGGACACGGACAGTCCATTGTTCAAGTTCAGGCCGGACAGACACGGACAATCCATTGTTCGTTAATTCAAGCGGACGGTCCGCGGACAAATTAAATATATTACAAAAAACTGTTACTTTATTAAGATTCATTGATGGTAAAAATTAAGTTGAAAGGAGATACAATTGAAGGTTATAGAATAAACAAAATATGGTAAAAGTTTAAAGAAAATCCAAACTGGACAACCAAATATTGATGCAAAAACAAAATAATACGACATAATTGATGTAAAATCAAAAAGAGCCTCCACTATCGAACGGTCCATGGACAAATTCGGACTGGACATGGATATGATCGTGTCCAGGTCTAATTTTTAAACGAACCAAAAAATGTCCAAGTCATGTTCGTTAATTCAATCGGACGGCCCACGGTCGAACCATTTATCGAGCCAGACTCGTACGAACAACATACTGCTTTATCCATTTTACAGCGCTAAATATGTCAACAACAAAAAAGAGGATGTGTTTGTCGTTTTTAAGCAAGAAAACATGTCAATGAACAACTATGACTCAGCTTTTGCAAAGCTTCTTAAGTTTGCTGGAGCCTTTATGCTAAACAAGAATGTCTGGTATTGATAATTTTAATATGGCCAGAATGACGAACTACGAAGGGATGTGGATCAGAGGGACCATACCTACGTGGAGTCTTATGAAGCCACTCTTAATAGCGAGCGACTATTTTGTCGAAGCTCACAAAATGAAAGGTAGGTCATCAGCAATGCCTTTAACAAGTATCCTTACTAGATTCGACTGCCAAGCATCAGAACACAATTAAATATAGAGGGCCTAACCGGGGCGTGCAGTGCTTTAAGTATGGCAAGTATAGACACAATTCCATAGAGTGTCGGAGTTGATGTTTTAAGAGTGGTTGCATGGGCCACAGAGCAAGTGACTATCAAGCTGGAAGGGTGAATTAGAACCCTCCAAAGGACTTTCAAAACCAAAATAGGGGCCATGCACTATGACCTTTGCTTGTTGCACCAGTCAATGTATAAAATCAGCATCCAGGAGCGCAAGGAAGAGTCTATGTATTGACTCAGGAGGAGGCATTCACCTCCAATACTATTGTGATTAGTATATTGGTATATAAGAAAACTCATGCATGAGTTTTATTTGATTCGGATGCAACACATAGTTTTATGTCTGTTGATTTTGTTGAAGAGAGTAGTTTGTGTATAACACTGTTAGATATGAATCTTAGTGTTAGTACACCATCAGGAGTAGATATGCCTGCTAGCTTAATATGTAAGAATGTGTACATATGCATCAGAGGAAGAAAGTTATTCTTAGACATCAAGGAGTATGATATCATTCTTGGAATGGACTAACTTGGTGTGTGTCTTGCAATGATCGACTACACGGAAAAGAGAGTTATTTTTTGTCTACCCGAGAAAATGGAGTTCTCATATTTGTATGGTTCGACGTCAAAGACAACAATAGCAATATCGACAGTAAGGCAAGGCATATATTATATTTCGGTTATGAAGAATACTTGGCGTCTGCTAGAGATCCTAGGAGGAATAGTGCAGAAATAGTGCAGACGGAAGTCATAGCAGAATTTTCTAATATGTTTCTAGAAAAGATACCCATAATATCGCCAGATTGAGAAATTAAATTCACCATTAATGTCACTACCACTTTTTAGCTTTGAGGGTATTTTGGTCATTTGTGAATTATTTGATTTTATTTAAATTTTTATTATTTAATTAATTGCTAATTGTCATGTTAGCCCTTAACCTAGTTTTGACCTAATCTAAGGGTTAGTCATTAACATAGAGGCTAAGTTAGAAGATGTTAACTTTATGGCTAAGTTAGAAATATCTACATATTTAGTTAAGTTAGATATTTTAGCTTGAGGGTTGAATATACACATGGGCCTTTACTAAGGAACTTAGAAACTTACCAAGAGAGAAGCCCATAGCTACCTAGTGAATCAAAACCCTAACCCTAATCCCTACATGGCCGACCAAGAGAGGCACACCCCCCTACATAATATCTCTTCATTAATGCTTGTCTTCTTTCATTTCACATTAAGCCTAGTTTAGTGTTCTTCCCCAAATCTTAACCATTCATCCAAATTACCCCCAAATTGAACCTAATCCTTTGCATTGGGATCCCTTGTTGTTGTAGAAGGACTTGGAGGCTAGCTAGCTAAGGTTTGGAGCTCACTTGGCCATAGCACTTGGAGGAGGATACCTTCCTTTAGAGTTATTCTTGAGATTTGCTGCCAATAGGTAAATGCCCTAAATACTATTAAAATTTTGTTTTCTTTCCATAGATGCATCCATCTAGGTGTCCCCTAGTTGTAGGTATAGTTTGGTAGAAAATGGAATTGGTTTGGTGTTCGTATCGGACACGTATCAGTGACTATGTCTATGTGTTTGACGAAATGCCTCAAAGAGGTTTTTATTCGTATTTCTGAAATGTATTTGAACATATTTGTAGGTGTATATGTGACATTTGATTTCGTGTATGACTGAGGTGATTTTCGTGCTGTGTCCGTGTCCAAAATGGACACGAACCGACAGCACGAGACTCGGTTCACTGTCCTGCTGCTACTGTGTTCGTACGGGCTGTATAGGCCATGTGGCGGCCTGCCACTTGGTCAGAGGGTCGGGCAGTGACTGACATGTCACCCCCTAAGCCACTCTCGACTTTATGTCGTGTCGGACACGATATGGGTCATGTACTAGTTTTGTACTGAACCACACAGACTCATTCTCACCCTCTGATACGTGTGTCGTATCAACTTTGGGCACGATATGGACACGAACTTATGTGTCGATCGTGTAGCCCTATGCCTGGGCTACACATGGGTGTGAGCACGTAGCATGGGGTGGTCTGTGTCATGTCTACGAGGACACGAACCCACCGCACGAGTCGGTTCTGTGCACAGAGTCGTGTCTGTGTGTTTTGATTGATTTAGACACCTTATGTCCATTTTACTACCAAAATATGTCAAATTAGCGACGAATTTAGCGACGCCAGTTGAAAATGTCGTTATGTTTTGTGTATTTAGCGACGTATGTAAATGACGTCGCTGAACGTCACTATCAGCGACGTTTAGCGACTAGTAGCGACTGTAATTATAGTTTGGAAAGAACAAGTAGCTATGTAGTCGCAAAACGTCGCTGATATATTTTATTCAGCGACGTTTAGCAATATTTAATCATGTCCGTCGCTATCCTATTACTGAACAGCGACGTCTAGCGACGTCTCACTTAGACGTCGCTAAAAACTTTTATTTAGGGTTCTGGGAACCCGATTGATTTCATTTTATTTTCCAAATTTTCATTCTCCCGCCGAGCGCTCTCGTTTCTCTCCCCCTCCCCCTCTCGTCTCCGGCGACCGCTCCCCCCGACGAGCTCCCCTTCGGCGAGGCCTCCCCCCGACGACCCCTCCCTCCGACGTTGCCTCCCCCCGACAATCGCTCCCTCTCGTTTCTCTCCCCCTCCCTCCGGCGTTGCCTCCCTCCCTCTCGTCTCCGGCGACCTCTCCCCCCTGGTGACCTCGTCGTCGCTCCTCCACCGTCGACCCCTCGTCCCCTGCTCCGCTCCGGCGACCCCTACTCGAACCAGTCCAGGTATCCCTAACCCTATCTCCCACTGACACGGCACAAACACACACTTACATCAGCGACTGTTAAATCTGAATGTGGATACACATACACACTTTTGCACCACTGTTAAATCTGAATGCAATATGCATATATGTATGCAAATGGGAATACATGGATATATGCAAGTTGGTAAGCACATATGAATGCAATATGCATATATGTATGCAAATGGGAATACATGGATATATGCATATGTATAAAGAATAGAATAGGTGAATGTATTATGCATGTTTAGATAACATTTGTGATAGACATATATGTATACATAAATGCCATGAACTAATAATCAAGTGTAATGCATATATGTTAAGAAATGAATGCATGAATGAATGTAGAAATGCAAGCATCTATGTAAATATGCCTATGATTGAATGAATGCAAGTTCAAATATATGAATGTAATGTAAGCATGTATATATATGTAATATGTGTTCTCTATGACTTCTGATGGTGTGTGTTTGATTGCCTAGGCTTGGTTAGGCCTAGTGAAACTTGACTGGACTAGGATTGACCTAGTTGACTAGTGTAAGCATGTATATATATATATATGTAATAGCGACGTTTATCGACGTCTTTAGTGACGTCGCTTATGTTTAGTTTAGATTCTTATAGTTTATGTTTAGATTCTTATATGAAATGCACATTCATATTTGTGTCATACTAAGTGATTTTGATATCTAATATACTAAGGAGTATCCTAGTATCTACAGTGTATAGAGTATCCTAGAAGTGTAGGTATGATTGGTATATCGTATTACATAGAGTGTATAGAGTATCCTTTCGGTCTATAAGAGTTACTTCACTCATTTTGTCAAGACAAGTAAACTTTTTAAATGTTGACGGTATATATACCGTCAACATTTGGTTTTGCCTTGTAGCTACAGGCAGTTGCCTGCATTTTGCCTTATAACTTGGCCTTTGGCCTGTGCTTGAGCAGTGTGGACTTCCAGGTTAGGGTGTTAGTTCATGATTATCATTGTTTAGATATTAGTTTCAGTTAAAGGGTTAGTTTAGATTAGGATATTAGTTTATGTTAGAAGGAATATGAGAGTTAGTAGATGTTAAAGTAGGATATTAATTTATTAGTTAGGATAGATAGTTTGAGTTAGGATACTGCTCAAGCACAGGCTAAAGGGTCGATATTGGATATTAATTTAAAAAGTTTTACTTTTCTTGACAAACTGGGTGAAGTAACTCTTGTAGACCCAAAGGGTCGATATTGGACAGTTGGGATGAGTATCAGAATCGGTATCTGATTAGTATCGACCGTATCGGATTAGTATCGGCCGTATGTACTTAGTGTCGTGTACTCCTATAAGTACAATTATACCTCGACCGTATGTACTTAGTATCGACCGTATCGGATTAGTATCGGTCTATCGGATACGACACTTTGACACAAGACAGTTGTTTTTTATAGAACTGGAGATTCCCAAGACCCTTTCTTTGGTGTACGTATTGATCGATAGAAAGTTAAAAAGATCTAATACGTGTTCTAACCCTTCATAGGCGGAAACTAGGGTTCACGAATTATACCTGCGGCGGAAAGGAGACAAGTAATTTCTGGAAATCTCGAGCGGACGACCCCAAGATCTTCTGCACGTATTCCTTCCTCGAGTTGGATATCGTATGGGCGACGATCTTCCAACCTTTTCTTCTCCTTGGCAGCCCTCTCTTTCTCTCCTTACGTGAATCGCAAATTTAGATAAAGTATTTGATTTCTGATCAGTAATCTGGCGGCCAGAGAATAGAGGATATATATAGGCTACGGCAGGGACCATGAGGAGAAATTAGGGTTAGGCCTCCTAACGGATCTGGATATCCCGTGTTCAGTCCGAACACACAATCCAGGCCCATTAACAATAGCTCAGTCTACTAATGAGCTATTGTTGCACTACCTCCCTAATCCCAAATTATGTTTGTGGGCTCCTTTTATTATATGCTCGTTTGGCTCCCCATGTTAAGATATCGTATGTCCGTCGATCAAATTAAGTTACTGACAACTATATTGATTCGATATCTTTTATCCTTAAGTAGTACCGCTCAACTTTATTTGTCATGTCGGATATAATTCTCCTGCAGGATTTACATGACAATCCTTATGAGCTCCTTAAGGAGACATCATCAACCCGATGTATCGGGACATGGATTCCATTTATAATCAACAGCCCATCATACATACAATGTTATTACCCAATTCATAGAGGTTGTTGATCCATAATGAATCTCACTCTTTTATGAGTCAAAGTAATGCACACTGCATATACATGTCTGTTATTATATCCGGATTAAGAGCACAAGCATCCATAATAACAGAGGTATTTGTTCTCTTATGTAGTTAGTACAAAGAGAACAACCTCAAGTGGTCATGTTCAATACATACAAAGTGTACTAGTGTAAACCTATAGTCAAGATAGAATAATACCAGATTACACTACAACCTTTCCAATAGATTGTCCAAGTCCATTTAGGTTGTGAACTATTTATATACTCCATAGGGAACTGATAATATAATCTTCTGTGTGACACCACACACCATATTATCTACAATATAGAATATTAGACATTTGTATTAACAGTTGCAACAAATACAATATGCAAACATTTGCCCATATGATTCTCATTCAAAATTTAAAGAAATAAGGTTACTACAAAAGTGATGCTTTTAGTATATAACCCTAACAATCTCCCACTTATACTCAAAGTATTGCTTTTCAGTATACTGTTACAAATCTCCCACTTATACTTAAAGCCATGCTGCTACACATCTGACTCCCATTCCCTCAACATGACTATCAAAAGCCTTAGCTGGTAAGCTCTTTGTAAAGGAATCAGCTAGGTTGTCGGCTAATGCTATCTTGATCACGGCAACTTTTCCTTTCTTTACGAAATCTCGTATTAGGTGGTACTTGCGCTCAATGTGTTTGCCTGTCTTATGGGCTCGTGGTTCCTTCGAGTTTGTAACTGCACCACTATTATCACAATAAAGTGTAATAGACTTAGGCAAACTAGGTACCACATCCAAGTCCAACAGAAAGTTTCTGAGCCAAACCGCTTCTTTGGCTGCCTCAGAGGCTGCCACATACTCGGCTTCCATAGTAGAATCAACAATACATTTTTGCTTGATACTCCTCCATACAATGGCTTCACCTCCCAAAGTAAACACATAACCTGAGGTAGATTTCCTGGAATCCCTATCTGACTGAAAATCTGAGTCTGTATACCCCAAGGGAACTAAACTATCTGCCTGGTAAACTAGCATATACTCTTTAGTCCTTTTCAGGTACTTCAAAATATGCTTTACGGCAGTCTAGTGCTCTTGTCTTGGGTTAGACTGATATCTGCTGACTATGCCTACGACAAAGCAGATGTCTGGTCTCGTACATAGCATTGCATACATTAAGCTTCCTACTGCTGAAGCATAAGGAACTGCCTTTATATTCTCTATCTCTTTAGGTATCCTCGGACACTGCTCCTTTGATAGAGCAATTCCATGTCTAAACGGTAAGAAACCTTTCTTAGAATTTTGCATACTAAAACGAGTTAGTACAGTATCGATATAGGAAGCTTGGGATAAGCCCAACATCCTTTTCTTGCGATCTCGTAGAACTTTGATCCCAAGGATGTGACCTACTTCTCCCAAGTTCTTCATATCAAACTGTTTGGATAACCATACCCTTACATCAGATAACACCTTCATATTATTTCCAATGAGCAAGATGTCATCCACATAAAGTACTAGGAACACCACCACGTTTCCGTTATACTTTCTGTATACACATGATTCATCCAGACATTGATCAAATCCATAGAATTTTATCACCTGATCAAAACATATGTTCCAAGATCTGGAAGCTTGCTTAAGTCCATAAATGGACTTCTTGAGCTTACAAATAAGATGCTCTTGGCCCTTTTCAACGAACCCGTCTGGTTGCTTCATATAGATGTCTTCCTCAAGATTTTTATTAAGGAAAGATGTCTTGACATCCATTTGCCAAATCTCATAATCGAGATGAGCTGCAATAGATAAAAGAATCCGGATAGACTTAAGCATGGCTACAGGAGAAAAGGTTTTCTCATAATCGATACCCTCTCTTTGAGTAAAACCTTTTACTACAAGCCGAGCTTTAAAGGTTTCAACCTTACCGTCTGATCCTCTTTTTCTCTTATAGACCCACTTGCATCCAATGGCTTTTACACCAATGAGTGGTTCTACAAGCTCTCAGACCTGATTAGAATACATAGATTCTATTTCAGATATTATTGCTTTTTGCCAAGACTCTGCATCTTTATCTTGGAGTGCTTCATTGTAGGTACAGAGATCATAATCTTGTTCCTCAGGGACGAAGTCTGACGACTCTCCCAAGAACATATATCTATCAGGTTGTATTACAACCCTCCCACTACGACGAGGCACTATCGGTTGTGGTGTAACATTTGTGACACGTTGTGCAGTTATTTGTGGTTCATCCTCTTGTACTGTTGGTACTGAAGTACTTGGTGTCTCACGTCTCAGTTCTTCTAGAATAACTCTACTTGTGGGTTTATGGTTCATCACATAGTCTTCCTCTAAGAATCGGGCATTGGTGCTAACAATGACCTTCTGATCATTAGGACTATAAAATAAATCTTCTTTCGTTCCTCTTGGATAGCCTACAAACAAGCGTACTTCTGTACGAGATTCCAACTTATCAGCTTTTTCATTCAGCACATGTGCTGGACTACCCCAAATGCGAATATGTTTCAGACTAGGCTTACGCCCAATCTACAGCTCTGTGGGAGTAAGAGGTACTGACTTAGAAGGAACCAAGTTCAAAATATAAGCTGCAGTCTCTAAGGCATATCCCCAAAATGAATCTAGCAAATCCGAATAACTCATCATTGATCTAACCATCTCCATAAGAGTTCTATTCCTTCTTTTGGCTACACCATTCTGTTGGGGCGTTCCAGGTGTAGTCAATTGGGATGCAATCCCAGCCTCTGATAAATAATCTCTAAACTCTCCAAAGAGGTACTCGCCACCATGATCTGATCGTAATGACTTGATACATTTTCTATGACGTTTCTCCATTTCAACCTTGTACTCTTTGAATTTTTCAAAGCACTCAGACTTACGGTGCATCAAATAAATGTATCCATACCTTGAATAATCGTCAATAAATGTGACAAAATATTCAAAGCCACCTCTAGCTTGGATAGTCATGGGTCCACACAAATCAGAATGAACCAATTCCAACACATCTTTGGCCCTATACCCCTTCGCCGTAAAAGGCCTTTTGGTCATTTTACCTTCCAAGCAGGATTCACAGACTAGTAGTGCCTCCACTTCCAATGAACTCAAAGGTCCATCTTCAACCAGTCTTTGAATCCTTCTTAGGTTAATATGCCCCAATCGCAAGTGCCAAAGATATGTTTGGTTCATACAAGAAGGTTCTTTTCTCTTATTTAAGTTAGATGACATATTATTCATTTCCATAAGTTGTATTGTGGGCGAAATAGGATTAATGACATACAGATTATCAACCAATGCACCAGAACAGATAAAATGTTTATTCTTTCTAATAACAATATTGTCATTAAAATAAACTGAATATCCATCCTTAACTAACATAGAAACAGAAACTAAATTCCTTCTAAGTGAAGGTGCATAAAGACAATCTCTCAATGTCAAAGACTTATTTCTACCAAAAGATAAAGTAACATCTCCTAATGTAACGACCGATACTTTTGTAGCATCACCCATGAACAAGCATATTTCTCCATCACTGAGCCGTCTGGTTTACTGGAACCCCTGCAATGTATTGCAGACATGATTAGTGGCTCCTGTATCTACATACTAGGTGCCGGTAGATAACACCGCTAAACATGTTTCAACTACTAGTAAATGAGATATACCTTCTTTGTTCCCTTGTTTGATAAGTGGACAATCAGTCTTCCAATATCCCGACCCTTTGTACTTGAAACATTTGCCTTTCGGCTTTTCACCGCGTCTTGAGGTCCCATGCCCTTCTTTGCTGAGTTTGCCTGTTTCTGAATGTTATTCTTCTTCTTACCGCCTTTTCGCTTAGAAGTAGAAGCCTTTTCAGAAACAAAAACATGACCACTCTGCCTAAAGAGAGATTCAACATCCTGTAGCTCTTTTGCAAGTTCTGCCAAACTATACAACCTTTTGTTCATGTTGTAATTAAGGCAGAAATTGTCAAAACTTTTAGGCAGAGTTCCGAGAATGATATCGACCTGGGATTCCCCATCGATTTTAGCTCCAAGGATCTCCATCTCATTCAGATGACCCATCATCTTGAGAACATGATCCCTTACTGGTGTACCCTCAGCCATTTTTGTATTCATCAAACATTTCATAGCAAACTGTCTAGCTGCTCTACTCTGATGTCCGAAGAGTTTCTTGAGGTTATACATCATGTCATAAGCTGTGGCCATGGCCTGATACTGATGTTGCAGTACATTTGACATAGATGCCATAATGTAACACCGTGCCATCTCATCTGTCTTTTTTTACTTCTTATAAGCCTCTTTGACCTCTTCATCAGAGTTAGCATCAGGCTTAGGTGGGCATTCCTCAACAAGTACATATTTGTACTCCTCAGCAGTCAAAACAATGTCTAAATTACGTTTCCAGTCAATATAATTTGGTCCAGTAAGTTTGTTTTCTTTAAGAATCACCATAAGTGGACTGAAAGAACCCATTTTTGAAATCCTGAGAATCACATAAATAAAATTATGTAGAGCAAAAAAACTTTTTGAATTAACTAAATATTGATTCCCTCAAAACAATAATAAGAAATTCACCAACACCTTGAACACCATGAATTTAGCATGCCACGATAATGTGGACGTATACAAATTTAACTTTGTTCAAGTAGGTTTTTCTTATTAATTTTACTATCATGTCAACATAACTTTATGATAAATAAAATTAATATGCTGGTCTTGCTCTGGTCATACAAATAATAGCAGTGACTCCGATGGGGAGGATACCATTATTTGTATCTAAGTGTATACCATTACTTAATACTAAGTCCATTACCTTGTAATGAGTTCCTTCAGATGGAGAAGTGAACACATACTAGGTAACTTTCTACAATTATCCCTAAGGAAGTTTGTACTGGTGATCCATAATTATACTCATCCGATATGGAGGAAAGCACTAAAGCCAACGCGCAAGTATAATTACATCACCTACAAACCAGTAATGGAGACCATAGGATTTATACTAAATAAATATCCTCTCCGACTTAGTTATTTAACAATGAGGGTTTTTCTACTAGTTGATATTATGTCCATGTTGTCCATTATTAATGTAGGCTTAGTTTTTCAAAAAAAAATATCCATACAATAATAAACATGCATAATCAGAAAAAAGCAAAATAACAAAAATAAGAGAAAATATCCAACTATTATGGTCATCGTTGCTGCTCCGTCCTTAACTATCCGAATCCAAAATCTGGCGTTGCGTAGATCTATTCGGGCTTAGTTTTTTTTAGGTTTTGGCTGTCGATTCCTTCATCGAAAATTATCTGTCTGCCTCTGGACTGCTTAAAACCAGCTTCTCGTCCGACGTCAGAAACAGCCACCACCGCCATCACAATTGATCAAAATTAATTAAAATTACATCAATCCTATGCCTCCCGAAGGAGTTCACACATAATCTAGATTAAAAAATTAAAATAATAAGCACGATCAACCCTCATGATTTTAATTACATCCACAGCAACAACAACATCCACGACATGTCCGTGGTTTAAACAACACAATCAAAAACATGCATTGGACCATAATAGTTGGATCTAAGATGCCTGCAAAACCGACTATTACACAGCACAGGTTTTATTGGACAACATGGACGTATCAATCAATACGTAGATCCAAAGTGGCTCTGATACCAATTGATGGAACTGGGGATTCCCAAGACCCTTTCTTTGGTGTGCGTATTGATCGATAGAAAGTTAAAAAGATCTAATACGTGTTCTAACCCTTCATAGGCGAAAACTAGGGTTCACGAATTATACCTGCGACGGAAAGGAGACAAGTAATTCCTGGCAATATTGAGCGAACGACCCCAGGATCTTCTGTATGTATTCCTTTCTCGAGTTGGACGTCATGTGGGCGATGATCTCCCAACCTTTTCTTCTCCTTGACAGCTCTCTCTTTCTCTCCTTACGTGAATCACAAATTTAGAGAAAGTATTTGATTTCTGATCAATAATCTGGCGACCAGAGAATAAAGGATATATATAGGCTACGACAGGGACCATGAGGAGAAATTAGGGTTAGGCCTCCTAACGGATCTGGATATCCCGTGTTCAGCTCGAACACACAATCCAGGCCCATTAACAATAGCTCGGTCCACTAATGAGCTATTGTTGCACTACCTCCCTAATCCCAAATTATGTTTGTGGGCTCCTTTTATTATATGCTCGTTTGGCTTCCTATGTTAAGATATCGTATGTCCGTCGATCAAATTAAGTTACTGACAACTATATTGATTCGACATTTTTTATCCTTAAGTAGTACCGCTCAACTTTATTTGTCATGTCGGATATAATCCACTTGTAGGATTTACATGACAATCCTTATGAGCTCCTTAAGGGGACATCATCAACCCGATGTATCGGGACATGGATTCCATTTATAATCAACAGCCCATCATACATACAATGTTATTACCCAATTCATAGAGGTTGTTGATCCATAATAAATCTTACTCTTTTATGAGTCAAAGTAATGCACAATGCATATACATGTTTGTTATTATATCCGGATTAAGAGCACAAGCATCTATAATAATAGAGGTGTTTGTTCTCTTATGTAGTCAGTACAAAGAGAACAACCTCAAGTGGTCCTGTTCAATACACATAAAGTGTACTAGTGTAAACCTATAGTCAAGATCGACTAATACCAGATTACACTACAACCTTTCCAATAGATTGTCCAAGTCCATCTAGGTTGTGAACTATTTATATACTCCATAGGGAACTGATAATATGATCTTCTGTGTGACACCACACACCATATTATCTACAATATAGAATATCAGACATTTGCATTAACACTTGTAACAAATACAATATGCAAACATTTGCCCATATGATTCTTATTCAAAATTTAAGGAAATAAGGTTACTACAAAAGTGATGCTTTTAGTATATAACCCTAACAGTTTTAGTCCCAACACAGTTGTTTTTGTTTCTTCCTTCAAATTCTTTGTTTGTAATATGTGGAATGAATGAACAGTTTAGGTTGCGCACCCATATCTAAATTATCTTAACATTCATTCACTGACTGCAATGTGCATGTATCTATCTTACAGAATTATCCTTAATTGGATATGGATATGAATTACTACTTACGGAATCGTTCGTGGATGTACAACCGTCATCCTGATGACATGTGCGGTGTACGAGATGAATTCATAGAGGGTGTACAGCAGTTCCTGCAGTTTGCCAAGGCGTTCCCTCAGTACATGGATGGTACCAAAATTAAGTGTCCGTATGTGAGATGTCGTAACTTGAAATATCATCCAGAAGTGGAAGTCACGTATTATTTATACTCGAAGGGTTTCACGCAGAATTACTATCAGTGGAGCGCGCACGGAGAACTTGTGTCTTTAGCATCGGAGTATGAGTCTTATGTGGATGTCTAAAACAACGCTGCTTACGACGATGGGTTGGTGAACATGATTTTTGACGCGACGGGGCCTAGTTTTGATCCGGACGATCATGATGCACCAGAGAAGGCATCGAACGCCGATGCTGCACAGTTCATGGAGTTGCTAGAGAATACAAGGACTCTATTATATCCTGGTTGTGAGGATCATTCACCGTTGGAGGTGGTTACAAGATTGTTGAGCATCATGTCCGATTTTAACATGTCGCAAGATTGCTACAACCGTCTTATGGAGTTGCTTATAGAAATATTGCCTGAGGGTGCTAAGTTGCCTAAAGACTTCTACCGGTCTAAGAAGATGGTGAGATCGCTCTGGATGGAATACGAGAAAATCGATGCATGTCGTAACGGGTGCATTTTGTACTACAAAGACGACAAGGATGAAGATGCCTACAGATTTTGTGGTACCGATCACTACAAGGGCAGTTGTGGAGGAAAGTCTGTCGGTGCCAGGAAGCCTACCGATTCGATGCACTACTTGCCGTTGACGCCGCGGTTGCAGCGATTGTTTATGGTGAAGGAAACTGCAGAAAACATGAGTTGGCATAAGAGGGAACAGACCGAAGGAGTGTTTGATCACCCATCTGATGGAGAAGCATGGAAGAACTTTGATCGAGAGTATCCAAATTTTACTTCTGATCTGCGTAATATCAGATTGCGTCTCTGCTCCGACGGTTTTACCCCATTCGGACTTTCGGGATCCCAGTATTCGTGTTGGCCTGTGATCGTCACTCCGTACAATCTGCCGCCTTGGATGTGCATGAAGACTCTGTATATGTTCCTCACCGTTATTATCCCAGGTTCGAACAATCCGAAAAGGAACATCGATGTATTTTTACAGCTATTGATTGATGAATTGAATCAGCTGTGGGAAGTGGGTTCCAACACGTACGATGTATCTAGAAAACAAAATTTTCAGATGCGAGTAGCACTTATGTGGACCATCAACAACTTTTCGGCCTATGGCATGTTATCTAGATGGAGCACGCATGGTCGTCTTTCATGTCCGTATTGCATGGACTGTACTAAGGCTTTCTATTTGAAA
Source organism: Iris pallida (assembly GCA_029216955.1). Classification (NCBI taxonomy): domain Eukaryota; kingdom Viridiplantae; phylum Streptophyta; class Magnoliopsida; order Asparagales; family Iridaceae; genus Iris; species Iris pallida. Next base: position 7,134,982 of record JANAVB010033220.1, read on the forward strand.
CACGGAGGCAAATCGTGCTTCTTCGATTGTCATCGACAATTCCTACCGAAGGATCGTCCGTACCGGAGGAATAGGAATGCTTTTAGTGCTGGCGTTGTGGAGAAGGCTAATCCCCCGCCAAGGTGGCCCGGATACATGATATGGAAAGAGGAAAAGATTTACCAAGAGCTATTGAAGAGCCTACTACGGGCTACAAGTGTGACGGATTTGGTCGCACTCATAACTGGACGACGAGGAGTATATTCTGGGATCTGCCATATTGGAGCACCAATCTGATTAGACATAACCTTGATGTCATGCATATCGAAAAGAATATGTTTGACAACATAATTAATACTGTAATGGACATAAAGGGGAAGACGAAAGACAATCCAAAGGCTAAATTGGACTTGGAAAAAATTTGTAGACGTCCTGTATTGCATTTGATAGAGGACGGGAATGGGAAGTTAAAGCAGCCTAAGGCAATTTTCTCACTGGAGAAGGAGGATAAAGTAAGACTTTGTAGGTGGATTCAAGGTCTGAAATTTCCAGACGGGTATGTTTCGAACTTGAGAAGATGCGTCGACCTCAAGGAGAACAAACTGACAGGTATGAAGAGCCATGATTATCACGTATTCATGGAGAGGTTAATTTCGATTGCATTTCGGGAATTCTTACCCCCAGTTGTTTGGGATCCATTGACCGAGCTTAGCATATTCTTCAGAGATCTTTGTTCTAGTAAGTTGCTCGTCGATCGTCTAGAAAAGCAGGAGAACGATATTGCGGTAATACTATGCAAGCTCGAGAAGGTATTTCCTCCTGGATTCTTCGACTCCATGGAGCATTTGCCAATTCATCTTTCCTACGAGGCACGTGTTGGTGGGCCCGTTGGTTATCGGTGGATGTACCCGTTTGAGCGGCATTTGAACCACCTAAAGAGGAAGGTGAAAAACAAGGCTCGGGTCGAGGGTTCTATTTGTGAAGCCTATATTCTCAAGGAGATTACAAACTTTTGCTCAACGTATTTCAAACCTCATGTTGCTACGAATAGAACGAAGGCTCCGAGAAACGACGACGGTTATCAAGAATCTAATGATGGAATACTGAAAGTATTCAATGCGTCCAGAAAGCCTTCGGGGAAAATGAAGAAAAAATATTTGAATGACGAAGAGCTAAGGGCTGCTTAGTTGTATGTATTACTCAATTGCGACGAGGATGAAGTGGAGAAGCTAGAGGGGTAAGTAATTAATGATGAGTTTACGTCATCTCAATGTAATAGTATAAGCTAATATTATTGTACTAATCAGCGGTTGCTTCGTTGTTTTTCAGCACATATAATGCTGAGTTGAGGTCGGTTAGACCCTACCTAACAGACGAAGCATTAGAACAAGAAATGAGATGTTATTTTCCTTCTTGGTTGAGCGAATATGTAAGCAGCCCGGTAATTACTGGCCTCTTTTAATGCAACTGCATAATAAATAACTTACTATCTCTTCTTTGGTATTCAGGTCGATCGTCTAATTTCACCCGAGATTGAATTAATTAGAACTCTTGCCAAGGGACCAATTACTTTTGTTAAAATATGGCCAAGTTACTGTGTCAATAACTTTCGGTTCAAGTCGATAAATGCTCCGATCAGAGACAGCTTCCTGGATCTTGATTCTACGAAAAATAGTTGTTTGTGTATCAAATCTTCGAACTACAAAGATGTCGATCTAGGAAATAATTTCTTTGGCATCTTGCGAGAGATTGTGGAGTTAACGTATAATTATGGCAGAGAACCTGCAAAGATCGTGTTGTTCAAGTGTGAATGGTTCGATCCGACTGAAAATCAAGGTTGGAAAATTGACAAGCATGGTCTTGTGGATATAAACTACAAGCGTAGATATCAAGGCTACGAACCATTTGTCCTAGAAACTCAAGCTCAGCTTATGTACTTCACAGCTTATCCAAGACGGGGAGCAACGAAGTCTGAATGGTGGGCAGTATGCAAGACTAAAGCTAGAGATACTTTTGATGTTGACGAAAAAGCTTATCAGGAGGACGAGCTACCTCTTGTAACCAATATTATTGATGTGGACTCCACGGAAGTTACGCATTACACGACACATAATGTAGAAGATGTAGAATTATCCGAAGAGGAAGACGAAGCCGACGAAGGCGAAGATGAAAGTTCAGATGAGGAGGAAGATGAGGTCTAGGAAGATGAACAAGATGATTATTCTGAAGATGATTGAGAGAGACGTACTTTCATTTTCTTATTATATAGAGTTGGTTATTATCTAGTCTTGGTTATTATCTGAATGTACTATCAGGACTTAGATATTTCTTGTAGAATGTACTATCAGAACTTAGATGTTTCTTGTAAAATATACTATATAGACGTAGATGTTTCTTGTAAAATATATCATCATATGTTGTCTTGGTTATTATCTTGTCTTTGTTGCACTTTTATATTTCTAGTCTCTATTATTTGTTGTCTTTGTTGTATCTTATCATATGTTGTTATCAGGCATGACAGGTCATCGCGGATCGTTTCGCACTTTCGGCCGACATGGGGCACGGGGTACTGATACTGGCAGAGGACAGGGTACTCCTTCGGTACCTACTGGTGGTACTGCTAGAGAACGGGGTTCTTCTTCGGTACCTCCTACTGGTACCGGCTCTGGATCCTCGTCTCCCAGTACTCCTGTGTATCGGACAATAGATCCACCCGCTACGATGCTACGAGGCATATCTCCTGGGACGAGTAGTTCCAGGCCTGAGTCTTCTCCCGAGAGTAGCGTTCCTCCTGCTGATACGACGATGGAGGAAGATGAGCAGATGGAGGAGGCTGCGCTGGCGGCCGACCAGTATCAGGCAGATGATGCCTGTGCACCTCCGGAGGAGACAAGGACGGAGATCTGGGTCGACGGTACAAAGTAAGTATTTTGGTTTATCATTTTTTTCTATGTTTATCATAAATTAACTTTTCTCATTAATGTAATATGTCTGTATAGATATCGTCCCCTATTGGTACAGAGACGTTTAGGCCAGCTCCTGAGACAAAATTATGGGGGTCCTTAGATAAACTATTCGGATGCTCCGGACGATAGGAAGGCCTACTGGTTTACGCACTTCAAGGTTAAAATAGATTTGCTTTTAACATGAATCATTTGATTTATGCATATTATATATTACTGAAAAATATTTGGTTTGCGTACTCTTCAAGGATATGTTTTTCTATCCACCGCACCGGGCCGAGTTGATCGAGGAGATATTTCCTGCTGTCGCTGCTAAGCTGATCCACGGTGCTATCAATGATCAGAAGGCTCGTGATCGTGCCGGAAAGCCGATCCAAGGTTGGATCACCCCTGATCAGTGGGATGCGATGAAGGCTCGATTTAACGAGCCAAGGTACAAGGAAAAGTCTGAGAAGGCCAAGGCGGCTAGGCAGCATGCCTCGAAGTGGTGCGGTGGGTCGATTCCGATGACGGAATATTTTCGTCGTCTGGTACATATTTTTCTTTCAAAAATATTATTTTAATACAAATCCAATAAATTATTACTAAGATAATATATTTAATTACAGGTAAGGAAGGTCGGTAACGTCGACATGGTGACCGTCTTCCTGGCCACCTATCGGAAGGGCGAAGCCCTTATTGACGAGAGAGCCGTGCAAGCCTATGTAAGTATTACAATACTATTTGTTTGTTATAATACTTCGTGTTAATTTTAATATAACTTAGTAAATATACATGCAAATAAATATTCACGTAGTTAGTAATAATAAGTAATTAATTAGAAATTAGAAATCATAGAGTACTATCCATACTTTCTAGGCCGAGTATCAGAGGATTCGGGACCGGGCGGCTGCTAGTGCACCTACTGCGGAAGAGGTCGGTACTTCCTCGCAGCCCACTCAAGCTCCGTCAGCGGACGAGCTGTGGATGACCGCCGCTGGTGGCCTCCGTAGGGGTACGTACTACGGTACGGAATCCTATGGCGCCCTTGTTGCGAGCCAGTCCTCTAGGGCATCCCCGCTAGTGTGCATGGTCCACAGCGTCCCAGGAGTCTACCCGAGTCCACCAGATGATGGAGACTCTCCGGGACGAGCTGCTACGACGGATTCAGGACTAGTCTCAGCACCAGTCGGGTGAGCCTGCACTTATAGCACGATTGGATGCGCTCGACCGCAGCATTATGGAGCTCCGGCATGTGACTGAGCGAATAGAGTAGAGCGTCACCGATCTTAGAGCGTCGATGGAGTGCAGCATATTGGATCTGCAGGCATCACAGATGACCATGGGCGAGAGGTTGAGATTGGTGCAGGATTCGGTGGCTGATAGCAGTGATAGAATGTTATCTACCATGGATTCATACCACGAGCGACTTGCAGCGTTGGAGCGTTATCGTCCTCCGGGTGCGCCTTCATCATCGTCGACTCCGCCGGCGCCACTGTCTTCTTCATCGACACCGACTCCACCGACGTCACTACCTTCTTCATTGGTGTCGATTTCACAGGAGGACTATGAGCTTTTCTTATCCCTTCGTCGTGGCTTGCCCTCTCCTGCTCCAGATCCCCAGTAGTCCGAGTTAGGACTATTTGTATTGAGTGTTTGAGTACTTGTTTTTTCTTTGTATTAGTTTGTGACACTTTTTTGTTGGTTGCATAGATACATTGGTTATTGGTTGTGTAGATTCATGACGATTTGGATATTGGTTTATATATGTTGTGTGGACTATGGTTATTTTATGTTATTCGTTTCATTTGGATGTTAATTTACCGGTGTTGAGTGTTCCATCGAAGGGATCGGCGAACCCAGGGATAAAATTTGCTTGTGTATTGTGTTTCAGATTAAACTGCAGGGAGAAAATAATTCTGTGGAGAAAACTGCATACTGCAATTTTTTTTATTTTTTTTCAAATTTAGCGACGTCTACCGACGTTTACCGACGCTTTCCGACGGCACATTGCGTCGGTAGACATCGCTAAACTGGCATATATTGCCAGTTTACCGACGTATAGCGACGTTAGTTTCGTCGGTATGCGTCGGTAAACGTCGATAGACGTCGCTAAATATCCCAGGACTTTACCTCATTTTCCCATGATATACCGACGTATAGCGACATCACCAAACGTCGGTACTATATACAGACGCATAGCGACATTAAAAACGTCGGTAATTTTCCCAGGGAATACCGAGGTATAGCGACATCATAAACGTCGCTATTTCATCGACAAAACGACAATAAATGTCGATATATTACCGACGTATCTTTGCGTCGGTAAACGTCGATGTTGGCGACGATCAGCGACGTCTTTCCAAACAGCGACTAAGATTTCTGCGACAAGAGGAAGACGTCGCTAAATACGTCGCTACAATGGTTTAGCGACGTCTTTTGGCATTTTAGCGACGTCTTTAGGCGTCGCTAAAGTGCCTTATTCTGGTAGTATTTGTTTGGACACGAGAAGACCCCTTGGACACAAATACATGTCTGTAAATCACTATCACATATTAATTTGATGTTAATTTAGGTTTTCACTTATGATTTGGGTTTTTATATTCGAGTTGCATAATTCTGATATTGAGCATTGTTCGAATGGGATTTTTAATGTTTTAAATTGATTTAAATATCAAATTATCATGTTAATCATATGTTGTATAATGTCTAATAATATCTGGGATTACATTAGTTTGGGTTTTGTTCAATTTCTTCATTCGAGTTCATTCTAAATGTATGTTGATATATACTTAAAACTGAACAGTGATGTGTTCATGTATAAACCTTTTTCATGAAATTTCCCTATGTGTATTTACCTGAGAATTGATTTCCTATAATCTGAGTAAATTCACTGTTAACATATGTAAGAACCTGAGAATGGAATGCCTGGGTTTGGGAATTAAAACCTGGGAATTGTTTGATATTTTAAAAACCTGAGATTGAGTTTGATACCTTAAACCTGAGAATGTTAAATCAAATTGCCATGTGACACTAACCCCCTTGCCTGTAACACATTACACTCTTGACACAATAACACCATCACCCTCACATTGACACTGTGTACACTAGGTTTCACTCGACACCTTCACTGCTCACCAGTCTTGACACATTGCCACACATTCATTCACTCAACTGTTCACTCATACTAACTGTCCACTGTCACATTTCATTTTCCCCCCTCTCACTCACATTCACAGTCCCTGTTTTCCCCTCTTCCTATGTATGTTAATATATAGTACCTATGTATGTAAGTTATCCATGTATGAATGCAAGTAGGCATATATGAATGTATGTATCCTATCTAATGCTTGTAGGTATAGTGATCTTCCTAAAACATGTATGCAAGTATGTAGTGTAAGTATGTATGCATATTTGTAAATTTTAATTTCAGTTCCTCACACTCATTCCCTTTCTCCTTTCCTTCACTCTCTTTCACTTCCCTTTCCCTCATTCTCTAATGTAATGAATGCATGAATGAATGAATGAATGAATGTAATATTTATAGATATATGAATATAATGTAATGTATGTATAATATAAATTATGCATATGTGATATGAATACATGTATATAATGTAATGCATGAATGCATGAATAATGTAATGTATGTAATATAAAGCATGTATGTAATGTATAGATGTAAGTAAGAATACATGTAATGTATGTATGTATACATGTATGTATACATGTATTTATATATAGTATATAGACTTGTGTGGTTCATTTTGGCTTGGTAATGTGTTTGATTGCTAGTATAGGCTTGGTTAGGCCTAGAATGACTTGTTAGACTAGGATTAGACCTAGAATAGCTTGGTTGACCTAGTTTGACTTCATAAGTTGACCAGAGTTGACCAAGAGTTGACTTTAGTCTAGAATGACCTAAAAATTATATAGAATGTATTGTAAAGTTCAATATTACCATTCTGGACATGTTGTGACCTGTGTTGCTCTAAATAGGACTCATCTACTCTGTCTGGACATCTACACTTACCAGATACTCAGGATATCATGCGAGTACATTCTCTGACCATTTTATACTTGCTAGAACCTATATTCTTGCTCTAGATTACTTTACTTGATGTTGTCACATTGGTAACACGGATTGGTACTATATGGATCTTTTCATGAGATGTTATCTCCCTCGGAAGCATCGGATACTTCATGTCATGTGTGTTTCACTTACATCATGTATCTCTATGCTTTTACTATTCATGTACACTCTTGTGAATCGTGTACTCTCATGTTCACAGAGCCCTCATGAATCAATTTTACGTGCTCTCATTTATGAGACAGTAAAATCATGAATCTTAACATAACTTGTCTCGATCCTTGTGTATTGACTGGGGATGGGGGAGTAGAAATAGTCATGTAAATAATTTCAAAGTAGTGTAACCATGAATTAACTCTGTAGTATAGCCATGAATCATTTCCAGCTGTTCATATGTCTATCTTGTACTCTAAACCACTAGTCACTGATAGTTCTTTACTTATAGTAGATATTTTTATTACAGTCATCTCTTTTACTTCATGTACATTCTTTCAGTTATTCATGTATCTTAATCTATTGCATGCTTTATATTTTCTGACATGATATGAACTGTGTGAGATGTATTATGCTCGTTTCTGTCCTGACTGAACCTGTTGATATATTACAGAGGATGAGGACGAGGCTTTTTGTACCACTTACTATGGAGCAGCCTTAGACAATACCTACGATCTGGACCTCCAGTAGGATCCACTAGCAGTAGAGGATGATACCCCCATAGTTTAGGCTTGCTAGCTTAGACTTTATCTTATTTATGTTTCCTTATCTCATTTGGATACTTTATTGTATATATTTAGGATCTTGTATTATTTGGATGTTTTGTGGAGATGTTATCTTAGACACTTAGACTTCTCTCCTGTTTGTATTTCATTTTGTAGATTCATATCATATCTATCTATCTTATCGTATCTTCTACCTTAGATTATGATTGAGATTGTACCTATCTTATTGTTCCTCCATTCGGGAAGTATATCTTGTGCAGTTATATTTTATACTGTGTTAGATGTTGTGACCAAGGACAGCGTTCTACCGCCGATACTGTGGCATAGGCTGGACGTATCCACTTCTCGTGCCCCTATACTGGGTGCGGGTCGTGACAATTGACATCTTTCTGGATATACAACTGATATCAAAAGCACCACAAAGAATGACACCTGCAAAACTTAAAGAACTCAAATTGTAGTTATAAGAGTTGTTGGATCGAGGAAATATTTGCCCTAACATGGGGATCTCTAGCGCTATTTGTGAAGAATAAAGAGTGAGCGATTAGGATGTGTATAGACTACAGAACTGAACAAAGCTACAGTACAAAACAAGTATTCGTTGCTAAGAATAGATGACCTGTTTGATCAGCTTCACGCAGGGACAATATTTTCGAAGATAGATCTTCATTCATACTATCATCGGTTAAGCAGAAGACGTGTCAAACTCAACATTTTGTGCCAAATACAAATACTATAAATTCTTGGTTATATCGTTTGGTTTGATAAATGCTCTAACTGCTTTCACGGATATGATGAACAGAGTCTTGTGACCTTTTTTGGGAAACTTTGTGGCCGTGTTCATCGATGATACCTGATATATTCAAAGAACATGGAAGAACATATAGACCACTTGAGGATTATGCTGCAAACTCTGTATGAACATCAGTTATGTGCTAAGTCGAGCAAGTATGAGTTCTGGATGAGTAGCGTGTTATTCTTTGGGCATGTTATCTCTACAAAAGGTATTGTTGTCGATCCGAAGAAGATTAAAGCGGTAGTATATTGGAGGCAACCTACATCGGTTAGTAAAATTCGAAGTTTTTGTGGTTTGGTGAGCTATTACAGGATATTTGTGAAAGACTTCTTAAAGTTTGCATCTCCTTAGACGCACCTCACCAGAAGGGAGTCACATTCAAATGGACCGATGGATATGAAATTACTTTCAGGAGTTAAAGCAATAGCTCGTCTCAACTCCAATCCTTTTACTTGCAGAAGGGGCAGAGGAATTTTAGATTTACCGTGATACATCAGGACTTGGATTAGGATGTGTGCTTATGCAAAAGGTATATGTGATATCCTGCGCCTCCAGACAATTGAAACAATACAAGAAAAACTACCCTACACATGATTTAGAATTGGTGGTCGTTGTGTTCATGCTAAAATTATGGCGAGACTAACTTTATGGTATGGCTTGCAAAATCTACTATGATCATAAGAGCCTCAAGTGTATATTCACTCAAAATGAGCTAAATTTGTGGCAGAGGTGTTGGTTGGAATAGATTAAGGACTATGATATGTCGATTGTGTAAAGATCGGGCAAGGGAAATATTATAGCATATGTTTTGAACCAAAAGTCCGTGGGAGTACTATCTATAACAAGTAGAGTACTGTGAGATTTGGAAGAGATGGGTATCGAATTTTGAGTTTGAACCCAAAGAGCATAACTGGCTCGACTTCAATTTGAGCCGGGTTTGCGAGAAAAGATAAAAACTGCACAAAAAGATGACACGTATTCTTGCAAAAGATGTACGAGTTGATTTCAACAAGAAAGGCAACAAATTGTGGAAGACGAAGATAGAACATTACGAGTGAAGGAAAGACTCTGTCTTCCTAAAGATGAGGAGTTTTGGAAATAAATATTAACGACAGCTTATTATACGAAGTATTCTTTACATCTGGGAAGCACGAAGATGTATAAGGACTTGCACACAACCCTTTGGTGACATGGTGTGGAGAGAGATTAGCTCTCTTTATGTCATAATGTATGGTATGTCAAAGATTAAAAGCATAGCATTAGAGGTTGGGCGGGGAGCTGCAGAACCTCTCCAGCCCAGAATGGAAGTGGGATAATATTGCGATGGATTTCATTGTGTTCTTATCGAAGATGCATCGAGGGAATGATACAATTTGGGTCATTATTTATTGATTAACCAAGTAGGCTCATTTATTGTGATTAAAGTCTCATGGAGTGTCAATCGGTTAGCTCAGATGTATATCTATAAGGTTGTTCGACAATATGGAGTTCCAGCATCGATAGTTTCAGACCGAGATGACCAATCCTTGCCATACTTCTGAAATAGTTTACAGTCTACAATGGGGACAAAATTAAAGTTTAGTTCCACATTTCATCCTGTTTGCCATTAAATATCAAGCACAACAAATTACAGATGAATTGAACTTGATTGCAAACTCGCTTGTACAAGAGAAAGCCTAGAAAGAAAGCCTAGGAGACAATCTAAGTATAATTGTTTAGTTTTGATTCTGGGGGTTGACGATAGAGGCTCGGAAAAGTGTAGCAAAAATACCTTACTCCTTGGACTATCTAACGCGCTCCTTGCTCTCGAAGAAATTGCCTTTCGTAGGTTACCAGCCTTGGATTGGCAACCATTTGCCTGGGTATAATACCCTACTATTTATAGTGTTTTCTGCAGTAGCAGCTTTTTGGGCCGCATAAAGGGCCACGTGGCCACGTGTCTCTCACAGAGCACAAAGACCCGATCTCGGGCTGCCAGCTGGTGGGGGTTGTTGAGATTTTGTTGTAGCGAATCTGGGTAGTTGAGACTTGGTCAGCCTACCACGTGTCTCATCGCAAGATAGGACCAGTCTGCTTGAGTCATTTTGAGCCGCATAGGACCTTCAGAGTTTGGCCATGCTGGGCCGCATAAGACTCATGCGACAGTCTCCCTTAGTCCGCATGTAGCTTGGAGACTTTTGAGCAGCATAGGTTCTTATATTCTGGGCCGCATAAAGCTCATGCGGCTCGGATTACAGTTACCCTTGGCCACATGAAATACATAGATTGAGTTGCATAAGGTTCATGCGGCTCGGATCGCATGTCTAGTCTAATCATGTCTTATTTTCTTTTCAGAGTATCAGAGCTGTCAATCTTTGCCAGAGTTTGTCAGCTTTATCAGACCAGAGTCAGCTTTATCAGAAGGATTAATCAGCTTGGCCGCATAAGTAACTATTCTCTCTGCGGCTCAGTCTAGTGAAGATGGACCGCAGGGGGCGTACTGAATCTGTCATGAGGCTTTTCTTAATGCGGGTCAATCTGTTCCAGGGTACTCATGCGGTCAGTTGTGATCCGCATGAACCCCATATTTTTCATGCTTCTACAAGACCCCCTTCAAAGTTTTTAAATTACAAATTTGGAATACTTTGAATAAGAAGCATGGACGTATATTAAGCCGCAGAAAAAATCTTCGAGTCAGGAGAGACGTCGTGCCACAGGGACATTTTGGGCAGCATGGACGCTTTCGGGCCGCAGGTAGATCTTGTGCCGCAGGGAGATATTGTGCCGCAGGGAGATCTTGTGCCAGCTGTCACTGCTGCATTTAATGCCTTGATTTGGTTTTTGATTTGGGCTCTTTTTCCGAGATAAAGATGACGGTTACTAAGGATAAAATCCCCAAACGTCATCATTATCCTTAATGGATACGGGAATCGAAGTGGTGATGACGGTTATTAAGGATAAAAATCTCCAAAGGTCATCATTATCTTTAATATGGATACGAGAATCGAAGCGACGTTCATCTGTTTCCATTTTGAAGAGCTACAAATATGGGCCATACGGAGAGAGCTTTTTTCCTTCAACTTTTTCTCCTTCGTCTTCATCATCTTCGTCCTCTTTCTGTTCCGGTTAGCCATGGATCCGAAAGCTTCCAAGTCGACTGATGCCACGGCCAAAGAAAAGGGGCTCGCCCCTCCGTCGAGTGCTGCGGACTCTCCTTCCGTTCATCCTGACGTGCAACCCCCTGTTACGGGTAAGGACGGTGGGAAAGTGGAGACTTAAATTTGAACGGCCATATCGCATATTTTATGCACGGGCTTGTCATAAATTGCCTCTACGCTTTGGGGATGATTGATATATCCCCCATCTCATGGTGTGAGCCTACTTTCCAGAAAATATTTTATATATATATATATATTTTAAATATATTGCTTGGTAACACTCTAAACAATAGTTGTACCATTTTAATAGAGTTTTAGTTTTGAGTTGAATTTGCATTGGGCCTCTCAGCCCAAGCCCACTCAATTGGTTCGGTTTAGTCTCAATTTTAAGGAGAGGTAGCATGTGCATTCCACAGCTCCATTCCCTTCCCTCCTCTAACACTCAACCATGTGAGTGTTAACGGATTTTGAAATCCTAACGGATTTTTTCTAACCCAAAGTGGAGAGCTGGAATTTTGGCGCCCAAAAACTTTGCATGAGATCCAAGCCGATCGACCTATAAAGCCCTCCTTCCAGGTCAGTAATTGCCAATGAATCCTAAACGAATCAGCCTCTTCCCCATTCTTCATTTCCATTCCATTCTCTCTGGACTCTGCTCTCAACCAGCTATGGCGAAGAAGTTCACAACTACGAGGAGGAGCAACACCTAGGCAGGCGTTCGAATTTAGGCACGGCGTGGTCCTCTTTTGAAGATTGATCCGTCCTTGTACCGACAGATCGAGCAGTCGAAGGAGGTGAGGAATCGAACACAATTTCATTTGATTAGATAATTTGTAAAGATTTGGGAATTTATTGATTCGATCTATTTTTTTGTTGAGCTGTTGTCTATTCTCAATTGTGAGGAGATCAGGAACTCCAAACTGTTTGTTCGTTTTTTCCAACCGATTGAACCCTGGTAATTGTGATCATCTTGTCTCAATTCACTTAGATTGATGCTGATTGATCTATAATTTTAATCTATTCATTACTGTATCGATCAGATCTGAGGTTGTAGATCGGTGACTAATTGCTTTGTATCAAGTGAAGCTTGGTTCAGATACTAGGTGAGTGTCCCCAGTTTGGATTTTAAATAATCAGAGAGAAGAGTGTATGTGGGATGATGTTCTTTGGTTTTGGCTCAGATTTTAGAATTTGTTGAACATACGAGGACCATGTCCAAACACTGTAGGTTGTGTCATCGAGACATCAACCCAAGGCTATTTTCAGGTAAATTTTTCTAACCTTTGCAATTAAACTTTGTAGGATGCATATGATAAGATGAGTAAACTGCTTATGAGTAAACTGGCTATTGGGATTAAGCTTAGCTATCACCTATTTAGCACACTAGTTCAGTTTTAGCTTGATAATTTGATAACTAGATTTGATACTTGAGATATTCAGTCTCAAGACTAATTTCTGTAGGTTGTGTCCATCAATTATCTTATTATAGCTCTTATGAATTCCCTATCCTAATGTTCTGAACGAGGGACAGATGTTGTACCTATAGGTTATTAGGAAGCCAGCTCTGAATGATGATTGTGAGTATTTTAGTTAGCCGAATAGATGAGGGAACTCATTATCCTACATTTTTTATTACTGTCATATGGAACTTAAGAACAGGGCTGGGTGTTTTAGTCTGAAAACTCAACTAATTTGATAGCTTGAATTTACTTAACTGCAGAATATTTAGTCTACATACAGTTGGTTTAATGGTCGATTTGGCCCTGACTTATAGAGCCTGGACTTAATCTAAATATCTGAATGTTATACTTTACCTGTATATGGACTAAAATCAGGGTAACTGGATATTATATTGGTGTATGAATGATGTGGACTGCTTTGAATCAATTTCAAATTCCTAGAACTATGCATAGTAGATGTTCATTCCTTGAATATGGTTCAGACCTGGATTATGTTTGGTATTGGACAATGGACAAGGCTTCCATCTGAATTGTTCCCTGGTTGAAATAGGACTGAGTTATAGTTCTTATTAGCAGTAACCTGGGAACTTGTATCACAGGCTAGGGGAAAATCAATTATCAGTGGAACTAGTGATAATTGGGAACATGTAAAGTCTTTATGCATTTAAGTTTATACAAGCTCATTAAACCTTAGCATGATCTCAGTCAAGTATCACTTTATACTATTTTCTCTTGCAAATTGTTAAGATTGGTTTAGGCTCCTTGGCTACTTGGATTGATGGCAAGTATGGATAGAAGAAATTACCTGTAGATAGTCCATGTTACTGTCAATTTAATTGGTAATAGATGGGTCGAATTGTATGTGGAATATTGAACTAAGTTAGGATTATACATAGTCCTGCTTTTGCTTCTGAATAATAATGAACTGAGAAGTCATTGGACTGATATGATATCAGTGCTCACCATGGTTGATAGTGTCCTGTTCAGGGTTGGAGGTATCAGCTGTACATTGAACTGGATATTGGACTAGGTAATTGACTGTTAGGACTGATATATGAATACATTTAGGACTGATAATTGGGTTTACAGTGGACTGTGGTTGATACTATGCAATGGACAGTTAGGAATACCATAGCCTAGGCTAGTTATGGCAGTTTGCATTTGGACTGAGTGTTTCAGTCTGAATTTTAGTTAGAAATTAAGGCTCACTGATTTGTAGCTTGCAGGAATCGAATAATGGAGGTGGTGATTTAGACTTTGGGATGGGAAACCTTGAGACAGACCCTTGCGTCTGTATAGGCAGGTTTATACTTAGAACATTATATATGGATTGATGCCTTATATTTAGCCATATGAACAAGTTGTATATAGATAAGCAGAGAACCTACCACAGTTGAATCTTCAATTCTAGGGTCTATGTACCGTGTGCATATTAATCAGTGACAGCCTGATCTGTGTGGTGGGCATAAGTATAGGTGTTATCAGATGTTACTTATTAATATTTTGTGGGACTATTGGTTTGGGAGGCATATGATGGCTGAGAGTGGGAGTTGGCAATAAAGAACTTGATAAGGGGAATGTAAGGGAAGGTTTAGATGTGGAGATCATTCTTATATTGGGAGATTGTATCAGCCCTGCAGTAGACTTTTTGACCTGTCCCTTTAATTGGATGTGTGTGGTTCTTATCACCACTGTTAAGAGACCTTGGTATCATTGGGTGTTGGCTATTCTAGAAGTCATGACACCTATGATTTTAATAGTATATTGTAAGGAAATTAAGGATGGATGGCCTCCTAGTTTGGGATATTATTTTAGTGGTATAATTATATAGGGTAAAGGTTATAAGACAGGTTTAATATTTAAACCAAGATGTGTTGTAGTGACTTTGTAGACTTGAAATACCTATCTAAATTGCCAACTTATAAATTGTAAATCATTTGACAGGAGGATATCCAGCTTTACTACCCTTTCTTGATCACCCAGAGCAAGGCAAGTATACTCTTCGGACTTGTTCATTTCTCATGTCTTGTATATTCATTCCTGCATCACCTTGTTGACACGATGTATCACGGGATTGCCTTGTTTCATGTTTCATGAGTTACTTGTGTCTGGGAGGCAAAATACTACAGTTGTGTGATCAAACCCTGTTACTATTTATGTGCATAGCTTAGGTCCCGCATCGTGCACGCGTGATCCGAGCCGTACCATTTCATGTTCATTGAATCTACCCAAGCCGATCACACACTCTGGATGTATTTCAATCTTGCACGTTTCAGGATTCAGGTGGTATTTTATGTTCAGGTTGTATTTCATGTTTAGGTTGTATTTCATGTTCATGACTCTATCATGTTTCCTGTTTTACTTTCAGTATTTTCTGTTCAGTTTCATGTCTTGTTCTCATTTCCTGTACTTTATATATATTTCATGTTCTTGTTCATACCATGATGTTCATGTTCATTTCCTTGGATATACTTAGCTCCGCTCCTGACTAGGATATGTTACAGGTGAGCTGGAGGCTATCTGTGATACTTACTATGGGCAGGAGCCTGGAGGCACCTATGAGCCAGTGGATGTGGCCCAAGACCTAGAGGCTGAGGAAGCCTAAACTTTACTACTTAGCTTTATCTGGACTTGTACTAGAGACATCTTTATAGTTTACATTTGCTGGAATGTAATAACATTTAGATTGTATATGAGATTCTGGGATTGATATATTAGATGTTGTGATTACTTTTATTCTTATCTTGATTCATAGATTCTTCCTAGATATTGGTACAGCTTACTTCATTGTGTCTAACAATGAAGGCTGGGTGTGTCCGACTCGTGTCCGATTATTCGGGAGCGGGTTATGACATATTTTTAGTGGTGGCCCATGCAGGTCAATCCTAATGGTACCTAGGTCTTAGCGTACTATTGGGGGACTTGATTACACTAAGGAAACTTGATCACAATATATGGAAAAAAAAATCGGGAATTAAGGGTATATCAGGTTTATCAGCTGCATTGATATTATAAAAACATTATTTATTAGGTTTTTAGGGTTTGTCAATCAACGAAGTTTTCTTTCTATTGCAGGATGGTCACTACGAGGAAGACTGCGGATCAGCCCGGAGTTGCAGGCAGTTCGGATCAGTCCGGAGTTGCAGGCAGTTCGGATCAGCCCGCACCAGACGTTCCGGCAGATCAGCTTCCGCCACCGCCTCCTATTTTTCCACCGCTGCCTTCGATGATGATGTTTGATGGTGCCCAGGTGATGGCGATGTTCCAGCAGTTTATGGAGGCCCAGAATCACCAGGCTGCGCAGTTCAAAGAGGCTCAGAGTCAGCAGGCCGCACAGAGCGACCGTCGTCGACGCACTCAGGACCAGAGAGCCGGCAACACCAGCTCCAGCAGCACGTGCAACACCAGCAGCATCGAGACTAGGGACGACTAAGGACTACCAGAACCTCTGCCCGATAGACTTTTGGGGCAATGAGGGTATCGTCTATGCAGATGAATGGTTGGAGAATGCAGAAAGGACCTTGAAGATGGCGCAGATCCCGGATGACTTGAAGGTAGAGTTGGCGAGCATGCGGCTGTTCGACCTTGCCAGAGCCTGGTACCGCGAGGAGCCCCAGTTGGCAGCACAGCAGGTTCTTTGGACAGATTTTAAAACTCTGTTTAAAGAGAAATTTTTCCCAGACATCGAGAGAGACGAGCTTCGGATACAATTCGAGGCCTTGTAGCAGGGGACGATGTTAGTGGCAGAGTATACTTCAGAGTTTACCTGACTCAGCAGGTTTGCAGAGAACCTAGTCGGTACGCCGGAGGAGAGGGCCTGGAGATTCAAGAAGGGCCTGACCAGAGAGCTACGACACGTAGTAGCTATTAGCCAGGCGACTACCTACTCAAGCATCCTCAAGATCGCCCAGGAAGTTGAGAAGAAGATGGACCCGAGGCCCAAGAGGGATAGGGACATCGGCAGCAACATTTACCAGGCGCCGGCGAAGAGGGCACAGATGCAGACACAGACGAGGCCAGCTCAGCAGATAGCAGTTCAGCACTGTCCTGCCAGAGTTCCAGCAGCTCCGCATCAGAGGTAGCAGGGGGTCACTTGCACATATTGTCATCGGCCAGGACACCACGTGGAGGTCTGTCGCAAGAGGCTGGGACTTTGCCTATTCTGTAGGTCAGATGTACATCAGATGAGAGACTGCCAGCAGGCTACAGCCAGATTAGCAGGAGGACCCCGAGGAGCTGGAGGACCACCGCCTGTACCACCCAGAGCATTGCCTGCTGCACCCCAGAGAGGAGGAGCTCTACCACTCCAGCAGCAGAGGTTTACACAGCACCAGCAGCAGCAGCAGAGGGAAGGACCACAGCTAGGACGTGCTTATGTTATGGCCACAGTTGAGGAGAAGGAGACAGCACCAGATGTTATCACAGGTTCTGTTGTCATTTATTCATTTTCTTCTATTGCCTTATTTGATTCTGGAGCCACACATAGGTTTGTATCATATGAGTTTTTGCATAGACACGGCTTCACACGCAAGCCCACTAGGAGGAACTGTCGGATTATGACAGGAGGAGGGATAGTGCCAGTCAGTGAGATGGTGGATTGCCCTATCACTGTAGCTGGGCGGAAGCTTAGGGCTCGACTTCTAGTGATGCCATTGCTCGGATTCGACGTAGTCCTCGGCATCGACTGGATGAGCGAGCAGTTTACCATAATAGACTGCCATGAGGGGAAGGTCACATTCAGCCCGCCTAGAGTTCTGCCGTTCGAGGTCAGAAGACTGATTGCAGAGAGGCCAGAGGGAGTCTACTTCGGAGCAGTTGCAGAAGACCAGGAGTTGCCGCATCCGCTGATTGCAGAGTATCTTGACGTCGTCCCCGAGGAGTTGCCAGGATTACCGCCAGATCGAGATGTGGAGTTCAGCATCGACTTAGTGCCCGGATCAGTGTCGAAGTCCCAACATTATTACAAGATCAACCCAAAGGAAGCT
Source organism: Iris pallida (assembly GCA_029216955.1). Lineage (NCBI taxonomy): Eukaryota > Viridiplantae > Streptophyta > Magnoliopsida > Asparagales > Iridaceae > Iris > Iris pallida. The sequence goes on from JANAVB010033220.1 coordinate 7,153,090, forward strand.
GCAGAGTTGAAGGCCCAGATAGATGAGTTGGAGGGCAAGGGTTTCATTCGGTCCAGTGCTTCACCCTGGGGAGCACCGGTACTCTTCATGCCCAAGAAAGATAGGACAGTGAGGATGTGCATTGATTACCGTGTACTCAACAACATCACCATTAAGAATAGATACCCGTTGCCGCGGATTAATGAGCTGTTTGATCAGCTGAGTGGGGCGAAGGTCTTTTTCAAGATTGACCTTCGGTCGGAATATCATCAGATGAAGGTTCGGGAGCAGGATATTTCGAAGACAACTTTCAACCCCCGATATGGCCAGTATGAGTTCCTGGTGATGCCGTTTAGACTCACCAATACCCCAGCAGTGTTTATGAACTTGATGAATAAGGTTTTTTACAAGTATCTGGACAAGTTTTTCGTAGTCTTCATTGATGACATTATGATATACTCGAAGACCGAGGAGGAGCATGTGGAGCACCTGCGGATCGTGTTGGAGATTCTACGGAAGGAGAAGCTGTACGGGAAACTCTCAAAATGTGAGTTTTTTTTGGACAGAGTGGAGTTCCTAGGGCATGTGGTGACTAGAGAGGGGATTTCTGTGGATCCAAAGAATATTGAAGCAGTGGAAGCATGGGCACCTCCCAAGTCAGTAGCTGAGATTCGTAGTTTCCTGGGTCTAGCAGGATACTACAAGAAGTTCGTAAAAGATTTTGCCAAGATAGCGGAGCCGATGACCAAACTTACGCGGAAGGACGAGGAGTTCATCTGGAGCGACGCTTGCCAGTCAGCATTTGAAAAATTAAAGAAAAGACCTGCGACAGCACCAGTTCTACCTTTGCCATCAGGATTAGGAGGATTCGTCATTTACAGCGATGCTTCAGGAAAAGGCTTGGGATGTGTGCTTGAGCAGAACAAGAAGGTCATTGCTTATGCTTCTAGACAGTTGAGGCCTCATGAGAAGAATTATCCCACACATGACTTGGAGCTTGCAGCAGTCATATTTGCCTTGAAACTGTGGAAGCACTACTTGTATGGAGCGCGAGTGGACATCTTCACGGACCACAAAAGCTTGAAGTATGTTTTTACTCAGAAGGAGCTGAATATGAGGCAGCACAGATAGCTGGAACTCATGAAGGATTTTGATATCAATCTGCAGTACCACCCTGGGAAGGCGAATGTAGTAGCAGATGCTCTCAGTCGATATCCTGTTACTATGTATCTCACTATGGATCGACATCTTCTGGAGGATCTTGAGAGCCTTGGGATTGATATAGTTCTTCCAGGAGTTGGAGGACAGTTGATGCACATGCAGATACAGTCAGGACTGATAGAGAAGATCAAGGAGGGCCAGTTTCTTGATAAGGAACTCCGGTGTCTCAGAGGCTAAGCAGAGGCAGGATTGCTCGACGACTTCACCATTGCAGACGATGGATCCCTGAGGCACGGAACTCAGTTGTGTGTGCCCAAGGATTTGCAGGAGGAGGTGATAAAAGAGGCACACCAGTCGCAGTATTCTATTCATTATGGGTCTACCAAGATGTACAAGGATCTGCGAGAGTATGTTTGGTGGTATGGGATGAAGAGAGAGGTTGCCAGATTTGTTTCCAGATGCCTTGTGTGCTAGTAAGTCAAGACGGAGCGCCAGAGACCAGCGGGACTACTCCAGCCTTTACCTATTCCGAAATAGAAGTAGGAGCATATCACCATAGACTTCGTCTCTGGATTACTGTGTACGCCCAGTGGCAAGGATGCTATTTGGGTTATTGTAGACAGACTGACGAAGTCTGTTCATTTTATTCCGTTCAAGGTTGGGCTGTTGACCGATAAGCTTGTAGACCTCTACATGCGTCAGATCGTGAGGATTCACGGGGTGCCGATGAGCATCATTTTAGACAGAGACAGCCGCTTTATATCACACTTTTGGAGGAGTCTACAGTTGAGCTTGGGATCACAGTTGAAGTTCAATACCGCCTATCATCCACAAATGGATGAGCAGTCCGAGAGGATCATTCAGACACTGGAGGACATGCTACGAGTTTACGCACTCGACTTCGACGGTTCGTAGGAGGATCACTTGCATTTAGTGGAGTTTGCCTATAACAACAGTTATCAGACTAGTATTAAGATGACCCCATTCGAGGCACTGTATGGGCGGAGATATCATACGCCGTTATCTTGGGACGACATTGGCAAGAGAGCTTTGCTTGGGCCAGAGATGGTGGTAGACTCAGCTGAGAAGATCAGGCTGATCAGGGAGCGTCTCAGAGTTGCACAGGATCGACAGAAGCACTGGGCGGACAGCAGCAGACGGCCACTGGAGTTCGCAGTTGGAGATAGAGTATTCCTGAAGATCTCGCCGACCAGAGGCGTCATTCATTTCGGCAGAGGCAGAAAGCTCAGTCCGAGGTACATCGGGCCTTTCGATGTGACGGTACGGATTGGCGAGGTGGCGTATCGACTAGCGCTTCCAGCTAGCTTGGAAGGAGTTCACGACACTTCGACGCTACATTCCAGACCCGAGCCATATGGTGGACTACTCAGAGTTAAAGGTGGGTCCGAGCTTGACCTACGAGGAGCAGCCAGTGGAGATCCTTGATCGGAGAGAGAAGCGCCTGCGGAACCAGACTATTCCTCTTGTCCGCGTCATGTGGAGACACCACTCTCCGGAAGAGTCCACATGGGAGCGCGAGGATGAGATACGGAAGTGCTACCCCAATTTGTTTGCTTGATTGTATTTTGTCTTTTGAGGTTTAAAATTCAATAAATAGTTTGTGTTCAATCAATCCTAGTAATTTTGCTTTGTATAGCTAATTTGGTTGTCCTTCGAATTTCGAGGACGAAATTTATTTTTTTGGAGGAATATTTGTGAGCCTAATTTCCAGGAAATCTTTTTATATATATATATATATATATTTTTTAAATATATTGCTTGGTAACACTCTAAATAATAGTTGTACCATTTTAATAGAGTTTTAGTTTTGAGTTGAATTTGCATTGGGCCTCTCAGCCCAAGCCCACTCAATTGGTTCGGTTTAGTCTCAATTTTAAGGAGAGGTAGCATGTGCATTACACAGCTCCATTCCCTTCCCTCCTCTAACACTCAACCATGTGAGTGTTAACTGATTTTGAAATCCTAACAGATTTTTCCTCACCCAAAGTGGAGAGCTAGAATTTTGGCACCCAAAAACTTTGCGTGAGATCCAAGCCGATCGACCTATAAATCCCTCCTTCTAGGTCAGTAATTGCCAATGAATCCTGAATGAATCGGCCTCTTCCCCATTCTTCTTTTCTATTCCATTCTCTTTGGACTCTGCTCTCAACCAGCCATGGCGAAGAAGTTCACAACTACGAGGAGGAGCAACACCTAGGCAGGCATTCGAATTTAGACACGGCGTGGTCCTCTTTTGAAGATTGATCCGTCCTTGTACCGACAGATCGAGCAGTCGAAGGAGGTGAGGAATCGAACAAAATTTCATTTGATTAGATAATTTTTAAAGATTTTGGAAGTTATTGATTCGATCTCTTTCCTTGTTGAGCTGTTGTCTGTTCTCAATTGTGAGGAGATCAGGAACTCCAAACTGTTTGTTCGTTTTTCCCAACCGATTGAACCCTGGTAATTGTGATCATCTTGTCTCAATTCACTTAGATTGATATTGATTGATCAATAATTTCAATCTATTCATTCCTGTATCGATCAAATCTGAGGTTGTAGATCGGTGACTAATTGCTTTATATCAAGTGAAGCTTGGTTCGGATACTAGGTGAGTGTCCCCAGTTTGGATTTTAAATAATCAGAGAGAAGAGTGTCTGTGGGATGATGTTCTTTGGTTTTGGCTCAGATTTTAGAATTTGTTGAACACGCGAGGACCGTGTCCAAACATTGTAGGTTGTGTCGTCGAGACATCAACCCAAGGCTATTTTCAGGTAAATTTTTCTAACCTTTGCAATTAAACTTTGTGGGATGCATATGATAAGATGAGTAAACTGCTTATGAGTAAGCTGGCTATTGGGATTAAGCTTAGCTATCACCTATTGAGCACACTAGTTCAGTTTTAGCTTGATAATTTGATAACTAGATTTGATACTTGAGATATTCAGTCTCAAGACTAATTTCTGTAGGTTGTGTCCATCAATTATCTTATTGTAGCTCTCATGAATTCCCTATCCTAATGTTCTGAACGAGGGACAGATTTGTACCTGTAGGTTATTAGGAAGCCAGCTCTGAATGATGATTGTGAGTATTTTACTTAGCCGAATAGATGAGGGAACTCATTATCCTATATTTTTTATTATTGTCATATGGCACTTAAGAACAGGGCTGGATGTTTTAGTCTGGAAACTCAACTGATTTGATAGCTTGAATTTACTTAACTGCAGAACATCTAGTCTACATACAGTTGGTTTAATGGTCGATTTGGCCCTTACTTATAGAGCCTGGACTTAATCTAAATATCTGAATGTTATACTTTACCTGTATATGGACTGAAATTAGGGTAACTGGATATTATATTGGTGTATGAATGATGTGGACTGCTTTGAATCAATTTCAAATTCCTAGAACTATGCATAGTAGATGTTCATTCCTTGAATATGGTTCAGACCTGGATTATGTTTGGTATTGGACAATGGACAAGGCTGCCATCTGAATTGTTCCCTGGTTGAAATAGGACTGAGTTATAGTTCTTAGTAGCAGTAACCTGGGAACATGTATCACAGGCTAGGAGAAAATCAATTATCAGTGGAACTAGTGATAATTGGGAACAGGTAAAGTCTTTATGCATTTTAGTTTATATAAGCCCATTAAACCTTAGCATGATCTCAGTCAAGTATCACTTTACACTATTTTCTCTTGCAAATTGTTAAGATTGGTTTAGGCTCCTTGGCTACTTGGATTGATGGCAAGTATGGATAGAAGAAATTACCTGTAGATATTCCATGTTACTGTCAGTTTAATTGGTAATTAATGGGTTAAATTGTATGTGGAATATTGAACTAAGTTAGGATTATACATAGTCCTGCTTTTGCTTCTGAATAATGAACTGAGAAGTCATTGGACTGATATGATATCAGTGCTCACCAAGGTTGATAGTGTCCTGGTTCAGGGTTGGAGGTATCAGCTATACATTGAACTGGATATTGGACTAGGTAATTGACTGTTAGGACTGATATATGAATATATTTAGGACTGATAATTGGGTTTACAGTGGACTGTGGTTGATACTATGCAATGGACAGTTAGGAATACCGTAGCCTAGGCTAGTTATGGCAGTTGCATTTGGACTGAGTGTTTCAGTCTGAATTTTAGTTAGAAAATAAGGCTCACTGGTTTTTAGCTTGCATGAATCGAATAATAGAGGTGGTGATTTAGACTTTGGGATGGGAAACCTTGAGACAGACCCTTGCGTCGGTATATGCACGTTTATACTTGGAACATTATATATGGATTGATGCCTTATATTTAGCCATATGAACAAGTTGTATACAGATAAGTAGAGAACCTACCACAGTTGAATCTTAAATTCTAGGGTCTGTGTACTGTGTGCATATTAATCAGTGACAGCCTGACCTGTATGGTGGGCATAAGTATAGTTGTTATCAGATGTTACTTATTAATATTTTGTGGGACCATTGGTTTGGGAGGCATAAGATGGCTGAGAGTGGGAGTTGGCAATAAAGAACTTGATAAGGAGAATGTAAGGGAAGGTTTAGACGTGGAGATCATTCTTATCAGAAGATTGTATCAGCCCTGCAGTGGACTTTTTGACCTGTCCCTTTAATTGGATGTGTGTGGTTCTTATCACCACTGTTAAGAGACCTTGGTATCATTGGGTGTTGGCTATTCTAGAAGTCATGACACCTATGATTCTAATAGTATATTGTAAGTAAATTAAGGATAGACGGCCTCCTAGTTTGGGATATTATTTTAGTGGTATAATTGTATAGGGTAAAGGTTATAAGATAGGTTTAATATTTAAACCAAGATGTGTTGTAGTGACTTTGTAGACTAGAAATACATATCTAAATTGCCAAATTATAAATTGTAAATCATTTGACAGGAGGATATCCAGCTTTACTACCCTTTCTCGATCACCCAGAGCAAGGCAAGTATACTCCTCGGACTTGTTCATTTCTCATGTCTTGTATATTCATTCTTGCATCACCTTGTTAACACGATATATCACGGGATTGCCTTGTTTCATGTTTCATGAGTTACTTGTGTCTGGGAGGTACCAAGTATCTTCATAATCAGGATCTGTTTTCAGCCGTTCCTAAAGTTGGAATCAACATGGGCTTCAATCCTTCGCGGGCGAGATATTCTCTTTTTGGGATTACAGTTGAGTGTTGGGAATGGAGAGTCTATACGTTTCTGGCTGGACAAATGGGCTCTTCACGAGCCTTTTGTATCGCGTGAGGATGTAAATGTCCCTGAGGAGGAGAAGCAATGGACTGTTAGAGATTATTTGACACCTATGGGAGGCTGGAACTGGTCTCTTATTCAGGGCAAACTTTCACAATTGTGTGATCAAACCCTGTTACTATTCATGTGAATAGCTTAGGTCCCGCATCGTGCACGCGGGATCCGAGCCGTACCATTTCATGTTTATTGAATCTATCCAAGTCGAGCACATGCTCTGGATGTATTTCAATCTTACACGTTTCAGGATCCAGGTGGTATTTCATGTTTAGGTTGTATTTCATGTTCAGGTTGTATTTCATGTTCAGGACTTTATCATGTTCCCTGTTTTACTTTCAGTATTTTCTGTTCAGTTTCATGTCTTATTCTCATTTCCTGTACTTTATATATATTTTCTGTTCTTGTTCATACCATGATGTTCATGTTCATTTCCTTGGATATACTTAGCTCCGCTCCTGACTAGGATATGTTGCAAGTGAGCTAGAGGCTATCTGTGATACTTACTATAGACAGGAGCCTGGAGGCACCTATGAGCCAGTGGATGTGGCCCAGGACCTAGAGGCTGAGGAAGCCTAGACTTTACTACTTAGCTTTATCTGGACTTGTACTAGAGACATCTTTATAGTTTATATTTGCTGGAATGTAATAACGTTTAGATTGTATCTGAGATTCTGGGATTGATATATTAGATGCTGTGATTACTTTCATTCTTATCTTGATTCATAGATTCTCCCTAGATATTGGTACAACTTACTTTATTGTGTCTAACAATGAAGGCTGGACGTGTCCGACTCGTGTCCGATTATTCGGGAGCGGGTCGTGACACATGGGACTGCATGTGTTCTGTATGATGGGGCTATATAGGTTGGGCCGCATAAGCGCCACTGTCCTTCATTGATGCCTTATGACGAAGCCGCATATATATCTCATAACCTATTCGCATAAACATTGCATAACAGAGCCGCATGCATCTCACTCCTCATAACTGGGCCGCATAGGGTCTGTTTTGGCTCGGCCGTATGTGTTATTGAGCGCATACGTCCCCTTCATAACCGAGCCACATGTGTAGCTTCCCTTCCCAAAAATTTTTAAATATTTTTTATTATTATTTAGTTTATTTAAATGGTGATTTTTAGATTATTTATAAATAATTATTAGTTAATTATTACGGTAGGTGATTTTAGCCATGGTTAGAAATTGGAGTACAAGGTGACTAGAAATCATGGCACGGATAGTGCATTGGCGTGCTTTGACTAGTGTATTAGCCCTGGTAGGGAAGGCCGAACCATAGTGATGTCCTAACTAGGAAAACCATGCCAAGTTGCGACTTAACCCTTACCGAAGATTATTTATTTTTTAATTATATTATTGAGTTTTAGGGAACCAGGTTGTACCAAACTAGTCCAGATTGGACCCAAACCAAGCCCAAGCCTATGTAGACATATTTTTAAGTACGTACAAATATTTCCTAGTTTTTGGGTGCACTTAATGATATTTTCTAAATATTTGGTTATTTATACAAAATGGGTATTATTAATATATAAATAGAGTTTTAGAATATTTGTACAATTTTCTAGGGCCAAATATGTTCAACAAGACTCTTTTGGTTATTTAGTGGGTTATTGGTATTATTATTATTATATGGTTATTTTGTAATTATTCGTAAATAATGTCAATAACATTCGTTTATTTGATTATTCGTTAGCAAATGTATTATATAAATGTGTGTATGTGTAAGTATATATAAATGTATATATATAGGTGTATATGTGAATATATATATATATATATATATATATATATATATATATATATATATATATATATATATATATATATAATTATATATATATGTTGGTCTACCTGTGTATGTATACATAAATATATATATAAAGATATGTGTGTACGTGTATATATATATATATATATATATATATATATATATATATATATATATATATAAAATATATATATATATATATATATATATATATATATATATATATATATATATATATATATATATATATATTTTATATATATATATATATATATATATATATATATATATATATATATATATATATATATATATATATATATATAAATTCATATATGTCTGTATACATACATGTGTATAAAATATATAAATAAATATATATAAATGTATGTGTATGTATATAAATTCTAAATATATATAAGCGTATATATATATATATATATATATATATATATATATATATATATATATATATAAATATATATATATATATATATATATATATATATATATATATATATATATATATATATATATATATATATATATATATATATATATATATTTACGTACGTGCATGTATATACATATATATACAGATATAATAGATAATAAATAAGAAAAGAAAAAGAAAAAGGAAAACCACACACAAAAAAATCCCACAGCAGCCCGGGCTCGGCCCAAAGCAGCAGCAAGCTCAGGCCCAACCTGAGCAACCCAACCATTCCCCCATGCTCGACCCGAGCCCAGGGCCCGACCCCCCCCATCAGCAACAGGACCTATAAGTATGCAACTCGAGAGTGATCGAGAGAATAATACTCGGGAAAACCAAACCCTAATCGACCATACACGATCCCCACCCCAGCCCCGACGCCGGCTCATACCATCGCCCTGTGCACCACTGCAGCGAGCCGCCGCCAACCGGTCAGGCGCGGGAATCAGCCCGCGCGTGCAGGTGCGGTACAGAGCGGACACAGCCGTAACGTGATGTCGAGCCAACTTTGCAACGACCAATCTCGAAGATCGCTCGATCGTTTTGAGAGCCGCTTCCTCTGGTATGAACCTAACCTAACCCCCTTCATTTTGATTCAATTAGCTCGATTTAGTTTGCACTACACGCGTCACAAACCGAGTCCGAAGATTGACGAAAACCTAGCTGCAACAACAAACAGGGCAGTCCTAACCCCATACTTGGAAGGCCGACTTCGATCAAATCCTCGATCTATTTTGAAAACCAATTGATCAATATCAAAGACAACATATAGGGGATCAGAAACTATCTTATAGTTTTGAATTTCATAAACTGTGTACAGATTAATCTATTCTTGAAAATCAGGAAAAAACCAAGTTTTAAATCAACAAAAAATAATAAAAACTTCGATACGACATGCGTCCCGCCAATCCGGACAACGTAGTCGCGAACCGAAAGCATCGAAAGGTGTGTAATGGTTTCTTGGACGTGTGGGCTTTGACGGAATTCAAATTGGTTGCATGTACGCGACAAATTTGATGCGTATCCGTCGAAATTCACCGTATCGGCCTCTATACAAATTTCTCAATTACTTTGTGCATGTTAGTCAGATCGAGACAAAACTTGTGCCAACAGGACCGTATCGTTTTTCTGGTCCTGTATGCCAAATTTGGTCCAATTCTGAGATAGTTGATCGGATTGCCGTTTTGCGGGCCCCACGGTCCGATTCAACAGGCAATTTTGTGCACGGTCCGCCGAAACCCAACTTTGGACATTCGGTTGGGTTGTATCGGAAAACTGGACCTGTTGACATGTAGTTTGACGACTTTAGAGACCGTTGACTCTGGCACGCTTTTCGGTGCAAAGCGGGTCCAACGGCGGACACCATTTTGATCCGAAATTACCGTTCTGGTCATGTGTCCAGAATTGGACTTAAGGATAGGCAATCCTAGATAATTTGACTATTCTGAGAACGTTGGTAATGTTTATTTCAGCATCCGAAGACTTTTTGCATGTGTTGACTTTATTGATTCATCTGAGTGGTTGTACTATCGGTTTCACCAGCAAATGATCTCAGGCAAGTGCACTTTCTGATTGCTTTCGATTCATAGTAGTCTTTTTATTTCATGTTTATACATATATCTTGCTGCTTGTTGACACGCTCGTCACACGGAGTAGTCGGGAGGAAAAATATCTTAGTAGACGTGTGGACTACCCAGAACTATCCCAATATGTCTAATCTTGACTGATAGCAGCTGCACATGACACGTGCAGGGTACCGTATTTACCCCTAGCCGTTCACATATCGAAAAGGATATTTCACACCACATAGATAGTTGTCTTTTATTTGTTTTCCTTGTCTTCTTCATAGCTTGTCATGTCATCAGTACTTTCTACTTTTCATCTCTCATATGTTATTTCCATGTCTTGTTAATTCTATTGTATTTTTGAATTGCCGTCGGTTTGTGTAATTATTCAATTCCTGACTGGAAACCAACATTTTTCAGGTTAATCGCGGTTTCACTTAGCATTGGGAGATACGGGTGTACTTGCAGACAGACACCTAGAAATAGATAGCAGTTGTATCATTTTCATTAATTGTGAGAACTTTGTATTTTCTTTAAAATATAGATGTTGTAACTTTTGTAATAATTTTTAGAAATGTGAATGAGCAAGAAATGTTATTTTTGTGATTTTGAGCATCTTGGCCGTGAAAGCGTTGTACCGCCGACTCTGCGGCGTAGGCTGGCTTGGGCACGTCTTGTATCCGAAAAAACGGGTGCGAGTCGTGACAAGTTTTTATGGTGGCCCATGCAGGTCAGATTTCCTAAAATATGCGAACTCGTGATGGTACTTAAGTTAGTCGTACCATTACGAACCTGCGACTAGAAAATGCTCATTCACAATTTAGGTTAAATTGATTTAAGAGAATGACTAGGACTTTGAGTCCCTTGTTCAAATTGACCGTTGGGTAGTTAAGGTTGTCAGATAGGCCATGCAATTTAGATAAGGAATTGTTAAATTTAGATAATTTGCCAGATCTCTATAGATACACTATTGCTTTTGGTGTGACGATATGATCCAATGTGGATATACCATTCACTTGGTAAGTTAGGCTTACCTAGAATTAAGGCTTTGATCTTGATGAACTGTTCAATTTTCTTTTGCTTTATTAGATATAAATCTTATATCATAAGTTAGAATTGTCTATTTTAAATTCTCTTTTGCTGTAAGGAGTTAGTTTATAATTTCTGATTATGTTATTCGTGTACGAATCTCGAGTTAGATTTAATTCAAAGTTTTCACCCAGCCACTTAAAATACATATGAAATAAATATTAGGATGTTCTTACTTCTCTTGTCTTTAATTATTTCCTCCTCGATCAATTCTTTACTTTAAGGATTGAGACTTATAGGAAGATGGTTACGCTTTATCATAGTCAACTAGTTTGAATCTTTAACAGCCCTTGAAGTTCTTAGGAATATAGTTGGAATAATTTAACGACTGCAATGGCCAGCCAGCAGCGCACTGGTGAGGCACAACCCATAGAATTGAAATTATTTCTAGGAATTGTAGGTTATGGAGTATTGCTAAAACTATATTCTCGTTGACCTCTTTAGGCCCTTGTGTCAATGTAAGGTAGAGTACCTGATAGCATATCACATCTAAATCACGGAACCAAGGGTTTACCGTAGCCTGAGTATATAGGAGGGGCATAATTCTCGGTAAAGTAACTTCAGACGTGATTACAAGTTTAGGATACTATAGTGGATAGGAAAATGCCCTGTGTGTACCATAAGATCCAAAGCTAATACTAGTGAAAGTTCTGTAAGTTCGGTAGCATGTCTCCCAACCTAGCATTCCGTGGTCCTTGTGATCCGTTGACAAGGTAATTGACTCATACTAATAGGTTTACCTAGAATATAGAATTCAGAAGCCCATAACCCATTAGTCGACCAAGGCCTTATGGATAGAAGATAGTAGGATGACGGTATAAGCAATAACACCAGGTAAGATTTTAATTCTCACAAAACTCGAACTACTTGTGCCTCCTTTCCAAAAATCTCGCCTACTTATATTTTGACTATCTTGACCAATGCTGCTATTACATCCTAGTTTTGCAAGCTTACTCTTTTATCGAGCTTGATTCGAGACATATGTTTATTGGGGACGCCCGCTAACATATTGTCTAATCAGAATTATTGTATTACGGTCTGATCAACCATGATGCATTTGGTTCGCTCTTCATCTAATTACCCTACATAGATTGAGATGTAGATGTCTCTAGGATCTCATCCGCAACTTCTTTGACAATTCTTCTTGAATTATACAATCGCCCTTGAATCATGTAATTATATTCAGTGACATCTCTCTTGAACTCTTTATTGTTTTTGTCTTTCACTGATTAGAAAGACGAAAGCTCGTAATTGATAGATAGATACAGAGTATTCCCATGGCTATGATAGTTGTATACGCAAGTGTAGCTGCCATCGGCCAGCCCTATGACTGGAACCTTGCCTTGAGTTACTCGTCCTCCCTTCGACACTAAACCTACTATCTTGATCTTCTAGTCATTGGAGTTCGAGAATGATTAGGATCTTTTCCTTGATCAAATGCCAACCTAGGAGACTACCTATTCTCAAGAGACCAAATGTTGTGAGCCTCAAATTATTTGTTTGAAGCTTGGTTTAACTAGAACCCTTGTGACAATAGTCTGGCAGGCTTGACACAAATAGAAATTCATGACCCAGTTGTTAGAAATCTTTTCATATGATGTGCCTTAGAGTTGGTTACCCTGACGATAACTCTTGTATACTAGACGAGTAGATCGTTCTATTTTATCGACCGTGTGTCATTGTACACACTCGTTTTCCATTTATCGAGGAATGATCCTTGACTTATATCTACCGTATCCCGTTACGCCGTGCCTTATTCTTTATTAACAAGAGTCGAGGTACAATATTCGGACTTTGGAATTCTTCTAACCTCATTATTCCTAAAACCATGTCCTAGCTTCTAAGGTGGGTAGACTGTAAGCCTTCTAAAATTTTGGGATATACGAGGATTACCGATTTGTTAGAATAACTTCCATTAGGATGATAATTAGTGTCCCATGGACTTCCACTTTCCATTTAGATCATTTTGTGTCCCTGACCGTATCATTAATATTTGGAGCACGAGACCAGCTATTACCTTCCAACAAATTTTATATGTAAGATCTAGACGAGTCCACCTTCATCTAGGTATACCATGTCCCACTCAAACCCATCCCCTTGTACTCTATTTTTGTGGTACGACTTTCAGGTCAAAAGGACTAGCTATAACCCTTACCATAACACCGGCATACTTCCCGATTCCAATTAGAGCCTCAACCTCGACTCAATTCATTCGACCCAATATATGGTTGTGATCTACTTGAAGCCCACTATGCACATGCCACTAGTGTGCTACCCAATTATGGTCTCATGTGCTACTTAAACTCAAAAGTCACTGAAAGCGCATTTTTGGGCTTTAGGAACCGAGCTAACCAATCTGACTGGCAACTAGCTCAACCACTTGGGTGGAAGCCTACTCTAGGTTATCCTAACCTAGTAGAAATAGTTGGGATCTTGTCCTGTCAATATAGATTGAAATCTCAGGTTCATCCAACCAATGAGTGATGTCTAATTAGGGAACCTATTAAGACATAGTAAAACCCATCCATGCACACCACCATATTTGGACTATAAAACCGAACTACTTGAAATAGGTCCATATACCTATTATGTAGTCTCCACCTCTTAGAATATGAAGTCATTCATAATCCTTAATCCATCTACCTGGAAGTCGCGATATGATCTTGTATTGCACTTATACCCCTTGTTTGTGTGTTTAAATAACCACGGAAAAGATTCCAATCTTGATTTCTCAAATTTCGTTCTATTATGGAACCCTGTTTGGAATTTCGAAAACGGAACTCCAGTATTGCATGGATTGTAAGCCCCTCTAAGAAACGAAGGATCCTTCGATTTAGCAAGTGACTGGACTAGAGTAACCCAATCTAACAAATAAGTCAATGGTTCGTAAACTCTTTTTCTATCTGTATCATTGGATACTCTCTACCACTCTTGAAACTTTATATTTATTCTCGATTATTCTTCCTTACCTTCCTGTCCTTCCTATTCCAGAGCGACGAATGATCATGCTTATTAGAATTTATCAATATTTCTTAGCTACTTGTGTAAATTTGTTGCTTGTTAATAAATTCTGGGTTGCTTGATAGGAAAAGCTTATAGATGCCTCATGTAGTAGATATTTGTTGGTAGAAATTTTAGCAATTAGTTGGAAGATTATAAAGTTTTAGCGACAGGAGATTTGATGGAGTAGTGTGACCAAAGGTGGGTAGAAGTCCTCAAGTATTCGGAGTTATAAAATGGCTAGAGAAGGTTATAAAATATTTTGAGAAATTAAATTGAGGAGATTAAGGTTAAGGTAGACTTTTTTTGAACTTTTAAGAATAGTTATGGATTAGAATTTCGAGGACGAAATTATTTTTAAGGTGGGTAGATTTGTAGCTTCCCTTTCCGAAAATTTTAAAATATTTTTTATTATTATTTAGTTTATTTAAATGGTGATTTTTAGATTTTTTATAAATAATTATTAGTTAATTATTACGGTAGGTAATTTTAGCCATGGTTAGAAATCGGAGTACAAGGTGACTAGAAATTATGGCACGGATAGTGCATTGGCGTACTTTGACTAGTGTATTAGCCCTGGTAGGGAAGGCCGAGCCATAGTGATGTCCTAACTAGGAAAACCACTACTAAAATACAAGGTTTTAGCGACGGCAAAATCCGTCGGAAGTCCGTCGGTAAATCCATTTACCGACGGATTTTCGACGGATACTGGCTGAAAAAATCCGTCGGGAATAAACTCGTCGCTAAAACTAGCTCGTCGGTAGTCCGCCGCTCTGCGACTAATTAGCGACGGTCTTACGTTGGCGAAATAAAAAACTTTAGCGACGGTAAGCCGACGGTTTCCCGTCAAAGTTGACAAGTTAAATTTTTAATATATTCATGCAAATAGCGACGGACAATACGTCGCTAAGTCGTCGCTAACCGCGTATCAGAGGGTTTCTGATATGTAATATCCGTCGCTAATGCGTCGCTAACGTCGACTGATTAGCGACGCCTAAGCGACGGATAGTACGTCGCCACTCTTCTGGAAATCTTCCACATTTCCAGAACATGATCGACGGGAAATCCGTCGCCATTCCGTCGCCTCACGACGGATATGCCGTCGCTACGCTGACGGGAAGCAGTCGCTACATACACAACCTCATCAGAGTAGCGTCTACTTGGCGACGGATAATCCGTCACCACTCTTCTGAAAATATTCTATATTTCTAGAACATGATCGACGAAAAATCCGTCGCCATTCCGTCGTGTAAATGTCGCTGTCTTACATTCACACATTTAGCGACGAAATTTTCGTCGCTTAGCTGCCGTGAGACCGTCGCTAAATTCACTACCTCGTCGGATTAGCGTCCATTTGGCGACGGATAATTCGTCCCCACGCTTCTGGATATCTTTTATATTTCCAGAACATGAGCGACGCAATGTCCGTCGCCATTTCGTCGCAAATTTTTTCCAGAAAAAGATCGACGGATAATCCGTCGGAAAGCCGTCGGTAGCTGTAAAAGTCCGTCAGTAGACCATCGACAAGCCGTCGCTATCTGCAAAAGACCGTCGATAATCCGTCGCTAACTGAAAAATTTTGAAAAAAAATTGGCAGGAAAGAGACTATTCCCTGTAATATAACATATTCAGCATCCACATTACACAAATATAATATATCCGACATCCAATATATCCAGCAAATATCTATATTGCCAACACAATATCTCCAAACATCCAATATATCACAACATACACAAAAATTATCCAACACACTATCCCAACATACATAGCCAAATAAATATCCATTCATAAACAAAATATACACATCCGAATGTATAAATGTCCAAAAACATAAATAAAATCACTGAGAAGGAGGAGATGGATCGTCTCGTGCTCTCTCCACCGCATCCGCTCTGCATATATAATCCTCCACCATATGTGGCGGCACCTGGGACAAGACGTGGTCTGGAAGCGAGCGTAGCTGGTCTGACGACATCATGTCAAGGAGCGCCACGATAGTAGCATCCGGTACCAGGCGGGCCTCGGAAGAGTGGTCAAAAGAAAGCCGTCCGAAACAAGAAGGACCGGGTCGATCCGAAGCACCGGCAGCAGCAGTAGACGGAGAGGCAGCAGACGGACCAGGAGCAGACGGATCGCGAGCAGAAGAAGGATGCGGATAGTGCCCCAGCACTATCGACCGCAAATCCGACACCGCCGTGGCGAGAGTCGTAAGCTGCATCCTCACATCGTCTACGGGGGGTATGGGAGGAGGCGAAGGCGGTAGATATCTCGGAGTCGACGTCTGCAAGAAATTCGCCACGGAACCTAAGCCGTACAGGTGCCCTTTCCTAAAGCCGCCGGCGGATTCTATGAACACGTCGTCGTAGCGAGCGGTCATAGAAGAGGGCGTCTGGGTGGGCGTCGTTTCGTCGACATCCTCGGCAGGGGGCTCAATCCGACGGAGTGCCTTACGATACGCAGCCTATCCAATGAATGTGTTTATACTATAAGTTTTTCTAAGTTATAATCTAAATCCTATGTTTTCCTAAGTTATACTTTTAATCCTAAGTTTACCTAATTAAGTTATATTTATAACCATATGTTTCCCTAAGTTATAGTTATAATCATGAACGTAAGTACTTACATCAGTCTTCCGGGCCCTCGCGTCGACGAAGCTTCCGTCCTTCCGTCTCTTGTGCGTATACACGAATACGTCGTGAGCGGTGACCGCCTCCGCCTCTCTCCCCTCCTTCAATGCCTGTTGGGCCTGCATACATAGAATTTAATTAACTTTGTATATTAATAGTACCGAATTAAATAGTGAAATAAATTTTTGGTTTCTCACCAAATCTGCAAGGGTCCGTGCGTGGGGCCTTGATCCCCCCGTATGTAGACCCGCGGCCTGTCTATTCGCCTTGGCTTTCTCTGATTTTTCCTTGTATCGAAGAGTATTCATCTTCTCTAATATCTTCTCATAGTACTCCGCCCGGATCCAGTCCTTCTTCGTATGCACCGTACGAAGGTCGTACACCGCATCCCGTATCTTCTTTCCGGCGGCGGCTTTGTAGGTCCTGCGGATCGCCTCCTCGTGATGGAGGGGCCACCAGAACGTCCTCTAACACACAAATTCAAATATTACGTAATTAAAAAATTAATGAATTAAAGAATAATTAATAATTAACCCTAAGATATATACCCTCATCTCGTCGAGCCAGACGTACTGCCTGTCCTGAGGCACCTCAGAAAAATTGAGGTAGGGGCCATGGTAGTTTTCCCGGATAATGCACCCTAGAATTCGGGCAACATCCTACGGGAAAAATCTATAAAAAAGCAACGACTGGATTATTGACTTGAATAAATGAAACAAATTTAATAAATTAACTTAAATTTACTTACAATTCACCCGCGGGCCATATCTCTCGTCGGAACTCGCCCGTCGGCCTCTCTGGTGGCGTCGGAGGATCCGAGGGTCCGTGCATGTACTCTCCGATAACAGGATGAAACTGAATCTGGGGGTACTCCGGGGCCCACCGTGCAGTAACTGCTAGGTCCGCTGCTGCATCTGCTGCTGCATCCGCTGGTGCATCCGGTGGCAGAACGGATCCGCTATCGGATGGAGGAACGGATCTGCTAACAGATGGAGGAACGGATCCGCTAACGGATGGAGTCGCAGGCCTCGACGAAGATTGACGGCGGGAAGAGTGTGTGCCCGGGCTCTCCAGGTCGGGATCGGAGGTCACATCCGGGGAAGACGTCTGGCGACCATGACCGCTACCACCACGCCCACCCCCACGGCCACCACCACCACCACCAACACCACCACCACGACCACCACGACCACGGCCAGCACCACCAGCACGAGTGCTCGCAACCATGCCCTGTAAATAGAACACATAAACATAATTAATAATATAAAAGTATAAATGAATATAAAACTAAACTAAAATATATATACCAGCAGTAGGGCGACGAGTGCCGGCCAGAGGAGTAGGACTAGGAGTGCCATCTGCAAAAAGAAAATCATATAATAAGTAGATGATCGAACGACAAAAACATGAACTGAAAGAAGAACACAGAAGTTTAATTTAAACTGAATCGTCCTCGTCAGCGGCCTCGGCCTCGACAAAAACATGAACTAAAATATACCGATATTTAATCATCGTCATCGTCCTCGTCCTCGTCTTCATTCTCATCATCATCCGCATCCTCATCCTCATCCTCATCGTTGACTTCATCTGTATCCTCATCCTCATCAAGTTCTTCTTCTTCTTCTTCTTCTTCTTCTTCTTCTTCTTCTTCTTCTTCTTCTTCAGTCTCAATACTTGGGACAAAATGCCTCTTTCTCCCCTGGTTGACATCTAAGTCTTGTATATCAACCTCTTCCTCCCCTCTATTTTTCTCAGCATGAGGTATATCAACCTCTAATTCAACATCCATGGTATCCGACTGTTGTCCCAAGTATTGGGGCTTTTCGATCTCGTCCTCTTGGTATGCTGGCTCTCCAACGTTGAATGTATTTCTAGATTTAATCTTGCATACTGCCCACCAATCAAATCGATCTCTACGACGCCTTGGGTAGCTTGTATAGTAGACTTGAACAGCCTGACTTGTTATCGCAAACGTATCGGACCCTTTATACCTCCTGCGATAATTTATATCGACGAATCCAAATTGCTTATCGATTCTCCAACCGATATTTGGTGTCGTATCGAACCACTCACATTTGAACATCACAATATGCATATCATATGGGGCACTATATTATAAATCTACAATATCCTGAAGCACTCCATAATAGTCAAAGTCTGGCTCGTCGTCATAGATGGTGCCTCTTATACAAACACCAGAATCCTTAGTACTGAAGTTGTCATTGACAAATTCGGCATTTATAGCATGCTGAGTTGCTCTAAACTTGAAGCCATTAATGACATAGCCTGGCCAAGTCTTCGCATGCTTCTTCGGTCCCAATGCCAAATAACGAATGCTCTCATTTGTGAGTGTTGTTTCAGGCAATAATACCTGTAAACAAATAATGATAATTTAAATGTTTTACTTGCATATATTTTAATGGTAGCCGCATAACATATTATCTCAGTTACTTACGTATTTTTGAAACCAGGTCGGAAAGGTACAATCAACCTCTCTTTGAAGTCCCTCATCGGTAATATTGGGTGTCCTTATTTTGACTTCATCTCTAAATACACTGTTAGAAAGAATAAAAATAAGTGTAGTCACTTACTTCACCAAATTAGAGATTATAACGAGGTATAGTCACTTACTTCTCTAAATCTCTCACTTCTTGTATGTCATAATTTAACAATACAAATCGGTGCGCGGCATCATACTCATCGTCAGTCAACCACTGATTCTTACTAGTCCCAATAGGCTTGCCCCTTAAATTGAATATACCTCCATCCTCAACGTCTTCGTCATTCCTTTGAGGTCTATTTCGATTTGTCTCGACATGAGTATCGAAATAAATGGAGCAGAAGTTTGACACCTCCTCGATAAGATATGCTTCGCATATCGAAGCCTCTATATGAGCCTTGTTGCCAACTTTCTTCTTTAGATGGTATAAGTACCTAGAAAGACAAATTATCTTGTGAATTGACAATGAATTATAAAATTTCACTTAAATTATATCGATTTTTATTTACCTTTCAAAGGGGTACATCCATCGATAATGAACAGATGCACCGACATAGGCTTCGTATGGTAGATGAATCGGTAGATGCTCCATGCTGTCGAAAAAGCCCGGTGGAAATATTTTCTCTAACTTGCAAATTGTTAAGACAATCTTCTCCTCAAGTTCAACCATGTGTTGCACCGTCAGCTTAGTTGAACAGATATCCCTGAAGAATGTAGACAGCTCGGCCAACGGAACCCATACAGCAGAAGGCAACAACTCTCTCAAAGCAATGGACAGTAATCTTTCCATAAACATGTGGCAGTCGTGACTTTTCATTCCTGTTAGCTTGCGTTCATTGAGATCAACGCATCTAGACAAATTCGACACATAGCCGTCGGGAAATCTTAAAGTAGATATCCACTTGCAGATTATTAATCTATCTTCCTTGCTCAATGTATATGGCGCTATAGGCTTACTTAATTGACCACCAGCTCCCCTTTCTATCAAGTTTAGATCATGACGTTTGCATATCTCGGCCATGTCTTGTCTTGATTTTGGATTGTCCTTCGTCTTTTCTTTAATATCTATGACGGTATTGAAGACATTATCAAACACATTCTTTTCGATATGCATGACATCAAGATTATGCCTTATAAGATTATCTTTCCAATAAGGTAAGTCCCAGAAAATACTCCGTTTGGTCCAGTTATGGCTTTGACCGAACCCCTCGACACGATTGTTTGATGGATCTTCTATTGCGGTGGGCAATTCCTTTACAACTTCCCAAATATCGTATCCCGACAATCTGGCAGGAGGATCAAAAAATTTTTGTTTTCCAGATCTGAACGCGTCCTTGTTCTTTCGCCAAGGATGGCTCACGGGCAGAAATTGACGGTGACATTCAAAGAAAGAAGTTTTTCCTCCATGTCTAAGGCGGAACGCCTTACTATTTTACATACATATCGGACAAGACATGTTGCCATGCGTACTCCATCCCGACAGCATACCGTATGCTGGAAAATTATTGATTGTCAACATGAGTGAAGCTCTCATCTGAAAGTTCTATTTCCTGGAAATATCATACGTCGTGACACCGATCTCTCACAGCTGTTTCAGCTCATCCACCAACGGCTGTAAATATATATCAATATTCTTCGTCGAATTTTTGGGACCGGATATGATAGCTGTCAATAACATATAAGGAGTCTGCATACACATCCATGGTGGCAGATTGTAAGGGGTAAGAATGACCGGCTAGCATGAGTATTGAGATCCCGATTGTCCGAAAGGGGCGAAGCCATCAGAACATAGCACAAGGCGTACATTTCTTGGCTCTGCAGCAAAATCTGGATGACACAAATTAAAATGTTTCCACGCCTCTCCATCCGAAGGATGTGACAATTCTCCTTCGTCCTTTATGCGTTCTTCGCTGTGCCACGTCATGTGTTCCGTTGTATTCAGAGACATATACATCCTCTGCAAGCGCTTCATGATCGACAAGTAATGCATATACTTGTAAGGACGTCATTTTCTAGTTGACTTTCCTTTTTCCTGCACTGGCTTGTAACGATCCGCATTACAGAAGCTATAACTTTCTGATACGCAATTCTCTTTGTAGTACAACATGCATCCGTTGCGACAACAATCTATCTTCTTGTACCCCAGTCCCAGTTGTCGGACCATCATATTTGACTTATAGAAGTTTTTTGGAAGCTCTTTTGATTCCTTCGGTAACACCTCATTGATTAGTTGTGTGATCCGATCATAGCAAGCTTGTGGCAAGTTAAAATCAGACTTTATGTTCAGCAATCGCATCGTCACTGACAGTACGGAATGAGTCTCACAACCAGGATATAGAGGAGTATCTGCGTCCTGAAACATATTATAGAACTCCTTCGCCTCGGGATTAGGATCCTCTAGATCAAAATTAGGCCCTGCCGCATCATACACCATATCTTGTGCAAGGTTCTGTACGTCTCCATAACCAACAGAGCATCCGTCGTCTTCGAGGACATCTATTGCAGCATTATCATCAAAAACATAAGTACCAGCTTCTGCCGCCTGTCTTTTCGAATATAATTCATCTTGCGATGACCACAAGCCGTAATCACGTACGAAATCCTTACGGGTCAAATGATCTCTCACAGTCACCACTTCTTCGTAACGTCTATTGTGACAATTAACACATGGACACTTGATTTTGTTACCGTCCATGTACTGAGCTTTTCTCATGGCATACTTAAGAAATACTTCCACGCCTGCCTGAAAATCGTCACTAACACCAATTCTGCTCTCGTGTTGCCGTTTGTACATCCATGTACGATCAACGAAGTAACGATCCATTTCAATTTGGATGTGAAAATCTGTATCGTAAGACAAACTAAACATAAGAATAGCCCGATACTTTAAATCCAATACTCTGATCCGATATTAATACCTAATTACCTTTTTTTTATACCAAAAAATCCGATAATTCGATCCGAAACTACCGATATTACCGATACCCCCGATGCCAATACTCATAGGGATAGTCAGATACCGATACCGGGACATGCCAAACTGTATCAGTATCGGACAATATCGGATCGGTATCGGTCAGTATCGGGTATCGGTCAGTATCGGAGCGGGACATGCCAAACTGTACCGGTATCGGTCAGTATCGGTCAAGGTTTAAAGCATAATAAGGTTGTAAAAGAAAATAATAATTATATATTGCTTGTAAACCAATTAGTAAGGGTGACTATTATTTTATTTAATTTCAAAACTACTAATAAATAATACTGGAAATACTTAATATTATGCCTAAATGTATTAAAAAAAAAATGACCGATACCCTACCCCGCCGGACAGCAAACCCTAAACCCTACCCCTGCCCCCCCCCCCGCCCCGCACCCAACACCATCCACCCCCCGTCCCCCTCCCTCCCCCCATCATCGCCGGCCCCCGCGACAGCCGGCCCACCACCCCCCCACCCGAAACCCTACCCCTGTCCCGAAACCCTAAACCGTACCCTGCCCCCCGCCCTCAACAACCTCCCCCCCACCCTACCGGCCCCAGCGACAGTCGACCCCCCACCAACTCGAAACCCTAAACAGAGAGAGAGAGAGAGGGAGGGAGAGAGAGAGCATACCTGAGAGAGAGATATCCCGTCGGAGAGAGCTTCGCCGGAGAATGTGACCCGTCGGAGAGAGAGAGAGAGAGAGAGATGGGGAAGAGAGAGAGTTTTTTGGGGGGAATGAAAAATCCCCCCCCCCCCGTCGGTTCAATTTAAGTTGGGTTACAGTATTTAGCGACGGATTACCGACGAAAATATCCGTCGGCAGGTAGCCGCTAAATATCAACTAGATTACCGACTAAACGTCCGTCGCTACATAGATGCTAATTAAGCGCGCCATTTTTTCCAGATTTTGCCGCCACAATGTGCGACATATTAGCGACGGACACGAATCCGTCGCTAAAGTTTTGTCAAATTAGCGACGGATGTCCGACTGATTTTGATGCAAAAAACTAAAAGAAAATTCACTGCTTTCTGACGGTAGCTAGTAACAAGATAGTCGCGAGTCCGTCGCTATTACCGACGGATAATATCCGTCGCTAATGCTCCATCGCCAATTTGCTGTATTTTAGTAGTAAACCATGCCAAGTTGCGACTTAACCCTTACCGAAGATTATTTATTTATTAATTATATTATTGAGTTTTAGGGAACCAGGTTGTACCAAACTAGTCCAGATTGTACCCAAACAAAGCCCAAGCCTATGTAGATATACTTTTAGGTACGTACAAATATTTTCTAGTTTTTGGGTGGACTTAATGATATTTTCTAAATATTTGGTTATTTATACAAAATGGGTATTATTAAAATTTAAATAGAGTTTTAGAATATTGGTACAATTTTCTAGGGCCAGATATGTTCACCAAGACTCTTTCGGTTATTTAGTGGGTTGTTGGTATTATTATTATTATATGGTTATTTTGTAATTATTTGTAAATAATGTCAATAGCATTCGTTTATTTGATTATTCGTTAGCAGAAGTATTATATAAATGTGTGTATGTATAAGTATATATAAATGTATATATATAGGTGTATATGTGAATACATACATATATATATATATATATATATATATATATATATATATATATATATATATATATATATATATATATAGGTGTACCGGTGTATGTATACATAAATATATATAAAGATATGTGTGCACATGTATATATATAAATACATATATGTATGTATACATACATGTGTATAAAATATATATATAAATATATGTGTATGTATATAAATTCTAAATATATATAAAAGCGTATATATATATATATATATATATATATATATATATATATTTTATATATATAAAAATATATATATATATATATATATATATATATATATATATATATATATATATATATATATATATATATATATATATATATAAAGAAATATATATATATATATATATATATATATATATATATATATATATATATATATATATATATATACGTACGTGCGTGTATATACATATATACAGATATAATAGATAATAAATAAGAAAAGAAAAAGAAAAAGGAAAACCACACAAAAAAATCCCACAGCAGCCCATGCTCGGCCCAAAGCAGCAGCAAGCTTAGGCCCAGCCTGAGCAACCCAACCATTCCCCCATGCTGGACCCGAGCCCAGGCCCCCCCCCCAATCAGCAACAAAACCTATAAGTATGCAACTCGAGTGTGATCGAGAGAATAATACTCGGGAAAACCAAACCCTAATCGACCATACACGATCCCCACCCCAGCCCCGACGCCGGCGCCTAACCTCGCCCTGCGCACCACCGTCGTGAGCCACCGCCGGCCGGCCAGGCACGGGAATCCGCCCGCACGCGCGCACAGGCGC
The DNA here is from genome assembly GCA_029216955.1 of Iris pallida. Taxonomy (NCBI): domain Eukaryota; kingdom Viridiplantae; phylum Streptophyta; class Magnoliopsida; order Asparagales; family Iridaceae; genus Iris; species Iris pallida. The sequence goes on from JANAVB010033220.1 coordinate 7,177,945, forward strand.
GGTACAGAGCGGACACAGCCATAACATGATGCCAAGCCAACTTTGCAACGACCAATCTCGAAGATCGCTCGATCGTTTTGAGAGCCGCTTCCTTTGGTATGCACCTAACCTAACCCCCTTCGTTTCCATTCGATTAGCTCGATTTACTTTGCACTACACGCATCACAAACCGAGTCCGAAGATCGACGAAAACCTGGCTGTAAATAGCAAACAGGGCAGTCCCAACCCCATACTTGGAAGGTCGACTTCGGTTAAATCCTCGATCTATTTTGAAAACCAATTGATCAATATCAAAGACAACATATAGGGGATCAAAAACTATCTCGTAGTTTTGAATTTCATAAACTGTGTACAGATTAATCTATTCTTGAAAATCAGGAAAAAATCAAGTTTTAAATCAACAAAAAACAATCAATACCTTCGATCCGACGTGCGTCCCGCCAATCCGGGCGATGTGATCGCGAACCAATAGCGTCAAAAGGTGCGTAATGGTTTCGTGGATGTGTGGGCTTTGACGGAATTCAAATTGGTTGCGTGTGCACGACGAATTTGATGCGTATTCGCCAAAATTCACCGTATCGGCCTCTATGCAAATTTTCTAATTACTTTGTGCACGTTCGTCAGATCGAGATGAAACTTGCGCCAACAGGACCGTATCACTTTTCTGGTCCTGTATACCAAGTTTGGTCTAATTCTGAGACAGTTGATCGGATCGCCGTTTTGCGGGCCCTACGGTCCGATTCAACGGGCGATTTTGTGCACGGCCCGTCGAAACCCAACTTTGGACATACGGTTGGGTTCGTATCAAAAAACCGGACCTGTTTATATATAGTTTGACGACTTTAGAGACCGTTGACTCTGGCATGTTTTTCGGTACAAAGCGGGTCCAACGACGGACACCGTTTTGACCCAAAATTATTGTTTTGCCCCTGTGTCCAGAATTGGACTTAAGAATAGGCAATTCTAGCTAATTTGACTATTCTGTGAACGTTGGTAATATTTATTTCAGCATCTGAAGACTTTTTGCCTGTGTTGACTTTATTGATTCATCTTAGTGGTTGTACTATCGATTTCACCAGCAAAGGACCTCAGACAAGTGCACTTTCTGATTGTTTTCGATTCATAGTAGTCTTTTCATTTCATGTTTATACATATGTCTAGCTGCTTGTTGACACGCTCGTCACACGGAGTAGTCGGAAGGGGAAATATCTTAGTAGACGTGTGGACCTCCCAGAACTATCCTAATATGTCTAATTTTGACTGATAGCAGCTGCACACGACACGTGCAGGATGCCGTATTTATCCCCTAGCCGTTCACATGTCAAAAATGATATTTCACACCACATAGATAGTTGTCTTTTATTTGTTTTCCTTGTCTTCTTCACAACTTGTCATGTCATCAGTACTTTCTACTTTTTATCTCTCATATGTTATTTCCATGTCTTGTTAATTCTATTGTGTTTTTGTATTCCGTCGGTTTGTGTACTTGTTCCATTCCTGACTGGAAACCAACATTTTTCAGGTTAATCGTAGTTTCACTTAGCATTGGGAGATACGGGTGTACTTGCAGACAGAAACCTATAAATAGATAGCAGTTGTATCATTTTCATTAATTGTGAGAACTTTGTATTTTCTTTAAATATAGATGTTGTAACTGTTGTAATAATTTTTAGAAATGTGAATGAGTAAGAAATGATATTTTTTTGCTTTTGAGTATCTTGGCCGTGACAGCGTTCTACCGTCGACTCTGCGGCGTAGGCTAGCTTGGACACGTCTCGTATCCGAAAAAGCGGGTGCAGGTCGTGACAGCATGGGCTCAGCCTGACTAGGCCGCATGACCAAAAAGGAACCCATCCCTTTTGTCTTTATACGACTATCTTCTTTCTGTGATTCTTGCAGCATCCATACCTGTCACGCCACAGAACCAGAATACTGGAGAGCGGGGGCAGACATAGCCAGCTACGTATATTGAAATAGATTCCATCTCGCTATACGGTCACGGCTGTCTAGGATACATGAGGGTTTATCTACAAGTCAACAGTCTCTTAAGGTCATGAACAAGCCTAGTGTCTCAATCATAAGCAAGTAAGTAAGAGTCACAAGATGTATGATCATTAAATATACAATAATAAGGCGTCCCAAATATTATATATTCAGCTGATCATGAAGCTAGTCGTTACAAAATGTTAGGACTAGCAAGAGTTTAGTCATACATGATCAACCCTAGGATTTGTCAATCATGTTACAGCCCGTAGGCAGACAGTAAATAAAGTGCAATCGAGCTAAACAGGTGCTCGTCGGCTAAACGCCTCAAAAGAATATTTTTACAATAGAGTGGGAGAGCCAAAAATAACCCACTCGTTGCCAGGGTTCCGTCTAGTGGCCACCATCTGGCTGGGAAGTCGGTAGATCCTCTGGAGCCGCTCCGAAATCTGGCCACACAAAACCAGCTGGGTCAGACCGCAGAAAGAGCAAGTGCCACAAAGGAGGCTTCAATTAAGAACTAAAACCAGCAATCAGCACAGGAATATAAATATAAATAAAATAAGGACTGGAATAAAAGGAAACATATCAGGATGATATACGACGAGATAACCATGGAACTATTCAGATAGCAGGTTACAACCCGTAACCAAACAAGGACCGGGGTTGTAACCCTTCGTCTGAACGGAGCTTGGTTTCTCACCATTTATCGGTAAAATATATACAAGCATTCTGATCATTCAATAGTCTGGAACAGGGTCAGGGCAAGACTAGACTGGTTAGACTCCATCCAATCACTTCACGGCCAAGCAAGAACTACGGCTTGATACTTTAACTAACTAGGGTTGTCACAAGCCTAATTACTAACAAGATGCAGTGAGATTATTCCACAGCCACAAGCCCTGCAGACCATCCAGGTCATCCAGGTCGAGAGATTAGAGTTGAATTCAGGTGGGTACATCGTCCAGGAAACGCATGTACCCTTAAGCAGTTTGAAGGGTGCAACACATGACAGTGTGCTGGAAATGTGCCCTACTCGACGGCAGGCTACAGATCCCAAGCGCGCCCAGGTAACGGGATTGCCTGTAGCTGGAAAATCTCTTCATGACTAATGTATTAATCTAGTTGTTAACCTTAGTCCATTTTAGTAGGTACTCCTGACCGTGGTACTCAGGAGTCCCCTCCTAGACATGATGCAAGACAGGACTGGATTATTTGTACAAGCACAATCGCCCACGGTGTCCAGGTTATTCATACAGGTCATGTCATGTCAGGTACCCGTCGTAACAGCTTATCAAGATATAACATGTCAGGTTTATCATGTCAAGTGTACTTGTCAGGAGTGCGCCACGACGGGCCACTGTCAGGTCATGTCAGGTCATTATGTCAGGAGTGCACCACTACGGGTCACTATCGTGTCATGCTCAGGCATCATTCCAAACATATTAAACAAATCCATGATTATCAAGTTCATGACAAAAGGCGTAAGGATATAAAATGGACGTTAAATATCTAATAAAATATCAATATACAGGGCTATAGAAGATCAAGGGTAATCAGGCTACGCTCAAGCCAGGCTACGCTCAGGCTAGCGTACGCTCAGGTCTGCGTACCAAAGGGTCCATACACTTCCAATGGGAAGCGTACGCAAGGGTCAGCGTACACAAGGGCACGCTCAAGCTACAGGTCAGCGTACGCTCAAGCTACAGGTCAGCGTACGCTCAAGCTAGCGTACCCAAGCACGCGTACGCTAAAGCTAGCGTACGCTCAAGACACGCTGCCAACAGGCAGCGTATCAAGGCTAGCGTACGCTCGCTAAATAGCAGCGTACACAAGTCAGCGTACGCTCGCTAAAGAGCAGCGTACACAAGTCAGCGTACGCTCGCTAAAGAGCAGCGTACACAAGTCAGCGGCATAAGCTAAAAAGCTAGCTCACTGTTCACTGTCTTCTCCAAATGGCAAGAACAGCAAGAACTCTAAAGTTGAATCTAAGCTTCAATTGTCCAAATCTTGGTCAAAACAAGTCCGAATCCAACTTTCCAAAGGTCAAAATTGGGTAAAATGAAATTCTCTAAAACATGGAACCATCAAAACTTGAAAACAAGCAAGTTTAATAGATCAAAACCACCAAAATCTGAAAGTAGCAAAACTCTAGATCTACAAGAATTAAAGCCTCAAAATGGAAAATGATAAGTTCTAATGTGGTTTAGAATCATGAGGAGAAGCCAATGAAACCATCAAAAGGAGTTCTTTTGTGGAAGCAAGTTGCACTTGCCTATGGTGTTCTTGGTTGGTGGAGAAGAGTAATGGTGGGGGAAGGAGAAGTAAATGAGAATTATGGAGGAGAGAGAAGGTTGGTGGGGATAATAAAGAGGGGGTTGTGGTGGAAATGAAGGAGAAGCATAGGCTAAGGTGTTCCACCCTTGGCCCATGATGAACCAAGCATTGGGCCGGCCGAACCAAGCCAACCCAAACCGAGAGTAAACAAGCCAAGCCAAACCAAGAAGATATGCAATTACAAGATAAAATACGTATACGTATTCCAAATACGTAATACGAACAACAGGCATTACAACTCTACCCACCTTAAAAGAATTCCATCCTCGAAATTTAATTAAGAGGCTAGAGGGACAAGAACAAGCTATACTATTCACAGGCAATTATACTAGGCAATCAATCAATCATGCAAGCAAGGAATTGATGGCATGAGGCATAAGAAAGACATTATACCTCACGAGTCAAACAAATCGGGATATCGTGATCGGATATCATCCTCACGCTCCCATGTTGACTCCCCCAAATAGTGATGACCCCAAGCAACTCGGACTAACTTGATAGTCTTGTTCTTGAGGATCTTCTCTCTTCGATCCAATATAGACACGGGCCTCTCCTCATACGAAAGGTTGGTACCAACAACCAATTCCGAATGATCCAGGATATGGCTCGGGTCCGGGATGTACTGTCGTAATTGGGATACATGGAACACGTCATGCACCTCGCTTAGCGACGGTGGAAGAGCGAGACGATATGATACATCTCCTACTCGCTCCAGAATGTCAAACGGTCCTATATACCTAGGACTAAGCTTGCCCCGTACGCCGAAATGAATGACGCCACGGTTAGGCGAAATCCTCAGGAATACATGATCGCCGACCGAGAACTCGAGAGGGCGCCGATGAGAATCGGCCCAATGGCGCTGGCGATCTTGGGCAACTCGAAGGTGATCTCTGACTCGCCTGACTACTTCAACTGTCTGGGCAATCATTTCTGGACCAAGCATCTGCCTCTCTCCAACATCATCCCAGGCTAACGGGGATCTGCACTTCCTGCCATACAGTGCCTCGAACGGTGCCATCTGGATAGGCCTGGAAACTATTGTTGTATGAGAATTCCACCAGGTGCAAATGATCTTCCCATGAACCACCGAAGTCAAGTGTGTAAGACCGCAACATGTCTTCAAGAGTCTGGATCGTGCGCTCCGACTGGCCATCTGTCTGCGGGTGATATGCTGAACTGAACTGGAGATGAGTCCCCAAACTCTCTTGCAAGCTACGCCAAAAGTGCGACGTAAACCTTGAATCTCGGTCCGAGGTGATACTGACTGGCACTCCGTGTAATCTGACAATCTGCCTGAGGTACATCTCCGCTAGCTGAGCCGTCGACTGACCAACTCTGAACGAGAGAAAGTGCGCTACCTTGGTAAGCCTATCCACAATGACCCAAATAGCATCTCTACTAGCTGGGGATCTAGGTAATCCAGTCACGAAATCCATGGTCACATGCTCCCACTTCCATTCTGGAATCGGTAAGGGCTGAAGAAGTCCAGCAGGTCTCTGATGTTCGGCCTTAACCTGTTGGCAAACCAAACACCGAGAGACAAACCGAGCTATCTCCCGCTTCATGCCATTCCACCAGAAGTGCTGACGGATATCACGGTACATCTTCGTACTGCCAGGATGGATGGAATACTGAGAACTGTGCGCCTCTGACATGATCTCCTGTCTGATATCTCCACTGGGTACACAAAGACGCTTACCATGCCTAAGTGTACCATCCTCATGAATACATAACTCTGGTCTTTGTCCTGCTTCACACTCTACTCTGAGTCGCTGAAGCTTAGAATCTGCCGACTGCGCCATCTGGATCCTCTCGACTATAGTAGACTGAACTTGCATGCTGGCCATCAACGCCATACTGGAAGGGAGAACAACTTCAATACCCATCTTCTGAAGATCTGCTAACAGCTCTGGTTGCGCTGTTAGGAAATAAGCTCCGGCTCTTCTGCTCAATGCATCTGCTACGACATTGGCCTTCCCAGGATGATACTGCAAGCTGACATCATAATCCACAAGAAGCTCCAGCCACCTCCTCTGACGCATGTTAAGATCCTTCTGGGTGAAAACATACTTCAGGCTCTTGTGGTCGGTGAAAATCTCCACCCTATCTCCGTACAAGTAGTGCCTCCACAACTTAAGTGCAAACACCACTGCTGCCAGCTCCAAGTCATGGATTGGGTAATTCCTCTCATGATCACGAAGTTGTCGTGACGCATAAGCTATTACCTTTCCATGCTGCATCAGAACACATCCTAAACCTCTGCCTGAAGCATCACAATACACTGAAAATCCTCTGGTTCCATCTGGAAGCGTGAGAATAGGAGCTGTTATCAATCCTCGCTTCAACTGCTCAAAAGAACTCTGACACTCTGCTGTCCAAGCAAACTGCGCATCCTTGCGGGTCAACTGGGTCAATGGCGCTGAAATTCGAGCAAAATTTGAAACAAACCGCCGGTAGTAGCCGGTCAATCCAAGAAAACTGCGAACCTCTGCAACTGTGCTGGGCACTGGCCATGACTCAATAGCCACAATCTTCTGAGGATCCACTTCTACTCCTCCTCGAGTGATGATATGACCCAAGTACGAAATACGATCGAGCCAGAACTCGCATTTACTAAACTTGGCATATAACTGGTGCTCTCTGAGGATCTGAAGAACTATACAGAGATGCTGCTCATGCTCTGCCTCACTTTTGCTGTAGATCAGGATGTCATCCAAGAATACGATCATAAACTGATCCAAGTAAGGCATGAAGATGCGATTCATGAGGTCCATGAATACTGCCGGCGTATTGGTTGCTCCAAAAGGCATAACAAGGAACTCCCAATGCCCATATCTCGATCTAAAAGCCGTCTTCGGGATGTCCTGCTCTCTAACTCTGATCTGGTGATATCCTGAGCGCAAGTCAATCTTCGAGAATACTGATGCCCCCTTGAGTTGATCAAACAAGTCATCTATCCTCGGAAGAGGATATCTGTTATTGATTGTCACTGAGTTCAAGGTACGATAATCAACACATAACCTGGACGTACCATCCTTCTTTTTTACAAGAAGCATCGGGGCTCCCCAAGGCGATCCACTAGCACGAATGAATCTCTTGGTTCTGAGTTCTTCAATCATCTTGTACAATATCTCCAACTCTGACGGCGCCATCCTGTAGACTCTCTCTGATACTGGGGCTGTCCCGGGAATCAAGTCTATAGTGAACTCGATCTCCCGCTCCGGAGGTATACCTGGAAGTTCTTCTGGGAAAACATCTGGAAACTCATCCACTATCCTGGGTAACTGAACTGCTGCTACCGCCATCCGTAATACTGGAGGAGAAGGCTCAACCTCGCCTCGAGAGAAAGAAAACTCTGGCTCTCCTGGAATGCTAAAAACAACCCTACCAATATGGCAGTCTATTCTAGCATACTGGTTCCTCAACCAATCCATCCCTAAGACCACATCATAATCGGCCATCGGGAACTCTATCAATCTAGCGGGGAATTCTCTACCGCTAACTACGATTTGACACGAGGAAAACACCCTATCTACTCCCACAAGTCCATTACCAGTAAGTATATTGAGCCTTACTGATAATGACTCAGGCTCCAATCCTACCCGTGTCGCGAATCGTGTAGACATAAAAGAATACGATGCACCAGAATCAAATAAAGCTGAAGCTGGAAGGGAGTTGACGAGAATAGTACATGCCACTACCTCACCTGGTGCCAACTCTTCCTCCACGGTCATCACCATAGCCTGACCGTGCCCTCGGGGTGCTGGTCCCCTCTACTGAAACCCTCGCTGCCTACTCTGACTCAAGGCCTGGGCTTGTGCATACTGCTGGGGGCTCTGTTGCTGAAATGCCTGGGACTGAGGCGGCAAGGGCCTCGGCAATGGATAACGCTGCTGCTGCTGGACCGGAGCTGGTCCTCTCACCGAAGAACTAGAAAGGTTGGACGATGATGAACCACCCCTGTTTGGGCAGCATCCAACCCTATGGTCTGGTGCTCCACAAGCCAGACACAATCCCTGTGCCCTGCGACATTCTGCCACCACATGGCCTGGCTTCCCACAATGAGAACAACCCACTGCGGAAGATTGCTTCTGCTTCTGCTGCTGCTGAGGGTGCGTCGGAGTTGAATGCTGAACCGACGTTACTGAGGCCGCTCGCATCGGAGCTCCAATAGTCAAAGCCCTGGCTGCCGGGGCCGGTGCTAAAGACTGATTCATCTGGCCGTGAGATCTCTTCCGACCTCCGGTCCTATCCATAATCCTCTAGGAGGTATACTCATGCCTCCGGGCTGCTCTCAAGACTGCATCAAAAGTCTGATGCTCAAACTGCTCGACTGCCAACAAGATCTCCAGGTGAAGTCCCTGCTGGAACCGCTGGGCTCTATCATACTCGGTTGCCACCAAGGTGGGAGCAAACCGACTGAGTCTGGAAAACTCGGCCGCATATCCGTCGATCGTCCTGCCTCCTTGCTTCAGATTTGTGAACCTCGTCTGCAGATCATACCGAGCCACGGCATCGAAATACTTGGTCTGGAATCTCTCCCTGAGTACTGCCCAAGCAATAGGGGCTGCTAATCCAACGGCCTGCGCTGCCCACCAGCTGCGGGCAAGATCCAACAACTGCAGGCGCACAACGGCCACCTTCTCGTTCTCTGGGGTCCTGGCTGCTTCTAGAATCACTTCTGTGTCCTGAAGCCATGCATCTGCCGCGATAGTATCTTCACTACCGTCGAAGAATGGAGGGTTCAAGCGCTTGAAGCTGTTGGCCGCGCTGTTACCCTAATGACCACCCCGGGTCAAAGCATCCGTCACTGCCTGGTGCAAGGCATCTCCACGCCGGTCTTGGGAAGCTATCAAGGTCCTGACGAGTCCTACCAAAGTGCCGTCATCATGTTCTACAGGTTGAACTGGCTGGACTGGTGGCTCTCCTCCAGAAGACACGACTCTGGAGGCTACTCCGGAATGCTGGGCTTGATCTCCAGGTTGCTGCTGGTCCACGGGAGGTGCTCCGCCTTGCTGGTCGGCCGGGTCAGGTACTATGCCGCTGAAGAAGACGACATAGGAAACAATAAGGAAGGACCAGAACAGAGCAACGATACAAGCATATAATCAGGACAAGAATCCAGGGATTCAGAAGATACGAACAGAGATCAAGGACGAATACTGATTGAGACATCTATTCGGTAAATCCTCACATATCTTGATTTATAAGACCTGCATAGGCCACCACTTAAACCATGTTACGCCACAGAACCAGAATACTGGAGAGCGGGAGTAGATATAGCCAGCTATGTATATTGAAGTAGATTCCATCTCGCTATACGGTCACGGCTGTCTAGGATACATGAGGGTTTATCTACAAGTCAACAGTCTCTTAAGGTCATGAACAAGCCTAGTGTCTCAATCATAAGCAAGTAAGTAAGAGTCACAAGATGTATGATCATTAAATATACAATAATAAGGCGTCCCAAATATTATATATTCAGCTGATCATGAAGCTAGTCGTTACAAAATGTTAGGACTAGCAAGAGTTTAGTCATACATGATCAACCCTAGGATTTGTCAATCATGTTACAGCCCGTAGACAGACAGTAACTAAAGTACAATCGAGCTAAACAGGTGCTCGTCGGCTAAACGCCTCAAAAGAATATTTTTACAATAGAGTGGGAGAGCCAAAAATAACCCACTCGTTGCCAGGGTTCCGTCTAGTGGCCACCATCTGGCTGGGAAGTCGGTAGATCCTCTGGAGCCGCTCCGAAATCTGGCCACACAAAACCAGCTGGGTCAGACCCCAGAAAGAGCAAGTGCCACAAAGGAGGCTTCACTTAAGAACTAAAACCAGCAATCAGCACAGGAATATAAATATAAATAAAATAAGGACTGGAATAAAAGGAAACATATTAGGATGATATACGACGAGATAACCATGGAACTATTCAGATAGCCAGGTTACAACCCGTAACCAAACAAGGACCGGGGTTGTAACCCTTCGTCTGAACGGAGCTTGGGTTCTCACCATTTATCGGTAAAATAAATACAAGCATTCTGGTCATTCAATAGTCTGGAACAGGGTCAGGGCAAGACTAGACTGGTTAGACTCCATCCAATCACTTCACGGCCAAGCAAGAACTACGGCTTGATACTTTAACTAACTAGGGTTGTCACAAGCCTAATTACTAACAAGATGCAGTGAGATTATTCCACAGCTACAAGCCCTGCAGACCATCCAGGTCACCCAGGTCGAGAGATTAGAGTTGAATTCAGGTGGGTACATCGTCCAGGAAACGCATGTACCCTTAAGCAGTTTGAAGGGTGCAACACATGACAGTGTGCTGGAAATGTGTCCTACTCGACGGCAGGCTACAGATCCCAAGCGCGCCCAGGTAACGGGATTGCCTGTAGCTGGAAAATCTCTTCATGACTAATGTATTAATCTAGTTGTTAACCTTAGTCCATTTTAGTAGGTACTCCTGACCGTGGTACTCAGGAGTCCCCTCCTAGACATGATGCAAGACAGGACTGGATTATTTGTACAAGCACAATTGCCTACGGTGTCCAGGTTATTCATACAGGTCATGTCATGTCAGGTACCCGTCGCAACAGCTTATCAAGATATAACATGTCAGGTTTATCATGTCAAGTGTACTTGTCAGGAGTACGCCACGACGGGCCACTGTCAGGTCATGTCAGGTCATTATGTCAGGAGTGCACCACTACGGGTCACTATCGTGTCATACTCAGGCATCATTCCAAACATATTAAACAAATCCATGATTATCAAGTTCATGACAAAAGGCGTAAGGATATAAAATGGACGTTAAATATCTAATAAAATATCAATATACATGGCTATAGAAGATCAAGGGTAATCAGGCTATGCTCATGCCAGGCTACGCTCAGGCTAGCGTACGCTCAGGTCTGCGTACCAAAGGATCCATACACTTCCAATGGGAAGCGTACGCAAGGGTCAGCGTACTCAAGGGCACGCTCAAGCTACAGGTCAGCGTACGCTCAAGCTACAGGTCAGCGTACGCTCAAGCTAGCGTACCCAAGCACGCGTACGCTAAAGCTAGCGTACGCTCAAGACACGCTGCCAACAGGCAGCGTATCAAGGCTAGCGTACGCTCGCTAAAGAGCAGCGTACACAAGTCAGCGTACGCTCGCTAAAGAGCAGCGTACACAAGTCAGCGTACGCTCGCTAAAGAGCAGCGTACACAAGTCAGCGTACGCTCGCTAAAGAGCAGCGTACATAAGTCAGCGGCGTAAGCTAAAAAGCTAGCTCACTGTTCACTGTCTTCTCCAAATGACAAGAACAGCAAGAACTCTAAAGTTGAATCTAAGCTTCAATTGTCCAAATCTTGGTCAAAACAAGTCCGAATCCAACTTTCCAAAGGTCAAAATTGGGTAAAATGAAATTCTCTAAAACATGGAACCATCAAAACTTGAAAACAAGCAAGTTTAATAGATCAAACCCACCAAAATCCGAAAGTAGCAAAACTCTAGATCTACAAGAATTAAAGCCTCAAAATGGAAAATGATAAGTTCTAATGTGGTTTAGAATCATGAGGAGAAGCCAATGAAACCATCAAAAGGAGTTCTCTTGTGGAAGCAAGTTGCACTTGCCTATGGTGTTCTTGGTTGGTGGAGAAGAGTAATGGTGGGGGAAGGAGAAGTAAATGAGAATTATGGAGGAGAGAGAAGGTTGGTGGGGATAATAAAGAGGGGGTTGTGGTGGAAATGAAGGAGAAGCATAGGCTAAGGTGTTCCACCCTTGGCCCATGATGAACCAAGCATTGGGCCGGCCGAACCAAGCCAACCCAAACCGAGAGTAAACAAGCCAAGCCAAACCAAGGAGATATGCAATTACAAGATAAAATACGTATACGTATTCCAAATACGTAATACGAACAACAGGCATTACAATACCGAAGGCTGAGACTGTTATGAAGGATGAGACGCTACCTTCTTTCATCAAACAATAGTCACAGTTTGTTAAGGAGGAAGTGATACCAAAAATTGAGGTACAAGGAGAGCTGGCATCCATCAGGGAGGGAATTACTCCCAAACTTGAGACTGCTGTAAAGGAGGAGCCCAAGTATGAGGGCAGTAGCACTGGGGTTCTGAGCCTCCTGCCCCCGCCGAAGACTTTAATCAAATAGATCTTTCGTATGCGAAATGACTGAGAGAATGGTATATGCCTCAACGCAACTATGATCCTTGACTGTAGAGATCCGTGAGTTGCCATGTAATTTTTGTTTCCAAAAAAATAAACGTTTGTATTTCTCTCTGTCTTTAGCTGTAGTTTGTGTTTTGCTTCTTTTGGACATCAGTGTAATCCTTTACTGGAGATGTATTCCTGATTTTGAATAAACAAAATACATTCACTCTATTCTTTATTTGTAATATCCGTGGTGCTTATACTAGAGGGCCTAATACATCATTGGTGTTTGTAATAAAGGACATCCCACTGGGGTATTTTTGTGTGGACCTATTGCCCTTTTGTGTATCTGGAAATGCAAGCAAATAGATTGGAATGATATTTTGTGGATCTATTACTCATTGGTACACCGATGGTGTGAGTAATAGATTAGGATAACTTCTGTGGACCTATTACCCTTCTGCGCACTGGCGGTGCGAGTAATAGATTTGAAACAAAACCCAACAGCGATATTATGGACGTGATAGATTTTGTGGTCTTAGCATCGTGTCTTTTATTCCGGGTTGGGTACAGGTGTTAAGGCGGAAGACTATCGATATCAGAGGTAATATGGACGTGACACACGATAATCAGGCATAATCTTTTGGTGGAATGGATTTTGAGACAAAACCTAACAGAGGTAATATGGACGTGATAGATTTTGTGGTCTTAACACCATGTCTTTTATCCCGGGTTAGGTACATGTGTTAAGTCGAAAGATTATCGATACCAGAGGTAATATGGACATGACACACGATAATCAGGACCAGGAAGTTTGCTCAGGGATAATGATGAACTGGACAGACTCCTGTGAGGTAAAGCATTAAAGTGGGAGTTCAGAGGTATCATCGTACATGACTCGCCACTCAGGGTGATGCAATAGAGGGTGAGTTCAGAGGTATCATTGTACATGACTCGCCACTCAGGAAGATGTAATAGAGTGTGAGTTCAGCGGTACTATTATATATGACTCGCCACTCAGGGAGATAGAGTATAAGTTCAGCGGTACTTAGTGTACATAACTCGATAGTTTGGAAGATTTGATGGTTTTGAGGGATTATCCGCATGTCTTTAGACATAGTATTTCTTCAGGAATTTATCGTTTATCGGCATCATGAGTAAGTCTCCATTCTGTTTTGCGAGCCGATATGTGCCGTTGGAGAATACGGTCTCGATGATGTATGGACCCTCCCACTTGGGCTGGAATTTGTCGGCAGTTTTGTGAGTCATGACCATCTGTCTGCGAACGGCCAAGACGAGATCGCCTACATGGAATATCCTCTGCTTGACTTTCTTATTGAAGGCTCGAGAGATGCGTGCTTGATAGAGCTCGATACTTTGTTGAGCTTGCAAGCGCTTCTCGTCTAACGCTTCCAATTCTTGTAACCGTCGGCGGTAGTTATCGTCCGACGTTAACCGGTAAGTAAGGGCCACACAAAGTGAGGGGATCTAAGTCTTCAATGGGAGAACTGCCTCGCTCCCGTATACCAGAGAGAATGGTGTATTCCTGTAGCCGTCCGACTCGTAGTACGGTATGCCCATAAGTATTCGCCCAGCTTTTCATTCCAGTCGTGCTTGTTCGAGGATACGAACTTCTTGAGAAGCTTGATTATGGTCTTGTTAAAGGCTTCGACCAGACCATTAGCTGACGGATTGTAGGTCGTTGAAGCCATATTCTGAATTCGATTATTGTCGCGAAATTGATAGAAGGCATGGCTTGTGAACAGCGGACCGTTGTCATGAATGATCCTCCTTGGTAGTCTAAAACGGTAAATATCATGATGTTTTATGAAACTGATCACGTTTGATGTCTTTACCTCTGCCAACGGAACAACTTTTGCCCATTTGGAGAAGTTGTCGGTGATTGCGAGAATAAACCGGTACCCTTTGGACGACGGCGGAGTAATTCGGCCAACAATGTCCATTCCCCATACTTCAAATGGCCAAGAAGCCACTGTTGGGTGCAAGAACTCAGATGGCAGATGTATGAAATCTGTGTGGATCTGACAAGCCTTGCACTTCCTTGCGTAATCGACTGCGTCTGCTACCATCGTAGGCCAGTAGTAACCCATCCGAATGAGACGATCCTACAACTTCGGGCCCGGTTGGTGAGCCCCACAAACGCCATCGTGAGCCTCGTGTAAGGCTTCTTTGGCTTCTGTATTTGACAGACATCATAACAGTAGTCCGTCGTAAGATCATCGGTACAATATTTTTGTTTCTGTGTCATAAAAGAATCTGAAAGAACACCTTCTGATTGAAGTTACTTTTTTCACATTCTCTGGCAGGATTCCATAAACTGCAAAGTCGATGAACGGGAGTCTCCAGTCTTGCACATCATTGGTTATCTAGGCAGAGTAACTCGTATCTGGTTGAAATTTGATTTTGGGACAGACCAGCTCATGACCTATGATGTCAACTGGATGATGAGCATAATTTAGAACCGCCAAAGAAGCGGCGAGGCCTGCTAGGGCATTGGCTTCAATATTCTGAAGCCTAGGAACATGTTCTATAAAGAACCCCTCCAAGCTTGTATGATAGAAATTGCTGTCTGATGATAAGGAATCAGGTCCGCGTTGCGAACTTCGTACGAGCTTCGGATTTGATTGACAACCAACTACGAGTCACCATATGCTTCTAGGTATTTGACTCCCACTTCTTTTGCAAGTCAGAGCCCGATGACCAAAGTGTTATATTCGACTACATTGTTTGAACAGGGTTCTGTGAGAGAATATGCTCGGTTGACCACCAATTCAGAGGAAGAAATTAACACTATTCCGACTCCAGCGACGATATCACCTTGGGGCCCTGTTCTTGAGGCACCCTCGAAAAACATTCGCCAAACATCTTCATGTAAAGTCATGTTTGAGTCAACGACTTCATCTGGGATTTTTTCATAGATTCTGGCTATCTCTGAGCCTGGATGGGCTGCCAGAAAGTCGGCAAGGCTTGACCTTTGACAGCCTTTTGCAGAACGAAGATCATTTCGTAGGGAGATAACAGTATCGCCCACGTGGCTAGACGAGAACTGAGTCCGCCTGGCTTGGTCATGAGAACTATGAGGGGATTGACTCGCGAGATAACATGGATGGTCTGTCCTAACACATAGTGTTGTATTTTCTGAATGGCGAACACCAAGGTAAGGCATTCCTTCTCCACGGTGGTGTACCTATACTCCGTCTCCACCATTATTCGGCTGAGATAATAGATGGCTTGTTCGTGTCCCGCATCATTGTTTTATGCTAGCAAGACGCCGAGGGAGTGTTCCATCGCCCGTACATAGAGCAGGAAGGGTTTTTCGACGACCGGGGCTACCAGAACTGGCAGATTCGTCAAGTATTCCTTAATGTCATCAAAGGTGCATTGACATTCCTCATTCCATACGAAAGAGACGCCTTTCTTCATCAGTTGTGTGAAGGATTGACATCGCCCTGAGAGGTTGGATATGAACCTCCTGATGTAAGCTAGTCTTCCCTGAAGGCCGCAGGGTTCACGGAGGTTCCTCGGTGGTCTCATCTCCAGGATTGCCTTTGTCTTATTGGGGTCTATGTGAATGCCCATGGAAGTAATAAAAAAGCCCAAGAACTTCCCGCTGGACACACCCAGGAAGGACTTGGTGGGATTCATCTTCAGATTGTGCGCTCGTATAAGGTCAAACACTGTTCTCAAATCGTGTAAGTGATCATCCTTGGAGCAGCTTTTGACGACGATGTCGTCAACGTAACACTCCACCGTCTTGTGCAAGTGATCTCTGAAAATGACGCTCATAGCTCGTTGATATGTGGCACCGACATTCTTCAGGCCGAAGGGCATAACTGTGTAATAATACACACCGATCGGTGTTCGAAATAACGTATGCTTCTCATCGTTAGGAGACATTTTGATTTGATTGTATCCTGAGAAGCCATCCATAAAGGACATGCGCTTGAAGCCATACGTATTATCAATCATTATGTCGGTAATAGGAAGAGAGAATTCATCCTTAGGACACGCCGCATTCAAATAGCGAAAGTCGATGCAGATTCGGATCTTCCCATTCTTTTTGACGACTGGTACTATATTAGCTATCCAGTCTGGGTGCTGCTTCTCCCAGATGAAACCGCTAGCTATAAGTTTGTTTACTTCCGCTTCGATGGAATTCATGATGTCTGGACGAAACCGTCGTTGCTGTTGCTTGACTGGTTTCGCATCTGGATGAATATTGAGCTTATGAAGTGCGATCTCGAGGTTTAACCCTGGTATGTCTTCATAGCTCCAGGCAAAGACGTCGATATACTCTCTGATGAGTTGCAACAACAACTCCCGCTCGTAGTCTGTCAGGTTTTTACTGACAAAGATTGGCTTTGGAGAAGATTCATCACCGAGGTTAACTTACATGACCTCATCTTCAGTGGGAGGGTCATAAAGTTCAAAACGTTTCTCCCATTGTGCGTCCAGCTGTTGGACCCATGGCTCCAATTTAAGAGGTTCGAATAAATCCTTGTCTTCATTTTTAATGTCAGCGGATGCCATATTGACAAATAATGTCTGCCTGAACATATCTCCAATACTATCGTCGAAATCGTATGTAGGCGATTCGGATGAGTGAGAATGCCATTCGCATTCCTCATCGGAGTTCTCAGGCGTTGTTGTTGGTGTAACATAACCGAGGCCGCATTTGGACTTACCGTAGTAATCCCGAGATTTTCCAGACGGAGTTGACAGCTGCAGAGGCGATCGCCGACCGCTGCCATAATTTAGACCTGGGGTAGCCTCCATGTCGTACCCCTGTTTTTGCATGAAGTACTTAGCCTGAGGACTATATAGGTAGAGCGGTAGTCTCCCAGTATCGGGTTTGAGATCAAACTCTTGAGGCATGAAGGGTTGAGGTCCTTCTTTTCGACCAAAGATAATCGTGTGATCCCCTTCTCTTCTGCCTGGGACTAGGAAGTAGGCGTCTTTAATAGGAGCAAGTCGGTTCGTGGTATGGACGGTTGTCACATGTGTGTGCAGGTTAATATCCCGATCGAGTCCCACAGTATACATCAGATTGAGTTTATTACACTCAGGATAGTTCAATGGCAGCCTCTTATTGATGAAATAAGGAATTTTGTCCACCGGGATTACATCATCAGGAGAGGGACTATCCACCTTTGCAACAAGATACTTCGCGAGTTCTGCATCCTCTTCAGCTACCCCCCTGCGTGATCGGAGGTGGGAACACTGTCCTGGGCAACTTGACCACCAAGGGTTCAGCTTGTGGCATTGGCTTACCTGAGGGTGTCGTTTTGATACTTAGTTGTCGGCTCGTCTTGGAAAGACGGATGACTATCGGCTCGGCAGGGGACATTGTGTCTTCCGGTTGCTTTTGACTAGATCTTGGCAATCGGATGACAATCGAATCTCCAGAGGGTCTTTCGTCTTCCGGTCGCCTTTGATTGGATTTTGGTAATCGGATCACCATCGGCACTATGACGGGTTTTTGGCTGGTCCTTGGGAGTCGGATGACCATCGGTTCCAACTGTGCAGCTGGAGCGGGGGAACTGGGCACCTCTTTATGCAAAGTTGCGACAAGGGGTACGGTTTTGCCCAGTTTACGGGCCTAGAGATGAATTCTCAAGGGTTCCTCTGGCCCTGTGATGGCCTCCAGTTCGTCAGTTATGTGTTTTTTGGATTCGCCATATAGACACGCCTCCGAAGAATAATAAGACTCAACCCCTTTGAAGGGATCAATGTCGACGAATTCAGTCTTGAAGAAGCCGTGCTTACTGACATACTTGAAGCACTGGTGGAGGGTGGATGGCACGATCATATAGTCATGTATCCACGGACGTCCCAGGAGGATGTTGTAGGACGTGTCTGCATCTATGACGTAGTAGGTAACCTCTGTCCTCAGGTCGCCGATCTGATATTTCAATCAGATTTTTCCTAAGGAATAGCTCCTTCCTGAGTTGAAACCGCTAATGGCGGTGTTGGTCGCTGCTAGCCGGTGCATAGGGATGTCGAGGACTTGAAGCAAGCTTTTCGGGATGATGCTTATCGACGAGCCAGGATCGATATGCATTCGATCTACCTTGATGTCGCCTATGTACCCAGTGTAGTACAAGGGGCGATCATGCATGTTGGTGTTGATCAGCATGTCCTGTGGGGTGAATACGATGTTGGGCATTGTATCCACATTGTTGCTGTCCTGGAGATCTACCGACGAGTCTTCCCTTCAATGACAACTTTGCTGGTGTATTCGCCAGTTGTGCTAATATGTCATAGTTGTAAGGTCTCTCCAGCCCTTGAGGTGCATCTTTACGGAGCGACCTGTCGAAGCGGGTTTACTTCGGCTTGGCCCTGTCTGTCGATGGAGGCTGAGATAGCCCCGAAACATCAGTGGTGGGCAGCGTTGCCGGTTGAGGGTCTTCAACTGAACTACCCGGAGTAGGCTGGACTTGTGCCCCAGACCGGGTTACAACGGCTGCCGCTTCCTCAGCTTCGGTTAAAATTATGTGGCAGATCTGGACTTCCTGCCCTTTTTGTTGGCAAGAGATGATGCCGCCTGGGTGACTTCGGGTACTAAGTCGGGGTGCACCCACATGATCTCTCCTCGTGACGTGGTGAGAGGTACCAAGCCAGTCGTCTGGTCCCGGACGGGGGAAAGATTAGTAATTTCCATCGTTGCCCGGGGGATAGGTATTACTTCGTCTTGAGTACTTGTTTGAGGGAAGTTGCCAAACTGAATTGACACCATGTTCACCGCCACGATAACCTCTTCAAAGTCTAGCGACAGAGCTTTGGAGTCGATAAGATTCTGGATGTACCGCTTTAATTGAAAGCAGTTTTGAGTGGCATGATGAACATAGCAGTAAAAATGGCAGTATTTTGGGTCCTCCATCTCTGTCGCTCGGGGCTCGTGCCTTGGTGGAGGGAGTTGGATCCTGTCCTCTTGCAAGAGCATGTCAAAGATAGGCTTGACAAGACTATCTTCGAATGAGTAATTTGCCTGGGGCCACTGAGATTCTGTCTGCTTTTATTCAAGCTTCTTAGTCATACCAGCGACCAGGGCCTGTTTTCTTTTGTTGTCCCAGTTACTGGAGGTGGCGTCAGTGTTGTTGTTATGGGAGGTGGTACCAGGATGTTTGCTTTTGACTTCTCCGTCTGGGATGTGTAATCCCAGCTGGCGAGCCTTCTTTAACTTTGCCTCCGTATTGGTGGCGCTTATGATGAAGGTCGTCCAATCCCTGAACTGATCTTCATCCATCCAAAGGCTGATGACGGGGAGTAACTTCTTTTGGCAGATTTCGATCAAGGAGCTTTCGGGATTGTCTTGGGGCAATCTCATTACAGTTTGGCAAAACTGCTCGATATAGTTCCTTGTCAGCTTCCTCTCTCCCTGAACGACGTCCATGAGGGATGATATTGTCACATCATGTTCCACCTCGTACAATCGTTCTAGGAACATATGCTTGAAGCCATCAAAAGAGTAGATGCAGTTGTCAGGAAGGTTGCGATACCAGTCGAACGCTATTCCCTCCAATGCTCCGATGAATAATCGTCTGAGGATGGCGTCACTATGCGGCAAGTGGTCGGTTGTGACCTCGAAGTAAGTCATATACCGACTAGCAGAGGTCTTTCCGTCATATGAATCGATATGAAACGTCTTGTACCATGGTAGAAAAGGCACATCTCTCCATGCAACGGGATACACTGCCGTATTCTGAGGTCCCAAAAGGAGTCTCGGGTATTGAACATTGCCCGAAGCTCCTGGACTTTCCTTCTTGTTTCCCTGGCTTCATCTGCAGCTGAAGAAGCGGAGGCTCCTAGAGGATTGTCATCCAAAGGAGGAGCAGTTGTGTTGGAGTCCGCGTTGACTGCGGGTCCCAAGCTTGTTTGTCCAGGTGGCCTTACTGGTTTAGTTGGCAAGGCAGCTTTGATTTCGTCTATTGACTTGACCAAGGCAAGAGCATGGCTTCAAGTACTTCTAGACGTTGTCGGTCAGTAGGCGTCTCATGATCATCGTCGGCCATAAAGACTGTCCGTACATGGGTAGAGGTGGAAGGGACCGTAGCAGAGGTGCTCTCTGTGTCGTACCCCCGTGCTGAAAAATTATCGAAGAATGTCAGAATGTCTTCTTCCTCGGACTCGGAAGGGGTGCTACCCCCTGTGCAGGAAGCTACATCGTCTTGGCGAGGGTGATCGTCCTCAGGGACATCCATGTCTGTTGCCTAATTCCAGTGGATCGCTACCCCCTGTGTACGCTCTTGGAACACCGGGTTGTCGTGTACTTTGAGGGGACTGCTACCCCAGCCTCATCTACCCCCAGGAAGGTCAAGGATGCACCCCCAGGTGCTGGAAGTTTCTTTTTGGATCGAGTGCCTAGGTAGACACCCCTTGTGGTTGTCGGTGGCAGTCCTCCAGACGTGAGTTTCCTTGCAATGCTACCGGAGATTGCCGGGCTGGAAGAGCTTGTCTTCTTTCCTTCCTTGTCGGAAAGAACCTTTCGGATTGAATTACAGGAGGCGACAGGAAATTCCTCGTCTCCCAAAATTTGCACATGTTTCTGAAGTTGCTGTTGGAAAGGTGCTGGCTGCTGCAGTCATTGGAAAATGGACTGCCGATCTTCAGGTGTTGTCGACTTGTCGCAGCAACATTTGATGATGACTTGGGTGCAACGACGTCCCGAGAGGGGCTCATCGCACTCCAAGGTTTCTTTCTTCTCCTTGCGTTTGTGAGTAATCACCTCTCGCAAGTCGGTTGCGGATTGATCTACCTTTGCCTTCCAGTTGTGGACTCGGGTATCCCGAGCACACGGGTGCGTAGGTGTCATGTTTGCTCCCTGATCTGAGGCTAGTAAAAGCACTTGTTCTCGATCATTGGAAGAAGACTTTTGAGACCCACCCTGTCCGTTAGCCCTGGAGGACTGGACGCGGGTGGTTCTGTAAAACTTTCTATCAGGAGCTCGTATAACAGTTAACGGTGCCCACTGACGGTCAGCAACTTGGACAGTTGACTGGGCATGTTGGGCTCACACTGCCCTAGACTTCTTTGACTTAGCACCCGAAGGAGCATAGTAAAAAGAGTCCAGATTGATACATCCCACATTCTTATTGGGCCACATGGAGTCGAGCCCGCATAAGAGACGGTCAAATACAGAACTTCTGACAGGGCCGCATGAGACACTCTTTCTATGGCCAGGACTGGCTGCCGCATGGGCCGTCTGCCTGCGGCCAGAGTTGGCTGCCGCATGGGCGATCTACCTGCGGCCAGAGTTGGCTGTCGCATGGGCGATCTGTCTGTGGCCACAGTTTGCTGCCGCATGGGCGGTCTGTCTGCGGCCAGAGTTGGCTGCCGCATGAGTCATCTGCCCATCTCTCTTATGCGGCCTCTTCCTTGTCCGTATGGATTTTCCTTGTGCCCCCAAAAACTCAGCATCGTGGTATTTTCCTTTGCTTGATTTGGGGACAATAAGATTATCTGCGGTCGGCAGTAAGGCCGCAGGAGAGTCTTGATGATCGTCTTGGGCCGCAGAAGAAGCTTTTTCGAGAACCTGGTCGGGGGCAACAGTTTTGCGCTTCGACATGCTGTGGGCTCTCTTTGGGTTGGCTTGCTTCTGCGATGGGCTGGTGCTCCCTTCAGAGAGCATTTCTTCGAATGCTCGTTGGTCAAATCGAACCACGAGCATTTACTGCGTGGAGCCGAGCTTGGATGCGTCAGATTGCGTCATTATCTTCTCATCAGAGGAGAAGGATATCCCCAGCAGAGTCGCCATCGTGTTTGCCATTAAATATCAAGCACAACAAATTACAAATGAATTAAACTTGATTGCAAACTCGCTTGTACAAGAGAAAGCCTAGAAAGAAAGCCTAGGAGACAATCTAAGTACAACTGTTTAGTTTTGATTCTGGGGGTGACGATAGAGGCTCGAAAAAGTGTAGCAACTCTGCCTTACTCCTTGGACTATCTAATGCGCTCCTTGCTATCGAAGAAATTGTCTTTCGTAGGTTACCAGCCTTGGATTGCCAACCATTTGCCTGGGTGTAATACCCTGCTATTTATAGTATTTTCTACAGTAGCAACTTTTTGGGCCGCATAAAGGGCCACGTGGCCACGTGTCTCTCACAGCGCACAAAGACTCGATCTCGGACTGCCAGCTGGTGGGGGTTGTTGAGATTTTGTTTTAGCGAATCTGGGTAGTTGAGACTTGGTCAGCCTACCACGTGTCTCATCGCAAGATAGGACCAGTCTGCTTGAGTCATTTTGAGCCGCATAGGCCCTTCAAAGTAAGGCTGTGCTGGGCCGCATAAGACTCATGGACAGTCTCCCTTAGTCCGCATGTAGCTTGGGGACTTTTGAGCCGCATAGGTTCTTATATTCTGGGCCGCATAAACTCATGCGGCCCAGATTGCAGTTACCCTTGGCCGCATGAAATACATAGATTGAGTTGCTTAAGGTTCATGCGGCTCGGGTCGCATGTCCAGTCTAATCATGTCTTATTTTCTTTTCAGAGTGTCAGAGTTGTCAGAGCTGTCAGTCTTTGCCAGAGTTTGTCAGCTTATCAGACCAGAGTCAGCTTTATCAGAAGGATTAATCAGCTTGGCCGCATAAGTAACTATTCTCTCTGTGGCTCAGTCTAGTGAAGATGGGCCGCAGGGGGCATACTGAGTCTGTCATGCGTCTTTTCTTTATGTGGGTCAATCTGTTCCAGGGTACTCATACGGTCAGTTGTGATCCGCATGAACCCCATATTTTCTATGCTTCTACACATCCTTAGACTGATGGTTAGCCAAAGAGGGTGAATCATATCCTTGAAGATATGCTATGATTCCATGCAATTTATTTGAAGACTAGTTGGGATACGCACTTGCTGTTAGTCCCGGGGCTTGATCAAAGATGGTAGACTCGATGTCGAGATCAGAGGTTCAACAAACGTTCACCTTCTGATTATTCTCGAGATCCAAGAGGAACACTATAATATAAATCTGATTACAAAAGCAACAATAATCAGAAAGAAAATCTCACGTTCTTCCTTGCAATCGCAGTTGCTGACGGACAGAACTAAGTTCAGAAAATAAATCTCATGTTCTTTCTTACAATCGCAGTTGTAGACGGACAGAACTGAGTTACAACTCAGATGAAGGAGAAGAAAGAAGAAAGAAGAAAGAAGAAGAGGAAAGGTTCTTGCTGGGGTGATTAAGATCACCGTTGCTCAAAGCAAGATTCGCCCCAACACGATTTGCTCCCAGAAACTAGCAAGTTCACGAAGAACTTCTGGAACGCTCGTAAGTCAATATTTGAGACTTAAACGGGCTTCCTGGACTTTACAGACTCCCTTAACTCTTTTCTTGGTACATCTTTCAAAGGAGGCCAAGGGGCTCTATTTATAGAGTGGAGTTGAGACTTCACCTCTTCTCTTATCCGATGTGGAACTAAAGTACCAATACTCAAAAATAGAGTTTGATATTTTAGATCATCCCACAATCAGCATAGAAGTGTGCCAGTCCACGTCTACCCCCCGAACACTCCCGTGCATGCACGAGACATCGAGTCCGAGTCCGTACATCAAAAATCAACTTGCATCCTTGTTGGTTTTAATCATTTTTCCTTCTAGGAAAATACTCCCACATGGCACAAACTTGTGCCCCACTACACCTCATGTGCACACCTCAACACAAGCAATGCATTATATTGAGATACTCACCATTTGGTGTAGCCGATGTGGGACTATCTTTTCTAGTCCAAAGGCAAAAACACCAACAATCCCCTACATATCTCAATATATGGGTTGAGCGTTCCCCACAGTGACTGTCCATCATGCATTAGAAGAGATGTCGCTACGACTTGAATCTTCCCGCATAGGTTAAATAACAGCATGATACAAGAATGGACTAAGCCTTAAATTCTGTACCATAACTGCAATTCTTCCTACTCATATAATGACATCAACTGTGCTTCTAGCTGCACATTGAAGGCCTTGTGCCAGCCTGGTTTCATTGTATAATTTTTTGGCGTCTACAAGTTTACCCTCAAGAGACGGCCTGATATCTCTGTCCATACACTATAGGTGAGTTTTTTATAAAGAGTCATGGCATGAGGCATTGCGCTTCTTTGCGGTGCTACACCGCTATGATATGGCTTAAAGCCGAGGCTTTATCCCACCTGGGTACCTCATCGTAGTGTCATACTACTGTAGCATGAAGTCACAGGCCTCTTTGTAGTGCCAAACTACCCAGCATGAAGCCTTGCGCTTCCGTACAATGTTATGCCGCTATGACATGGCTCGCAAAGCCGAGGCTTTACCCTACCTGGTACCTCTTCGTGGTGTCATGCCACTGTAACATGAGGACATCGTCCTCTTTGTAGTGTTGTCTACATCTCTTTATTACGATTATCATACAGCATTAGGCTCCCTGCCTATTTGCGGTGCTACTCCGCTGTGACTTGGATTGCAAAGCCGAGGCATTACCCCTACCTGGGAACCTCATGGTGGAGTCACCCCACTGTAGCATGGAGTTACACTCCTTGTAGTGCTGCGCTACCGTGCTTCCTGTAAAGCACTCCAGGCATTCACTCTGCCTGAGAACTCATTAAGGCATTTAAGCCAACCTTCCCACAGGATCCATTTTCCGCAGAAAACAACAGTAGACAATAGTGGTTGTAGGTCCGTAACCTCTCCATGTCACAGAGGACAAGTACCCACTGTTCCTGATATTCTTCTGGTTAATAGTCCTCCCTTGAACCAAAAGCTAGATGCCTAGTAGATTTCTCTTTGAACTAATAACATAAAACTTTATGGTAGGATTGTAATAACACAATATCAGAATGCCTTCAAGCCCATTTTACAAGCTGTGTCATCGACCAGCTGGCGCTTGAGGCCCTTGGTGAACGGATCTGCCAGGTTCTCCTGACTCCGAACATCAATCACTGCAATAACATCCCTCTTGATGAGATCGTGTACTGCCCTGTGCTTCAACCGCACAGTCCTCTTCTTCCTGTTGAAGAGGTCATTTGATGCCACCGCCGCAGTCGCCTGATTGTCGCAGTATATCGGTATCGTCGGTATTTGTGCCCCAACCACTGGAAGATCATACATGAGCTCCCAAAGCCATTCTGCTTCCTCCACTGCGGTATCAAGTACAAAGAACTCAGATTCCATGGATGACCGCGAGAGCATTGTCTGCTTCTTCAATTTCTACGATATAGCAGCTCCACCTATTGTAAAAATGTATCCACCTGTGGACCTCTCGCTCTCCACTTCTGAGCACCAATTGGCATCACTGAAGCCTTTCACTACCGACGGATCTCCGCTGTAGTACAGTGCATATGTCTGAGTCTTCTTGAGATATCTCATAACCCGTTTCACAGCTTTCCAATGCTCAATGCCTGGGTTGCACGTGAAATGACTTAGCATTCCCACAGCGAAGGCTATGTCAGGCCTTGTGGCAGTAGTAGCATACATCAAACTCTTGATTACGCTTGCATACTCCAGCTGCCTGACGCTTTCCCTTGAATTAGGCTTCAGTTTCAGATCACACTTGTACGACGTATCGATCCCTGGAAGATCCTGATATCCGTAACGAGTGATCATCTTCTCAACATAATGAGACTGTGACAGCGCTAGTCCAGTGTCTGTCCAGATGATCTTGAGTCCCAAGATAACATCAGCATCCCCCAAGTCCTTTATACTGAACTTCGTCGAAAGAAACTTCTTTGTCTTCGTGATACAGCTTATATCCGTACCTAGGATTAGCATGTCGTCCACGTATAGACAAACGATGACTCCTCTTCCGTCAGCAAACTTCGTATAGATACACTTGTCTGTTTTACTGACCCTGTAGCCATTTGACCATATGACTTTGTCAAACTTCTCATGCCATATTTTGGGAGCTTGCTTTAAACCGTACAGAGATTTTACCAACTTGCAGACTTTGCCTTCAAGACCTTTGATGACAAACCCTTCTGGTTGTTGTATGTAGATCTCTTCGGTCAGCTTGCCATTCAGGAATGTCGTTTTTACATCCATCTGATGTATTACCATCTTATGTATCGCTGCGAGAGCAAACAACATTCTGATGGTGGTCATCCGGGCTACTGGAGCATACATGTCAAAGTAGTCGATCCCCTGCTTCTGAAAAAATCCTTTGGCCACCAACCTGGCCTTGAACTTGTCAATAGTTCCATCTGCTTTCATCTTCTTCTTAAAGATCCATTTGCATCCGATGGGTTTCGCTCCTTCAGGAAGATTAACCAACACCCAAGTGTTATTTGAGGTGATAGAATCAATTTCATTGTCAATCGCCTCCTTCCAGAAAACATCATCTTTGGTCTTCATCGCCTCATCATAGGTAAGCGGATCTGCTTCCGCATGATAGGTGACGAAGTCATCTTCGAAGTTCTGCGGCCTCCTCGCTCGCTTCAACGACGGCTCAGCGAGTTCTGGTTCAACCGTTATTTCAACAATAACATCTTCTTGGACTACTTCTTTATTGAAAATTTCAGTTTCTTGCGCACCCTTATTGTTCTTCGGTTTATTCGTAAGAACAATATTCTTGTGCCTTGCAAATTGTCTTCACGAGATTCGATGATATAATTTGACTCAATATCAAGAAATCTCCGAGCTTCACTCTTCTCGGCATACCCCAAGAAGATCATCTTCATAGTCCTAGTCCCCAGCTTCTGAATCTTCAGATGTGGGAGCTTCACATAAGCCAGAGACCCCCATACTCGAATGACATTCAAGTTAGGTCTAACTTTGAACTAGTGTTTATGAGGAGTTACGTCCGAAGTTGCATACGGCACTCTATTTAGAATAAAAGTGGTCATCAATGCAGCTTCTATCCATTAGCATTTAAGAAGACCCGTAGTTAGCAGCATTGAGTTCATCATTTCTGTCAACGTTCTGTTCTTCTTCTCCGCTATCCCGTTAGATTGAGGAGAATACGGAGCAGTAGTCTTATTGATGATTCCATGTTCTTTGCAGAACGATGCGAAATTCATGAGACCTATACTCTACATCTCGATCACTTCTGAGTAGTTGTAGATCAGTTTAACGTTCAGCTTCAGCCCTGAAGTCTCTGAACTACTCGAATGCTGCATCCTTCTACTTGAGAAGTCATACGAATGTGCACTTCGAGAAACATTTTGAACCGGCCTCTATGGAGAATTGATAAAAGTCATAGATATCTGAGTGTACTAACTCCAGATGATCAGTACTTTAGTTCAATCGTCTGAGCAGCTTTCCAACAGTCTTGTATCTGCACAGACCTTAAACTCCTCTACCTTCTTACCCCCACATTCCGAAGATAAGGTCCCGGTAGGACAGCTTGAGTCTGCTTCTGTCATAGAACAACTCTCAGTCCACTCAATGAAGTAACTTCATCGCCATCAGCAGAAGTTCGAACATTTCTTCAGCACCGAACATCTTTTCGAAGCATGTTCCTCGCCAAGAAATTACTATCTGGCTAGTTCGAATGTCCATCTTTCAAGTCTGTATCAGATAACAGACTTTCTGAGATCAGATCGCCAAAAAATCTCTGGTACGTGCAACACACATTCCAGTGTCCTTGTCGGTGGTTAATAACCACTGTCTCGATCTTTAGAACTTTTGCTAGATATATGTTCGCCATCGAGACCTTCGTCATAACATGGCTCGTCCTTGGTGAACAGCTCCTTTGAGAGCACACGTGGTCAGATGCACTAGTGTCAGACCACTAGTCAGCTACCACGTTAGATAACTCAACCTGTGCAACAATAGCAACCAAGTTAAGTAATCAAAATAACCAAGTTTAGCTATACCTGATATTTTGGTTTAGGCTTGGATTTGCATTCACTCATGTAGTGGCCATTTTTGTCACAGTTGAAGCAAGTCACGTGGGACTTGGACTTCTGTTGCTTGAACAAAGAACCGTTCACTTTTAGATTTAGTGGAGTCCTTCTTCTTGTGATGAGAAGCCACCTGCTTCCCCTTGAACTCTCAGCACCAAGTTGGCCTTAGCCAGTTGTTTGGACAAAGAGTCCATCTTCTGTTGAGATCGCATTTCGTTCTCAATGTGGATCTCTTGTAGAAGATCTTCCAAGCTAATATCAGCTTCTTCCGATGCATTCTAGCATAGAAATTGCTCCAACCAACAGAAAGTTTCAAAACTATCCCTCCAACGACAAACTTGTCGACGAGGGGCATCTTCTCGTCATCTAACTTCTGGCGCAACTTCAGGAATTCCTTTACTTGAGGTAGCATCACCATCTCGTCTTCGAAGAGCCACTTGTGGTACTTCTCGACGATAAAGATTTTGGAACTGTTCTCATCATCTTCATATAGCTTACCCAAAGAATCCTAAATCTCTTTGGCATTCTCCTTCTTGGAATATGACTCAGCCAGAGAGTCTTCCATAGAATTAAGAATCAGCAGTTTACATATGCTGTTTTCTCTCTTCCATTTGCTCTGCTTGACGAGTGCAGCAGCATTTGCATCGGCAGTTCCTCCTTCTGGAATCGTCGGTTCATCCTCAATCAACACATGGTCTACGTCCACGAGTTGAAGATTAAGGGTGACCTTCCTCTTCCAGATTTGGAAATGTTCTCCGTCGAATTTCTCTAACTTGTTAAAGCTGGTATCGATGAGAGAAGCACGAGAGTTTTCCATCTACAAGGATCTTGCTTTGAGATTGTTAGTCCCGGGACTTGATCAAAGATGGTAGACTCGATGTCGAGATCAGAGGTTCAACAAACGTTCACCTTCTGATTATTCTCGAGATCCAAGAGGAACACTATAATATAAATCGGATTACAAAAGCAATAATAATCAGAAAGGAAATCTCACGTTCTTCCTCGCAATTGCATTGCTGACGGACAGAACTGAGTTCAGAAAATAAATCTCACGTTCTTCCTTGCAATCGCAGTTGCAGACGGACAGAACTGAGTTACAACTCAGATGAAGGAGAAGAAAGAAGAAAGAAGAAGAGGAAAGGTTCTTGCTGGGGTGATTAAGATCACCGTTGCTCAAAGCAATATTCGCCCCAAAACGATCTGCTCACAGGAACCAGCAAGTTCACGAAGAACTTCTGGAACGCTCGTAAGTCAATATTTGAGACTTGAACGGGCTTCTTGGACTTTACAGACTCCCTTAACTCTTTTCTTGGTACATCTTTCAAAGGAGGCCAAGGGGCTCTATTTATAGAGTGGAGTTAAGACTTCACCTCTTCTCCTATCCGATGTGGGACTAAAATACCAATACTCAAAAATAGAGTTTGATATTTTAGATCATCCCACAATCAGCATAGAAATGTGCCAGTCCACGCCTACCCCCCGAACACTCCCGTGCATACACGAGACATCCTGGAGTCCGTGTCCGAGTCCGTACAACAAAAATCAACTTGCATCCTTGTTGGTTTTAATCCTTTTTCCTTCTAGAAAAATACTCCCACGTGGCACAAACTTGTGCCCCACTACACCTCATGTGCACACCTCAACACAAGCAATGCATTATATTGAGATACTCACCATTTGATGTAGCCGATGTGGGACTATCTTTTCTAGTCCAAAGGCAAAAAACCAACACTTGCCGGTGGCATAATTTGCTTATTATAATAACTATCAGTCAAGTATCCAAATGGCCTCGTATGAGGCACTCTACAGAAGGAAAATGTCGATGCTGGGATGATGTCAGTGAGTGACAAGTACTTGGACCAGAATTTGTGGAGCAGGCCATCGAAAAGGTAAGCAGGATTCAAGAGAGGCTCTATATTGCACATAGTCGACAAAAGAGATATTGATATCAGTGACTGGTGGAATTTATGGCAAGTAACCATGTGTTCTTGAAGATGACACCCATGACGGTGTGATGTGTTTTGGTGTTAAGGGCAAGCTGAGCCCAAGATTTATTGGTCCCTTTGAGATACTAGAGAGGGTGGCACCTTTAGCCTATCAGATTGCACTACCACCAGCATTGACTTAAGTGTACGATATTTTTTATGTTTCTTAATATGGAAAATACGTGTATAATCCAAGTCATGTGGTTAGTTTTGAATAGTTGGAGCGGTGTAGACTTAACACATTTAGAGGTCAGACCTTGGACAAAAGAGAGAGTTTTTGCGAAACTGATCTATGTCCTTGTTTCACATGCTGTGGATGAACTATTGTGTCGAAGAGTCGACGTGAAAGCTTGAGGCAGAGATAAGGGAGAAATACCCTTCTTTGTTTAAGTAGTTTGAGGTAGGACCTTTGTTTTGAGTTTCACAAAAACTTTTTTTTAGTGGTTTATTATGTAGTGCCCTACTCCGAACGATGAACTATGTGTAGGCATGGAGGCTAGTTTGACTCAGTTGGAACTGAGTATTGGGGAACCTTTTAGCATTTAATTAATCTAGATGAATGCATTAAGAACCTTTCCAATTCATGGATTGATTTCTATTGTAATGAGTCCTAAATGCAGTAGATTGTGTCTTGTCGAATGAACTCTATATAAGAATTTATTCCCAATACCTTTTAATTGTAGTTTTCTTTGAATTTTTTTGCTGCTTGATTTTGCTGAATGCACCTTCATATTGTTTTCGATAATTGTTTTCATTGTCCACTTTTATCGATTTCTGTATTTATTTCAGATAATTATGAGCGGAAGGCCCTATTAACAACTTTTCCATTTTTGTGCCCGACTTATTAAGAACTACAGGTAGCTTGTAACCTTTTGTAATTGAGATATCATTATGTGGTTAGGATACGACTATTGCAAACACTCAGAACTATGCTGAGGATAAATCAAGGTGTTAGAGTGAATGAATAATTGTTCAATCCGACTTGTTGGAGCCTGGTATTTATCTTGTCAATCTTGAAACATTTTATGCCTGATGATACATGAACATTTGATGATGGAGTGTTCATTGTCGTCTGAGGACATGATTCTAAATTTTGTTGTACATAACTGTAATTGCATTCGAGTCATGCTTCTAACTGAAGATGGACTTGTTGTATGGTCATAGGAAAATCAACTCTAACTAGCATTTGAGAAACATCCTCAACTCTGGCCCCATGAATTATAACTGGAGCGACTCCACCATTTTATGGCGAGTTTTGATTGTAGTTATATTTTATCTCATTTATTTATGCGTCAATTTTTAGAATTTAAGTTGGGCAAGAGTTTGGAAACATCCATTCGAGTCTAGAAATGAATGGCGCATTTTTGGAAAATGTCCATCTGAACTAAAACACATTTTGGAAAACATCAAAGCAGCGTGCAACATTCTCCTTTGGTGTTCCTACTATAATAGCGTATCCTATATTCAAAATGTGCTTATTGGTGCCTACTTTATTTACTTTTATGTAATTTTGTTACTTTGTTTACTTTAGGAAGACTTGTTGGATATGTATGCTACTACACCAAGTCCTTGTTCACTGAGTTTGTATTGGTGTTGATTTTATAACATTAGGGGGTCAACGTTGTTAGTTGGAAATGTTGTTTTCTTAAAACATTTGTAGTGGCCACCTGAGAACTTTTGCCTTGCCAGGCTTGAGAGCTTGTGCTACTCATTCTGTAACCTTCCTTGGATGTTTGAGACCATTTTTTTGTTTTATATATACTATTTATCTATTTCTAAGATCTTCCAATCAAATATGATTGTTAGATTTTTGAATTGGGCTTTAGTATAGGTGGGTGTCCAAATTCCAAATAACTAAGCTATGCTGCATTTGGAACTCTAAAATGACATCAAAGTCCAATTGTTAAATTTTTGTGTAACTGAATTATCAATTTCATTTTAAAAAATTTATAAAACACCAATATTAACTCAAAACTCCCAATAAGGAACTTCATTTTTTACCTACAAATAAGAGAGGGCACTACTAGATAGAGAAAATAGAACTCCAAAGGTGAATGTAATCTGCAACCAGATACATCTAATCATATTGTCCAAAGGTCGCTACAAATGATCGGGAAAATAGTATTTTGGCAGGAGGAAAATGCAATTAGGATAACAGACTCATATATGTCAAATATTATGAACATGAGTAATACTTCATGAGTTATAATAGACCAGGCTAAAAGATAGAACAAACTATTGCTTAAACTTAAAAATAAAATGAAAGAGAGAAAGTTTATGGATAGATAAACAGATAATAAAACATAGAACTGATTTGTAGCAGTTGACCACATGTGTATTCTTTTTTATAAACCATTTACCTTGTGAACCTTTCAATTAAGTTTGCACTTGGTATATCAACTTCATGAGGGCACAAACTGGAAAGATAAAACTAATTGCCTAAATAGTATCATAGCTATCATTGCTTAAAGATAACATAAAAATTTGAGATACATCTAGGGGTGTAAACAATCCGGACGGACACGGCCAGTCCGTGTTCGGTCCGAAAATAAAAATGAGTTCGGACGGATGGACACGGACAATCTACTGTTTGAGTTCGGACCGGACGGACAACCACTGTTCGTTAATTCAATCGGACGGTCCACGGACAAATTAAATATATTATCAAAGCTGTTACTTTATCAAGATACCTAGATAGTTGATACAAAAATCAAGTTGAAAGAAATACAATTGAGGATTATAGAATACAACAAAAAATGGTAAAAGGTTAACAAAAATCTAGACTGGACATCCAAAAATTAATGTAAAACCAAAATGATATGACATAATTGATGCAAAACCAAAAGGAGTCTCCACTATCCGACGGTCCGCGGACAAATTCGGACCGGACATGGATATGACCGTATCCGGGTCCGATTTTTAAACGGACCAAAAAATTGTCCAAATTCTATTCGTTAGTTCAATCGGACGGTCCACGGTCGAACCATTTATCGAGCCGGACTCGTACGGACAACGGATTGTTTTGTCCATTTTACAGCCCTAGATACATCATTTCAATGCTCCAACTGAACAAAAGCAATCAGTCACTGCTAAGTAATCTGATGCTTCTCTCCTTTAAATTATGTGATTAAGAACTTCTGTTTATTAAATTTGTAGACGAACGAGCATTTCGGGAACCAAAAAAAAACAATCTATGAGTACATTGTTGGAGTGGGTGGGGTTCCCAACCTATGTGGAGAAGATACCGGAGTGCGACGAGCGCCGTTCGATGTCGAAGAAGCTCGGGAAGTAGGCAACGAGGAGTTGCTGCTGCTGCTGCTAACCCGAAGGGGGGTTCTAGACTGGAGCCACCGAATTCGGGCCGAACTCGGTCCCAGGCCGAGTTCTGGCCGAACTCGGTCTGGCTGTTCCAGAATGTTGCTGGTAGGTTCTGTTTGCCCGACACAGAGTTCTGGCCGAACTTTGTGTCGTCGGGGCTGAGGTGGAAATCTGGGTGATTTTTTACCATTAGATCTAATCAAACGGTCCAGGTTTGTTACGGGATTAGGGAGTTAAGTTGGGATTTTCAAACCCTAATCAATTGTAACACAATTGTAGCACACAACAAGAGGAGAGAGAGGAAGGAGGCAAGAGTGCCATTTGCAACTTTGGGAGAGAAGACGGAGGATTGAAGGTCGTTTTCGAAGGAGATCACGTTCGGGTAATCTCTACTCGTCGTTCTCGCTCTTCGTAGCCTTGTAATCATTGTTCTTGCTTCTAAGTGTTGTGGGGATCCGATTTGGATCGGGAGGAGTTTGTAGAGGGTATAATTCTTCTATTCCGTTAGTGGAGGCTTCTCAGGGTTGGACTCCGATCGTCCCGTAGTTTTTCTCGCAAGGGTTTTCTACGTCAAAAATTCTCTGTGTCTGCGTGATTGTGTTTGGTGTTTTGGTTTGTGCGCTGTTTGCTCGGTTCTCTCGCAGGTACTCTCTAGTTTGGGGAAAGATTTCCGTATTTCTTTCCCAACAGAGTGGTATCAGAGCCAGGTTCTGGAATTCAGAAGGGTGTCAGGAGTTGACAGAAACTAGAGAGGAGAGATGGACGCGAAGCCGGTACGCATGGTGAACCTGAACGACACCAACTATCACTATTGGCGGAGCAAGATAAAAGATTTGCTGTTTGTCAAGAAGCTGTATCTACCCGTGTTTGCATCCGAGAAGCCCAGTGATAAATCCGAGGAGGACTGGACATTCGAGCATATACAGGTGTGTGGGTACATACGGCAGTTTGTTGATGAGAACGTGTACAACCACGTTGCCAATATTGAGCACGCGAAGACGTTGTGGGATAAGCTGGAATCCTTGTATGCGAAGAAGATCGGGGTAAACAAGTTGTTCCTGATCCGAACGATGATGGGTCTGCGATACAAGGATGGAGCATCTATTTCGAATCACTTGAGTGAGTTCCAGGGCGTGGTTGACCAGCTATCTTCAATGGGAGTCAAGTTCGACGACGAAGTTCAGGGACTATGGCTGCTATGTACATTGCCAGACTCGTAGGAGACCGTACGAGTATCTATGATCGCTTCTGCTCTAGAGGGCGTGGTCAGTCTGGAGTTTGCCAAGAGCGGGGTGCTGAATGAAGAGATACGGAGACGTTCTCAGGGCACTACATCCACATCCCACCACTCAGAGGCATTGGTTTCAGAGAGCCGCGGAAGGGGCAAAAGCAGGGGTCCAGGTGGTGGCAGAGACAAGAGCAGGGGGAAGTCCAAGGGTCGTTACGAGGACTCAGAGTGTTACCATTGTGGTAAGAAGGGCCACATCAAGCGGAATTGTTTCGCTTAGAAGAGAGAGAAGAAGGGCGACAAGGGGAAGCAAGAAGAGAACACTACAGCGACGGCCTCAATGCATGGAGACGATGTGATCGTCGTAGGTGATGAGGTTATTACAAACCTCGCCTGCGATGATAATTCTTGGCTGGTGGACTCAGGGGCTTCAGCACATGTATCTCATAACAGGGCACTATTTGCCACTTACACAACAGGCGACTGTAGAGTGTTGAAGATGGGCAATAGAGATGTGTCGAAGGCGGTTGCCGTTGGAGATGTGCATTTGAGAACGAAGACGGGTGCGGTTCTTGTTCTCAAGGATGTTCGTCATGTCCCTTATATCCGTTTCAACCTGGTGTCGGTTGGAAGGTTGGATGACGAGGGATTCTTTAATCTCTTCGGGAACAGTCAGTGGAAGCTTTTCAGAGGTTCGATGGTGATTGCCAGAGAAAGCAAGAAGTCCGGTCTCTACTATATGGATGGGAGCGCACATGGGGCACATGAGGTGAACGTAGTCAGTGATGCGTCTACCGAGTTGTGGCACAGGCGGCTCGGCCATATCAGCGAGAAGGGGATGAGCTACTTGGTGAACAGGAAGGTGATTCCAGGGCTCAAGTCTACAAAGTTGGAGAAGTACACGCACTGCTTAGCTGGGAAGCAAAATAGGGTATCTTTCCAAAGTCACCCAAGTTCAAGGAAGCCGGCGTTGCTCGAGTTGATTCACTCGGATGTCTGCGGTCCTATGAAGGTAAAATCTATTGGTGGTGCATCTTACTTTGTAACCTTTATTGATGACTGTTCCAGAAAGGTTTGGGTCTATGCCTTAAAGACCAAGGATCAGGTGCTGCCTACTTTCAAAGAGTTTCAGGCCTCTGTTGAAAGAGAGACGGGCAAGAAGTTATTGTGTGTTCGGTCCGACAATGGCGGCGAATACATTGGTCCCTTTGATGCGTATTACAGAGAGCAAGGGATACGACACCAGAAGACTCCGCCAAAGACACCTCAGTTCAATGGTGTAGCGGAGCACATGAACAGGACACTGATGGAGAGGGTGCGGTGTTTGCTGTCAGAAGCAAACTTGCCGGGCAGTTATTGGGGTGAGGCTCTTCTCACAGCTGCTTATGTTATTAATTTGTCTCCTAGTGCTCCTTTGCAGGGTGATGTACCTGACAAAGTATGGTACGGCAAAGAGCCATCATACAATCACCTGCGAGTGTTTGGCTATAAGGCCTTCGTGCATGTACCGAAGGACGAGAGGACCAAACTTGAGCCGAAGACGAGGCGATGTATCTTAGTCGGCTACGGTCGGGATGAGTTTGGCTATAGACTCTACGACCCGGTGGGAAGAAATCTCTACCGAAGCAAGGACGTGGTGTTCGTCGAGGATCAGACCATGACCAACACTCAGGATTCCGAGACGCCTTCTGAGGGTGAGGAATTGCCTGAGTTAGAGTCATTTTGCTTCGAGCAGTTTCCAGAGGACATCGTAGAGGATCCAGTTATGGGGGAGCCAGTACATGGAGTAGCTCCCAACCTTGATCATCAGCCTGCTGATGGTGGTCAGGGTGTCCCTCAGGAGGATGAGCATGCCGGGGAGGCAGTTCCTGAAGGGGAGGAGGCTGTCGGTATACAGCCAGCACCAGTGGCTCCACTGAGAAGAAGCGACAGAGATCGTCGACCATCTACGAGATACTCACCGAATGAGTATGTACTATTGACTGACGGGAGAGAGCCCGAAAGCTTTGCAGAGGCAATGGAAGACGAACACAGGCAGGAGTGGATGGAGGCCATGCAGGAGGAGATGAGTTCCTTGCACACTAATTCCACTTATGAGCTGGTGCGGTTGCCAAAGAGCAAGAAGGCTTTGAAGAATCGATGGGTGTTTAGAGTGAAGCAGACGGATGATGCTACTCGCCCTCGATACAAAGCGAGGCTGGTAGTTAAAGGCTACGGTCAGCGGAAAGGCATGGATTATGATGAGATCTTTTCGCCTATCGTCAAGCATTCGTCTATTCGGGTGGTGCTTGCATTAGCAGCCAGTCTCGACTTGGAGGTCGAGCAGATGGATGTGAAGACGACATTCCTCCATGGTGATCTTGAGGAGAAGCTGTACATGGAGCAGCCAGAGGGATTCTGTGAGAAGGGCAAGTCATATTTGGACTGCCGGTTGAGGAAGAGCTTGTATGGTCTGAAGCAGGCTCCGATGCAGTGGTACAGAAAGTTCGAGTCATTTATGGGGAGCATGGTTATGCACGGACGACGTCGGATCACTGTGTATTTGTGAGATATTTTGCCGATGATGATTTCATCATTTTATTGCTCTATGTTGGTGATATGCTATTAGTGGGTCGGAATGCCACTATGATAGCAGAGCTGAAGCGCCAACTGGGCGCGGCCTTCTCTATGAAGGATTTGGGCACAGCGAAGACTATTCTTGGAATGGAGATCAGCCGAGAGAGAGAGTCCAAGCTGCTATACTTGTCCCAAAAGAAGTACATTCACCGGGTACTTCAGCGTTTCGGTATGGACGGGTCGAAGAAAGTGAGTTGTCCCCTTGCGGCTCACTTTAAGTTCACTGAGGAGCAGTGTCCATCCACCGAGGACGAAAAGGAAGATATAGAGCGGGTTCCATATGCCTCAGCTGTAGGAAGCCTTATGTATGCCATGGTGTGTACGAGGCCAGATATTGCTCATACAGTTGGTACGGTTAGTAGGTATCTTTCAAATCCTGGAAGGGTATATTGGAGTGCGGTCAAGTGGATTCTATGATATCTTCAGGGCACTGCTGGTTGGAGACTTAACTTGGGTGGTGACGAGCCGAAGCTAGTTGGGTATACAGATGCTGATATGGCTGGAGATGTAGACACGAGGCGATCGACTTCGGGCTACGTGATGATGTTTGCGGGAGGAGCGGTGTCGTGGCAGTCGCGGTTGCAGAAGTGTGTTGCCTTGTCGACGACAGAGGCAGAGTACATTGCGGCGACGGAGGCTTGCAAGGAGCTGCTGTGGATGAAGAAGCTGCTGCAGGAAATGAGACTGAAGCAAGAGCAGTATACTTTGCTTTACGACAGTCAGAGTGCTATTCACCTTGTGAAGAATCAGACGTTTCATAGCCGGTCCAAACACATCGAGACTCGGTATCATTGGATACGGAATGTGGTTGAGAAGATGGACGCGGAGCTTGAGAAGGTTCATACAGATGACAACGAGGCTGATATGTTCACGAAGATTCTACCAAGGGAGAAGTTTGAGTACTGCAGGCAGATCGTCGGGATGACGATATCCTCCCCATAGTTGTGAAGGAGGAGATTTGTTGGAGTGGGTAGGGTTCCCAACCTATGTGGAGAAGATCCCGGAGTGCGACGAGTGCCGTTCGATGTCGAAGAAGCTCGGGAAGTAGGCAACGAGGAGTTGCTGCTGCTGCTAACCCGAAGGGGGTTCTGGACTGGAGCCACCGAGTTCGGGCCGAACTCGGTCCCAGGCCGAGTTCTGGCCGAACTCGGTCTGGCTGTTCCAGAATGTTGCTGGTAGGTTCTGTTTGCTCGACACAGAGTTCTGGCCGAACTCTGTGTCGTCGGGGCTGAGGCAGAAATCTGGGTAATTTTTCACCATTGGATCTAATCAAACGGTCCAAGTTTGTTGCAGAATTAGGGAGTTAAGTTGGGATTTCCAAACCCTAATCAATTGTAACACAATTGTAGCACACAACAAGAGGAGAGAGAGGAAGGAGACAAGAGTGCCATTTGCAACTTTGGGAAAGAAGACGGAGGATTGAAGGTCGTTTTCGAAGGAGATCACGTTCGGGTAATCTCTACTCGTCGTTCTCGCTCTTCGTAGCCTTGTAATCATTGTTCTTGCTTCTAAGTGTTGTGGGGATCCGATTTGGATCGAGAGGAGTTTGTAGAGGGTGTAATTCTTCTATTCCGTTAGTGGAGGCTTCTCAGGGTTGGACTCCGATCGTCCCGTGGTTTTTTCCGTAAGGGTTTTCCACGTCAAAAATTCTCTGTGTCTGCGTGATTGTGTTTGGTGTTTTGGTTTGTGCGCTGTTTGCTCGGTTCTCTCGCAGGTACTCTCTAGTTTGGGGAAAGGTTTCCGCTTTTCTTTCCCAACATACATAAGACTACAATAGGCTATCTCTTAGTAGATTCACCATTATACATGTGAATGAGAAGGTTCTAAAGTCCAATGGTAGCTCTTCATCATACAATATTGATGATGAGTGGGATCTTTTAGTAGCTTCACAATCATGTATGTCATAGTGTGAGATATAGTGATATACTTCATTATGCCCTTAACACATCCCGGCAGCACCAATGTTTGTAGATAATACAATTTATTTCCATCATCTTTACAGCCCAATGACTTTTTTTGACAAACAATATATATATATATATATATATATATATATATATATATATATATATATATATATATATATATATATATGGGAGCGGATCAAAAGTCCCCCTTAGAAAACCCCCTAAAAACCCCCCTCACTCTAATTCGTAATATTAATGTTAATATTAATGTTAATGTTAATATTAATGTTATTGTTAATATTAATTTTAATGTTAAGTTTAATGTTAATTTTAGTATTTAATGTTAATATTAACATTAATATTAACATTAACATTAATATTAACATTAAATTACGGATTAGAGTGAGGGGGGTTTTTAGGAGGTTTTCTATGGGGGGCTTTTGATCCGCTTCCTCTATATATATATATATATATATATTTTTTTCCTCTATATATATATATATATATATATATATATATATATATATATATATATATATATATATATATATATATATATATATATATATATATAAAATTTGTCAACCAACAGATATGAATTCATATTTCTTGCATAATGTAACGTGTGATATTCTTTAAGCTATATATACTACAAAATATTTCTTTTACACTATGTTTGGGAACTTTTAGAGGAAGATGTTAGAATTTATTGTGCCTGTTGATTCATGAGATGAAGAAAAAAAAAATAAACTGCGAAAGCGTACCTTAATCTATTGCAAGGCTTGATGGATCTTGAAGCGGTCGTCCTTTTATAGGGTTCGATCTTCCAACTTGCTACGACCCTTAATGACAAAGATGAATCTGAATTCTTTATCCCTCTCTTTCTGTTGATGGGGTTGCAGAAGAGAAAAAGAGAAAACCTCTCTTTTGGTGGCCATATAAGTTGGGGACCATAACCCTAATAAATACATATATTTATATGTTTTGATATTTCTAATTTGGCCCATCATCAAATTAGATTTATCTCCGGTATCTACACATTATTTCCATGACAATTATACCCTTAAGCTAATTTTTCAAATAGACCACTTTAATTTGGCTTAATTATTTAGATAGCCCAACACAATTAATTTTACATGTGTGGCCCCTATTATTGAATAATTCCAACAATCTTTCACTGGGCCACATATGTAACCTTATAAATGTCTTAACCTTAGTGAGCTCATAAATTGCTATCTTAATCCTTAGGGTATATCCGGACAATCTCGTCCATTAATCATATAAACATAGGATCAAAACGGCCTTCGTCACATATAGCGTAACTAAACCATCAATGGTCACATATACCAATATAGCTAAACGATATAGATCAATCATGGATGCGTAGCATAGAAATTACACGCAATGTGATCAATACATGTCTATTTCCAATTGTTCCTTCTTAACTTTAGTGAGATCATTACTTGACATAATGAAAACAGAATGAATTGAATTTTCATATATCTGATCAGATAAATATCCAAAATACTTTAATACATAAATGTGTCCAAAGCCAATTAGCACCCAAATATATTAATATACAAACTCCCACTATGTTGTCATGTACTCAATTAAGATAACACCCATATGAGCAGTATGCTCATGAAAGATCTTGGATGATAATAATTTTGTGAGCGGATCCGCGAGCATGGAGTTTGTCCTAATGTGCTATATGGACACTTTAACCATTCTAAATTCTTTTCTTCACAAGTAAAATTTTTATGTCAATATCCTTTGACTTTATACAAGTTCTTGTTGTTATTTGAATACAGTATTGCTGATTTATTGTCACACCATAATTTGATTGGTCATTCAGCACCCTCATGTAGGTGCATCATTGTGACAAAATTTCGTAACTATATTCCTTGAATAGATGCCTCACAGCATGCTATAAATCATGCTGACATGGTGGAAGAAATTATGAGTGCCTATTTGACACTCATCCAAAATATATCTCTACTAGTCAACATAACCTGATGTGGATCTCCTGCTGTGTTGACATCCAACAAAATTAGAGTCGAAATACCTTATGATCTCTAAAATTATTCGATCTATAATTTTTTGTTCTTTATTAATTACTTAAGTAGTTTGGCTGCTACCCAATGATCCATCCATATTTGCTTAAATATCTGCCTAATATCCGAATATGTACGCAATATCCTGACGCGTATATACATAAGCATACATTAGACTCCCTACAACTGATCATGAACGGAAAATCTATTGTATTTTTCTTAATTTTAAAGCTAACCTTAAGGCACTTGATTGAGACCGAATTTGTCACATTTAACGAGATGGGTGTCACCTTGTTTTCATTCCTGCATGCCAAATCTTTTAAGCACTTTATTGATATAGATATTTTGTGATAATCCAAGAATACCTCGAGGACGATCTCGGTGTATCTGGATTCCTAATACAAAAGAGACGATATCAAGATATTTCTTCTGAAATTATTAGGTAGAAATTTCTAATGTCGTGCAACATACTTATATCATTTTTGGCAAGCAGTATGTCATTAACATACATAAATTTTTTTTGTTTACTCCCACTGAACTTATGATACACACATTCTTTAATAGTGTTTACCTCAAAAACCAAACGAGATAATCACTGGTAAAACTTTAAGTACCTTTGACGAGAATCCTGCTTGAGTCCATAAATAGATTTTGTCAGTTTACAAACCATATTCTTTGGGTCTTCTGACACAAAGTTTCCTGGTTGTATCACATAATTATTTCGTCAATATTACTATTGAGAAATGCCGTTTTGACATCCATTTGATGTAACTCAATATCAAAATGTGCAACAACTGTCATGATTATTTTAGAAGAGTTTTTCAAAGATACCGAAGAGAAAGTCTCTTTAAAATTAATCTCTAACTTTTGAGTAAAGTCACTAGCTATAAGACGTACTTTATACCTCTCTACATTACCCTTTGAATCCTTCTTGGTTTTAAATATCCATTTGCAACTAATGGACTTTGCACCTTTTGGTAATGGAAAAAGTTTCTAAACTTTATTGCCTTGCATAGACTTATACTTCTCATTCATTACCTCAATCCACTTTTGAGAATTGGAACTTTACATAGCCTTACGGAAGTTGATTAGATCATCTTCCAGTATCCACAGTCTTACTCACGTTCCTAGAAAAATATGACAATATTATCCAAAATTACATTTCTCCTTTCTCTGGGGGACCATCTTAACATTACCGGTTCTTGAGGTTGTTGAGTTTGTTCCTTAAGAATAATTACCTTATCTTGAATGGGGGTGCTGCTACGTTGTCATATTAGCGATGCCCAAAAACGTCGCTAAAATGACCGAAAACTTCGCTAAAATGGTTTACTGACGTATTTAGTGACGTTTTTCTGTTGTCGTAAAAAGCCATGTCGCTAACAGAAAAAAGTCGCTAATCGTCGCGCTTACCGATGCCTACCGACGTATGTATACGTCGGTAATCCTGGAACATTTATCGACGTTCACCGGCGCACCGTCGAAAATATGGCGATGTTTAATACGTCGGCCAATGTCGGTAAATCCTGCAACATTTAGCGACATAGTTCTAGTACTTATCGACGTTTATCGATTCTGTAAACGAAGAAAAATCCTGGAACGTGTACTGACGTTTACCGACGCTACGTTACTTCGGTAGGCGTCAGTATACCT
Source organism: Iris pallida (assembly GCA_029216955.1). Classification (NCBI taxonomy): domain Eukaryota; kingdom Viridiplantae; phylum Streptophyta; class Magnoliopsida; order Asparagales; family Iridaceae; genus Iris; species Iris pallida. Next base: position 7,221,008 of record JANAVB010033220.1, read on the forward strand.
GGTGACTTACCGACGTTTCTCAGCGTCGCTAAACGTCGGAAAACGTCACTAAACTAAAAAAAATAAAAAATAAATAAATTACAGAATGTCCACAGAATCATATTTTCTCCCTGCAGTTCAATAAATAACAAAAAAAACCACAAGCACATTTTCTCCCTCGTTTCGCCGACCCCTTCGGAGGAACACTCAACACCGGTAAATCACAACAGTATAACAATCAACACAAACAATAGTAAAAGTCTACAACCAACACAAAGTGTACAACCAACACAAAGTGTATAATAAACACTAAAATATCCAAAGTCTACAACCAATATCCAAAGTACACAACCAATATCCAAAGTTTCCACAACCAATACTAAAAGTCTACAAAAACAAATAATCAACATAAACAAACACTAAAATCTCATCAAACAGTCCTAAATCGGACTACTGCGGATCTGGAGGAGGAGGGGCACCGCCGTGCCTCAAGGATAAAACATCTCGTACTCCTCCCGTGAAATCGTCACCGATGAAGAAGGTAGTGACGTTGGTGGAATCGGAGGTAGTGATGCCGACGGAGTCGACGACGATGAAGGTGCACCCGGAGGACAATAACGCTCCAATGATGCTAGTCGCTGGTGGTAGGAATCCATGATAGATAACAGCCTCGTACTGCTATCGACCATCAAATCCTGCATCAACGTCAGCCTCTCGCCCATGGGTAGCTGTGATGTCTGCAGATCCGTCACGCTGCGCTCTGTCGACGCTCTAAGATCAGTGACGCCCCGCTCTGTCCTCTCAGTCATATCCCTGAGCTCCATAATGCTACAGTCTAGCGTATCCAATCATGCTAGGAGCGCAGCATCGTCCGTATGGTGCTGCTCCTGGATCCGTCGTATCAACTCGTCACGGACAGACTCCACCATCTGCTGGACTCGGGAAGACTCCTGGGAGGGCTGTGGGCCATGCACAGTAGCAAGGGAGGTCCTAGAGGACTGTGTCGCAACTAGGGCGCCATAGGATCCCGTACTATAGTACGTACCCCTGTAAAGACCACCGCGGCGGTCACCCACAGCTCATCCTCCGACGGAGATGGAGCGGGCTGCGAGGAAGTACCGGCCTCTCCCGCAGTAGGTGCACTAGCAGCCGCCCGCTCCTTAAGCCGTTGAAACTCGGCCTAGAAAGCACGGATACTCTATAACTTCTAATGTCTAATGTACTTATTATTACTAACTACATGAATATTTATTTGCATGTATAATTACTAAGTTATATCAAAACTAACATGAAGTATTAAAATTAATAAATAGAATTGTAATACTTACATAGGCCTGCTCCACCCTCTCGTCAATAAGCTTCCCGCCCTTCCGATGTGTGGCCAGGAAGACAGTTACCATATTGGCGTCACCACCCCTCTTTACCTGTAATTAAGTATATCACCTTTTACTAATTTATCGAACTTGCATTAAAATAATATTTCTGAAATAAAAAGACATACCAAATGACGAAAATGTTTCATCATCGGAATCGACCCACCGTACCACTTTGATCCCTGCTTTCTAGCCGCCTTGGCCTTCTCAGACTTTTTCTTGTACCTTGGCTCGTCGAATCGAGCCTTCATTGCAGTCCACTGATTAGGGGTGATCCAACCTTGGATCGGCTTTCCGGTACGATCACGAGTCTTCTGATCATTAATAGCGTCGCGGATCAGCTTAGCAGCGACGACAGGAAACATTCCCTCGATCATCTTGGCTCGGTGCGGTGGATAGAAAAACATATCCTAGAAGAGTGTAAACCAAATATTTATTAGTTATATATAATATACAAAAATTATATGATTCATGTTAAAAAAAAATATTTTAACCTTGAAGCACGCAAACCAGTAGGCCTTTCTCTCGTCCGGAGCATCAGAGTAGTTTATCCAAGGACCACCATAATTAGTCCTCAATAAGTGGCCTAGGCGTCTCTGTACCGACGGGGGACGATATCTATACAGACATATTATATTCATGAGAAAAATTAATTTATGATAAACACAGGAAAAAAATAATAAACCAAAACACTTACTTTGTACCGTCGGCCCAGATCTCTGTCCTCGTCTCCTCCGGAGGTGCGTACGCATCATCTGCCTGATACTGGTCGGCCGTCGGCTCAGCCTCCTCCATCTGCTCATCTATCTCCATCATCGTATCAGCAGGAGGAATGCTATACTCGGGAGTAGTCTCAGGCTTGGAACTACTCGTCCTAGGAGATATGCCACGTAGCATCGTGGCAGGCGGAGGTACTGTCCGATACACAGGAGTATTGGACGACGAGGATCCAGAGCCGGTACCAGTAGGAGGTACCGAAGGAGTACCCTGTCCTCTGCCAGTACCAGTAGGAGGTACCAAAGGAGAACCCCGTCCCCCACATCGGGACATGCGGAACGATCCGCGACGACCTGTCATACCTGATAACAACATATGATGAGATACAACAAATAATAGAGACTAGAAATATAAAATTACAACAAAGACAAGATAATAACCAAGACAACATATGATGATACATTTTACAAGAAACATCTAAGTCCAGATAGTATATTCTATAAGAAATATCTAAGTTCAGATAGTATATTCTACAAGAAATATATAAGTCCAGATAGTACATTCTACAAGAAACATATAAGTTCAGATAAAAACCAAGACTAGATAATAACCAACTCTACATAATAAGAAAATAAAAGTAAATCTCTCTCAATCATCTTCAGAATATTTATCTTGTTCGTCTTCCTCGACCTCATCTTCCTCTTCCTCCTCATCTTCGCCTTCGTCGGCTTCGCCTTCCTCTTCGGATAATTCTACATCTTCTATATTAGTTGTGTAATGCGTAACTTTTGTGGAGTCTACATCAACAATATTGGTTACAAGAGGTAGCTCGTCCTCCTGATAAGCTTTTTCGTCAACATCAAAAGTATTTCTAGCTTTAGTCTTGCATACTGCCCACCAGTCAGACTTCGTTGCTCCCCGTCTCGGATAAGCTGTGAAGTACACGAGCTGAGCCTGAGTTGATAGGACAAATGGTTCATAGCCTTGATATCTACGCTTGTAGTTTATATCCACAAGACCATGCTTGTCAATTTTCTAACCTTGATTTTCAATCGGAACGAAACATTCACACTTGAACAACACAATCTTTGCTGGTTCTCTGCCATAATTATATGTCAACTCCACAATCTCTCGCAAGATGCCAAAGAAATCATTTCTTGGATCGACGTCTTTGTAGTTCGAAGATTTGATACACAAACAACTGTTTTTCGTGGAATCAAGATCCAGGAAGCTGTCTCTGATCGGAGCATTTATCGACTTGTACCTACAGCCATTCACACAGTAACTTGGCCATATCTTAACGGCAATAATTGGTCCCTTGGCAAGAGTTCTAATTAATTCAATCTCGAATAAAATTAGACGATCGACCTGAATACCAAAGAAGAGATAGTAAGTTATTTATTGTGTAGTTGTATTATAAGAGGCCAGTAATTACTGAGCTGCTTACATATTCGCTCAACCAAGAAGGAAAATGACGTCTCATTTCTTGTTTTAATTCTTCGTCTATTAGGTAGGGTCTAACCGACCTCAACTCATCATTATATGTGCTGAAAAACAACAACGAATAAACTGCCGATTAGTATTATAATATTAGCTTATACTATTATATTGAGATAACGTAAACCAAGCTCATCATTAATTACTTACCCCTCTAGCTTCTCCACTTCATCCTCGTCGCAATTGAGTAATATATACAACTGAGCAGCCCTTAGCTCTTCGTCATTCAAATATCTCTTCTTTATTTTCTCCGAAGGCTTTCCGGATGTATTGAATACTTTCAGTATTCTATTATTAGATTCATGATATCCGTCGTCATTTCTCGGAGCCCTCGTTATATTCGTAGCAACATGAGGTTTGAAATACGTCGAACGTCGAGCAGAAGTTTGTAATCTCCTCGAGAATATAGACTTCACAAATAGAACCCTCGACCCGAGCCTTATTTTTCACTTTTCTCTTTAGGTGGTTCAAATGTCGCTCAAACGGGTACATCCACCGATAACCGACGAGCCCACCAACACGCGCCTCGTAGGAAAGATGAATTGGCAAATGCTCCATGGAGTCGAAGAATCCAGGAGGAAATACCTTCTCGAGCTTGCACAGTGTTACCACAATATCGTTCTCCTACTTTTCTAGACGATCGACGAGCAACTTAGTAGAACAAAGATCTCTGAAGAATATGCTAAGCTCGGTCAATGGATCCTAAATAACCTGGGGTAAGAATTCCCGAAATACAATCGAAATTAACCTCTCCATGAATACGTGACAATTATGGCTCTTCATACCTGCCAGTTTGTTCTCCTTGAGGATGATGCATCTTCTCAAGTTCGAAACATACCCGTCTGGAAATTTCAGACCTTGAATCCACCTATAAAGTCTCACTTTATCCTCCTTCTCCAGTGAAAAAATTGCCTTAGGCTGCTTCAAATTTCTATTCCCCTCCTCTATCAAATGCAATGCAGGACGTCTACATATTTCTTCCAAGTCCAATCTAGCCTTTGGATTGTCTTTCGTCTTTCCCTTTACGTCCATTACAATATTAATTATGTTGTTAAACACATTTTTCTCGATATGCATGACATCATGGTTATGTCTAATCATATTGGTGCTCCAATATGGCAGATCCCAGAAAGTACTCCTCTTCGTCCAGTTATGAGTGCGACCAAATCCGTCACACTTGTAGCCCTTAGCAGGCTCTTCAATAGCTCTCGGTAAATCTTTTACCTCTTCCCATATTGTGTATTCGGGCCACCTTGGCGGTGGATTAGCCTTCTCCACAATGCCAGCGCGAAAAGCATTCATGTTCCTCCGGTACAGATGATCCTTCGGCAGAATTGTCGATGACAATCGAAGAAGCAAGGTTTGCCTCCGTATTTCAAACAGAAAGCCTTAGTACGGTCCATGCAATATGGACATGAAAGACGACCATGCGTGCTCCATCCATATAACATTCCATAGGCTAGAAAGTCATTGATGGTCCACATAAGTGCTGCCGCATCTGAAAATTTTATTTTCTAGTAACATCGTACGTGTTGGAACCTACTTCCCACAGCTAATTTAACTCATCAATCAATGGCTGTAAATACACATTGATGTTCCTTTTCGGATTGTTCGGACCTGGAATAATAACGGTGAGGAACATATACGGAGTCTTCATGCACATCCAAGGCGGTAGATTATACGAAGTGACGATCACATGCCAACACGAATACTGGGATCCCGAAAGTCCGAATGGGGTAAGACCGTCGGCGCAGAGACCCAATCTGACATTACACAGATTAGAAACAAAATCTGGATACTCTCGATCAAAGTGCTTCCATGCTTCTCCATCAGATGGGTGATCCAACACTCCTTCGGTCTGTTCCCGCTTATGCCAACTCATGTTTTCTGTAGTTTCCTTCACCATAAACAATCGCTGTAACCGCGTCGTCAACGAAAAGTAGTACATCGAATCGGTAGGCTTCCTTGCACCGACATACTTTCCTCTACCACTGCCCTTGTAGCGATCAGCTCCACAAAATCTGCAGGTGTCTTCATCCTTGTCGTCTTTGTACAACATGCACCCGTTATGACATGCATCGATTTTTTTGTATCCAATCCAGAGCGATCTCACCATCCTCTTAGACTGGTAAAAGTCTGTAGGCAACATAGCACCCTCAGGCAATATTTCTATAATCAACTCCATAAGTCGGTTGTAGAAATCTTGTGATATATTAAAATCGGACTTGATGCTCAACAATCTTGTAACCACCTCTGACGCGAATGATCCTCACAACCAGGATATAATGGAGTCCTTGCATTCTCCAGCAACTCTATGAACTTTACAGCATCGGCGTTCGGTGCCTCCTCAGGTGCATCATGATTGTCCGGATCGAAACTAGGCCCCGCCGCGTCAAAAACCATTTTCATCAACCCATCGTCGTAAGCAGCGTGGTTGTGGACATCCACATAAGGCTTATACTCCGATGCTAAAGACACAAGTTCTCCGTGCGCGCTCCACTGATAGTAATTCGGCATGAAACCCTTCGAGTATAAATGATACGTGACTTCCACTTCTGGATGATATTTCAAGTTGCGACATCTCACACACAGATACTTAATTTTGGTACCGTCCATGTACTGAGGGAACGCCTTGGCAAACTGCAGGAACTGCTGTGCACCCTCTATGAATTTATCTTGGACACCGCACATGTCATCAGGATGATGGTTGTACATCCACGAACGATTCCGCAGATAGTAATTCAGCTCCATATCCATTTGAGGATAATTCTGTAAGATAGATACACATTATTCGATTATATTGTCCACATGTGGATGCATACGCATATGAGTATTAAATGAGTGTCGTCACGTGTTCTCTTTGAATAAAATTTACATTTTCAGAGAAGGGGTGACATAGACACTTGACTTCTGGCTGACACGGACACTTACCCTAATTATTAAATATACCTACCTAGCACTTACCTACATATCACATTAACTTTAGGTATTTGTGTATCATGTACCATGGAAAGAATATCACACTGATACTCTCTGATAAAAGTATATGTAATCCACACACATTACATATTTTGATAAGCCATCTTGAGTATTTCACATAACATTGTCTCAAATTTATATTTCAAGATTGATTTTTTTTCCTCCTCGACACTACCCGAAATCCAACATAATTCTCACTCAATTTAGTAACTTTTCGGCCACAAACATTATGTTGCTCTGTCAAAACTTATTAGCAAGTTATACTTGCTGGTATACGGTTTTTGTGGTTCGGTGTTCTACAAAATTGTAGGGAAAAAATTCTACAACAAATTACTAGCTAAACACACACAAAAACATAATAAGTTCCTTGACTACGCGACCAGTTCCCCTTCCAACCAACCGGAAAAAGAAAAAAAAATCGTTTTTACATAAGAAATTTTGTCTTTAAGGGACGTGCAAATGACAAACAATATTTGTACAGTTGACTACAGAAACACAAATATGAACACACAATAACTAAAATGCATCATTCGTTCTACAACCAAACAAAATCCATAGGAAAGGCAATGTGAGCTTTGATCTTCTTTGGTTGATGTCAATGATTTATTTATTCAACATAATTAACTAATTATAACTGAAATTAAAGCAACAAAGTGTCCTGTGTCAAAGTGTCCTGTGTCAAAGTGTCGTGTCCGAAAGAGGGTTAAGGTTTACCTAGTCGGGGCGGAGCGGGTCGTCGAGGGGGGAAGGGGTCGCCGGTGGGGAGCTGGAGACGGAGGGGAGCGAGTCGTCGAGGGGGAGCGGGGTCAGCGAGGGGGAGCGGGGTCGCCAAGGGGGTTGCCGAGGATCGACGGCCGAGGGAGGAGGATCGTCGAGGGGGGAGGGGGTTATCCGAGGGCCGAAGGGAGGTGGACGCCGAGGGCTGGGGGGAGGGGTTCGGTGGGAAATAATCGAAAGAATGGGGGGGGGAAATGAAAACTCAAATGCCCTATATTTTCAACTTAGCGACATCATAATGGTACGTCGGTAAACGTCTCTAATATTAGTGATCTTAGCGACGTAATACTAAATACGTTGGTGAACGTCACTATTATTAGTCATATTAGCGACGTTCACCGACATATCCGCGACGTACGTTTTTTAATACAAAACGTAGTCACAATAAGTCGCAGAACGTCGCTAATAGTGACGTATTGCGACGTTATATAATTACGTCGCTAAATTGTTAAATTATAGTGATGTTTTTGTTAAGCGTCGCTAATTACGTCGCTAATATGACTTATTCTGGTAGTGCGTATCTCAATAACGACTTGTAGAGGTAATTCGATATTGTCTTATTGAGGCTCCGAATTCACTTCTTGAACAATGACATGTACATAATCCTGCACATCGTCAAAAGTGATAGTAGGAATCGTAATCGATTCCTCATCAAAGACAATGATCCTGATTTTATTTCTCCCCTAAACTCAACATCCTCAAAAACTATTACACTTCTCGTCTCAAAATTTTCTTTGTGTGGGACCGTATAATTATTAACCCCTCGATCTGTCAGCATAGCCAATAAAGTAGCTGCTTACAATTTTAACTGTCACGACCCGCTCCCGAATAATCGGACACGAGTCGGACACGCCCAGCCTTCGTCATTGGACACGACGAAGTAAGCTGTACCAATACTAGGGAAACTAACAAGTAATCATGGAAAGTAAGATAACATCACAGCATCTATAAATGTATCCCAGAATCAGAGTACAAGTCTAAGTATTTTATTACATTCATCAAGAAAGTGGAAAATGTCTGACTAAAGTCTCAAACAGAAAATGACATGAAGGTAAGGTACTAGGCCTCAGCGGACTCTAGGTCCAACATAGCTCCAGCTGGCTCAGCAAGAATGGCAACGTCACGCCCATAAAAGGTATCGCAAATAGCCTCCATCTCACATGCAACTTATCCAATCAGGAGCGGAGCAAAGCACAGTTCTTGGTAATGAACAAGAGATCATGATATGAAAGTACAAGGGAACATGGTATGTAAAGCACAAGAAAGAACATGGTGTATAAGCACATGAAAGAACATGGTATGTAAGAATATGAAAGAACATGGTATCACATGGTATAAGCTCAGAAAACACAGAAACTAAGTACAAGATATATCTCCTGAATATGTGTGCACAATGTTTGAAATATAACTATTTATATGACCGGCTAGGGATAAGCACATGAAAGCACATGAATGGTACGGCTTAGGACCCGCATGCATGATGCGGGGCCTAAGCTAAACACACCTAAGTTGTTTCATGGGTTTGGTCACATAAACAGTATATTTTCCCTCCCCGGGTACAAGTAATAAGAACAAGGAACATGAGCACCAGAAAAAACATGTCGTGTCGCAGTGTGTCAACAAGGAAGCACATGATATAATAAAATGTACAAAACCATAGAATTTACTTGCCTTGCTCCAGGAAAGTATGGGTAATGAATGGAGCTGGATGTCCTCCTGTATTTAATAATGTGTACAAGTTGGTTAATAACTACACGAGTTCCAAGTTGGTATCTTACAGTTCTAAATATGTCTAACTACCCGTTATGTTTATTTGGTTAAACCCATTACTAATTATTTATCATTAACTTCCTACAAGTATTCTTATAACCATTAGTCAACTAATAATTAGAATATAAAGAATTTAACTAACATTGTTTGGAAAATAAACTTAATGGACAACTTTTACTCACTTTAGCCTTGAGTTAGGCTAAAGGGAATTCTATCCTTGTTAACTTTAGAATTTCTACTTAAAAACTTAATTAGCAACTAACTAAATGAACATCAAAATTCTAATATATCTAAAAACAGTTCATTAAATAATTAAATCCAACTTGCCTAATTAGCTCAACAATAACTAAATTCCTAATATTAAAATCTCTAGGTACCATATACAAATCTTTTTAAATAAGAAGTCCTAATCATAATAGGAGAATAACACATATACACGTAATCTAAAACTCGGCCCACTACTGATCTATCTGAAATCAGCCATCTAGTCTAAGTTCACCAGTTATACATATGCACACAAGTTCAACAACTATGCCAAAATTCACTACTGTAAACAAATTCTGTAAGGATTAGCTTGAATCTACACCAACTTCCCATGGGTCCTCATATGCCTAGATTCGAATTTTTCCAACCATCAATGTCAACCAATATTACATAAAAATTACAACAGCTATTAAAACATCTACAACTCTATTAGAAAATCTATACGAAACCAAATAATAAAACAACTTCTACTGTACTGAACCCCTTCCAGCCAACACTCCCAGACTCCAAATTAACCATTCGGTTTGGCAACTCCAAACACAAAACCAGAATTATACAAACAAGGAGAATGAATGTACAAATCAAATTGCAAATAAGACTCCCGCCTTGCTTTCCAATTGAATCTTGCACATGACATCCCCATGAACAAGATTGGACACGAGTCAACATCAAACACGAGCAGACACGAACTCATGCCTGGAACGAACACACCCAGGATACGGACACGAACACATATCTACAGATCCTGTCCAACACCCTTATCAAAAGCTATTAAAAAATAATTCGACAACAGAAAGAGTAGAAGAATTTACCTCAGAAGTAAGATTGATTTGGAGAACCAAATCCAACGTATCCGACACAATCTCTTCGTCTCTGGACACGGACTAACCTGACTTAGACAATCAACAAACGGGTGGGACGTAGCCCAAAATAAACACCCAGAATCATTTCTTGAATCTCAGAAAATTACAGAGGAATCAAGTAGAAGAGAAATCGAATCAAGGCTCACCCACAACATGACGTTCTTGACAAGAACTCGGAATCACAATCGAATCGATCGGCTCCATCGTCGAGTTGTCCACTGGGATCCGATCGAATATAAGAGAGGAAGGATTTAATCATGAATTTAGCAAGATCAATTCCAAATCTTTGGATCTGAAGAATCCAAGTGTCCGACTAAACTCACCGAGTAGTGAACCTCTAGATCGGAGAAGACTCAAGCTCTTGGAGGAGGCCAATGCGTCGCCACTGTTCGTCGTCGCTGGAAGAATGGAACCTTCAAAGGAATGTCCCCGCAGTCGAGGTGGCCGTCTCTGGAATGGCTCACTCGCTGAAGAGAAATCGCTCGTCACCGTCGCTGTCACTGTCGTGGTTGCCACCGAAGACTTGGTCGCCGTAATTTAGTCGAGAGGGAAGATTGCGGAAGAGGCTCGAAGAAAATGAGGAGAGTAGTGAATTAGCACTCTCTCTCCTTCACAGAAACTATAAAGAGAAAAAGTGTAACATTTGCTAACCCCCCCCCCCCCCCCCCCCCCCCCCGCCCCCCGCTCAACCCGAATTTCCTATAGGTCCCTCCGACCTAGGGATTTTGTAATCCCCTCCCCCTTTTTACTATTTACAAAAATTGTTAAAAAATCAGTTATCAATCAAATGGTGGGCCCCAAAGTTTGTTACAATAAACGTTTAAATTTGAAATTGCTCCTAATTTATTTCCCTCCAAAAATATCAATCACCATATTATTATTTTAAAACCAAAAGCTTATTATTTGAAACTTAATCATCAACTATTATTAATATTAAAAATGTTTTTAAAATCAAATTTATTTTCTCAAAACTGGGAGGTGGAGTTATATTAACTTCGGTCTGTCTTCCCTTTACACATTCAATACATACATTGAAGTCTATAAAGTCAATGGAATCTATATCTCATCAGACACAAGTCCACTACAACAAAAAAAGCCTATTAATAACGCTCGACAAAACGGATTGATGACGCCTGATACCTAAGTGTTATCAAAGTTCGAAATACCTTTTTTCTATGATGGTTTGGGCTAATTCTGGACTTTTTATAATGTTTATAAAATAAAACATTATTAATATTTTAGAGCGGTGGCAAACTTGTAATATTTTTAAGTTCAATTTTTGGCAAAATCCTTGCTATACCCCGCGCTTCAACAAAAATTTCCCTCTCCCCCAAAACCGTTCTGGTCTTCTCCTTCTCCTTCTCCTCCTTTCTTCTCCCTCCTCTCCCCCAACTCCAAAATCCTAACCATAGATCTAAAACCCTAACTCTAGTTCAGCAACACCCTCCTCTCCTCATCTTCTTCTCCTTCCTTTCCCCCAACTCCAAAACCCTAACCCTAGATCCAAAACCCTAAACCTAGTTAGAAAGGGAGGAGGAGATGGGGAGGGAGCTGGAGGTCCAACCCTTTCCATCTTCGGCAGAGGAGACCAGTCCACAGTTGACAAGATCCGTCCCCTCTTTGCCTCCACCATGGTCGACCTTGTCGAGGGATTCGTCGACTTCGTCACATGGAGAGAGCGCCGCCGTCAACAAGACCAACCGGAGGGTCGATTCAGAACTCTTGTATCTTTTATTCAAGCATCATCTTCCAACTCTTGTATCTTTTATTCTTATATTTACTTATTTATTCAAGAGAGAGGAAGTTCAGGGATGCGATGGCTCAGTGATGCGTTGGTGGTGGCGATGGTGGGGAAGTTGGATCGTGGACATAGTACTACTTTTTGGCTCTAGTACCTCAAGGTTCCTTTTTTTTCTTCAATCTGCACCATCCTTCTTATATTCGATAAAATGCCCATGCCATGTGTTTTTTCTTTGGATTATTTTTTCTACATGCCATATTTTTTTCTACTGGCCTTCTTTTTTTGATTGAGGAAACATCTATTTTGTTGAATGAAAAGTGGATTTAAAAGTCAGAGTAGCTGTATAAATGATACAGACCCGGGTGCTTGGTTGCCCTCATATTATTGGTTACTTTGCTTCTTCGTTAGCTAGTGACACTAGCTAAGAATATTCTGAATCTCTTTCAACATTTTGTTGTGAACATTGAGGTTTTTTTTAACTAATTTTTTATCTAACTAACATAAATTGTTGTGTGCTTTTTATGCTTAAACGATGACAATATTTGCCCATCTTCCTGTATATGCTATACATCAAACATTAAAAAGACATCAGCTATGAAACTGGAATCCAAATTAGAAACCGATTTTTAGTATCGTTTAGCAAATGTTTAGACATATCACATTATTGTCGATACTATTCTCCAGAATGCTGAGTGCCCATCCTTGAGTATCTTATTAAATTTATCTATGACCAGTGTTGAGTATGGTAGTGCAGATTATCTCGCTAATGGTGTTATGTTATTGATACAGGTGGACTAATTATGTACTTTTTGCCACAAAATTGTGTACTTTTTTTTGCCATGAGACATAACTAATAGACTGGCTATGGGGTTATTTTATTAGTTTAAAATTTAAATAGTAAAATTATTTATTCTTGCACTCTTCAAATCACACAGATCGAGAACGGAAACATAAAACCAAAAATGTTGCAGAGCAAGAGGACAATGAGAATGAGAAGTACGACATAAACAAGATATTGGAGGATATCCAGTACTTGGGTAAATGCCACCATCTTAACTTCATATTACTCAATTTGTAATCCCTTTATATAATTTGTGTTTTGACAGTGATCATATTTACATACTTCTCTTGCCTAACTAGTTCTCAGTGAACTTATGAGAAAGCTCATTTGACATATTGGTCCTTTTGTTGAAACAAGTGTTTTTCCTTATCACCAAGAAATGTTTAAAATATGAGAAATGATATATATGAGAAACCAAACAAGGTTTCTCATCCTTTTGTTGAAACAAGTGTTTTCCCTTATTTGATATTTTTGCTGAATGCTTTCTCCATTTAATTTTGTCCATCAGATTTTGGTTGAAAAAATGGGGCTTCCTGGTGGGTGTAAACCTTCATCTTTGGAATCTGGCCAAATATTGCGTAAGTTAAAAGATATTGTACTTATTAGTCATTGTAGTTATTAGAGTACTAATACCAATAGATCAATGGGAACGCAGGTGTTATATTTTCGTTATTAAATTGTAGGGTGCTGCCAATGGTAAAATGAAACTGCACAAAGGATTGCGACTCTAGAGTTTGATCGCATTCGTAAGTCAATGGGAGTTATATTGTAAAATCGAAATCAGGAAGTAACTCCTTACTTGTAAAGGTACTTTCTGACCCCTCCATTTCCTCTTAATTACTATTTGGATAATTACCTATTTACTTTCCTACCTTTTTGGAGCTGTAGGAGTAATATTTGGCAACATAGTGGTGTATTTTTTAATCAAGTAGATCCATTAATGCTTTAACTTAGGTTGGAATAAAGGCAATCCTATCTTGTTGTATTAAAAGCGAACATACTCGACAAATCTGGTTTTAAAACAGGTGACCACTTAACCGGCACATGTTGTCATTATTAGTTTTCTTAGCAGGTCATGTGTAGTGTAGTGTCATGTTGCATCTAATTTTATTGGTTTGCAATGTTTGCAACTTTTTCTTATATTTAAAAGATGTCCATAGTTCACGACACCTTATCATGGTCATACATCTACTGTTCAAGGCCAACGAGTCTTCTTAATCTGGTTTCCTCTTATTTCGACTTTGGCTTATTTTACAGTGGAACCATATAACAAATAGAGTTTGGTGGCAAGATTTTTTTTTTGTAGAAAAGCTCCAAATTACTCATCCTATTTTTACATAGTTGAAGATTCAAAATCTGATTTTGCAGAACATCTAGCTAGCTTTATTACATATCTTATCAGTGATGTACCCAGCCAAGCATACTGGATCGAGTTGGCAAAGTATGATTTTCGAATTGCTACATGCCATTTGGTCGCTTCAATACCTGGGATGCACGTACATAGTTCTTGTTATTCCAAAACTAACCATTTTCTATCTGTAAGTTGTTGTATGTTCCCTTTAATCATAATTTTTTGTCTTTCAAGTATTTGCTATAAGTAACCAATTGATCCTGCATATAAAATTTCTAGCTCTTTCCATACATTATGTAACTCATGGGAGTCTGCTCAACCTGGATGAAGGTCCCCCAAACAACCACCTAAATTCTCTTGTGTTTATGTCGATTTATATAATATTCTGAAGCTATTTCAATTTTTCTATAAAATTCTAAAGATGTATTTTTGCCCTTCTTTATGTTTTTTTTCCATTCTTGCATAGAAAGGAAATAATAAGATGTAATGAAGTGAAAGTTGTTGAACCTTGTTATATGGGGCACCAATGTAAAGTTTTATTTTTCACATTATATTACAAAGTATATTGAACCTTGTTTTTATCTTTTTCAGGGTTTTGCTACATATTCTGTGGACAGTTTTGATGTGGCCAAGTTTTGACGTGGATAATTTTGGTATATATATATATATATATATATATATATATATATATATATATATATATATTCTATTTTGAGAATGTAATAAAGATGTTGATATGTACTCTATTTTGAGAAATGTAATAAAGATGGTGATATATAATGTTAAGTTTTTGGAATGTAATATATAATGTGCAGTATAGAGCGTTATAAATATGCTAATTTGAATAGTATAAAGTGTTATAAATGTGCTGCATTGAGCCTATACATATTATTTATTCATAACGTTTTAAAAATGTCCTGAATTGTGCATTATATATTAACTATTTATAACGCTTTTATAGAAACTATCCATGACAGTTTTGATAACGCTTTTAAAAAACATTTATAACACCCGTTTTCATAACGTTTGCTTTAAAAAAAGCGTCATGGTTTGTCATTAATGACGCTTTTTAGCCGTCATTAAAAGGGTTTTTTGTTGTAGTGATAGATTTTCAGGATATAATCAAATCAAGATGCATCCAGAAGATAAGAAATATACATCTTTTCGTACTCCTCTTGGAGTCTATTGCTATACTGTCATGCCATTTGGTCTCAAAACTGCTGGTACAACTTATCAGCGGACCATGAGTACTATCTTTCGTGATCATTTGCGAAAGATGGTTAAATGCTATAAAGACGATATTGCTGTCAAAAGTCGTCTAAAGGAAGACCACATTCAAGACTTGAGAACTATATTCGATCTAATGCGCCAGCATCAACTCAAGATGAATCCCACCAAGTCATTCTCGGGAGTCTCTAGTGGCAAATTTCTTGGTTTCGTTATTACCTCTAAAGGTATACACGTCGACCCTGAGAAAATCAAAGCCATTCAAGAGATGCTTCCTCCACGCAACCTGAAAGAGCTACAAGGATTCCAGGGACGGCTTGCGTATATCAGAAGATTAATCTCAAATCTCTCTGGACGCTGTAGACCGTTCACTCAACTCATGAAGAAAGGTGTATCTTTTATTTGGACTGAAGAATGTCAACAAGCATTGGAAGACATAAAGCGGTACTTGATGAACTCTCCAGTTCTAGTGCCTCCAGTCTCAGGAATACTCTTTCTGATGTATGTTCGAGCAATGGACCATTCATTAGGTGCTTTATTAGCTCAGAAGAATAAAGAAGGTCATGAACAGGCTATCTATTATCTTAGCCATACAATGATTGGAGCTGAGCATCGATACACCCTAGTAGAAAAAGAATATCTAGCTTTGATGTTTGCTGTTCAAAAGACGAGACATTATATCACTGGCCAAACCATTCATGTTATTTCTAGAGTTAAGCCTCTCCGGGTATTGATGAAGAAGCCCAGTACACTCAATTCAAGGCTTGCAACATGGGCCATATTGTTAGAACAATATGATATGGTTTATGTTCCTCAAAAGTCTGTTAAAGGTCAAGCCCTTGCTGACTTTCTGGCAGCTCATCCAATTCTCGAAACGTCTAAACTCTACGACGAGATTCCAGACGAAACTTTGGAGTCTAACATGATTTCAGAAGAAATTCTTACTTGGCGTCTATTCTTGGATGGTGTATCCAGAATCAGACCAAAAGGTGCTATTATTGCTGGAGTTGGAATCGTCCTCGTCTCACCAGAAGGATTACATATTCAAAGAGCTTTTTCTTTAGATGAGTCGTGTTCCAATAACGTGGCTGAGTATAATGCCTTACTCATCGGTCTCCAGCAAGCTAAATAATTAGATTTTGAGTATCTTGAAGTTTACGGAGACTCCAAACTGATTGTCAACCAAGTTAGAGGCACGTACGAAGTTCGACATCAACATCTAGTCCCATATCATGATGCAGCGATTCTGATGGCTACTTTATTCAAAGGCTTCTTCATCGAACATATATGCCGAGCATGTAATACAGAGGCTGATGCACTCGCTAATCTTGCAGCAGTGTTAGCAATTCCAGTAAGAAGGCAACAAATGATCGTCATCACTAATAGAGAGTTATTTTGCGTTGAGAATAACTCAAATATTGAAGTCAACAACTCAAACATGGAATTCAACAATTTGGTTGAAGTTTGTACTATTAGTGAAGATTGGAGGACTCCTTTCATAGACTTCGTGGTCCATGATATCTTCCTCGAAGATCCTAAGGAGGCTACAACAATTCGTCGACGGTCACTCAGATTCTATTATAATCATGCTACAAAGATACTCTACCGACGAACATTTAACGGCTTACTCCTACGCTGTCTCGCAGGAGAGGAAGCAAAACAAATACTTTATGAAGCTCATGACGGTGTTTATGGTGCACATCAACCTGGTTCTAAACTACAGGATCATATTCACCGTATGGGCTACTATTGGCCCTCGATAGTATCTGATGCAATCGAGTATGCAAGGAAGTGCCGAGCATGTCAAATCCATGCTGAATTCATCCATCAACCATTAGAATTTCTTTACCTGACGACAACATCATGGCCCTTTAAAGCTTGGGGCATGGATGTCATTGGTCCTATTAACCCTCCCTCGTCTCGAAGACATCGGTTCATATTGGCTATAACTGATTATTTCTCAAAGTGGGCTGAAGCTATACCTCTAGCTGAGGTCAAGATAAGCAGTGTTATCAATTTTATTAAGCATCATGTGATCTACAGATTTGGTGTTTCTCGACGAATCATTCATAATAATGGGCCACAATTTATCAGTCTGAAGTTCACTCGATTCTGCGATGACAACAGGATCAATAATATTGCTTCTACAGCTTACAATCCTGCAACTAACGGGTTGGCAGAAGCATTTAACAAGACCATCATCAAACTTCTCAAGAAGTTTGTTTCTACCAACAAACAGAACTGGAGTGAAAAGCTTGGAGAATATCTGTGGGCTTACCGTACTACTGTACGTACTCCTACAGGCTGCACACCTTTCTCTTTGGTGTATGGATGCGAGACCGTCTTACCATTGGAAATCCAGACCCCTTTCCTAAGGATTGCCATTGCCAATGAACTCACAACCGAAAACAATGATCGTCTGAGACTTCAAGAGCTTGAAGCGCTTGACGAGAAACGGCTCCTAGCTCAACAATATATTGAGTTATACCAAGCTCGTCTATCAAAATCCTTCAACTGTAAAGTCAAAGTCCGAACATTTCAGAAAGGAGAACTAGTTCTAACCGTCAAACGTCCTATGACTATGATGCACATGAGCAAAGGCAAATTCAAAGCAAAGTGGGAAGGACCCTACATTATAAGTAAAGTTTTCTCCAACGGGGCTTATCAATTGACTGGTATGGATGGTCGAGTCACCATGATGCCCATTAATGGCAAATTTCTCAAGAAATATCATGTTTGAAGACAAAAAGATATCAACACAGAGAATTAGAATGTAAATAAAATTCATTTTATTGCATAACTCAGACAGAAGGAAATACATAAAATTAACGAGGACCAGAGCCCTCTTGTCTGAAAACATATTTCGTAAGAAGCTCAAAGACATTATTGTCCGATAATACCAGTAGTTCACAAGCAGCCTTCCTCAGAGTTTCTTCCTCGGCAGTACTTCTAGGCACCACCAGTTTGGCAAGAATGTTCAATTTTGCTTCAGGAACAACCAAACTTTCTTCCACTTCTGGCTGAATAGGTGGCGAAGGCTCGTCGGAATGAGTGTCGATGGCGGCTTCGATCTTTGGGATGGCCTCAGCCTCCTTGGGTGCATCTTCGGAAGACATTTGCGATGAAAGGATAGGTGTGGATAATATTCTAAAAAGTTCTATACTATTGATAGACAGAAAGGCCAAACATTCTATCTCAGGAATCGAAACAACCTTTCCTCGAAAATGCATGTTCCTTCATTCATCCATTTTCATCTCGTAAATAGGTCTCCGTTTATTGTCTGTCGCGGGAACCAAAATGACCTTTCTTTGAAAAGGCATGCTTATTCACTCATCAATCTTTTTAGGCCTACATTTATTATCGTAAATAAAGCCACAGATAATAAATACTCAAAATTCCCCGTAGGGTCTATCCAAATCATCAATTCTTTCTTTTGAAACCTAGCTATTTTAAAAGGTATCTTATCTTTATGATAAATCCGTATTATTATAGATATCATATTTTTAGACATGATATCATGTCTTTGAGTCCCAGTTGACTTGAAGATCATCAATAGAAAAATGAGTTCACGTCCATATTACCTCTAAATTCTATTTTCTATATCATCACATCAAATCAAGTCATAAAGAAAGAAAATATTCTTTATTCCTTCTTTAAAAACATAGATACATCTTAATGGAAATCTATTACATCTCGAATTTTTATTCTAAATATAATAAATGGAGGTCTATTACATCTTTGGATCTTCTTGTTGGTGCCATTTTCTCGTCGACTCGACCTGAAGCAGCGAGCAAGGCAATGGAATCAACTCTGGTCTTCTCTCTCAGAAAGACGAGAGGAGAACGATAGAGTACAGCAGCTCAAAGACAAGCTGCTATCAATACAACTGGTGGAGAAAAGACGACCCTTCGTGAGAAGTAGGAATGAGATCACCCTTGTGATACGATTCCTAGTTCTGTGTCTTCACCGTCCAACTCTCATGTATAAAGGCCCTTCCTACCATCTCGAGGAAGCCCTTTTAAATATGAAGAGTTCTGAGCTCTCTAATGTGTATGTCAAGGTGGTTCAGCTCCATAGCATCCAAGATCACCAATACCAGTTCTGAAGAATCTTGCCAACCGATTCCCTGTAAGAAGTGAACGAGAAGAACTTAGTGAATTTACAGAGTGCAATGATCAAATCTGTACAAAAATTACAGGTTGCACCAAAACTTCTATGTTGCGCAACGGATGTGTTGTGCCACGCGCATCATCTGTGTTGCGCCATATTTTATAGCGTAGCATCTGTATTGCGCCATATAGCACAGCATCTGTATTGTGCCATATAGTGCAGTATCATTGTTGCGCCATATTTTGCATATCGTAACATCTCTGGTGCGCCACATCGTATAATACAGTTTGAATACTATGTGAGTGAAAACAACCAAACCCTAAAAAGGGTGGCACGAGTCAAAAAGTGAACCGAACTCTAAAAAGATAAGGCGCACGATGAACAGATCAAACCAAAAAACCCTAAAAAGGATTTGGTTGATAGGATCGATGCATGGATCAATGATCAAAATGCTCACCTTCCATGGCCGGGTTGACAGTCTCTCGTCGTGACGAAGGCGGAACGTACTGACACGCACGTCGCTGCTCTCTGCATGATAAAGTACGAGATGAAGGCTCAGCAAAGCCCTTTCCTTTCTTAACATCGAATCTCCTAGTGCCATTAGGGTTTGTCGAAGAAGCTTCTGAGTCTAGAAGAAGAAGAAACAAAGTTTCTAAGAATCACGTCGGTGGTCGAAGAAGCTCGAGAAGAAGAGAAGGAGGTAGGGTTTTGAGAAATCATTTTGTGTGTAAAGAATGAAAGGCCCAAAGTGTACGGCTATTTATAGCCCAAAATAATTACGCAACATACGCTGAAAAGTCGGGCTCGAGTTTGACTGGTTCAACCCAGACAAAATTATTTCCAAATTCAAAGTATTTCAAAACTTTGAAGGTTTTTCAAGTTTCGAAAACTTTGAAGGGGGTCTTGTAGAGGCTAAAATTCAAGCTACGCCACCCATTGGAAGCTAGAAATCAAGGGGCACCACTCATCCAGGGGCCACATTAACAAGTTGTGCCACATCGATAGGTTGCGCCACATCAATTGGTTACACCAACCTCAGGTTGCGCGAGAGCCACATGGCGTACTTCCTCGAGAAGCTGTAATGACATCATCATTGCCTGATAACTGACAGCATGTATATTAAGGAAAATTCGTTCGAATCTCATACAACACGGTGCTTGAGAAGATTTGGTCAGCCAGCAGTTTGTACAACGTGTCAGGTTGCGCGAGGTTGAACCCAGGCGCAAGTTGCTAGGTTGCGTCCCCGCGTAACCTGATGAAGCTCGTATAATGCGATCGTCCAGAGCAGGGTGACGTAGTGCACAAGCCACTAACTTCGTAGAACATGCCCACTATACTGCCCACGACCATGTGCATCTCAATCAAACGATGCTACGCGTCCATAGCAGTTGATGTAACCGCTTGCGCAAGTGAACAGGAGGTGCACAACCTGAAGTGCGCACAACCCAGAATAACTGATAAACAGTTATTTTAAGAACTCTATAAATAGAGTTCCAAATAAGTCTCAAAGCATCACGAATGATCATAATCTCCTGCTAAAGAGCTGTTGCATTCTCTAGAGGCTCGTGTCTTCGATATCACATCGTCCAAGGGATAAAGTGATTGTCTTCTAATCAGATTCCTATAATTGTACTTTCCCAAAAATCAATTATACTTTTTTTGTACTCTCTCTCAGTTTGTAGAAATTAAAACCTCCTTTTTTTGTTTTTCGCAAATAGGTCATAGTCGATAAACTGACCAAATTAGCCCATTTTATTCCTTTTAAAGTGGGACTTTTACTGAAAAGTTGGCAGAACTGTATATGAGACAGATAGTACAGATTCATGGAGTCCTAGTGAGCATAGTATCTGATAGAGATAGCCGATTCACTTTGCACTTTTGGAAGAGCCTGTAGGAAGGACTTGTTACTCAGTTAAAGTTTAGCACTGCATACCATCCTTAGACAGATGGACAGTCTCAAAGGATGATACAAACTTTGGAGGACATGCTGCAGACTTGTGCATTAGATTTCGGCGGATCATGGAAGGATCATCTATACTTGGTAGAGTTTTCATACAACAACAGCTACCAACCTAGCATTGGGATGACACCGTTCGAGGTGCTTTACGGACGACGATACAAGACACCGCTTTTTTGGGACGATATTGGAAAGAGATTCATGCTTGGACCAGAGATGATCACAGAAGTAGCAGACAAGGTCAAGATGATCAGAGACAGACTCAGGGTTGCCCAAGACAGGTAGAAACATTAGGCTGATAGCAGTCGAAGACCTTTGGCGTTCACTGATGGTGATATGATATTTATGAAAATATCTCCTACTTGAGGGACGATCAAATTTGGTCGAACAGGGAAGCTGAGTCCCAGATATATTGGATCCTTTACTATACTTAGCAGAGTTAGAGAGGTGGCCTACAGAGTTGTATTGCCACCAAACTTGGATAGCATCCATAACATCTTCCATGTTTCTCAGCTGAGGAGGTACATTCCAGACCTCAGTCACGTCTTGGATCACTCATAGCTGGAGGTTGGACCTAGCCTCACCTACTTGAAGCATCCCATGGAGATACTGGGTCGAAGGGAGAAGAGGTTGAGAAACGTTGTTATACGCTTGGTCCGGGTTGTATAGAGGTATCACTCACTGGGAGATTCGACTTGGGGGAGAGAGGATAAGATGAGGAAGGAATATCCTTACCTGTTTCAGGTATGATTGTTTGTACCCTAGCTTTGGAAATTTCGAGGACAAAATTTTTCAAGGAGGAAAGTTTTTTAAATCTTTAATTTTCTTTATAAATAATTGAAGTTGAATTATTAAACTTAAATTGTTAAAATAATAATATTATTATTTAGATAATTCAATTAGTGATAAAATATTTATTTTTAAATAACAATAAGAATACAGCATTTTGGAACAATGGTAGAACATTCATTTTGGATCAAGAAATAACTCAACCACCCCAAGTCTATTTCTTCCATTTTTTAACCCTCGGCCTTTTCCATTCCTTAACCCCCAATATTTTCCATTCCGTAACCCCCAACCTTTTCCATTTCGTAATCTTCGACCCTTCCCATTCATAACTTTTCTTCTTTTTCTATAAAAAGAGAAATGTTAAGACAAAACTTAAGCATTACTATCTTCCTCCTTTGGAGCAACCCAGCAATCTGTGCCGCACTCGTCGACCCGACCTTCTTTCTGTGTCCATAGATGCCCATGAGCACCCTTTGAGGAGATTCGGTACAAAGTCGTGTTTATATTCGTGTCTTTTGGTGTCAGGTTGGGTAGTGTAGTGTCCACTTATTGTTATATTTAGTTTCTTGCATGTGATGTTTATTTGATAGTACTGTAGATTAGGTACTGTGCTGCTGTTCATTTGAGAGCTAAGTTTTTGATTAGTTTTCTTATTATAAATATTTGATTTACTACTATCATAGTTTTAGAAGATGTTGTTGCTGATGCAGGTTTTGTTATATTTAGATTTAGAGATGCTATTCAATTATAGTATTTATTTTTAATGATATTGTAGGTGGGCTTGGATTAAATAGGTTTTGTTGTCGGGTTAAAAGGTTCAATAGAGGTGGAAATACTTTGTAAAGCTAGTACAACAAGTTCATATATACAGTATTGTATATTTAATTTTAGTTACTAATGCAATACAAGTTTTTTTGGGTGACCTTTGTATGGTTCTTTTAAAGTTCTTTAATAGGTTAATGCTAGATGAGTAGTACTTCCTTTTTTTGCTACAGTTTATGAGGGTTGGTTTTGTGTGATTTGTTTTAGATATTTTGGTATTTACCTATTTATATTGAGTTCACTTATTATTTTTATCTTGATTAACTCACATCATTATTTACTGATATTGAAGGCGGGACAAACCAACTTTTTATTGACCTATAAATTATTTATTTATTTCGATCTATAATCAAAGTCATCGATTTGTTTATCTTTTTAGTGATTCGATCTCTAATCAAAATTATTTATACTTTTGGTTAATGACTCGACCTATATCAAAATTGTTTCTCTTCTTTAATTCAATCTATAAATGAATTAATTCCTGTCTGACTTAGGAGCTTGTCTATGCTCCTTAAGTCAATGTGACTTTTAGTATAACATTTTTATACAGTATTTGGTGCAACTTGATATTATATCATTTTATGTATTTTCTTACCAAAAATTCACCCTTCTGATTCTAATTTAGCATAACTTAAAACAAAGTTCATCATCATCACAACAATTTCTCGTAGCTAAATTCAATTATAGAAATAAACTACTGTTTAGATGTTATTGATTTAAGATAGAATTAAGAGTGCTTAAATAAGAGTTAAGGGTAGATTTGGTTAGTTATACATTATCTAATTGTGTAACCTAAGTTGTACTATCTTTTGAACACAATGAGAGGTGTACTATCTTTTGAACACAATGAGAGGACCCGGAACATAATCTCTTCTTAGCTCTATACCCTATCTTGGAGAAGGCAAGTACACTGCATCTTTTACTAAACTGAACATGAACCATAGCTTTGTATGTTGAACGTTCAGGAGATGTTTCCTTCTTATTACTAGTTGTATTTGCTTTTCAAATAAGTTGTATTTAATTTTTGCAAGTCCCTTTACTTTACACCAGTTGCAATTACTTTTTACAGTTGCATCTCTACTTATTCATGTTTTTTCTTGTGCATGGGATTGGGGTAAAGAATAGTTAAATACATGATCAAAGCCCATAGTGTAATATGAGTGGATAATTTAATTTACATGGTACGCCTGTAAATTTTGTCGGGTCGACAATATGCCATATCAGTTGCATTTATTTTTACCATCCTATTAGTCGATCATGTATTTACTATCTTTTCAGTCGCATTTACTTTTCACTTGAGCATGTTGCAGTCTATTTTCTTGTTGCACTTTCCTTTATTACTAGTTCTTTATATACATTTCTATTTGATAGTTCTATGTTTCAGCATACTTAAATTGTAGGATTGTACTTTGCTCCTTTCCTAATTGGAATATTGCAGGTGAATTGACTGAGGAGGAGGAGTTTTGCAACTCATATAATGGACCCTGCCCCTGAGACGCTGGCTCACATCCCAAAGGATGTCCCTGCTAGGGAATACATTATAGCTTAGCTTATAATTAGTACTTGAATTTGGTTTATAATAAATAGTTAACATTCATTTTGCTGGATTTATCTCTAGTTACTCTTGCTTTGGGAACACAACTAAAATGACATTTTAGACTTATCCTAGTTTATCTCGATATGGATGCTGTGATTATTATGATTCAATATAATATAATTTTGATAATAATTGACGGTTTAGAACCGCTTACTACGCGGTGTCTGTCACTCCCGTTTCCCGTTATACGTATTTTCAGTATACGTGTACGGATTTCTGACAATTGTCAGGTGGCCCGTATTTTGACTTGTCTTGTTTAGCTTGATCCTGGTTTAATCTTGCATTAGTTTCTTTTAGTTCATCTTGGCTTGGCTTGGCTTGGTTTGGTTTGAGATGAGAGGGGTTGCTATATAAGTCAACTATCCTCTCTTTCTCTCTCTCCATTACTCTTCTTTATTTACTTCTTCTTCTTCTCCATTACTCCTTCCACCCACACAAGAAACCCTAGACAAGTGCAACTTGCTTCATGATGGATCTCCCATTTTATTTTTCTATTCTCTTCTCCATTTGATTCTAAGCCTCTTTAGAACTTGGCATTTTTGGTTTTGATGGATGGATTTTTGTAGATCTAAGTTTTGATCTTTTTTTTCTTGGTTTTGATCTAGTAAAGCTTGGTTTTGATCTTCTCTTCTCCACTTCATGATTAAAGCTTGATCTGTAGGAAATCTTGATCTATGCAGTTTAGACCTTTGGAAGTCTCAATTCGGACTTGTTTTGAGGAAGTTATGGTCATAGCAAGTTTTTGGAACTTCTATGGCTGGACTTGCTGTTTGGGGACGACGAACCCCATGCGCCGTAACCCCCATGCGCCCAGGAGGCCATGTGTCGTGAAGTCCCGACAATGCATCTTTTGATTCAGAATGTGTCATGCACGTAGGTTCCATACGTGCATGTATTGAAGACGCATCGTGAGTCTCCCATTGTGATACACCTATATCTGGCCATGCGCCTATATCTGGCTATGCGCCTCTTTGGCCATGCGCTTATATCTGGCCATGCACTTATATCTGGCTATACGCCTCTTTGGCCATGCGCTTATATCTGGCCATGCGCCTATATCTGGCTATGCGCCTCTTTGGCCATGTGCCTATATCTGGCCATGTACCTATGATGGTCCAGCGCCTTTCTGGCCATGCGCCTACCTCGACCATGTGCCATCCTGACCGTGGTGTCCATTCATGCACAGGCACCCATGCTTGCCTAGGCGCCCATCCATCGTTAGGCGCCCATTGTGATGTGCCTACCCTCCTGTACCTTCCTTGTTCTTACAGTTGTCTACATGTTTTGTTATATACATGTGCCCTGAGTTTTGACCCGACCTGAGCATGACCTGACTTGGCTGTAACACGAACTTGACTTGCACTTGAGCTTTGACTTGGACTTGAACATGATAATTCTAGGCTATGATCTGAACTTGACATGAACATGGCATGGTAACTCCTATGGTGGCCCGTCGTGGCGCACTTTTGACCAGTAATTCTTGATATGACAAGTACTTATAGCATGATCACGACATGTTAACATGAACCCTTCTTGATAATCTTGATAGTGGCCCGTCGAGACGCACTCTTGACAAGCACTCTTGATATGATAAGCAACTTGACGTAACATGTATAATCTTGATAGCGGTCCGTTAAGGTGCACTCCTGACAAGTAACAAGTCACCTGACATGACATGCTAATCTTGAAAGGCTGTTGCGATGGCTACCCTAACTTGCTAAGTAACTCTTGTCTTGACACCGTAGTTGATTCTGTTGATTGTGCCAGTACAAACTACCTGTCTTATCTTGCATCATGTCTAGGACATGGATTCCTGGTTACCACGGTCAGGAATTCATAATGAATCTGACTAGGTTAATGACTAGATTGATGAAGTAGTTCATATAGAGAGATTTTTCCAGTTACAGGCGATTCCGTTATTTCGGCCACACCTGAGTGGACTTATAGCCTGCCGACGAGTAGGGCACATTTCCAGCCCACTGTCATATGGGGCACTTCTTGAACATAAATGTACTAAGGTACACCAAGTCATCTTGTAACTTATGCAACTCATGTAATCTTGATAACTCTAAGCAACCCCGCCTGGATAACCTGGATAGATGTAGGGCTTGTGACTTGGGAATATCTCAAATGCATCTTGTTAGTAGATAGGCCTGTGATAACCCTAGTTAGCTAATGATAACAAGCCGTAAGACTTGATTGGCCGTGCCTGAATGCTTGTCTCGTGGTTAACATATGAATTATATTCCGCCTCTTGTTTTCATAATGCAAGCTCTTGTTTTATTCTAACCATGTCTTCTTGTTACTTAATCATGTTCATTATTTATTTCTTCTGTTTATTAACTTGCTGGTTTTAGTTCCCAAGTGAAGCCTCCCTTGTGGCACTTGCTCTTTCTGGGGTCTGACCCAGCTAGTTTTGTATGGCCAGATTTTGGAGTAGCACCCGAGGATCTATCTGCTTTCCAGCCAGATGGTGAACACTAGATACAACCTTGGCAATGAGTGAGTTTCTTATTTTGCTCTCCCACTCTATTGTAAAATTATTCTTTTGAGGCGTTTAGCCGTCGAGCAAGTATTAGCTCGTATTGAAACTTATATTCTGTCTGCCTATGGGTTGTCACATGATTGACAAATCCTAGGGTTGATCATATATGACTTTAACTCTTGCTAGTCTTCATATTTTGTATGACTAGCTTAATGATCATCTGAATATGTAATATTTGGGACGCCTTACTTTGTATGTCTGATGATCCAATATCTTGTAACATTTATTTGCTTGCTTGAGATTGAGACCCTAGGCTTGTTCTTGACCATAAGAGACTGCTGGCTTGTAGTTAAACCCTCAAGTATCTAGACAGCCGTGACCCTATTGCGAGGTGGGTTGCACTTTAATGTACGTAGCTGGCTGTGTCTGTCCCCCGCTCTCCAGTATTCTGGTTCTGGGGTGTGACAGTGTCTCATAGCGTAGGTTGGATGTGTCCATCTCATATCCAAATATTCGAGAGCAGATCATGACACAAGAATCTCGAGAGGAACATATTTAGTAAAGACAATAGTGGACTATCAAAGCAAATATAGAACAAAATAGCAGTAAAAATAATATTCGTCCAGTAGGACGGCAATATGTACTTGTCTAAAAATAGCTCCAAGCTTAACTCTTCAATTCTGCCACCAAATGGGGTTCAGAAACCACACTCTGAGGTCTCGAGACCGACCTCCTAGCTCACGAGGAAACTGGAGAGAAAAAGAATAGAGAAAGATTGTAAAAAAAATTAAAAAAATGAAAGGGTATATATAGAGAAGGTGAATTAATCGCAACCGTCTGATCACGATCCGCGATTCAATCTGAATCGATCTCGACCGTTCAGAAGAAAATCAAATATCCATTGGATAATAGAATATATCTTTACTATCCATGAAAATATCTAAATACTATTCACGAAAATATTATAACACTATTCACAAAAAAAATTTGAAATCGAAAATATCTAAAAGTGCAAATTATCTCCCGAATAGTATACCATCTGTACACACCGGTATACTGGCGGTATGCCGATCAAGTAGTAAAGTCTCAAAATCAAAATTTTCTATGTTTCTTCGAAAGTCAAGAAAATACATAATGCGGTATAAAATATGTATCCATATACAAATTAGATACCGTGAGACAAGTCTTACACCTTTAACCCATCAAGCAAGGAGAAGGAAGCCAAGCACAAGCAATGAGGTGTGTTCTTGGACAGGAAGAAGCACTGACATCCAATCTTTCGAGGATTTCGGAAAAGATTCCAACTTTCACTCTCAAACCCCCATGGCCTAATTGTTATAGAATTCTGAGAATTTATTATTCTATAACCCATATATTACCATCATTTTTGTTATATTATAGTCCATATAGATTGCATGCTAGGTGGTTGATAGATTTGCTTACAATAGGACTAGTTTGAGACTTTTTTGAGATGATTTCTTGAGAGTTTGTTATTATTTATTAAAAATGAATTTATATTAGTTTTATTAATGTAAATAAAGTATTTTAAAATTATTTTTTTGGTATTTTAATCTTAAATCTGTACCCTAAAAATATGGGCCATTGGACTAGGGTTTCGGCTAAATTGCTGACATAGATGGGCTCATAAATAGGGGCTGATTTTGGTATTTAAAAGGGTATTATTTTTTGAGTTTAATCACGTTTAATATGTTTTAATATGAGACTTTATAGGTATAGGTCATAACCATGGTTTGGTAGTGTTCCGGATAAGTTTCAGACAAGACTAGTAGGCATAATCTAGACATAACCATGAAATATATCCAAATTTCTAAATCTAGAATTTAGAGGATAAATTCCATATAAATCATGTTTAAATTAAGATATTATGATTTTTATGATTTATATGTATGTCCTTTAATTGGGGACTTAACCTCGAATTTCGGAAGTCAAAACTATGAAACTAGATTTTGGAATCTTAGAAGCATATATGATTGTTGTTTAGGAGACGTATGTGTCCTATGTGTAATTAGAATATTAGTAATAATTTTTTTATTGTATGTGAACTTTTAATAGGCTTTGATATTACAGATTCAGCAGGGACTTGGACGACAGACAAGTATACCTTGCCGACTTGTACAGTATTTTCATGCATGTTTATTTTCTGCTAATGTTGTTATAAGCTTGTCCTTCATTTTCACATGATTCTGTAAGCAACCTAGGGGGTGAATAGGATCAAGCTAGCTAATCAAGCACTAAACAATTGCTAATAGAAAATTTAAAGATTTAAGAGTGCTAGAGAAGAAGCAACAACAATACCGACACCCGATGTATCCTGGTATCCTCCAAGGGGCACTCCAGTCCCGGAACTCTCTCCGGCTTTAATCCACTATTATGCAAATAATACAACGTGAGTTTTCATCCAAAGGCTCACCAACTTCTTATATGAGAGCTTTTATCCGAAGGCCTCTCTGACTTCAAACTGAGAGCTTTTATCCGAAGACTCTCCAACTTCAACTGAGTGCATTTATCCGAAAACTCTCCAACTTCAACCTTTTCACAAGAAGCTTTTTGATCTTCTTACAACAAGATGAAGAACTCCTTTTAAACTCAATAACTCTAACACAATTTATTGATGGCAAATGAATGCTTTGTAGAGATGTTTGTGGATAGGCTTTGATGGTTTAGAAATTTTTAGGCTCAAAGAATCAGCCTTGAATGAAGGGGTTCAAGGCTATTTATACCAAAGCATTGAAAAGATCTCAAAGACAACTTTTTAGTTAGCGACCGGTATACCGTCTGTATGAACCGGTGTACCGTCGATATACCGATCTGGAATGCAATACCTAAAAATATAGCCGTTGGGATCATTAAATGCTCGAAATCCGACCGTTGGATTTGCAACGTTACTGAAACGGTATACTGGCAGTACGAACCGGTGTACCGTTGGTATGTCAGTTCATTAGGCCAAGAGCAAATTTTATATAAAATCGGTATACCGTCGGTACGAACCGGTGTACTGTCGGTATACCGATTTCCATCCGAAAATGATCCTGGGCTAATTTCTACCCTATCTTTCGATTTTGCCATCCATTTCTTGTACTTACAAATATTCCTAAAACTCATTACAGACGTTAACATATTTGCATCTACCCTAGAGTTCTATTTTTCCATCCATTTCTTGTATTTACAAATATTCCTAAAACTCATTCCGAAAATGCATCTATTATATCTTTACTAAACTTAACAAATTTGTCATAACCAAAAAGGCAGAGATTGTTGGCCCAATGATTGTTTCCTGATTTTGCCATCCATTTCAGCGGAACCCCCGAGTGCGTGGCCCCAGAGATGTCGTCGGGTGGTTCAGAGAAATCTTATAGGATGCCATTGTCTTTGGCCCACCATGATTTTTTTTTCATTTCATATGTCCATAGTTTTCGACAAATATATGTTAGAGGAACAAAACAATATACATAGTAGTAAGTATGATCGATTTAATACACATTAGGACTGCTAAGTTTAAATGTAATATTATAGTGATAGCATGAGCATTAGTGATAATAAAATGCTAAACTTAATTGATTAACCATATTCAAAAATATGATACAATCATTGGGCCAACAATCTCCCTCTTTTTGGTTATGGAAAATATGTTCAGTTTAGTAAGGACATAATAGATGCATGTATTACTAATGTATAAGCAGACATAAGAATATATCACTAATAGCATGCTACTTAAATTAATGAAACCCATCCTTAAACTTACTTCTCACCCTTTGACATGATCAAAATTAGGCTCCCCGTACTAAGAGATAAAATGAAAAAAATTTAAAGCTAATAACTCAGAGCAAGAGGAGGCATAGATGTTGGAATTATTCAATAATAGGGGCCACACATGTAAAATTAATTGTGTTGGACTATCTAAATAATTAAGCCAAACTAAAGTGGTCTATTTGGAAATT
Organism: Iris pallida; assembly: GCA_029216955.1. Lineage (NCBI taxonomy): Eukaryota > Viridiplantae > Streptophyta > Magnoliopsida > Asparagales > Iridaceae > Iris > Iris pallida. Next base: position 7,252,106 of record JANAVB010033220.1, read on the forward strand.
GGCTTAAGGGTATAATTGTCATGGAATTAATGTGTAGATACCGGAGATAAATCTAATTTGATGAGGGGCCAAATTAGAAATATCAAAACATATAAATATATGTATTCAATAGGGTTATGGTCCCCAACTTATACGGCCACCAAAAGAGAGATTTTCTCTTTTTCTCTTCTGCATCCCCATCAACAGAAAGAGAGGGACAATCGATTCAGATTCCTTTTTGTCATTAAGGGTCGTAGCAAGTTGGAAGATCGAACCCCATAAAAGGAAGACCGCTTCAAGATCCATCAAGCCTAGCAATGGATTCAGGTACACTTCTACAATTTAATTTATGTTCTTCATCTCATGAATCAACATGGTACAATAAATTTCTAACAAGTGGTATCAAAACCTCCCTGTTTGATTTATGAATTTGAAGTTTACATATTTAATTTTTTTGTTGGTGTTCAGAAATCCTAGATCGTTAAATCTAATTTAAAGGAAAAGAAAATCACTCATTCAATATATGGTTCTGTTGGTTTTTTTAATATATAATGGATTCAGTTGAATTTACTGAGTCCAAGTACGGACAACGTGGTCGGCCATATGGACACATTAGCATGGTCACCTATGCTAAAACATTGTTTGTCATAGTATGTTTTCGTATGTCAATTGCCAACTACTTTGTTAGGTATCTTTATTATTAATTCGACTATTTACTTAAAGCATATGGGATATGCAATTTGTTGTGGTTTAGCAATCATATGTTGATGTAATTTGTTGTATTTCACAAGGTGATGATGATTAAACATCGAAGATGTCAACCTTCTGTTATTTGTGTAGTGACAACCAACAATAAACCATGATTTTTTTTGTGAACTTAATATTTCACAAGTTTGGCAAAATATGTTCCTTGGAGATAGTTGCACTGCTACAATTTCTGGCTTCAACATGATAAGACTATAGTTTGTTACTTGTGATCTATTAAATGTTTTTTTTTTTGAATCTAAATTAGTTGGATGGATGTTAAGACTAATTTTTTTAAGTGGATTCGGACGCCATTTTTTATTGTCAACTTCGGCATTTAGATTTTCTTTTTCATACACCCAGTTTCATATATCATTTGATATATTATTTTATAAGGGAATCTTTTGGAATATTGAGCATTCAGAAAGTCGCTAATTGCTAGTATTTTTGCATAATCAATAGATATGGTGCTTTCTAAAAGCATGGATGGAAACAGATTGTATATGATTCAGATATTTGGTTTGTATATGGTTTCTATATGGATAAGGAAAGTTTTGATTGTGTCCAAGATACACAAGTTTAATTTGGAACGTATTGACATTTTCTGGACATATTGCACCTTGGTATATGAAATTTTTGGAAATTGGTAACGATTTCGTTTTTTTTAAAAAAAATTGGTCTAAAGCTTTTTTAAAAATATTTTCTTTAGATATTTGGAAACTTAAAGAGGAAGGAGGTGCTGATAATGCTCAGTTTAGACAAAATATGTCCAGTTTGGATATATATTTTGGAGTTATTATTTTTAGTTAATGTATATGACTTTTTCTTGGATGCATATCCTAAGTAGATTATTACATGAATATTGTTATGTTGATAATATCCAATTTTGTGAAATTAAAATTCATGCTTATGCTTTTGATTACTTTATTTGAGTAATAATCTTATAAATATGCATGTACATACCGTTTTTGGACATGATTCAATTTTTTTGTAAAATTTAGTCAATATTCAAATTTTTGGTGTTTTTTGTGACTAGCAATAGTTGTCTAATATTCTAAATAGACTCATTGAAACAAGATGTTGCCAAAGTGACCTCTCTTGCATAGATAGTCTATAAGGAATGTTGGATGTTTGTGTGTGTAAATTCATACGAGTATTAGTCGGCCCAAGGGAAGGTTAATACTTGGCCGAATTACACACATATCTGTGATGATAAATGTGTGACAATTATAAGGTTTACATGTGAATAATAATCTCTTCCAAAGATAGGCTTATTATTTGACATGACTTATTGTCAACGTTTGATCATTGCACCAAGAGTACCACTTGCAGTTAATATCACTGTCCAAAGACTTGATATTAATGATGTACTAGGTATCTTGAGATAGGGTTCACCATTATTTGAATTTATTTGACTATATTGTATTCTTTGGTTATTAATTAGAACATGTTTGTTTATTTATTTTTGTTCTTTTTACAGTTAATGTTGCTACAATATTTGCCAATAAGAATTTAATTTTCATATTTAATGGGATAAACTTTAAGGGCGAAAAAGAAAATAAATACAGAAGCTGCTAAGGGTCCAGCTCAAAAGAAACAACAATATAAAACTAAGGGTTATTTCTTTTGTGACAAGCCAGGACACATAAAGAAGAAATGTACAAAGTACCACGCATGGCGTATAAAGAAAAGTACATTTCTAAATTTGGTCTGTTCTGAGGTTAATTTAGATTTAGTACCTAAAAACACATGGTGGTTAGATTCTGGTGCTACTACCCACATCAGTGTTTATAGACAAGGTTGTCTGAGCTACCGAAAGCCAATTGATGGTGAAAGATACATCAATGTGGGTGATGGCAAGTCGGTAGAAATGGAAGCAATAGGATATTTTAGGTTATTTTTGGGAATCGGTTATTATTTGGATTTGATAGACACTTTTATTGTACCGTCTTTTAGACAGAATTTAGTTTCAGTTTCCTTACTGGACAACTATGGTTATCATTGTTCATTTGAAAATAATAAGTTTAGTCTATCTTTAAATTCAAATATTATTGGTAACAGTTCCTTTAAGATTTATGATCACCTATATTCAGTTGAAACTATTACATCTTAAATGAAACCTTGCAAGTGGAGTCATGTGGTACTAAACACAAAATTAACAATAATAAAATTTAGCCTCATTATGACATAAGCGATTAGGTCACATCTCTAGAAATAGAGTTGAACGAGTTGTGTCTGATGAGATATGGATTCCATTGACTTTATAGACTTCAATGTCTGTATTGAATGTGTAAAGAGAAGACAGACCAAAGTTAAATTATAAGCAGCTACTTTATTGGTTATGCTACAGATCAAGGGGTTAATAATTATACGATCCCACACAAAAGAAAATTTTAAAACGAGAAATATAATTTTGAGGATGTTGAGTTTGGGGGAGAAATAAAGTTTGAGACATTGTCTTTGAGGAGGAATCGATTGTAATTCCTACTATCACTTTTGACGATGTGCAGGATTCTGTACCTGTCATTAATCAAGAAGTGAATTTGGAGCCTCAACAAGACAATGTCGAATTACCTCTATAAGTCGTCGTTGAGATACCTTGACAAGACAATGTAGCGGCACCCCCATTCAAGATAAGGTAATTATTTCTAAGGAACAAACTCAACAACCTCAAGAACCGGTAATGTTAAGATGGTCCACAAGAGAAAGAAGAAACATAATTTCGGATAATATTATCATATTTCTCCAGGAACATGAGGAAGACCATGAAATATTGGAAGATGATCCAATCAACTTCCGTCAGGCCATAGAAATTAAGTTCCAATTCTCAAGAGTGGATTGATGCAATGAATGAGGAGTATAAGTCCATGCAAGACAATAAAGTTTGGGAACTTGTCCCATTACCAAAAGATGTGAAGCCCATTGGTTGTAAATGGATATTTAAACCAAGAAGGATTCGAAGGGTAATATGGAGAGGTATAAAGCACGTCTTGTAGCTAAAGGCTTTACTCAAAAGGAAGGGATTGATTTTAAAGAGACTTTCTTTCCGGTTTATTCGAAAGACTCTTTTAAAACAATTATGGCACTTGTTGCTCATTTTGATCTTGAGTTACATCAAATGGATGTCAAAACGGCATTTCTCAATGGTAACATTGACGAAACTATTTATATGGTGCAGCCAGAAAACTTTGTGTCAGGAGATCCAAAGAATATGGTTTGCAAATTGACAAAATCTATTTATGGACTCAAGCAAGCTTCTCGTCAGTGGTACTATAAATTTTACCAAGTTGTTACCTCGTTTGGTTTTAAGGTTAACGTTGTTGAAGATTGTGTGTATCACAAGTTCAGTGGGAGTAGGAATAATTTTCTGGTTTTGTATATTGATTAAAGTATTCATTGCAAACCAGGTGACACCTCTCGTTAAAGGAGACAAATTCGGTTTCAATCAAGTGCCCTAAGGTTAGCCTTAAAATTAAAATTAAAAAAAATACAATAGATTTTTTCTTCATGATCAGTTGTAGGGAGTCTAATGTATGCTCAAGTATGTACGCTTCAGGATATTGCGTACATATTAGGATGTTAGGCAGATATTTAAGCAAATATGGATGGATCATTGGGTAGCAGCCAAACTACTTAAGTAATTAATAGAGAACAAGAAATTATATGCTCTTTGTAGGAGATAGAATAATTCTGGAGATCATATGGTATTTCGACTCCGATTTTGTTGGATGCCAACACAGCAGAGATCTACATCAGGTTATGCTGACTAATGGAGATATATTTTGGATGAGTGTCAAACATGTACTTATAATTTCTTCCACCATGGCAGCAAGGTTTATAACAAGCTGTGGGGGCATCTATTCAGGAAATATGGTTATAAAATTTTGTCACAAGGCTGCGCCTACAGTACGGTGTTGAAAGACCACATAAAATGATGGTGTGACAATAAATCAGCAGTACTGTATTCTAATAACAACAAGAACTTGTATAAGTCAAAGGATGTTGACATAAAATTTCTAGTTGTGAAGGAAAGAATTCAGAATGGTAAAAGTGTCCATATAGCACATTAGGACAAACTCCATGTTAGCGGATCCGCTCACAAAAAGCATTATCATCCAAGGTCTTTCATGAGCATACTGCTCATATGGGTGTTATCTTAATTAAGAATATGGCAATACAGTGGAAGTTTGTATTTTATGTATTTGGGTGCTATTTGGTTTTGGACACATTTATGTATTAAAGCATTTTGGATATTTATCTGGTCAGATATATGGAAAATTCAGTTTTTTCTGTTTTCATTATGCTAAAGTATTTGATCTCACTAAAGTTAAGGAGGACCAGTTGGAAATAGACATGTATTGATCACATTGCGTGTAATTTCCATGCTACACATCCATGATTGATCTATGTCGTTTAGCTATATTGGTATATGTGACCATTGATGGTTTAATTACGCTATAAGTGACGAATGTCGCTTTGATCCTATGTTGATATGGTTAATGGACGAGATTGTCCGGATATACCCTAAGGATTAAGATAGCAATTTATGAGCTCACTAAGGTTAACACAATTATAAGGTTACATATGTGGCCCAGTGGGAGATTGTTGGAATTATTCAATAATAGGGGCCACACATGTAAAATTAATTGTGTTGGACTATCAAAATAATTAAGCCAAACTAAAGTGGTCTATTTGGAAATTGGCTTAAGGGTACAATTGTCATGGAATTAATGTGTAGATATCAGAGATAAATATAATTTGATGAGGGACCAAATTAGAAATATCAAAACATATAAATATATGTATTCATTAGGGTTATCGTCCCCAACTTATACGGCCATCAAAAGAGAGGTTTTCTCTTTTCCTCTTCTGCATCCCTATCAACAGAAAAAGAGGGACAAAGGATTCAGATTCCTCTTTTTTATTAAGGGTCGTAGCAAGTTGGAAGATCGAACCCCATAAAAGGACGACCGCTTCAAGATCCATCAAGCCTAGCAATGGATTCAGATACGCTTCCGCAATTTAATTTATGTTCTTCATCTCATGAATCGACATGGTACAATAAATTTCTAACAATAGACAATCATGATCAAGATATATTAAAGAAAATAATGGGAGACGTGTGTAAAGACAAGTTTAGAAAGCTACATACTCAATGTAGAATACCAAATAAAAATATAACTTATCAAAACACAAAATAATTGCTAAGACTGAAAGAATTTGAAAATAATCAACAGATATTACCAACTTGAAATCCAATGAGAAAATTCAAAACACAATATGATATGAAATATTACTCTAGTTTTGGAAGAGAAATATGAAATAAAGGACTTAATATATAAACTTGATATCAATTGAAATATATAAACTTGATATCAATTGAAATATATAAACTTGAAACATTGATCAAAGAAACCATGATAGTCACAATTGTCCACAAATAAATAGTGGAACAAAATAAAGGAAAGATCAATGTAAAATAAAGCAATTGATATAGAATAATCTCATTATTTGCAAAATCTATTTGCTTACCCAAGTTCAAGCATTTGAACTCAATTACCTTTTCATGTTATATGAACACCCTTTAGATAAAGATGAAGGTAAAGGAGAAAAATACTTAAGAAGGAGAAATTCAGTCGACTTGAATGCTCCCCCTTAAAGTATTACCAATATTGATAAAAATCATAAACTTTGGGTAAGTCCTCAACAAGGAAAGCTAAAACAATGAAACCACAATAGTCATCAAGATAAGATACGAAAGTTAATATTAATAATATGGCCTATTTTACCCATATAAAAGAGAGAGACATATGATAAAGTCAATTGCAAATACTCTCATAAATCCTTCAAGATAAAAATATCATGACCTCAATCAATAAGATGAAATTGAAAAAAATATTGGTCCATAATGAACTAGGTATACGACATATTAAATGGTATAAATAAATTGAACCAATTAATTTTCTCTCCCTCAAAATCTGTGTATCTAGTTCCAAAGCACTTATAGCATAAAATAGATAACTACAAGATTTAGGGATAAATCTACTAAGGATTTCTCTCCCAGTGCTCAATGCATATAAGGCTATAAAATTGTCACAAGTGGAATAATATCATCTTTAGTCAAGAAGGGACATCCAATTAATACCTACTAAAGATGAAAAATCAAAAGAATATTCCAACTAAGAACATATAATCAAAAGATGGCATACATTAACATATATAGAAAAGATCTCATATTTAAATATGATAGATCAATGTATGTTACCTTTTGAGGAAAAGGTCATCATGAAAAGGAATAAAGTCAATTAAAGCAATCATGATGAAAATAAAAAATATAGCTCAAAAAATAAAATAAAAATAAAACTCAAATATCATGTCCAAAATTATCTAAGAAATAATCAACCAATTTGTTACTTTGCATGGACTTGGTATATTTTACCACATATGTACCCATCAACGGGTAATATCCCAACCTTGCTAATACTAAATGAGAAAGCAATGAAGTTCAAATAGCAAAGGCTATATGTGATAATCCATGAGTAGTCGAAGTAGAGTAATAAATTATCTTGATAATCATATAGTTTGATAATATAGGACTACTCAATCATTAGGATCATTCATAAAGTAAATAAATGAATACATATGATCCAACAATAAATCTCATCAAGAGAAAATCTAAAATCCATATTTATAATGAAATCTCATAAATCCATGAAAAATATGGGAATAAGTCAATCTTATTTAAATGATTACAAATTCAAATCATAAGAGATGCAATATGATAATATGATAAAATCATGACTCAAATGAGATAAATTTAAGAGATACTTACTAATGACTTATATGGAAAGATATTAAAGTAAGGAATCACAAACCTCTTTGAAAAACAAGATCAAATTAAAATAAATTTGTTAAACTAGTTTTAGAAAAAGATATGTATCTAAAATAGAATACAATTCACAAATCTTGTTTTTGTAAACTAGCATATCACATATAGATTGAAATTAAGAAGATAGCTAGATGAGTAAAAGTGAACAAAAATTATGTAGTTTAACAATACATCATAAATAAGCGAGCTACATAACTAATTAAGATTATTGAGGTAACCCATTAACAAGATAAATGTGCTCATTAAATCTTAAGTCACTAATACTAAAGATACTTGCTTAAGCATAGAGTTCACAATAAGAATAATACATTTTGAATTATCAAAATATTTTTATAGACTCTTTACTAAGCAAGAATAAGATCATAAGATAATAAATAAATAATTAGACTCTTATCAAGTATAGGCCAAAAGAGATATTCATGAAAACACAATAAAATAAATCTCTTTGCCAAGTATTAAGATTAATCCAAGAAAATGAAATAATAGATCGATCTTGACAATGCAAATTATTATAGCCATTATGAAATAAGTGTATTCTCTAGATGGAGAATCTCAACACAAAATCTCAAACCATAGTAGCTAAGGACATAAGAAATAAGATATATAAATTATAAGAATTCTTATGTACTACAAAAAATCATTGGACAACAATAATTCAAAAAAAAGCATAAACCCAAGGATTGAGAATGAAAAATCATTAAGATCAAGAAAGCTAAAAAGATAAAGAAAGTAAGAAACACATTTTTCAAAAAGCTTTCATTGTGCACTATAGTAAAATATAAAAGATATAGACTAGAAAAAGTGCACTAATAAAGGAGACAAATTTAAAATTAAGATAAAGCATAAAATAATGTGATTCTTAGAAGAACAACTTAGTCATAAGCAAGACATTAATAAAAATTTTCTCTCAACATCCCAACTTAAAGGTATAAACCAAATAAATATCAAAAGTTAGGAATCATTAATATATATGAAACTATATATATATATATATATATATATATATATATATATATATATATATATATATATATATATATATATATATATATATATATATATATATATATATATTTATATATATTTATATATAAAGTACATATATATATATAAAGTACATATATATATATATATATATATATATATATATATATATATATATATATATATATATATATATATAAATATATATATATATATATATATATATATATATATATATATATATATATATATATATATATATATATATCACAAATAGGCATACATGAAAAGATCAAAAATCAATTAAAAACATGTATCCATAGTGTAATGCCTATAGTTCGTATTATGTATTTTGGAATACGTGTACGTATTTTCTTGTATTGCATGATTCCTTGCTTGGCTTATCTTGGCATTTCATGGCTTGATTTATTTTGGGTTGGTTCGGCTAGGCTTGGGTTGCCTTGGTTCATCATGAACCATGGGAGGAACCCCTACCTACCACCACCATCATCCTTTATTAACCCATTCCCTCATTCTCTCTCTTCATTTACTTCTTCTTCTCCACCATTACTTCTTCAACCACCAGGAGAGAGAGAGAGAGAGAGCTTAGGCAAGTATAGCTTGCTTCATGGAGGAACTTCGTTTTTATTGTTCCATTCTCTTCCTCGCGAGATTCTAGCACACTTTAGTACTTAGCATTTCTAATTTCCATGGCTCAATTTGTGTAGATCTAAGTTTATAGTATTTTCGGATTTTTTGGGTTTTGATCTACTTAACATTTTTATTTCCAAGTTTCGATGGTTCCATGTTGTAGAAAATTTCGTTCTACCCCATTTTGACCTATGGAAGTCCAAATTTGGACTTATAATGAAGGTTTTATGGAGCTTGGAAGCTATGGGTTCCATGGCCATCCTTCTCAGATTTTCGGAGAAGATGGGCACCCACCTAATCCAGCCGCATGATGAGTACCCATTTACTGCCGCATAAGATCCCACCTAACCCAGCCGCATAGATGAGTACCCATCTACTCAGCCGCATGGGATTCTGTTTACCCAGCTGCATAGATGAGTACCCATTTACTGCCGCATAAGATCCCACCTAACCCAACCGCATAGATGAGTACACATCTACTCAGCCGCATGGCATCCTGTTTACCCAGCCACATAGATGAGTATCCATCTACTCAGCCGCATGGGATTCTGTTAACCCAGTCGTATAGATGAGTACCCATCTACTCAGCCGCATGGGATTCTGTTTACCCAGCCGCATAGATGAGTACCCATCTACTCAGCCACATGGGATTCTGTTTACCCAGCCACATAGATAAGTACCCATCTACTCAGCCGAATGGGATTCTGTTTACCCAGCCGCATAGATGGGTACCCACCTACCCAGCCGCATAGATGAGTACCCACCTACTCAGCCGCATGAGACTCATCCACCCAGCCGCATAGATGGGTATCCATCTACCCAGCCGTATAGATGGGTACCCATCTACTGCCGCATGAGCCCCATCCACCCTTGACTGTATAGTGCCTATTTTGGTTGTTTGTCTTGTCCTATTTGGCTGAATTATGGCCAGAATTTCTCCCAACTCCCAACATGAAAGTTGTAGATCTTTTCCTTGGCTTCAAGAATATGTCACTAGTTATTTTATGCAAGTTTCTCTCATTCATGATAATGTAAGAATAGAACATGATAGTGGCCCGTCGTGGCGCACTCTTGATAAGTAACCTACATGATAACCTTGACATGCTGTTCCGACAGCTAGCCTGACATGACAAGTATGAATGACCTGGACACCGTGGGCAATTGTATTTGTACAAATAAACCAGTACTGTCTTGCATCATGTCTAAGATAGGAATCCCTGAATACCACGGTCAGGGGTACCTACTGAATTCAACTAAGGCTAATAACTAGAATAATCCAGTAGTCGTGAAGAGATTTCCCAGCTATAGGCAATCCCGTTATCTGGGCGCTTAAGTGGACTTCTAGCCTACCGACGAGTAGGGAACATTTCCAGCACACAGTCACGGGTTGCATTCTTCATAAACGGACATTTGACCTGGATAACCGGTTGGTCTGCAGGGCTTGTGGCTGTTAGGATAATCTTATTGCGTCCTACTAGTAACTAGGCTTGTGATAACCCTAGTTAGTTAAAGTATCAAGCCGTACTCTTGTTTGGCCGTGATTGATTGGATGAAGTTTATTCCAGCTTAGTCTTATCCTGATCATGTGCAAGATTGTGACATGACATGATTATTGATGCTTGCCTTAACAATAGCGATCGGGGGTCCAGTTTTGTTCAGGCGAAAGGTTACAACCCCGGTCCTTATTTGGTTTAAGGATTGTAACCTGGCTTCCGGAGCACTTCTGTGTCCTCTCTTCGTTTATTGTCTTATTGCAACCCCATGCCATGTTCGTCATATTTTACCTTACCATAATACCATGATTATTTATACTGGCCTTAACAATAAAGATCAGGGGTCCAGTTCTGTTCAGGTGAAGGGTTACAACCCCGGTCCTTGTTTGGTTTAAGGGTTGTAACCTGGCTTCTGGAGCAGTTCTGTGTCCTCTCTTCTTTTATTGTCTTTACTGTACGAATAGTGTTTGAGACGGGTTTCTATTCAGGTAAAGGGCTGCAACCCCGGTCCTTGTTTGGTTTAAGGGTTGTGGCCTGGCTACTTGAATGGTTTCTTCGTACTCAGTTTACTGTTGTTATCTCTATTATTATCAATTCTTCATTTATTATTTATCTTTAATATTCTATTATGATATGCTGGTTTTAGTTCCTAAGTGAAGCCTCATTTGTGGCACTTGCTCTTTCTGGGGTCTGACCCAGCTGGTTTTGTATGGCCAGATATTAGAGCAGCACCAGTGGATCTACCTGTCTTCCAGCCAGATGGTGACCACCAGGCGTAACCCTGGTAATGAGTGGGTTTCTTTTTTTTCTCCCACTTTATTGTAAAAATTATTCTTTTGAGGCGTTTAGCCGGCGAGCACATGTTAGCTCGTATTGCACCTTTATTTACTGTCTGCCTACGGACTGTAACATGATTGACAGATCCTAGGGTTGATCATGTATGATTGAACTCTTGCTAGTCTTGACATTTTGTACGACTAGCTTCATGATCATCCAATATGTAATGTATGGGACGTCTTGCTATTATATATTTGGTGCTCTGACATCTTGTAACTATTATTGCTTGCGTGAGATCGAGACAATAGGCTTGTTCATGACCATAGGAGACTGTTGGCTTGTAGCTAAACCCTCATGTATCTAGACAGCCGTGACCGTATAGCGAGGTGGGTTGCACTTCAATATACGTAGCTGGCTATGTACGCCCCCGCTCTCCAGTATTCTGGTTCTGGGGTATTACATGGTTTAAGTAGTGGCCCATGCAGGTCTTGTAAATCAAGATATGTGAGGGTTTACCGAATAGATGTCTCAATCAGTATTCGTCCTTGATCTCTGCTCGTATCTTCAAATCCCTGAGAATCTTGACCTGATCACATGCTTGTATCGTTGATCTGTCATGGTCCTTCCTTATTGCTCCCTATGTCGTCTTCTTCAGCGGCATTATTCCTGGACCTGCCGATCAGCAAGGCGGAGCACCTCCCGTGGACCAGCCGTAACCTGGAGATCAAGCCCAGCATTCAGGAGTAGCCTCCAGAGTCGTGCCTACCGGAGGAGAACCACCAATTCAGCCCGTCCAGCCTGCAGAGCCTGATGATGGCACTTTGGTGGGTCTCATCAGGTACCTATTAGCTTCCCAGGATCGTCGCCGAGATGTCTTGTACCAGGCGGTGGCAGATGCTTTGACCAGAGGGGGTCATCAGGGTAACAGCGTGGCCAACAGCTTCAAGCGCTTGAACCTTCCATTCTTCGATGGTAGCGAAGATGTTGTTACCGCAGATGCTTGGCTTCATGACACAGAGGTGATTTTAGAAGCAGCCAGGACCCCAGAGAATGAGAAGGTGGCCGTAATGCGCCTGCAGTTGTTGGATCTTGCCCGCAGCTGGTGGCCGGCACAGACCGTTGGATTAGTGGCACCTATTGCTTGGACAGTATTCAGGGAGAGATTTCAGACCAAGTATTTTGATGCTGTAGCTCGGTATGATCTACAGACGAGGTTCACCAATCTGAAGCAGATGGGCAGGACGGTCGATGGATATGCGGCCGAGTTCTCCAGGCTTAGTCGGTTTCCTCCTACCTTGGTGGCGATCGAGTTCGATAGAGCCTAGCGGTTCCAGCAGGGGCTCCACCTAGAGATTTTGTTGGCGGTGGAGCAGTTTGAGCATCAGACCTTTGATGCAGTACTGAGGGCAGCCCGGAGGCATGAATATACCTCCCAAAGGATCATGGATAGGACCGAAGGTCGGAAGCGATCCCACAGCCAGATGAATCAGTCATCAGCACCAGCCCCGGCAGCCAGGGCGTTGACCATTGGAGCTCCAAGGCGGGCGGCCTCAGTGACGTCGGTTCAGCATTCCACCCCGACACACCCTCAGCAGCAGAAGCAGAAGCATTCTTCCGCAGTGGGATGTTCACACTGTAGGAAACTAGGGCACGTGGTGTCAGAGTGTCGCAGAGCACAGGATTTGTGCTTGGCTTGTGGTGCCCCGGACCACAGGGTTGGGAACTGCCCGAACAGGGGGAGTTCATCATCAGCTTTCTCTAGTCCTTCAGTTAGAGGACCAGCACCAGTCCAGCAGCAGCAGCAGTACCCGTTCCCGAGGCCATTGTCGATGCAGGCCCAGGCATTCCAGCAGCAGAGATCGTAGCAGTATGCCCAAGCCCAAGCCCTGATCCAGAGCAGACAGAGGAATTTTCAGCAGAGGGGACCCGCACCCAGAGGACATGGTCAAGTGCTGGCTTTGACCATGGGAGAAGAAGGAATAGCACCAAGTAAGGTAGTGGCAGGTACTATTCTCGTCAACACCTTTCCAGCTTCAGTATTATTTGATTCTGGTGCCTCGTATTCATTTATATCTGCACGATTCACGACACGGATAGGATTGGAGCCCGAGTTATTATCAGTGAGGCTAAATATACTTACTGGTAATGGACTTGTGGGAGTAGATAGGGTGTTTTTCTCGGGTCAGATCGTAGTTAGCGGTAGAGAGTTCCCCGCTAGATTGATAGAGTTCCCGATGGTCGATTATGATGTGATCTTAGGGATGGATTGGTTGAGGGACCAGTATGCCAGGATAGACTGCCATATTGGCATGGTTGTTTTTAGCATTCCAGGCAAGCCGGAGTTTTCCTTCTCCCGAGGTAAAGTTGAACCTTCTTCTCCAGTGTTGCGGATGGCAGTAGCAGCAATGCAGTTACCCTGGATAGTTGAAGAGTTTCCAGATGTTTTCCCAGAAGAGCTTTCAGGGATGCCGCCAGAGCGAGAGATCGAGTTTACCATCGACTTGATTCTCGGGATAGCCCCAGTGTCAGAGAGAGTCTACAGGATGGCTCCGTCAGAGCTAGAGATATTGTACAAGATGATTGAAGAACTTAGAACCAAGGGATTCATTCATGCTAGTGGATCACCTTGGGGAGCCCCGATGCTTCTTGTGAAAAGGAAGGATGGTACGTCCAGATTATATATAGATTATCGTACCTTGAACTCAGTGACAATCAAGAACAGATACCCTCTCCCGAGGATAGATGACTTGTTTGATCAACTCAAGGGGGCAGCAGTATTCTCGAAGATCGACTTACAGTCAGGATACCATCAGATAAGATTCAGAGAGCAGGACATCCCGAAGACAGCTTTCAGATCCCGGTATGGGCATTGGGAGTTCCTTGTTATGCCCTTTGGAGCAACCAATGCGCCGGCAGTATTCATGGACCTTATGAATCGTATCTTTATACCTTATTTGGATCAGTTCGTGATTGTGTTCCTAGATGACATCCTAGTCTATAGCAAGAGTGAGGCAGAGCATGAGCAGCATCTCCGTGTGGTTCTTCAGATTCTCAGATAGCACCAATTGTATGCCAAGTTCAGTAAATACGAGTTCTGGCTCGATCGTATTTCGTACTTGGGTCATATCATCACCAGAGGAGGAGTAGAAGTGGATCCCCAGAAGATCATGGCTATTGAGTCGTGGCCAGTGTCCAGCACAGTTGCAGAAGTCTGTAGTTTTCTTGGATTGGCCGGTTACTACCGACGATTTGTTTCAGACTTTGCTCGAATCTCAGCGCCATTGACCCAGTTGACCCGCAAGGATGTGCGATTTGCTTGGACAGCAGAGTGCCAGGATTCTTTTGAGAGATTGAAGTGAGGCTTGATGACGGCACCCATTCTCACGCTTCCATATGGAACCGAAGGATTCTCAGTATATTGCGATGCTTCAGGCAGAGGTTTGGGATGTGTTCTGATGTAGCATAGGAAGGTAATAGCTTATGCGTCATGACAACTTCGTGATCATGAGAGTAATTACCCAACCCATGACTTGGAGCTGGCAGCGGTAGTGTTTGCACTTAAGTTGTGGAGACACTACTTGTACGGAGATAGGGTGGAGATCTTCACCGACCACAAGAGCCTGAAGTATGTTTTCACCCAAAAGGATCTTAACATGCATCAGAGGAGGTGGCTGGAGTTACTTGTGGATTATGATGTCAACCTGTAGTATCATCCTGGGAAGGCTAACGTTGTTGCGGATGCATTGAGCAGGAGAGCCGGAGTTTATTTTCTAACAGCGCAACCAGAGCTGTTAGCCGATCTTCAAAAGATGGGTATAGAAGTTGTCCTCCCTTCCAGTATGGTATTGATGGCCAGCATGCAAGTTCAGTCCACTATAGTCGAGAGGATCCGGATGGCGCAGTCAGCAGATTCCAAGCTTCAGCGACTCAGAGCAGAGTGTGAGACAGGACGAAGACCAGAGTTATGTATCCATAAAGAAGGTACACTTAGGCATAGGAGGCGTCTTTGTGTACCCAGTGGAGATATCATACAAGAGATCATGGCAGAAGCTCACAGTTCTCAATATTCCATCCATCCCGGTAGTACGAAGATGTACCGTGATATCCGTCAGCACTTTTGGTGGAATGGCATGAAGAGGGAGATAGCCCGGTTTGTCTCTCGATGTTTGGTTTGCCAACAAGTTAAAGCTGAACATCAGAGGCCAGCTGGACTTCTTCAGCCCTTACCAATTCCAGAATGGAAGTGGGAGCATATAACCATGGATTTCGTGACTGGATTGCCTAGATCTCCAACTGGTCGAGATGCTATTTGGGTTATAGTTGACCGGCTCACGAAGGTGGCCCACTTTCTCCCGTTTATAGTTGGTCAGTCGACGGCTCAGCTGGCAGAGATATACCTCAGGCAGGTAGTCAGGATGTATGGAGTACCAGTCGGTATCACCTCGGACCGAGATTCAAGGTTTACGTCGCACTTTTGGCGCAACTTGCAAGAGAGTTTGGGAACTCACCTCCAGTTCAGCTCAGCTTATCACCCGCAGACAGTAACCAGTCGGAACGCATGATCTAGACTCTTGAAGATATGCTACGATCATGTACACTCGACTTCGGTAGTTCGTGGGAAGATCACCTGCACCTGGTGGAGTTCTCGTACAACAATAGTTTCCAAGCTAGTATCTAGATGGCACCGTTCGAGGCACTATAAGTGCAGATCCCCGCTAGCTCGGGATGATGTTGGGGAGAGGCAGATACTCGGTCCAGAAATAATTGCTCAGACAGTTGAGGTGGTCAGAGGAGTCCGAGATCATCTTCGAGTTGCACAAGATCGTCAGCGTCATTAGGCCGATTCTCATCGGCGTCCTCTTGAGTTCTCTATCGGCGACCACGTATTCCTGAGGATTTCGTCTAACCGTGGCGTCATTCGTTTCGGCGTACGGGGAAAGCTTAGTCCTAGGTATATAGGACCGTTCGATATTCTCGAGCGAGTAGGCGATGTGTCCTATCGTCTCGCTCTTCCACCGTCGTTGCGTGAGGTACATAACGTATTCCATGTATCCCAATTGCGATGGTATATCCCAGATCCGAGCCATATCCTTGATCATTCGGAATTGGTTGTTGGTATCAACCTTTCGTATGAGAAGAGGCCCGTGTCTATATTGGACCGAAGAGAGAAGACACTCAAGAACAAGACTATCAAGTTAGTCCGAATTGCTTGGGGTCATCACTCTTTGGGTGAGTCAACGTGGGAGCGTGAGGATGATATCCGATCGCGATATCCCGACCTGTTTGACTCGTAAGGTATAATGTCTTCCTTATGCCTTATGCTCTAAAATTCCTTGCTTAAAAGAATGACTGAATGATAGATTGCTTGTGTAGCTTGTCCTCATCTCTCTAGCCTCTTAATTAAATTTTGAGGACGGAATTCTTTTAAGGTGGGTAGAGTTGTAATGCCTATAGTTCGTATTACGTATTTTGGAATACGTGTACGTATTTTCTTGTATTGCATGATTCCTTGCTTGGCTTATCTTGGTATTTCATGGCGTGGTTTATTTTGGGTTAGTTCGGCTAGGCTTGGGTTGCCTTGGTTCATCATGAACCAAAGGGGGAACCCCTACCTACCACCAACATCATCCTTTATTAACCCATTCCCTCATTCTCTCTCTTCATTTACTTCTTCTCCACCATTACTTCTTCAACCACCAGGAGAGAGAGAGAGAGCTTAGGCAAGTGTAGCTTGCTTTATGGAGGAACTTCATTTTTATTGTTCCATTCTCTTCCTTGCGAGATTCTAGCACACTTTAGTACTTAGCATTTCTAATTTCCATGGCTCAATTTGTGTAGATCTAAGTTTATAGTATTTTTAGATTTCTTGGGTTTTGTTCTACTTAACATTGTTATTTCCAAGTTTTGATGGTTCCATGTTGTAGAGAATTTCGTTCTACCCCATTTTGACCTATGGAAGTCCAAATTTGGACTTATAATGAAGGTTTTATGTCGCTTGGAAGCTATGGGTTCCATGGCCATCCTTCTCAGATTTTCGGAGAAAAAGGGTACCCACCTAACCCAGCCACATAGATGAGTACCCATTTACTGCCGCATAAGATCCCACCTAACCCGGCCACATATATGAGTACCCATCTACTCAGCCGTATGGGATTCTGTTTACCCAGCCGCATAGATGAGTACCCATTTACAACCGTATAAGATCCCACCTAACCCAGCCGCATAGATGAGTACCCATCTACTCAGCCGCATGGGATTCTGTTTTCCCAGCCGCATAGATGAATACCCATCTACTCAGCCGCATGGGATTCTATTAACCCAGCAGCATAGATGAGTACCCATCTACTCAGCCGCATAGGATTCTGTTTACCCAGCCACATAGATGAGTACCCATCTACTCAGCTGCATGGGATTCTGTTTACCCAGCCGTATAGATGAGTACCCATCTACTCAGCCGCATGGGATTCTGTTTACCCAGCCGCATAGATGGGTACCCACCTACCCAGCCGCATAGATGAGTACCCACCTACTCAGCCGCATGAGACTCATCCACCCAGCCGCATAGATGGGTATTCATCTACCCAGCCGCATAGATGGGTACCCATCTACTGCCGCATGAGCCCCCATCTACCCTTGACCGTATAGTGCCTATTTTGGTTGTTTGTCTTGTCCTATTTGGCTGAATTATGGCCAGAATTTCTCTCAACTCCCAACATGAAAGTTGTAGATCTTTTCCTTGGCTTTAAGAATATGTCACTAGTTATTTTATGCAAGTTTCTCTCATTCATGATAATGTAAGAATAGAACATGATAGTGGCCCGTCGTGGCACACTCTTGATAAGTAACCTGTATGATAACCTTGACATGCTGTTACGACAGCTAGCCTGACATGACAAGTATGAATGACCTGGATACCGTAGGCAATTATGTTTGTACAAATAAACCAGTATTGTCTTGCATCATGTATAGGATAGGAATCCCTGAATACCACGGTCAGAGGTACCTACTGAATTCAACTAAGGCTAATAACAAGAATAATCCAGTAGTCATGAAGAGATTCCCAGCTACAGGCAATCCCGTTATCTGGGCGCTCAAGTGGACTTCTAGCCTACCGACGAGTAGGGCACATTTCCAGCACACTGTTACGAGTTACATTCTTCATAAACGGACATTCGACCTGGATAACCGGATGGTCTGCAGGGCTTGTGGCTGTTAGGATAATCTCATTGCGTCCTGCTAGTAACTAGGCTTGTGATAACCCTAGTTAGTTAAAGTATCAAGCCGTACTCTTGTTTGGCCGTGATTGATTGGATGGAGTTTATTCCAGCTTAGTCTTATCCTGATCATGTGCAAGATTGTGACATGACATGATTATTGATGCTTGCCTTAACAATAGCGATCGGGGTTCCAGTTCTGTTCAGGCGAAGGGTTACAACCCCGGTCCTTATTTGGTTTAAGGGTTGTAACCTGGCTTCCGGAGCAGTTCTGTGTTCTCTCTTCGTTTATTGTCTTATTGCAACCCTATGCCATGTTCGTCATGTTTTACCTTACCATAATACCATGATTATTTATACTGGCCTTAACAATAAAGATCAGGGGTCCAGTTCTGTTCAGGCGAAGGGTTACAACCCCGGTCCTTGTTTGGTTTAAGGGTTGTAACCTGGCTTCCGGAGCAGTTCTGTGTCCTCTCTTCATTTATTGTCTTCACTGTACCAATAGTATTTGAGACGGGTTTCTATTTAGTTAAAGGGCTGCAACCCCGGTCCTTGTTTGGTTTAAGGGTTGTGGCCTAGCTACTTGAATGGTTTCTTTGTACTCAATTTACTGTTGTTATCTCTATTATTATCAGTTCTTCATTTATTATTTATCTTTAATATTCTATTGTGATATGCTGGTTTTAGTTCCTAAGTGAAGTCTCCTTTGTGGCACTTGCTCTTTCTGGGGTCTGACCCAGTTGGTTTTGTGTGGCTAGATATCGGAGCAGCACCAGAGGATCCACCTGTCTTCCAGCCAGATGGTGACCACCAGGCGTAACCCTGGCAATGAGTGGGTTTCTTTTTTTGTCCTCCCACTTTATTGTAAAAATTATTCTTTTGAGGCGTTTAGCCGGCGAGCACGTGTTAGCTCGTATTGCACCTTTATTTACTGCCTGCTTACGGGCTGTAACATGATTGACAGATCCTAGGGTTGATCATGTATGACTGAACTCTTGCTAGTCTTGACATTTTGTACGACTAGCTTCATGATCATCCAATATGTAATGTATGGGATGCCTTGCTATTATATATTTGGTGCTCTGACATCTTGTAACTATTATTGCTTGCTTGAGATTGAAACAATATGCTTGTTCATGACCATAGGAGACTGTTGGCTTGTAGTTAAAGCCTCATGTATCTAGACAGCCGTGACCGTATAGCGACGTGGGTTGCACTTCAATATACGTAGCTGGCTATGTACGCCCCCGCTCTCCAGTATTCTGGTTCTGGGGCGTTACACATAGTGTCAACCAAAAAGCCAAGAAGATATAATCAAGAATAGGGCTTTACGGAAGGAGCTAATTGATTCCAAAAAAAGTGCACAAATTTGGTCAAAAGAATCAATTGCTAAAGTATGAGGTAAGCACAAGTTTGAAAGTATGATTAAATACTCTTCAAATTAATATAAAACTTAAGCTTAACTCATATGCCCACATAAAGATATTTATACAAAAAGAATATATATCAATATATGAACTACATATAAATAAAAATTTAATGAATATAGTCAGGTATCCTTAATGAATATTTGAAAAACTATCACAAATTCTAAACACGTATAAATATGCTCTTTTAGGCAAGAACATAATTGATTCACAAGAAGTTAATCAAGATAAAATATAAGAATCAAAAATAAATATTTTATGCAAGCACAAGATTAAAAGAAGCATAAATATATACTTTTCATGTATCAAGAAGCTTGTGCTAAACACATATAGTCACAAATGCCGATAAAATAAAATATGGCACATTAAAGTCAAATCGGTAAAATGTAACTATTTCAAAAACTTTAAAGATGGAGAGTTAAAATCATATTAACTCAAAAACAAACCTAAGCTCCTATGGACTAGAGTGATATGCATGCTTCATAAATAAAGACTTAAAATAAAGAGCATGCATAGATTAATATGTCACACTAATAAAAAATGAGTGATAAACTACATAGTGTGAACTCATCATTTAAGCTAAACAACTAGTCATGCTAGATAAAAGTAATATCAAGAGAATTAACTAAGCATGCTAGTATTATTACTCACATTGATTTATATAATATGCAACTAAAATATATCAATGAGAGCTAGTAGCAAGACATAAATAATAACATGCTAGATTCTATAAATAAAACCATTTAGTAAGAATCGATTAGCATGTTACCAAAGTGGCTCTAGTGGCCACATTTTGTGTTGGTGCAATTGCTTGAAAGATGACCTTTATAGCTTTGCAACCACCAACACGCTCCTCGGTGCTATGTCCCAATACAAGAAGTTCCACCTACAACATTAGGCAAAAATTTTGGTATCCAAATAAACATAGATCCATATTTGTTAGGTTTGGGAACCCAAGTAGCATTTACTCTAGCATTGGTAGGAACAATCTTACGAACATGGCATGTAAAACTCATGTGTCCAATACGGAGCAATAGAAGCACCTAATGCTATTGTTTGTACATGTATCAAAATGAGCATGATTATGAATATGTGACATACTAGAATGATGGATACCTCTAGAGTGAGCATGAGAAGATTTGGTTTTAATAATATCATATTCTAATAACAAATCATCATGCATACAAATAAGAGAATCAAATTTAGCATTCAATAAATCATTCTCTTTTTCAAATAAAGCAATTCTAGAGATAAAAGCATCATTTTGTTTCTTCAAAGCATCAATAGAAGAATCATGTAAATCTGTTAACTCATTTGATTGAGTCTTGAGATCTTCTATAGATGAGAAAAGAGATTTGATTTTCAAAATTAAAGCCTCATTCAAACTCTTTAAAGAAACACATGATGAGTTTTGAGAATCAAGTCTAGATAATAAATCATTGTTTTTATTTCTCAATAACTCATTTGTTTCTTCTAAATGAATAACCTTTTTCAAAATTTCTTCGTTTGTAGAATGAAGTTTATCAAGAATCTCTAAGGATTGTTTAGCCATGGCTTTCCACTTAGAGCATTTCTTGCATTTAGAAGAAACATGATTGTCTATGCTACTAGAAGTGGAACCCTTTTTATCAGAGGAGGAGGAATAAGATGCCATATAAAAATAACAAGGATCTACTCTAAGGATGTTAAGCCTAACAATAGAGTCCTAGCTCTGATACCAATTATAAGCTCCCTAGAGGGCGGGTGAACAGGGTCAAGCTAGCTAATCAAGCACTAAATGATTGTTAATATGCAATTTAAAGATTTAACATGTAGAGAAGAAGCAACAACAATACCGACACCCGACGTATCCTGGTATCCTCCCAAGGGACACTCCAGTCCCGGAACTCTCTTCGACTTTAATCCATTATTATACAAATAGTACAACGTAAGTGTAGAAGCATGAAAAATCTCACCTGACAATATTCCTCCACTACAATGCAAATAATACAAACTGTGCAGACAGAGCGTTAAAAAGACAAAATAGAAGATATGGAAGAAAGTTCTTTTATTATCATGTCTACAAATGTCTAGTACAGATTCATCAAGGCTATATATAAAGAACCAATCCTATTCTTCTACAAAGAATCGATTATAGATTCAGCAAAGCCTAGAGGAGTCTACAAGGGGTTTAGTCTCCGTCAAAGCACAGCCCCCTTCTTCTTGGTATACATACTGGAAGATTGATCTCCGTTGAAGCGTATTCTGACTTTCTTATGGGCGCAACCCTCCAAAAGTGCATCAGCTGCTCGGCTGAAGCGAGCAACTTCCTGAAGTACCTACTAGCCGGGGTTTCCAGAAGGCGCAGTAGGTCGCGAAGCCCAGAATGGGCAAGCAGAGCACAACCTGTGGCTCTCCGGGTTGGCCATCCACCCACAAGCTAGGTCGTCAGGACCTCCAAGGCGTCGCCCGGGTTCAAACTCCTCATGAGAAGCGTTCCAGCACGTTCCGAGGCTCATCAACAGTTCTTCTACGAAGGCATAGCCCCTTTGAACGAAGGAATCCTCAACCAAAATCCAACTTAGGCAAGGCCAACTGTCGCTTGAAGCTAAGTCTGGATCCAGAATGGTGTTGAAGGACAAGAAGAAGAAAAAGAAGATGTGACTCTTCAGAAGAAACTTCCCCTTTATATAGGGTGGGAGTGGTCCAAAATGCAGGCCACATGGCCGATGGTCAAAGTTTCCACATTAATGGGATGAACCTAGGACTCAGCACGATAAACCTCATTAAATAAAGTTCATTCGACTAAGTCCTAAACTATCCTAGGACCCCTTGAAATTCACCAAGTAACGGTGGCAATTAATAGAGAGTCGTTTATTAAGGAGCGGTCATTCAGTGCTCTTTCAAGGAAGACTTCAAAGCCAATACGTTCAATCCAGAGGAGCAGCTATATTCCTGCGCCAACCTCAGGCTCAGACTGGTGATGTTTTTACACCACCTCAACTCCAACGGCACAGCACTCTGCTCCGACCCAGAAGCTCAACTACCTTTCGTCAGGGACTTGGGAGATACCATTGTGTCCAACACAAGTCCGCCTGCCACTCCAAAAGTACAGTAACCTCGTCAACCTGAAGTACAAGCCTACTCGTCGCCCTAAAGCACAGTGACTTTGTCACTCGAAACACAGCCTTCTCGTCGCTCATACGTACAGTCTCCGTCGTCTTTGAAGCATAGTCCACTCATCGCCTGAAAGCACAGAGGCTCCGTTGTTTCTAGAAGAACAGTCTACTCGTCGCCCCAGAAGCACAGCAGTACTCAGACCTCGCCAGAGGCACAGGAAGCATGGTCCCACCCAGTCGGTTTGCTTAAACCAACTCTCTCAAAGATAGGATTGGGATTAATCATGATTGATATCTTATCAAATTGATTTAAATCTTAGACGAGGATCAGTCAGAATCTGAATCTGATATGAAATCCCAAGATTTACTCGGCTGCATCCAAACAAGAAAATTGGCATACTCTATGTGTCTTCTCCTTCGATTATTTTGATAACCACCAGAGATCTCGATTGAGGGGTATCTCAATGTCCGCTACGTGTCAGCGCCGTAGAAGCTCGTACCGTGCAATGACGGCTGATTCCTTCATATCTCAAAACCCTAATGCATATGTCATATGTGTTCTCTTTTCCTATAAATAGAAGGAGTTTTCCTTCAACAAAGAGGAGAGACCACCGAACATCAAATCTCCAGCTCTAGGCATCCTCTTGATCGGCAACCCTAGAGTTCCGTGAAAGGCATCAGAAAGTTAGAGCAAGTTCAACCCGTCGTCAGATCGTCAACGGAGTAAAGGAGCCGCTGCAGTGCTCGATCTCCACTGTCACACTTTCCCAAAAACTCTTCCCCTTGTACTTAGAATATCATGTTTAGGACTGCCTTCTATACACACTGGTCTTCCCCTTGTACTTAGAATATCCTGTTTAGGACTTCCTTTCCTGTAGGGGTGAGCATATAACGGTTGAAAACCGAAAACCAAACCGAACCGAACCGAAATATGACAAACGGTTCGGTTTTTCGGTTATCGGTTCGGTTTATGGTTTAAAATTTTAAAAATTTGAAATAACGGTTCGGTTTTCGGTTCTTCATCCGAAAAACCGAACCGAACCGAAAACCGATTTAGATTTAGTAATTTATCAAACTATCCACAATATATATATATACTAATGTTTATTAACCCCTAACTGGGCGCACTCTCTTCTCCTATTCTATGTCGGTGCTTCTTTGAGCACTCTCTCTACCTACCATCAATCTATATATACTAATATCTTTCACTCTACGTAATATAACAATTCATAAATACAATAATGTCATATATTTTTTAAAAATTTGTTATTTAAATAGGCTCATTTTGCTGAAAACTTGAAGGCCATGCACATTGGTCCATGAAACCGAACCGACCGAAAACCGAACCGAATTAATTCAGTTCGGTTTTGTTCGGTTTTTATAAAAACGGTTCGGTTTTCGGTTTTGAGAAATACGATTTACGGTTATTTCGGTTTTCACATATTCGATTCGGTTTGAACCGAACCGAACCGATGCTCACCCCTACTTTCCTGTACACGGGTCTTTTTATGTTCAATAAATAAAAAGTTCGTTCAACCATTTATGATATCGAACAAAATGATGACTCTGCTGGGGACTACCTTCTCCTCTAATGAGAAGACGGTGACGCAATCTAATGATAACTTGTTGGGATCCTCCCAGACGATGCTGGTTGTATGCTTCGACCAGCAAGCTTTTGAACATCTCCTTTCTGATGAGAATTCGAATCCTTCGAAGCGTTTCGTAAAATCGAAGAAGACTCGACGTGTCTGGAGGCCCAAGGCGGCTACGACGAGCAGCACGACGGAGGAAACTGTGATCCAGAACCCCCTCAACGTCGAAGCCCCGAAGAAGATTTTGGCTGCTACAGCCATATCTTCTCGCTCAATTCCTACCCTGGAAAAGTATATCAAGGAAGATGGTGTCTCTATGGAGGGCCTGATGAAGGCACAATGCCGAAGGAAGCACACACCGGTTCAACCCCTCACGATGGAAGCATTGACAGCGAGAAGGTCCGTCTTCGACAGAATCGCTTTCCCATTAGGCGAGACTTCATTGGATTCTGAATACTATGCACCTGCTGGGGGTAGTAGAAAGAAATCCAAGGCAGTACATACCTCATGCAAAAAACGTATCATGCCTATGACCGACCAAAGGCCCGCGTTGATAGTCACACGCGCTGCCGATGGGAAGTTATACAAGACTGGTCCCCGTGCTCGGATGCCTCGACTAGCTGAACCCCTCTGTCGCTTGAGCACTCCAGTACGTGATGCAAGCCAGGGGGTACATCCCGTAGAGAGAGACTCGTGCGAGCAGCATTTCTTCAAGCATGATAGGAGTCTGCCTCGCTAGACCCTCTCTGATCGTACCCACGTGTAGCTTTCCTGTGCGTACAATGGGCGTACCACGATGGAAGACCTGGTGCTGTCCCAAGCAGAAAAAGAATCGGTGGCACAGGGCATGCCTAAATCAAGGCATCCTTGTACCCATATTACCATCAACTGCTATTGTCAACAGGTGACTGTACTGCTACCGAGGAGGCGCTCTGTCTTCCAACGACTTCGACCTACGTCGACTACACATTAGAGACTCAACAGGGGGTCGGCGAGCAAGAGAGAAGATGAACTCTGTGTCGCCACGGGCAAAGTAGTGCAGGATTCTAAGGCTCTCAAGAAGTCATCTAAGAATCCTCTTGTATCAGCCACCAAGCCCAAGAAACGACCTGAGAATAGCAAGGCAAAGGTATCCAACACAGGTGTGTTCCAAGGCACACCTTCTAAATCTTCGTTGGGTGCCACGTCAGAAACTGGGGGTAGCCAACCTTCCACTATGCATGACAACACTGCATTCCAATCTGAGGAGGAGCCATACGATACAGATGCTTCCACAGGCGTAGCTAGCCACCAGACTAGGGGTAGCAACCGTAATGAGTCTGAGGAAGACCACAACCTTCCAGTCTATCCTCATGATGATAAGGGTCGGACATCTGAGCTAGAGAGAAGGATTTACGGTCCCTTCTACCCATCCACACACAAGGTCCGTATTTATGGCCGAGGGTGATAAGGCGGACAATAATGAAGCACCTGACCAGCTGAAGCGCTTCGAAGCTCTCAAGACGAGTCTAGATATGTTAAATGCCACAATGAAGACTCTGTCTTCTATCATACTGGAGATCAAGGGGAATTTGGTACCCACTGCCTCAAAACCTACACCTGGTCCAGCAGCCAATAATGGATCCAGCAAAATGCCCGTCGTCCATCAGACGGGACCGTCGTCGTCCATCAGACGGGACCGTCGTCGTCCACTCCATCAACTATAGGCTCGGCAATATCAACTAAGATATAGCAGGCCATCAAGGAACTGTACGCTCGCTACGATGCCAAAGAGAAGCAAGCTGCACTCTGGAAGATAGGGATTCGACAGCCATATCCTGCCTAGTGGGACAACGTAGTTTATCCTTCCAAGTACAATCTGCAGACGCTCACGCCCTACGAGGGAAAAGAGTATCCCCGAAGATACTTGAGGCACTTTGCCTCAATGACAGGGCATTTGCCGAAGGACGATGCCCTCCTTACCAACATCTTCATAGGAGCTTTACCGGGGATAGCTTATGAATGGTTCTGCAGCCTTCCGGACGATTGTACTTCATCGTTCGAGGACCTGAAGAATCTATCCGTAGCTCGATTCTATGAAGGAGGTATGGACATGACAATATCGACCCTCATGGAGGTCGTCCAGAGAGAGAATGAGCCTGTTCGCACATACATTGAGCGCTTCCGTCAGGCAGCCTTAAGGCTACCTCCTAGTATGCCCGAGCCCATGCTTATGGACTCATGCCGCAAGAACATGCTGCCTACGATAAAATTATGACACAGTGCTCCTTGCACAGAGTGGACACCTTTCATTACAGAGACAGCTATGGCACAAAGGAAAGCCCAGGACGCACAACTCCTGGGACTAAACTTTCTTTCTCTCGAAGACAAGGGGAGACGTTCGTCTAGCAACAATCCCAAGGATGGAAAAGGCAAGCAAGTCATGACCATCAACATCTCCAAAGGTTCGGTAAGCTGTCTCTTCCAACACCAAAGTGCCCCGACGAAGTAAGAAAGGTGGACAACCCTAAATACTGCCATTATCATCAGTATGTCCACCATTTGACACAAGATTGCTACGTGTTGAAAGGGCAGATTCAGTGCCTCATCGACGCCAAAGTTATATCACTTGACTATGAAGAAAAGACTGTCACGGCTAACATAATTACTCTCCAATTTGAAAGTTTTCCAACCATAGAGGCACAGGACGGGGTCGTCCCTATCCCGAGGGCGACAATGGAAGTAGTCAATCTTCTACCAGCGTGGGACAATGCTCAAGGGCTCATCTCGTTCTCCACACCACGAGGCGAGGTTATGTGGGTCCACCCCGACCTTACTCTCGACATGATGGCGCCTACAACCCCTTCTGTCAAAGGAAAGAAGGTCAGGATATGTCGCATGGTCTCGGCTTCGACCGATGACACCTTGGTGACCACTCGCTCGGTACAGCGGCAAGAGAAGAACCAGGCTCCAGAGGAGGCAGCGCCTCCACCAACTACAGCCCCTATTCCTGATCTATCAGAGGCAGGCCCGTCTCAGACTCCTGCCACAGATAGGCAGAAGAAAAAGGAGGTTCGCTTTGATAAGCCTCTTAGAAAAGACTCGACAGTAGGGCCTATCAAACCCTACAGCTTCGACATACTGGCACAGCTAGCCAACACCTCGGCTAGATTGTCACTTTTTGAGATCCTCCGTCTCTCTAAAAAGACCCGAGACGTACTCAGCGAAGCCTTGCAGAACGTCGAGTCCTTCCTCACTCAGGTGCGACAACCAAAGGAAGACCCTGCAGCCTGTCCAAATTGTCACAACGTGGTTGAAGTGATCCCCAGTATCACCTTCACCCAACAAGACATACTGCTGAAGAACAACTGACATAATAGGCCTCTGTACTATACAGGTTATGTCAGCGCCATTAAAGTCGATCGCATCCACATTAGCCTGGGCTCCTCTCTCAGTATCATCGCAAGGAGTCTGCTCCAAACTCTAGGGATTTTGATGCATCGACTGACAGCATCAAACACAAAAATCAACGGCTTCGATGCGGAGAAGAGCGAGCCTCTGGGCAAAATTTGCTTGAAGTGCCAAATCGGCGATCTCCACACCGAAGTGACTTGCTATGTCATCGATGCTGACATAAATTATGACATGCTGTTGGAGCGACCATGGATCCATAAGTACATGATTGTTCCTTCCACCCTCCATCAATGCATGAAGTACGTGGCCAGCGATAGGACTATCAAGATCGAGTTCACTGACATTGACCCATTCCGGGGACTTGAAGCCTACTATATGGATGTTGATCTATACAAGTCAGTCCCTTGGGACGATAAGGGTAATGATGTTGATGATGAGGCGGAGACAGCCTCAGGAAGCCCAGCGGTTGCCGAAGAACCTCTAAAGGTTCGACTGAAGGGAAGACCCCCCAAGGTGTCTGCGCCTCTTATCGTCAAGCTCCGAAGCAGAGCACCACCTTTGCCCTCAGTAACGTCAGATGATGGCCAGGAGCCTATGCGCATAAGGCTACCTTAGAGGTCCCCAAGGCCAACCATGAAGGCGCAGGAGCCTCCGATCGTGACCCCTTTGGTGATCAAACTAAAAGGGAAGCATCCTCCTCCTCTTCCTTCGACATCCCTAGTCCTTACCGATGAGGAGCTAGGAGCCTACATTTGCACCAACATGAAAGTACACTCTTTTGATGATGTAGTCCCCCGGGATAAAATCTCTTATTTTATTAATAGATAGTTGTCTTCGAATTACTCTTGTGCATATTAGAATACTAGATATTTCCTAGACAACTCTCTATGTAAGCTGCAAACGCAAGTGACAACTGCCAACCATGCGAGCCAAGTTGCCCCCTCCCGGGGCACCTACTTCTTCGTTCCAACAAGGAGGAAAGAAGAGAAACCCATCATCTTTGGTTGAGTGGAGCATCCTTAGCGATAAGCTCCCGAAGATCCAGAATCCAACAGCGGCAAGATGAAGCTCTACCGCTACGCTACTCAGGCCAAACACCTCATACAGAAGATAGGTTACAACCTGAATAGCTACAAAGAGCTCAACTATGGTAAAGGCTAGCACCTACCCTTATGGATTCGAGCTCTAAAAGGAAAGGCCCAAAACTATTACCAGCGCACCCGCCGGGGGTTGGATTATATTATGCCCACTTCCACTTTAGAAGACTCAGAGACGGAAGTCATGATGCATTGACACTCTTCTGACTCCTCAACCTGGGACTCTGATACCAGTACCAGCCAGGTCTTTAAAACGATGCTGTCATCTATCATGGCCTCTGTAATTAAACTCTCCAATCAAGGATGAAGACCAGGCACTCCAAATACCTCAGAGATGAACCTTGGGCTCAACGCCTGGGATTTCAATAGGAATGGCGCCGTGTGCAGTCCGAATCTCCCACATCTCAGTAAGTGTTCTTGAATCCTATGAATGAATTCATCCCTTCTATACCTTTCCTTAGCGGAAAACCTTCCACGTTCGAATCACCTCTGGATTGCTCCTCTACACCCAAAATTGCGGCTATCCTGTCCATATTACCTCGGAGTAGTCACCTATCCCATGATGACTCCATGTTGTCATGACCACCAAGAAAATATTTCACGTCCATATCACCTCTGAAGTGTTATTCTATATCGTGTCTACCATGTCCATATTACCTCTGAGTAGTCACACTTTTCCTATGACAGCCGTGAGTTGTCACAGTTCTCTAAAAAATATATTTCATGTCCATATTACCTCTGAACTGTTATTCTGGAAAAGGGTGCTTGCCATGTCTATATTACCTCTGAGTAGGCAACCCTTCCATAACAACCCCCCACGGTTGTTACTCATAGAACCCTTCACGTCCATCTTACCTCTGAGTCGTTATATACCCCCGTGGAGTCTATCCTTGCCATGTCCATATTACCTCTGAGTAAGAAAAGTGTCTCTACAAAAATTCTCGTATTTACCATGTCTATATCACCTCTGAGTAAACACCTAGTTCCTAATAGAGTTATCTACTATAAAGGGAATTCTTACTTCTGTACAAAATACACAACCATTAAGACAGACAGATCAGAAAAAAATAATTTTTTTATATATATGTGAGATGATGTTTTCTATTATATATATATATATATATATATATATATATATATATATATATATATATATATTGTCTCTCATAAACTGAGAGACAAGAAGAAGCAAGAAGTCAAAGATGGGAAGATCGATTCTTAAGCTCTTCCGACCGGCACCTCAAATGAGCCCTTTGTTGCCCAACTAATGCTTGGGCCCTCCGCTCAGCCTCCAGACGCCTAGCAGTTTTAGCTTCGACAGAGTACAAAGCTTGACGCGCAAGCGCCAACTCTGTCTGACGGGCGCTGATATCCCCCCTCTCCTGAATTAGAGCGTCCGAACGTTGGCGAAGGACTTCTTTCTGGTCCTCTGACTTCTTTAGATCACCCTCAGCGACGGCCAGAGCCTTCGCCAATCTCTAAATCTATCTTCGGAGGTCCTTGCGTCGCTCCTCTACGTCTACACGATGACGAGCCCGAGCTTCGTCAACATCAGTCACTTCTTTGAGTGCAACCTCAATTTTTGCAAGATAGCCCACAAATCCTGTGTTGCTGTTCATACTGGGACACTTCAGAAGCGATTTTCTCCAACTCTTCAGCAACCAAAGTAGGGACATTATCTTCGAGATTCTACAGTTCTAAGGCAATGACTTCGAATTCAGCCATTAGGTTGGCTATTACATCCGCCGTGGCCTTACATTCACGATAGCTGTACAAAAGTAGCAGCTAACCATCAACAATAAAGCGGGCACACTTGAGCGATTCATTATGCTGTAAGACGCCCTCTAACAGATGTGACACAGCATAACGGATAGTACCCAGGAGAAGGTCTGGATAATATTTATTATCTGCATTGAGATGTGGGAGAAGTCGGGACAGCGGCAGTCGCAAAACTTCGTCCAGAAACTAATGTCGGAATAAGAGGATCCACCGTGGGATATCCAACAGCATAGGAGTCATGACCGGCTCCCAAACTATTCCCATAGACGGAACCGGCTCTGCAGTGATCTCATCGGCCAAGGTTCCAGCAGTCAGTTTGTCGGCCGTGTCCTCGGCCAACTCCGCTGCAATAGCATCAGCAGGTTCATCAACAATGGAAGCATCAATCACCCCACCAACGACTTCAGCCGTTTGTTCATCAACAGCCACATCGGTCGATTTTGTCGATGCCCCCTCTGAAGTCTTCCCAAGCACTCGATTAACCAATCTTTCAATAGCTGCCTCTACGACTTCGGGGATAACTTCCTCAACAAATCTTCCCATAGTCGGCCCCTCGATGGTAGGTTCGGGAAATATCTTCTCCGTCCACACAATAGGATCACCTTCCAAAGGATAAAGGGGTACGACGACAGGATCCAGGGTGAAAGCTCCGGCCCCTGCACTTACCTCCCCTACGGTTGGCTCCACAGGGATGGTAGGAAACCTCGCAGCCTCATCCCCAGTCATCCCCACAACAGGGTCTTACGGGGACGAAGCCGACGGCTCCAATAGACCCCGAGTCTCATACTCAAAAGAAGCAGGAGGAGGGGCATCCCCTGAGTCAGAACTAACAACAGGACTTTGTGTGGATTGCAGAGCCGATGACTAGGCTCACTCGGAAGGACGTGGAGTTCGTGTGGATAGAGGACTGCCGGGCTACGTTCGATGAGCTGAAGAAGAGGCTGACGACAGCTCCTATATTGACGTTGCCATCTAGTTCTGGCAGTTTTTCTATCTATAGCGATGCTTCAGGGAAGGGCTTGGGATATGTTTTAGAGCAGAACAAGAAGGTGATAGCATATGCGTCCAGGCAGCTGCAACCTCATGAGAAGAATTACCCCACCCACGACCTAGAGTTAGCAGCGGTTATATTCACCCTAAAGCTGTGGAAATACTACTTGTACGGAGAGCGTGTGGAAATATTCACTGACCAATAAGTGTACTAACAAGGGGATTACCTAAAAGCCCAGAGTACATTGAGGATTACATGAAGCCTTGAGGGTACAGAACATCGTTGTTCTGATCAAACCCCAACCAATTTGGTTCCTAAGAACTCTACCAAGGTCGAGTACATAGAGGTTATGCAAACACAAGGGATTCCTGGAATACTTATAAAGATAGGAGACCTAACTGGATACTTGTGTGTGTAAAGACCCACATCAAGTCCAGGTGTTGGAAATTTAGTACTTAGTTCATTGTGAAGGTAAAACAGGAAACTATGTGGGCACCTGGGTACTGCATTTGGGCAGTCCACACCAGGACAGAGTAACATGTAGGAAGTGTTACAACAGCAGTATATCATATGGTTATAGTGGTTATATTACTAGCACTTGGAGGATAGGCTATTGGCAATAGACAGGATTGGGTATGAGTAAGGGTTGAGGACTATGCTAGTAGGGGCAGTGAACCAAACTATAGTCTATAGAATCTAAACCATGGGGTTAGGTAATGAACCAAGAAAACTAGTTTTAAGTAGATTATAAATTTGACTTCAAATTATATATTGACATGGTAAATCATTAACAGGCTACTTGGACCTCGATACGGATTCTTGACCCGTATCCGCAGCGCAGGACCACAGGCAAGTATACCTTGCCTTTCTTATAGCTTTATTTACATGCACTGTCTTTAATTATTCAGTTTTTCTCATTATTATTGACATGTACTTTTCATATCATGTTAGTATTTTATTTCATTGATACATAGCCCTTCTTTATAGCTAGTCTTGTGTCTTATTGGTCGTGTTCACTTGTGCCTTGATTGAGTCGTGTCATGGGTCGAGAAGTCAAGAACTAAACTGCTATGCCTCCTTGTCTTGAAATCTTGAAGCTAACCTGCGAGTCCACATTAGGGGCGAGGGTTAATAGATATCTGTCCGCACCTGCGAGTCCACACTAGGGGCGAGGGTGATCTATTGAAGCTAACTTGCGAGTCCACAATAGAGGCGAGGGTTAGTAGTATATGGTTCACACTTGCGAGTCCACACTAGGGACAAGGGTGATGCTAGCCAGTGAGTCCACATTAGGGGCGAGGGTTAGTAGTTGATCAAACCTACGAGTCTACACTAGGGGCGAGGGTTTGAGTATTCGAATTGGTTATTCGTTGACATCTTGACATGAGTTCTCTTGTCTTCGTTTAGCAGTTCATTTATGTGTAGTCAGTGTACAGATTCGTGTTTTATTCATTGCTTAGTTTTACTTGTTTATTCTGGATTTTCTCCATGCATGATAAACTGTTAGAAATGCTCATTTTTATGTATCTTGTTAGTCCTCTGAGGACCTGATGACCTCTTCATGTTTAGCCAAGTTTGAGTCAGGAGCAGTTGAGCAGGTTGAGTCGGCACCAGACCGCGAAACTTTGCAGTTGAGGTTGCGTTGATTAGCAGGTTGTATTCAGTTAGTGTATTTCATGTACTTTTCTCTTTTCGTCTACTGGTAGTTGATTTGTGTCTACCGGACGTGCATTGATTCTTGAAAACATTCAGTTATATTCATTATTGTTCAGTTTCATGTCTTATTCATTAATTTTGGTTGTGACATAATTATTCTGTGGGATGAGATATAGATTACCATGAGATTCTAGATTGCCGTGACTTCTGTATATTAGACAGCGTTCTACCGCCGACACTACGGCTTAGGCTGGGCTTGGACACGTCTTGTATCCGAAAAAAGGGTGCGGGTCGTGACAACAGGGATGGTAGGAAATCTCGCAGCCTCATCCCCAGTCATCCCCATAACAGGGTCTTGTGGGGACGAAGCTGACGGCTCCAATGGACCCCAAGTCTCGTACTCAAAAGAATCTGGAGGAGGGGCATCTCCTGAGTCAGAACTAACAACAGGCGTAGTCCCCCTTCCGGTCTCGATAGCTCAAGAAACATCAGGCACAGGCTCTTCAGAAAGCTCCCTAAGCCAGTCTGACCACGAGGGCGTCACCTACATGAAGCAAGCGATGATGAGACATAAAAAGCAAACAAAAAACTTTAAAGAGAGGAAAACACTGGGACTTACCCTCGAAGAAGACCCAGCAAAAGGGGCATTTGGCTCCAAAGAAGACGGATGGGACGATGCACCCCGCGAAGGTGCAAAAGCCACCCTGGCCCACTTAACAGGAGCAGAGCTCGCCCTAGGAGAAGCCGGACGCTTTCGCGGGTCGCTCAAAAGCATTTCCTCTTCCCTTCCTTCACGTGACGAGCTGGAACCACGGGTAGTTCTGCTCTCCGAGGAGACGAGCCTCTGAGGACGCTGCGAAGATGATCGAGGTACCTCAAACTTCGTTCCCTCGAGTAAGCTCTGTTAGCGGTCATATTTCGGAGAGAAATTGTTTGCAACACAGTAAAAATTTGAGGCCGAATACAACAGATGCGTCTCCCCACATATTGAAGGGATAGTAAACCCAGCGCCAGTACGACCGTTACTGAAATAACCCCAAGCTCAGGCACCATCCAGGAGACTTCCTTCAGAACCAAGACAGGAACTTGGATTATCCATCATAGTTTGGCTATAGCAAACTGTCGTGTAAAGCGGCTTGGCAGGTAAGGCTCCAGATATACCCGGTCTTAGTTGCGATACACCAGATGAGAGGGGCGGATAGACTACAGCCAACGGAATGCTCCGAGAGTTAGATTCGCATCCGCCAGCACCTCGTCCGCCAAATAGCCATTATAAGAAGGCGAAACCACACAGATGGCATATTCTCTCAACTGCCCAGCATCCATCTACAGGCGGAAACGTCCTGAGTGACCCACTGCACAGCTTCATAATTATGCAGGGTCGCATCCCCTGCCACGTACCCCAAAAGGGTATTAGGAGCTATCAAACCAGGGCGGTGCAAAGCCAACCAACCCATCAGGTAATGGTAGGGAAGTCCGATCGAGGGGAAATCTCCATCCCTTCCTCCATGATCGATTATTCTTCGAAAAAATTCTCGTAAGCCGTGCAGGATGTCACAGACCATGGCCGACAGCAAGGCCAAGGAATGTCTGAAGGCAAGCTTTACGGCAGCAAAATCGTTAGGAAAGCGGCTAAGCCCGCTTTATGGCTCAGGGCAGTCAAATTTTGATAGAATAAATATGGACTTTGGAAGTAGGCTTTCCCTCGGCATCCACTAACGGAGCCGATACCCCAGCCTCGGCCATCATATCGTCCACTTCGTCAGCATTATACTACCGATGCATGGTAAAATAGGCCTGCCCCGGTACTGAGGGAAGCCTTGTGAAGATGTAGTTAACCCAAGCCTTGATAGACGGCTGATATGGCATTCCATCCTGGCATTTACATACTTGGTGGCGGCAAAACAACTCTTTATAGACAGTCATCATCTCAGGGTACGTGTTCTCCAATATTAGAAACTCCTCCCTGCAAGGAGTGTACTCCTCATAAGGGTGGTCCCCCTACGGTAGCTTTGAGATAGCGCGCATCTCATGGAGAGCCAAGCCCATCTCGCCATAAGGAGTATAGAACGTCCCTGTGTGGTGATTAAACAACTCCCATAAAGTAAGAAAAAGAGGTCGGTTGACCTCGATCCCTTGCGCAGTAGCTTTGATACAGCAACTAAGGCATGTATCCTTCAGGTCCAACTTGTACCTTCCTGCCGCCCATAAAGATAATTCCCTCCACTCACGGTCGGGATAAATCCAGCCAGCGACATAGAAGGCACCCTTTGGATAAATACACTCAATGGCCAACGTCCTGTTAACAAACAGAGAGGCACGATAGGGATATAGTTCAAGGACAGACACACTAGGGAGATGACCAGGGAGCAACACCCGCAGCGTAGCCGATGTACTATCAGGCACATCCTTAAAAAAGTCTCTATGAGTGGAGCGCCCTTCCTCCTCAATAAGACTCGTCATCAGAACATCACGTCTTCGGGTTAAATCCTACTTCATGAGACGCACCTCAGATAAACAGAAAAAATAGAAAGTGGAGGATGACGACTAACGGAGGGCACAAACAAAGGAACGCCATAGTTCTCAAAGTACCAATCCTCTGTTGTTCTTAAGAGCTCAATATTTTGCAGCACCAACTCATCACCATAGAGAAATCGTGGCTTCAGCATCTTGACGTTATCCATTGGGCCAGACAATCTGTCTCGATCCTTCATGTTACGAAAGTAAGTAAGCCACGGTTCCTGGATCATAGCTAGGCGACTATTAAGCTGACCATAAGCAACTAAATATGCAGTAGAAGCAACGAGTGCCTCCTCACCACTATGACCTTTGGCGCAGCCTATGAAGGCAAGAAGAGTATCCTCGAAGAGAGTCGGGGGCACAGGAACTACACGTAAATAAA
The DNA here is from genome assembly GCA_029216955.1 of Iris pallida. Lineage (NCBI taxonomy): Eukaryota > Viridiplantae > Streptophyta > Magnoliopsida > Asparagales > Iridaceae > Iris > Iris pallida. The sequence goes on from JANAVB010033220.1 coordinate 7,288,772, forward strand.
AGGTGTCAGGGAAACGGAAAAAATGGAAAGACAGCACCATGAAAAGGTTGGGATGACCAACGTATGGATATTCCATGAAGGCATTATCAAAATGTACTACACATCAACTAATAGGCAAACCGTAAAGATACCCGGTCAAGACAATGTGACAACGACATTCCTCCGAGACAACACTCCTAAGAGTCGATGCTCATGAACGAACGGCACGCCAAGAATCCAACAAAAGAATAGACACTTACCCGCAACAGGTGGCCATACATCCCCTTTAACGGAAGGCTGCTCAACAACGACCGCTTCAGAAGCTAGTTGCTTTCCTTTGGCTTGACGGCGGCTCGACGAAGCCTCTCCAGCTTGTCTCACGGACGACAGTCTAGATGGCCTCGTGGGCTCTATAACCGGTCAAGGATTAGCCCTTGAAGGTGTTACAGCCGGACGGGGGTTAGCCACTCCTCCACGAGCCTTCTTGGAACTCGCGGCGGGGGCATTCAGAATTCATGATTTCTTGGGAGCCGTGGCGGGAAAGCATATGGTTTGAAAGAAAAGAAAGACTCTGATAGAAGCTTTGGTGAAGGTGTACGTGAAAAGAAAGAAACTTTCTCTCCCCCGACATTCCTATATATAGGAAGAGTCGGACCACATCGACAAAAGAAGACGAGACGCTTCGTAAGCTCTCAAAACAACGTAGGCTCAGAAAAATGTCATAATGAACGTTCGCGTGAAACGAGGAGTCATGATCGAAACTTAAGGAGGTGACGGCTGGAGGCATTTAATACTGAAGCTTAAGCACGACATCAGCCTGGAAACAGAGGTGATGGGCATTCCGCCTACAAAAAGACACATGTTCATGCTTCTGTTCAAAGTACCCTGAGCTTGATCCAAGTTTGGGAAACTTTGAAGGGGGTCTTGTAGAAGCATAAAAAATCTCAGCTGACATTATTCCTCCAGTACAGCACAAATAATACAAACTGTGCAGACAGAGTGTTAAAAAGACAATAGAAGATATGGAAGAAAGTTCTTTTATTATCATGTTTACAAAGGTCTAGTACAGATTCATCAAGGCTACATATAAAGGACCAAACCTATTCTTCTACAAAGAATCCATTACAGATTCAGCAAGGCCTAGAGGAGTCTATAGGGGGTTTAGTCTCCGTCAAAGCGCAGCCCTCCTTCTTCTTGGTACACATACTGGAAGATTGATCTCCATTGAAGTGTATTATGACTTTCTTATAGGCGTAACCCTCTAAAAGCGCATCAGCTGCTCGGCTGAAGCAAGCAACTTCCTGAAGTAGCTACTGGCCTGGGTTTCCAGAAGGCACAGCGGGTCCCGAAGCCCAGAATGGGTAGGGCAGAGCACAACCTGTGGCTCTTCGGGTTGGCCATCCACCCACAAACTAGGTCGTCAGGACTTCCAAGACCTCCAAGGCGTCGTCCAGGTTCGAACTCCTTATGAGAAGCATTCCAGCACGTTCTGAGGCTCATCAACAGTTCTTCTACGAAGGCATAGCCCCTTCTAACGAAGGAATCCTCAACCAAAATCCGACTTAGGTAAGGCCAACCACCGCTCAAAGCTAAGTCTGGATCCAACATGGTATTAAAGGATAAGAAGAAGAAGAAGAAGAAGAAGACGTGACTCTTCAGAAGAAACTCTCCCTTTATATAGGGCAGGAGTGGTCCAAAACACAGGCCACATGGCCGACGGTCAAAGTTCCCACATTAATGGGATGAACCTGGGACACGGCAGATGAACCTCATTAAATAAAGTTCATTCGACTAAGTCCTAGACTATCCTAGACCCCTTGAAATTTTCCAAGTAACGGTTGCAATTAAGAGTGAGTCGTTCATTAAGGAGCGGTCATTTAGTGCTCTTTAAAAGATGACTTCAAAGCCAATGCTTTCAATCCAAAGGCGCAGCTACATTCCTGTGCCAACCTCAGGCTCAGACTGGTGTTGTTTTCACACTACCTCAACTCCAATGGCACAGCACTCTGCTCTGACCCAGAAGCTCAACTACCTTTCGTAAGAGAGTTGGGATATACCATTGCATCCAACACAAGTCCGCCTGCCACTCCAAAAGCACAGTAACCTCATCAACCTGAAGCACAAGCCTACTCGTCGCCCTAAAGCACAGTAACTTTGTCGCTCAAAACACAGCCTTTTCGTCGCCCATACGCACAGGGTCTCCATCGTCTTCGAAGCATAGTCCACTCATCTCCTGAAAGCACATAGGCTCCGTTGTTTCCAGAAGAACGGTCTACTCGTCGCCCCAGAAGCGTAGCAGAACTCAGACCTCACCGGAGGCGCAGGAAGCATGGTCCCACCCAGTGGGTTTGCTTAAACCAACTCTCTCAAAGATATGATTGGGGTTAATCATGATTGATATCATATCGAATTGATTTAAATCTTAGATGAGGATCAATCAGAATCCAAATCTGAGATGAAATCCCAAGATTTACTCGGCTGCATCCGAACAAGCAAATCAGCACACTCCACATGTCTCCTCCTTCGGTTATTTTGATAACCACCAGAGATCTCGATTGAGGGAAATCTCAATATCCGTCACGTGCCAGCACCGTAGAAGCTCGTACCGTGCAATGACGACAGATTCCTTTATATCTCAAAACCCGAATGCACGTGGCATATGTGCTCTCTTCCCCCATAAATAGAAGGATTTTTCCTTCAGCAAAGAGGAGAGACCACTGAACATCAAATCTTCAGCTCTAGGCATCCTCTTGATCGGCAACCCTAGCGTTCCATCAAAGGCGTCAGAAAGTCAGAGAAAGTTCAACCCATCGTCAGATCATCAACGAAGTAAAGGAGTCGCTGCAGTGCTCGATCTCCACCGTCACACTTTTCTAGAAACTCTTCTCCTTGTACTTAGAATATCCTGTTTAGAATTGCTTTCTCTGTACACAGGTCTTCCTTTTGTACTTAGAATATCCTGTTTAGGACTTACTTTTCTGTACACAGGTCTTTTTACGTTCAATAAACAAAAAGTTCGTTAAACCTTTTGTGATGTCGAATAGTGAGTTTTCATCCGAAGGCTCACCAACTTCTTATAAGAGAGCTTTTATCTGCAGGCCTCTCCGTCTTTAAATCGAGAGCTTTTATCCAAAGACTTTCCAACTTCAATCGAGAGCTTTTATCCGAAGACTCTCTAACTCCAACCTTTTCACAAGAAGGTTTTTGATCTTCTTACAACAAGATGAAGATCTCTTTTTTTTCAACTCAATTACTCAAACACAATTTGTTAATGGCAAATGAAAGCTTAGTAGAGTTGTTTGTGGATAGGCTTTGGTGGTTTAGAAATTTTTAGGCTCAAAGTATCATCCTAGAATGAAGGGGTTCAAGGCTATTTATAACCAAAGCATTGAAAAGAGCTCAAAGGCAACTTTTCTGTCAGCGACCGGTATACCGTCGGTATGAACCAGTGTACCATCGATATACCGATCTGGAATGTAATGGCTAAAAATATAGTCGTTGGGGTCATTAAATGCTCAGAATTCGATCGTTAGATTTTTAATGTTACTGAAATGGTATACCGGCAGTACGAACCAGTGTACCATCGGTATGCCGGTTCATTAGGCTGAGAGCAGATTTTATATAAAATTGGTATACTGCCGGTACGAACCGATGTACCGTCGGTATACCGATTTCTATCCAAAAATGATCCTAGGCTAATTTTTACCCTAGCTTTCGATTTTGCCATCCATTTCATGTGTTTACAAATATTCCTAAAACTCATTATAGACTCCAGATATACTTGAGCAGGTGCAGATTTCTTAAGTGTCTTAAAATGATGATGGCATGGCTTGGCTTCTTCACTTGATAGATGATGGCTTCTTCCTTGACGGTAGTTGTCCAAAGATATCGAGGATTGTGGAATCTGAATACCTTTCGGGAGCTTCGCCTCTGAACCCCCACGGGGGGTGCTGCCCCCTCGACCCTCGTCCGCTGACCGGGCTGCGGAACCCTCGAGTGCGTGGCTCTAGAGATGTCGTCGGGTGGTTCAGAGAAATCTTATGGGATGCCATCGTCTTTGGCCCACCATGATTTCTTCATTTTATATGTCCATGTTGATCTTGCTTATTACTTTTCTACAAATACATGTTAGAGGAACAAAGCAATAAACATAGGAGCAAGTATTATCAAGTTAATGTATATTAGGATTATGCTAAGTTTAAGTGTAATACTATAGTGATAGCATGAGCATTAGTGATAATAAAATGCTAAACTTAATCGATTAACCATATTCAGAAACATGATACAATCATTGGGCCAACAGATTCTTGTACATGGTTCACATCAAACATATATTATTTATTTCCCTCTATTTATTTGTCTCATATTTTCTATTCGGTTTATGATACAGTTTGCTTGTGTATATATTTTCTCTCTCGTGTGTGTGATCTATCTTGTTCATGTATTGATGTTACTTGACTTAAACTTAACTTGTCTTGACGTGACTTGACTTGATTCCTTAGTTCCCTAGGAGATGATTGTAGGATCGATTGTAGGAACGAGTTGTAAAGCACAATACTCTAGAGGGGGGTGAATAGAGTAGGCAGCAAAAATTAACTATTTAAAAATATAAGTAACAAGATCACATAATATATATATCACAGATATGTAAATGAAAAGTAGAGAGTAGAGAGCAAACGCAAACACAAGGATGTACACTGGTTTCCCTCTTGTGAGGACTAGTCCAGTCGGAAGAACTCTAGCTTCCAGTTGAATCCACTATGGAAAATCACCACAAGTTTTCATCTGAAGTTCCTGCAACTTCTACAACGCGAGCTTTGATCCGAAGAACTCGACCAACTTCAATTGTGAAGTGTCTATCTTCAATCAAGCCTCTGATTACGATCACTCTGAAACTTCTAGACCGTACCGCACTTGCAAATTGACTAGAGAATTGTAACTGGCTTGGGATTTGAAAATAAATAGCTCGGAATACTTTGGAAGAAGTAGTAGGCTTATAGAGAAGAGATATGAAAGTGAATTGGTGTGTGAGTGTATTGAAATGATCGAAATCCTTCTCTATTTATAATTTTTCTAAAGGCAGAATTCTGACAGAATTTGGGCAGAATTCGGAAAGAACTCTATGAGAAAATCTCGGCAAGATCCGTAACTACAGGAGGACCAAGTTCAAAATCCAACGTCCACTAACCGAACTCTGGCCGAACTCGGTCCGAGTTCTTCTAGGGTATTTTAGGATTTTGCAAATTAGTTTTTGGGCTTTTTGAAAAGTCAAGCGGTTAGGAAGTAGTTTGGGCTTTTGTAAGTGGACTTGTTTTTAAAATAAAAGGGTATTTTGAAAACTTTTTTTGGGTAGCCTATTTGCCAGTACGATGCAGTGTACATCGTATTCCTAGACTCAATAAATATAAAAAAAATTATATTGATAAAATATGAAAACCAAGAGCCCTTTGATGACGCCTTTCTACAAATATTTGAGCAGACTTGAAGACACCTTTTTCACTTGACGGTGGTCGTCCAAGGATAAACAGATCTGGAATTCTGAATACCTTTCGGGGGCTTCGCCCCCGAACCCCCACGGGGGGCGCTACCCCCTCGACCCATGTCCGCTGACCGGGCAACGAAACCCCCGATGCGAGGCCCCGGATAGGTCGTTGGGCGGTTCAGAGAAATCTTCTTGTATAACGTCGTCTTTAGCCCATTAATAATTCTCCATTGCATATGTCCTGGTTTGATCATGTTTGATCATGCTTACAGCATGTCTATAAATACATGTTAGGCAAACAAAACAATATGACTGATACAGAATATTAAGACAATGCTAAGTTAAAGTAGTAACATGATAGTGATTGCATGAATATTAGTGATGTTATTATGTTAAACTTAATTGATTAGCCATATTCAAAAACATGATATAATCATCGGGCTAACAATCTCCTCATTTTTTATTATGACAAATCAGTTAAGTTTAAGATATATACAATAGATCCATGTATCACTAATAAACACATAATATTAGAATATTGTGTGCTAACTTCTCCTCCTTTGACATGATCAAAAATAAGCTCTTCCGTAATTAGAGCTAAAATGAACTCAAGCATAAATAAAAGAGGAAAGCAAAAATAATCATGATCAAGGATTAGGAGAACAGTGTAACGACAAGTGTAGAAAATTGCATAACTATAGTAGAAAAACTTGTCAAAATAGTTGGTTGAACTTAAAAATATTGAAATCAATCAATACATAGTTTACCAACTAGAAATCCAAAAATGACATTCAGAACATATTTTGTTCATCATATTGTGTTTTGAAATAGACCAAAAAAATATATCAATATAGTATGAATCAATCATTGGTCATAAATAAATCATGAGGAATAGAAATTCGTAGATCTAGTATATATAAAAGAATCAAAAATATAATGAGACTTTTAACAATGATCACAAAAAAGTATGATTCATAATTTACCCATACAAATTAGTGAATCAATTCCATAAAGAGTATAATCATCGACAAGAAATCAAAATAAGTATACTATAATCTATGCAAAATCTATACCAAAGTTCATGTATTTCAATTCAATTACCTTAGCATGATATATGAATATCCATTAGATAAACATGAAGACAAAATACTAGAGAAGGAGAAATTCAGTCGACTTGAATGCTTTCTCGCAATGTATGATCAGTCTAAATATAGATAATCATGAACTTTGAGATAAAATCTCAGTAAGAAATGCCAAAAGTAATTTTAAACTCAATCAAATAAGGATAATTAAATATATATTTGGCAAGATAACTTTTAGAAACTCGAATGAGAGAAATAAAAATAAATAAAAATAATCATATATTCTCTCATCTAATACAAATCCAAATATCGTGAACAACTCAACAAGATATTTTAAGTAAAAGAATATATGTCCATGATGAACTAGGTATACCACATATTAAGGGCATAAAAAAATTAAAACAATTAATTTGCTCCCCCTTAAAATATGCATGTCTAGTTTCGAAGTAATTTATATGCAAAAAAATAGATAAAATAAATAATAACAAAATCTAAGGAATATCTAATGAATAAATGCTTAAAGATGAACAAACAAAATATATCTCCAATATATATAAAAGAAATATTTCAAGACATTAAAAGATTTTGAAAACTGTCTTTAATAAAAACATTTGAGTACCGGACAGTTTCAATAAATCAAAAAGACTTTTGAAATGCAGAATTTATTATGAAAATTTGCATAAAAAATATTCAATAAAAGAATCCATAAATCATAAATTCATATATTTGAACAAATAAACATGACTAGATAAATGTCCAAAGAAAAGTGTATTGCAGATATATGGCATGTCAAGGGGATAATTGATTTGAAACAATTAGCTACTCCACCTTTACATGGTTATATCATTGAAATAATAGTATAGATAAAATTTAAGAATAAAATTCAGAGACATATTTTCAGAAGTAGAAAACTAATTCGAAAATATTAGGTCTTCTTATCAAAGTTTATTTCTTCCCTTTTAAAGCCTTAGCACGGTGTTCACCTGACAACCGTAAGGTTTAAAGAAAAGAAACGCTTTGAGAGAGAGACATTCAATATGCATGACTTCTCCCCTGCAAAGAGTTACTGTTGTAGACAGTAAGTAACTTGAAAAAGAAGATAATAATATAAAGCTCAAAATCATTGAATATTACACAAGTTAAAGACGAAATCACAAGACCATAATATTCAATGAGTAGTCACAATATCAAATCAAGTTTAAATCTAGAATAGAGTGACAGAAAAATAAATATATCAAAAGATGACAAACATTAACCTATGAAGATCAATATATGTTACCTTTTGTAAAATTAAATCATTAAATAATATTATCCATCAAATCTAAAATCCAAAATCTATTAGATAATAATTGTAACTATATCTCAATAAATCTTTAGTTTATAAAGCGTTGATCAATCTTAGGTTAGCTGTAGGGGTACTGTCCCAGCTAACGGAGGTTCACCGGGGAACACTTAAGTACCACTTTGCTTCGACCTTAGTCGTGGTGACAGACAGACCCTTTGTAGGCTTGTACCCAAAACAAATCTTTTCTTTAATAACCGAGAATTTAAGAAGAATTAGTGCAATATGAAATAAATTATATTCTATGGGCTTAAAAAAAATCTTAGAACAATGTAGCATACAACATAAGATGTATCAATTATATTTATCCATATGTTTGCAAAATCATTGGTAACAATAAAATCTAAAACATTTGTAAATCAAAATGTGGGACCTAGATACATTGATGTATTTTGGAACCTAGGGGACTGGGTTCAGTACCTTGGATCCAGAACTAGACGGTAGTTGCAAGTAGATATTAATAAATCTTAAGTCTATAAAGTATTGATCACTTTGAGTTAGCTATAGTGGCTAATTTTCAGCTAGCGGTAGTCCAAAGTCTAGTACACAGTATCGCTTTAGGCTATTTACACCTGTATGACAGAAGGACCCTTTCGGCTTGTTCCCAAAATGATCTCTACTCTTAAGAACTTAGATTCAAAGGAATATATGCAGTATCATCGAACAACATCGAAATCCAGAATCCCTAAATATAAAAGAAGTAAATACCCAAATAATGGTTTATCAAGATTAAGATATTAAAAATATCATGTATCCAAAATGTCAACCAAAAAGCCAAAAAAAAGAGGCTTTGAGGAAGAAGCTAATAAAGATAAGAACATAAATTTGTTTTAAAAAAACCAATAGCTTAAGTACGAGATAAGCACAAGTTTAAAAACTACTTTTTTTTAAATAATATAGAACTTGAACTTAACTCATATATTCCCATAAAGATATTTATACAAAAATATAAGAAACATGAGCAATATATAAATGAAAATAAATTATGTATCCTTAATAAGCATAAAAAAATTATCACAAGATCAAAAACATGCATAAATAAGCTTTATCAGACAAAGATGTAATTGATTCATAAGAAGTTAATCACAATAAAATTTGAGAATCAATAGTGAATAAATTATGCAAGCACAAGGTTAACATAAAAGTATATGTATATACTTTTCAAGTAAATAGAAGACTTGTGCTAAACATACATACTTACAAAATACCGATCAAAATAAATATGACAGGTTAAAAACAAATCGATAAGAAGTGGCCATTAAAAAAAATATTAAAGACGAAGAGTCAAAAACATATTCATAAAAAAAAGCTCCTATGCATGCTTCAAGAATAAAGATTAAGAGTAAATAGCATACATAGACAAATGTGTCACACTAATAGAAAATAAAATACTATATAGTATGAACTAATCATTTAAGCTAAACAACTAGTCAAGCTAGGATTATGTCTCACATTGATTCAAACAATAAACAATTTAAAAGATATCAATGAAAGCTAATAGCAAGACATCAGTAAGAACGTGCTAGATATTAAAAACTATTTAGGAAGCATGTTACTGAAGTGGTTCTAGTGACCACACTTCTGCTGGTACAATTGCATGGAATATGACCTTTGTAGCTTTGCAATCACCAACATATTTTATGGTTCTATTTGATATGAAAAGCTTCACCTGCAATATTAGGTGAAGACTTTGGTATCCAATACTTGGATCCACATTTGTTAGCTTTGGGAACCCATTTGCACAAGTTTATATCAACTAGTTTTCTAATCTGACAACGATTAGAAACGTGTCCATTCAAACCACAATAATGACAGAAAGTATTAATAGTGCTATATGCAGCAGTATGAGAACGTGTAGTGGGATGACATGATGTGCGTGGATACTTGTAATAGAAAGCATAGTTGTGTGAAGCTTTAGCTTTGCTTGCTTCCTTTGTAAAAGATCTGACGTGGGTGACTTTGTGATGTGCTAAGTGTCTTGTGTTAGACTGAGACGTAGGTTGTATTACCTGCTTTCCTAGTCTAATCTCTAACTTTTTAGAGTTAGCACAGATCTCATCATACTTAGCAGAAAGAGCATCAATTCTACATGAAGTAATAGAATACTTCTTCTTTTCTGATTCTAATTCCTCCTTAAGTTTAGTATTTTCTTGAGTACTTTTCTCAATGCAATTAAGTGCCTCATGCAATCTAAACTTCAGTGTGGAAATCTCAGTAGAATTATCAGAAGGAGAACTATTTCTAGCATCATTCAATAAGCAAGTAAGCTTTTCATTCTCACACTTATAGGATAAAATATCCTTTCTATCTTACTTATACTTATCTAATACTTTCTTGTGTTATTCTAATAGATCACTGAAAGCATCAGATAACTCATCATAAGAGAATTCATTCTCTTCCAGAACAGAGTTGTTTTGTATCTCGTTGGATAATGCCATTGAGCATATATTTGTAGCTTGACGAGGTCTCTCTTCTTCTTCGGAATCGCTTGCTTTGCTTTCACACCATATGCTCGAGCTAGTGTACTTGTGAGACGATGATCTACCTTTATTTGATTGTTCATAGTGACTCTCCTTTCTAGCAGTAGTACAATCTTCTTAGATGTGGCCTATCTTCTTGCAATTGTCACATACAAGCTCTTCTTCGTATAAGGGATTGTGTTGTACCTTAAATCTCAATTCCATCATGCATATATTTGCATCATTATGAAGACTATCCTTCTCTCTGGAGTTGCTAGCATTGCTTTCATACCTGCATTCATAAGTAGCTTCAAGAACTTTCTAAATTTTATGAGATGTTGTGCAAGTAGAAATAAGATTGAATGCATTTATATCTACAGCACAATAAAAGATATGTGTAGCTTTTGCATCAAGGCTAGCTAACTTCTTCTCTTCCTCCGTGTAACTATAATAAGGCTTGTTGATTATAGAGGATGTGAGAATAGAAGTAATAGTAGGCTTTTTGTAGCCATTGACAACAATTGACCATATGTCAAAATCTAGAGACTTCAGGTAGAAGCTCATTCGTGTCTTCCAATAACTATAGTTTGTTCCATCAAATAGTGGGAGTCTATTTGTGGATTGCTCTTCAGTTGTGAAGTATATACTTGCCATATATGATACTGTGATCTATGTAATAGCTGTAATAAATAAGAATATAATAGCAGTGTTACCTCGCTTTACCTGTATAACCTGTTCTGATAATAAGGATCAGCTCTAAGGATGTTAAGCCAAATAATATTGTCCTTGCTAGGATATCAATTGAAGGAGAAATTGGTATGAGCAATAATATCTCTATAAGGAGCACCTGCAATAATATCTCTATAAGGAGAACCCGCTCTGATACCAATTGTAGGACTGATTGTAGGAACGAGTTGTAAAGCTCAATACTCTAGAGGGGGTAAATAGAGTAGGCAGCAGAAATTAACTATTTAAAAATTTTAGTAACAAGATCACATAATATATATATCACAGATATGTAAATAAAAAGTAGAGAGTAGAGAGCAAACGCAAACACAAGGATGTATATTGGTTTCTCTCTTGTGAGGACTAGTCCAGTCGGAAGAACTCTAGCTTCCAGTTGAATCCACTATGAAAAATCACCATAAGTTTTCATCCGAAGTTCTTGCAACTTCTATAACGCGAGCTTTGATCCGAAGTACTCGACCAACTTCAATTATGAAGTGTCTATCTTCAATCAAGCCTCTGATTACAATCACTCTGAAACTTCTAGACCGTACCGCACTTGCAAATCGACTAGAGGATTGTAACTGGCTTGGGATTTGAAAATAAATAGCTCGGAATACTTTGGAAGAAGTAGTAGGCTTATAGAGAAGAGATATGAAAGTGAATTGGTGTGTGAGTGTATTGAAATGATCGAAATCCTTCTCTATTTATAGTTTTTCCAAAGGCAGAATTCTGACAGAATTCGGCAGAATTCGGAAAGAACTCTATGAGAAAATCTTGACAAGATCCGTAACTACAGGAGGACCAAGTTCAAAATCCAACGTCCACTAACCGAACTCTGGCCGAACTCGGCCCGAGTTCTGCTAGGGTATTTTAGGATTTTGTAAATTAGTTTTTGGGCTTTTTGAAAAGTCAAGCGGTTAGGAAGTAGTTTGGGCTTTTGTAAGTGGGCTTGTTTTCAAAATGAAAGGGTATTTTGAAAACGTTTCTTGGGTAGCCTATTTGCCAGTACGATACAGTGTACATTGTATTCCTAGACTCAATAAATATAAAAAATTATATTGATAAAATAGGAAAACCAAGAGTCCTTTGATGATGCCTTTCTTCAAATATTTGAGCAGACTTGAAGACGTCTTTTTCACTTGACGGCGGTCGTCCAAGGATAAACAGATCTGGAATTCTGAATACCTTTCGGGGGCTTCACCTCCGAACCCCCACGGGGGGCGCTACCCCCTCGACCCTTGTCCGCTGACTGGGCAGCGGAATCCCCGATACGAGGTCCCGGATAGGTCATTGGACGGTTCAGAGAAATCTCCTTGTATAACGCCGTCTTTGGCCCATCCATAATTCTCTATTGCATATGTCCTGGTTTGATCATGTTTGATCATGCTTACAGCATGTCTATAAATACATGTTAGGCAAACAAAACAATATGACTGATACAGAACATTAAGACAATGCTATATTAAAGTAGTAACATGATAGTGATTACATGAATATGAGTGATGTTATTATGTTAAACTTAATTGATTAGCCATATTCAAAAACATGATATAATCATTGGGCTAACAATGATATCGTTATTAGGTGTTGGCTATTGTGACCAAATCTTTACTCGTTATCGTCTCATCAGGCTGCGATAGAGATTTGTTCACTTGACCCATTGTTCGTTTGTATGACTGTTAATGCCTCTCCGAATCACGATTACTATTACCTGATTTGACTGTAACCATGACTGATACCGTTGTTCTCATGGCAATCCACCATCTTAGATTTTGTCCCTTCGTTGTATTTATTTCTTTTCCTTTCAGTTGTATGTATATTTATTATTACATTCGACATGTATATTATGCATCTTGCTATTTTCTCTGAGGACTTGGTGATCTCTCCAGGTTATTGCTGACTTCTGACATTGGCATAGTGGGATCTACATCTTCGAGATCTTCAGGTATTGTTATTGATGCCTTCTATTCTTCAAGAACTTTCATGACTAAAGTTTGTTGTTTGGGACGACGACCCCATGCGTATAAGGCGCCATGTGGCAGTAATATCAATGGCAAACAGAAGCTTGTTGCGTGACCCTCCAACAACATATGCACTATGCGAATAGGTATCCTATGTGTTGGTCCATTGGTCATGGTCGAACCGATTTTGATAATCGTCTAAATTCGGACTCGATATAAGGGCTACTCGAACGGACTACGACAACCAGTGATGCTACTATTCAAGATTTGTTCAGTCTTCGTGCCTGTATTTATTTTTCCATTTTTAAATATATTTTACACAATTTTATTGATTTTAGGAAAAATGTAAACCGTATTGTACTGGCAAATAGGCTTGATCCAAAATATTTTTCAAACTACCCAATTTTATTTACAAATAAACTTTTTTTTAAAACAGAACCTACATTTAAAAAATAGCCCAAAAAGCCCAAATCCTATTCAAAACTGGTTTCTGACCCAAGAACAGAACACTAGAGTTCGGATATAGTTCGGCCCGAACTCGGGTACCTGAAATAGTAAACCCTATAAACATGTTCTTCCTGCAGACTCGGCTGCAATGGACGAATTTTTATACGTTTGGCATCCGAATTCGGCTAGAACTCGCTTTTCAGAAATCCTATAAATAGATAGGAGATTTTAATTTCAATTCACTCATTCACTTTCTATCTTTTCTTCTATTAGCTTCCTCAGCTATTCAAAGCTCTTATTTTCAAATTCCAAGCCTGTTTACAACCTCTAGTCTACTTGCCAGTACGGTACGGTATAGAAGTTTTAGAGAGTTTCATCAAGAAGTTCATACTTTACAATTGAAGTCGGTAGAGCACTTCGGATTAAAGTTCGGTGTTGTAAGAAGTCGACAAGTACTTCGGATAAAAGCTTGTATTTCTAATAGTGGATTTCAACTCGGAGCAATTATCCTCCGGCCTGGATTAGTCCTCACAAGAGGGAGACCAGAATATATTATTGTGTTTTTGATCTATCTCTCTTATTTACTGCTTTTATAACTGTGACATAGCCACTACGACAAGATAGTGATATAGTAGTGATTTTGTTTTAATTATTAATACTCCGATGCACACTCTATTCAACCCCCCCCCCCCACTAAAGTATATATTGCTAGTATATTGGTCCTACACTATGCGTATGGAGTGAAGGTGCATTCGCGTCTCGCATATGCACCGTTGGTGCTATGTGCCTATCTTTCCATGTGCCTATTTAGCCATGCGCCAGATTGTCCATGTGCCAGTTTGGCTATGCGTTGCCATGCGCTAGGTTAGACTTACTCGCCCTACTGTGCTTTTGGCACATGAGCCTAAACTATTCATGGTCATGTTTGCTTATGTGCATGGGTATGTCCATGCGCCTATTTTCCTCCTGACCTGAGTTGCTTAAGCGTCTATCTACGCTCCCTATTTTCTATGGGCCTGAAACCCTATATGCTGAGAACTCCACGTGTCATAGGTTTCGTATGCGCGCATATGACCCTATGTGCCTGATTTACTGATTTTGATGTTTTATTTAGTTTTCAATGATTCTACTGGATGATATTGATTTACTACCCTGACCTTAGTGTAGCATGAGTGACTTAGACTATGCGTCTATGTGACTTGTACTCCTAGTGCCAAGAGATTTCCATATGATTTACTTGACTTAACTATGTTACTGACTTGATCATGTTCCTGACTTGATTACATGTATATATGCTGGTACTATTCTAAGTGTGATTGAGGTACAATCTAAGTGTGCACTGAGGTATTATTATATGAGTGCATAGAGGTGCGACTCTTCGTGTTACTGATCTTGCTTGTTATATGTCAATACATTTCTGATTCCAACACAGATATGGAAAATGGTCAGTAACATTGACATGGTAGAATTATTGTTGTTTGATACATTACACTAAGGATGGATCTACATTTGGGACTCTATAAGTCGATGTGGATTCATACTTAGGGCACCTGTACTAAGGTACAAAATCTAAGGGGATGATCATGTGACCACAGCATGTGATTCCAAGACCAACATATGGTTAAACTAAGTAACTTGAAATGACAGAAGCATTAGGAGGGAACGAAATCTTAAGATCGTACATGACAAGTCACCACCTAGACCTTTTTTATGGAGTGTCCGCTGGCCACCACGGATACTGTATATTATCCGCACTAGTGGAGTACAGTATCTGATTATTATATGTCAAGACAGTTCTCTTTCTATGAGAACTGGAACGTTACTGCTTGTTTTAGCGCGATGACCTTACGAGGGATTGGTGTATTTAGTACGTGCTTGTATTATTGGTTCAACTAGCCTTACTTGGATGTGGTTCGATCCGAGGATTCCTATGTATAAGCATTACTGGGATAAACCGGACAAATTATAGTAAGTCGTAGGATTTATTGGCCACTTGTAAACTGACTTGCTTGTGATTTGTTTCTTTTGTTAGTAGCCGAGAAACATGGACAGTCATGGTGTACGGTCCAACCTATGTCCTTGTTTGGTTGTTGGGTTGGGCTATTGTGCTATGACCGGCTATGGACCGAAGTTATGGTACAGAAGCCTATAAGCTTACCATGATTATAGGTTGGCACCCTTTTATAGAAAATTGGAATCATAGTACCTCTATAATGTTATATAATAGAACCGCTCATATGCCAATTGTAGGACCGTTGAGCACCTCTAGAGGGGGTGAATAGAATGCGTGTATATATATCTAATGGATTGATTTTTGATATTGATAAAATTCTACATAAAAAATTAAAGAATATATATCACATTGGAGCCAACAAATGTTGGGAATGTAACACTTCCTTCAGAAAGATATCTCAACTGAAGGATTTCTGCACTATTCTACTAGTCATTGCAAAAAGGAGATGCTCTAGCATGGTTGAAAAACCTAGAGCGAAACAATTACAGAAAGTTGAAAAAATAAATAAAAATAAGGACCAAACAATCGCATTAAATGAGTTAATGGTTCTCATCTTAGCAAACTTTACTGGCGAAGGCACCAAAGAAAGTAAGGACTATAAAAAAAATATTGCATAAAATGATTTTATATGAATGCTTGTTGGAAGAATTTGTTGCCAAATATATTGGACTAATCTTCCATTTAAAAAATAGTAATTCAAAATATTTCTGGCTAAAGGTATTTTTTAATAAAATTCCTTATCCATGGAACAATATTATTAAAGAAAGATATGACGAGAAGCGTGGTGATGTTCAAACCATGGGTATATTAAAAAAAGCATGTATGAGAACTATGGAGGAAGCATGCGAACAAGCAAAAGCCCAAATACAAATAGAAAAATATATAAAGAAATCCAAATTTGGATATTCATATTGTTTTAAATATGATGATGATATTAGTGCCGAGTTTGGTTGTCCTCCAGAATGTGGGGATAGAAAAAGAAAAGAAAATTCATTCAAAATAAAGGAGGAAGAAAGCAATATAGAATTACTCGAACAAGTGGAGGCTGAACTTCAAAAAAAATCATAACAGAGAAAAAGTTCGAAAAGAAGAAATTCATTAAAAAGAAAAAATATACAGAAATAAATATAAAAACCAAGAGCGCTTGATGATGTCTTTTTCCTTGACGACAGTTGTCCAAAGATAAAACAAATCTAGAAATCTGAATACATTTCGGAGACTTCGCCCCCGAACCCCTATGGGGGCGCTGTCCCCTCGACCCCAGTAGCAGCGGAACCCCCGAGTCGAGGCCCTAGAGATGTCGTTGGGCGGTTCAAAAAAATCTTCTGCTATAACACCATCTTTGGTCCGTCATGAATTATTTGTTGCATATGTCTGTGTTCTATTGCTTGTTTATAAAAACACGTTAGATGAACAAAGCAATATAAACAATAGCAAGTAAGGTAACATTTAATAAACAGTAGGTCAATGCTAACAATATTGATGATATCATAATATTAAACTTAATTGATTAGTCATATTCAAAAACTGTTATTTTCGAAACAGATCGTTAGATGGAAATCTCGATCTTATTGTGAGAGAGATGAATACTTGTTCTCTTTGTAAGATACGAGGTTGATGACTCAGTCTTTTTGTGAGAATGCGAGTGGAAGTCACGATCTCTTTGTGAGAACCGAAGTTGATGAAGACAACTTTGTTGGGGTGATTAAGATCATCGTTGCTCAAAGCAAGATTCATCCTATTGCGATCTGCTCCCAGGAACCAGTAAGTTCGAAAGAACATCTGGAACGCTCGTTGTCACCTCCTTTCTCGAACACGAAGAACTCCAATTGTCACGCCCCAGAACCAGAATACTGAAGAACGGGGACGTGCACAGCCAGCTACGTATAACGGAACGGCAACCATCCCGCTATACGGTCACGGCTGTCTAGCTATGTGAGGGTACGCTACAAACCATCAGTCTCTTAGGGTCAAATCAAGCTATTGTCTCAATCTCAACAAGTAATGATAGTAACAAGATATCAGACCACCAAATATACAATTATAAGGCGTCCCAAACATTACATATCCAGATGATCATGAAGCTAGTCGTACAAAATATAAGGACTAGCAAGAGTTAAGTCATACATGATCAACCTCGAGTTGCCAATCATGATTACAGCCCGTAGGCAGACAGAAAGTAAAGTGCATCGAGCTAACAAGTGCTCGTCGGCTAAACGCCTCAAAAGAATATCAGTTAACAATACAGTGGGAGAAACAAAAAGAGAAAACCCACTCGTTGCCCGGGTTCCGTCTAGTGTTCACCATCGGGCTGGGAAGCAGGTAGATCCTTTGCTGCTGCTCCGGTATCTGGCCATACAAAACCAGCTGGGTCAGACCCCAGAAAGAGCAAGTGCCACAAAGGAGGCCACGAAATAAGAACAAAAGCCAGCAATCAGCACAATAATATAATTACATAACAAGAGACAGTAATTTAAGAAAAGGCATGATAGTTAGATATAAAAGACAAATCTTGTACAGAATCGATAAAAGACAGAACATATGGAAAGGCATGACAGGATGATATACGATGAAATGACCATGGGACTATTCAGATAGCCAGGTTACAACCCGTAAACCAAACAAGGACCGGGGTGGTAACCCTTCGTCTGAACGGAACTTGGTTTCTCCCACCATTTATCGGCAAGATAAAATACAAGAAATCCAGACCTGTAATTAATCATGATTAAAGTAAAGCACGAGTAGTCATGTCATGTCATAACCTTGTACAGGATCAGGACAGGACAAGAGGGACTAGACTCCATCCAATCAATCACGGCCAAGCAAGTACTACGGCTTACTACTTTAACTAACTAGGGTTATCACAGACCTGATTACTAACAAGATGCAATGAGAATTCCTAAGTCCGGTTACCTGTTTGTTACTACCTGAATGCTCCCAGCAAGAAAAGGAAAAGATAGCATGATATAGTAGACACACTGTAGTAAGATACATGTGTCCTAAGGTACCACGCTCGACGGCGGGCTGGAAGTGCGCTCATCTCGACGGATAGCAACAAATCCCATGTATATATATATAAGGCCGGGACCAAAGGGGCAACAGGTAACTGGGAATTTCTCCATGAACTAATTGATCAATCTAGTCATTAACCTAGCCAGATTCAGTATGAATCCCTGACCGTGGGAACCAGGGAGTCACGTCCTAGACATGATGCAAGACAATACGAGTGGATTGCACAAGCAAGCAGGAACACCCACGGTGTCAAGATAAGTCAAGCTAAGTTATCAAGATAATTCATGCCAGGGTACTTGTCAGGAGTACGCCACGACGGGCCACTATCAAGTCAGGTTGGTCATGTCAGGAGTGCACCATTACGGGTCACTGTCATGTTATACTAGTTCCTTGTCATACCATGCTGTGTACAATAGTTATTCCAAACATGTTAAGCAAAATCAAGTTCATGTCAAAAGGCGTAAGGATATAAAATGGGCGTAAAATACCTAATAAAATATTAATATAAAATAGGACTATAGAAGAGCCAAGATCAAGAAATAACAAATTCATCATAGACAGGTAGGTTGTGCAAGGGGGTCAGGGGTAGGTCTGCGCAGGGAGTGTACTGCGCATGGAAGAGCTGCGCAAGAGTTGTCTTGCGCAAGGGTTACCTTGCGCAAGGGTAGACTGCGCAGGGGTGGGTTGCGCAGAAGTGAATTGCGCAGGAGCAGTTTGCGCAGAAGTGAATTACGCAGGGGTTACTTTGCGTATGGCTGGATTGCGCATGGCTAGCTTGCGCCAGCGCAGTCCAGCGCAGCGCAAAGTGCTGGCCAAGTGACTGCACAAACGGCCATGCGCTAAAGAGCACAGGCCAGGGGTGCGCAATCGGCCATGCGCTAAAAAGCGCAGGGCAGGGGGCTGTTCTTCCTGGCCGAGAGCAAGTCCAAAAATACCAAGAACTTCAATTCTTCATATTTTTGTCAAATCAAAACCAAATCTAGATTTTCAAAGTTCTAACTTGAGTAAAATTGAATTCTCTTCCACATGGAAGCATCAAAACAAGCAAAAATCAAAGTTTAATAGATCAAAACCAAGGATTTCCGAAAATGGTTAAAACCTAGATCTAGAAGAATGAAAGCTCCAAATCACAAAACTCCAAGTTCTAATGTTGATCTATATGTCCTAATCTATCAAATAGACAAATAAAATTGGGTGCTTATTTGTTGGCAAGGTGCACTTGCCTAATGGGTTGGAGAGTTGTGTGGAGGAAGAAGAAGAAGAATTAATGGAGGAAAATAATGAGGAGAGAGAGTGTTAGGTGGGGATTTTAATGGGGGAGGATAAGTTGTGTTGAGGGTAGAGGTTAGCTAAGATGGTCCAATGCATAATAAACCAAACCAATTCTTTCTCTTATCCAAATAAAACCAAGCTCCATTAATCAGAATTAATTCAGGAATGATAAATGACAATTAAACTACAATGCTAAGTATGAAATATACCACAACTTAACTGGTCAAGAAAATGAAAAATACTGGTCAGAAATACGATCACGTATAAAATACGTATCACGAATTTCGGGGCACTACACCAATGGACTCTAATGGCAGTGGTGGCACAGCTCTCTTCGTCTCTTAATTTCAGTGTAAGTCCTCAATAAAGGTACGAAGAGAGTATTTATAGAGAAGGGCCAAAACCCTAATCCTAATCCTGGCTGTAACTGATTGCGAAAAGATAGGAGAGAATAATGGAAAGATTTTAATGAATTAAATTTAAATCTCACAAAAGATGGATCTGATTAATTGACTTAAACTTTCCTTAACCGCTCAAATCTTCCAATCAGCCACATCATGAGCCGCCAGTGCCACTTAGCCTACTCAACCCGCCAGCCCGCGTGCCTGCACGTAGTTGTACAGAAGCATAGACGCGTAGCCCCGCAAGCACGCAGCAGCGCCGCAGCCCGCGTGCTTGTGCGTAGTTGCACAGTAGCACAGACGTGCATCCCCGCAAGCGCACAACAGCACAGCCCCGCGGCTCCTACACAACCCCTGCGTGCACCTGTGCTGCCCCTACGCAAGCACCTGCGTATGCGACTCGCACAGAAGACGAGCGCATCAACTGTGCACAAGGTGCCATGCATCGATGCTGACGTGCTAAGTCCAAAGTGCACCAACAAAGTGCCACTTTGTGCCCTTGAGCACGAGTCCGTGTCCGGGCCCGAGCCCGAGTTCGAGTCGGTAAGCCCCTTCGAGGCTTAGCTCTATTAAGAATTAAATCTATGAGCATAACAAAAAGCATTAATGCTTTTTTGTTGGGTTAGCCTTCTTTACACTAGAAAAATCCCTCCATATGGCACCCATGTGCCTCTCCACACCTCATGTGATTCTCTCAACACAAGCAAAGCTTTATATAGAGATACAATCTATTTGGCCTAGGCAACGTGGGACTATATTTCTAGTCTCTAAAGCAAAAACACCAATAATAGGCAAAAACACCAACAGTCCCCCATATATCTCTATATATGGGTTGAGCGTTCCCCACAGTGACTATCCATCATGCATTAGGATTGATGTTGCTACGACTTGAATCTTCCCGCAAGGGTTAAATAACAGCATGATACAAGAATGGACTAAGCCTTGAATTCTGTACCATAACTGTAATTCTTCCCACTCACACAATGACATCAACTGTGCTTCTGGCTGCACATTAAAGGCCTTGTGTCAGCCTAGTTTTGGTGTATGTATCTTGGGTGTCTATAAGATTTCCCTCAAGAGACGGCCTACATCTCTGTTCATACACTGTAGGTGAGTTCTTTTAAAGATTCTTTAGCATGAAGCCTTTTGCTTCCTTGCGATGCTACACTGCTATGACATGGCCCAAAGCCGAGGCACTACCTCATGTAGTGTCATACCACCTGTAGCATAAGGCCCAGCCTCTTTGTAGTGCCAAACTACCCAGCATGAAGCCTTTTTCTTCCTTGCGGTGTTACGCCACCGTGACATTGCTTGCAAAGCTGAGGCACTGCCTCATGTGGTGTCACCTACTGTAACATGAGGCCCAGCATCTTTGTAGTGTTGCCTACAACTCTTCATTCATTATACAGCATTAGGCCATCTTACCTATGTGCGGTGCTATGCCGCTGTGACTTGGCCCAAAGCTGAGGCTTTACCCTCACTAGGTACCTCATGTGGTGTCATCCCACTATAGAATAGAGTACTACACTCCTTAGTAGTGTTGTGCTACCCGTGCTTCTGGTAAAGAATGCCAGACATCCCAGATGCCCGAGAACTCATTAAGGCTTCCAAGCCATCCTCCTACAGGACTTTGTTCTTTGTAAAGAACAATCAGTAGACAATAGTGGTTCTGGATTAATCACCCTGCAACATCCCAAAGGATTGTCCGCTACTCCTAATATTCTTCCAGTCAATGGTCCTTCTTTGAACTAAAAGCTAGATGCCTAGTAGATTTCTTTTTGAACTAATAGCATAAAATTTTATAGTAGAATTACAAAGACATAATATCAGAGTGTCTTTAAGCCCATCTTACTTGCTATGTCTTCAACCAGCTGGCGCTTGAGACCTTTAGTGAATGGATCTGCCAGATTCTCCTGACTCCGAACATCAACTACGGCAATGACTCCTCTTTTAATAAGATTATTTACTGCTCTGTGCCTTAAGCGCACAGTCCTCTTTCTGCTATTGAAGAGGTCGTTCGATGCCACCGCTGCAGTCGCCTGGTTGTCACAGTATATCGGTACCGCCGGTATCTGTGCACCAACCATTAGAAGATCATACATGAGCTCCCGAAGCCACTTTGCTTCCTCCGCTGCAGCCGCCAGTACATAGAACTCAGACTCCATAGAAGAGTGAGACAACATACTCTGCTTCTTCGACTTCTACGATATAGCATCTCCTCCTATGGAGAAGATGTATCCTCCTGTGGACCTTTCACTCTCTACTTCTGAGCACCAGCTTGCATCGTTGAAGCCTTCCATTACTTTTGGATCTCCGCAGTAGTGCAGTGTATACTTCTGAGTCCTTTTGAGGTATCTCATAACCCTCTTTACAGCTTTTCAGTGCTCCACACCTGGATTGCTCGTGAACCGACTCAGCATCCCCATGGCAAAAGCTATGTCAGGCCTTATGGCAGTAGTCGCATACATCAAACTCCTGATGACGCTTGGATACTCCAACTATCTGACGCTTTCCTTTGGATTTGGTTTTAGCTTCTTGTCACAGCTATATGGCGTATCGATCCCTGGAAGATCCGGATACCCATAGCGTGTGAGCATCTTCTCAATGTAATGAGATTGTGACAATGCCACTCCAGTTTTCGTCTGGATGATCTTTATCCCTAGGATAACATCAGCTTCCCCTAAGTCCTTCATGCTGAACTTAGACGAGAGGAACTTCTTTGTCTCAGAGACACTTGTTAGATATGTACCCAAGATCAGCATGTCATCCACGTACAGGCAAACGACAACTCCTCTTCCGTCAGCGAACTTCATATACACAAACTTGTCTGTCTCGCTGGCCCTGTAGTCGTTTGATCTTATGACTTTATCAAACTTTTTATGCCATATTTTAGGAGCTTACTTCAGACCATATAGAGATTTTACCAACTTACAGACTTTGTCTTCGAGGCCCTTGATGACGAATCCTTCTGGCTGTTGCATGTAAATCTTTTCGATCAATTCACCATTCAGAAAAGCGGTCTTAACATCCATCTGAAGAATTACCATCTTATGAATTGTGCTCAGAGCAATTAACATCCTGATAGTCGTCATCTACGCTACTGGAGAATATGTGTCGAAATAATTGATCACATGCTTCTGAGAAAACCCCTTGGCAACTAATCTTGCCTTGAACTTGTCAACAGTTCCATCGGCCTTCATTTTCTTCTTGAAGATCCATTTACATCTGATTGGCTTTGCTTCTTCAGACAGATTGACCAACACCCATGTGTTGTTGGAGGTTATCGAGTCGTACTTATCATAATAGCCTCATTCCATAAGACAGCATCTCTGGTCTTCATCGCCTTATCATAGGTAAGTAGGTCTGCTTCCATATAATAGGTGACAAAATCCTCTCCGATGTCCTTCTGTCTCCTCACTCGCTTAGATACAGGTTCTACGAGTTCTGGTTCAACAGTTATTTCTGTTGCAACAACTTCTTCTTGGACTACCTCTTCGTAAGGAACTTGAGCCTCCTGTGCACTCACATTATTCTCCGGAATATTCGTGAGAATAATATTCTTGTGTCTTTCAAATTTATCTTCAAAGAATTCTGCGTCGTGAGATTCAACGATATGATTTGACTCAACATCAATGAACCTCTGAGCATTACTCTTATCACCATAACCCAGGAATATAGTCTTCGTAGTCCTTATTCCCAGCTTCTGAATCTTTAAATTCGGAAGCTTCACATATGCCAGACACCCGTACACTCGAATGACATTCAACTTGGGTCTGACTTTGAAGCAGAGTTCATGAGGAGTGACTTCCGACGTTACATGCGGCACTGTTTAATATGAATATAGCCGTAAGCACTACTTCACCCCAGAAGCAATTTAGAAGACACGCAGTCAACAGCATTGAGTTCATCATCTCTGTTAATGTTCTGTTCATCCTTTCTGTAACACCATTTGATTGAGGGGAGTATGGAGCAGTTATCTTGTTGACAATTCTATGTTCTCTATAGAACGATGCAAATTCATGAGACCTATACTCACCACCTCGATCACTTCTGAGTCTCTTGAGTTATTGTCCAGTTTGACGCTCGGCTTCAGCCTTGAAGTCCTTAAACTTCTCAAATGCTTCATCTTTAGACTTGAGCAGATAAACGAACGCGTACTCTGAGTAGTCGTCGATGAAGGTAATGAAATACTTCATTCCGGCCATTGTGGAGAACTATTTGAAGTCACAGATATCTGAGTGCACCAACTCCAAAAGACATGTACTTCGATTTACCCGCTTGAACAGTTTTCTTATGATTTTTGTCTGTGCATAGACCTCACACTTCTCCACCTTCTTACCCCCACATTTGGAGATAAGCCCTAGACTAGACATCTTGTTTATTCTTTTATAATGAACATGTCCTAGCCTATTATGCCACAACTCAAGTGGATAACCAGAAGAAGAAACTACATTAAATATCTCCATAGGAGTTACAAGTTAAAGTTTGAACATCCCTTCGGTACAGAAAGCCTTCCCGAAGTATGTTCCTGATGGAACTGGAGATTCCCAAGACCCTTACTTTGGTGTGCGTATTGATCGATAGAAAGTTAAACAGATTTAATACGTGTTATAACCCTTCATAGGGGAAAACTAGGGTTCACAAATTATACCTGCGGCGGAAAGAAGACAAGTAATTCCTGGCAATCTCGAGCAGACGATCCCAAGATCTTCTGTACGTATTCCTTTCTCGAGTTGGACGTCGTGTGGGCGACAATCTTCCAACCTTTTTTCTCCTTGGCAGCCCTCTCTTTCTCTCCTTACGTGAATCACGAATTTAGAGAAAGCTTCAGATTTCTTATCAGTAATATGGCGGCCAGAGAATAGAGGATATATATAGGCTACGGCAGGGACCATGAGGAGAAATTAGGGTTTTGCCTCCTAACGGATCTGGATATCCCATGTTCAGCCCGAACACACAATTCAGGCCCATTAACAATAGCTCGGTCCACTAATGAGCTATTGTTGCACTACCTCCCTAATCCCAAATTATGTTTGTGGGTTCCTTTTATTATATGCTCGTTTGGCTCCCCATGTTAAGATATCGTATGTCCGTCAATCAAATTAAGTTACTGACAACTATATTGATTCGACCTCTTTTATCCTTAAGTAGTACCGCTCAACTTTATTTATCATGTCAGATATAATCTACCTGCAGGGTTTACATGACAATCCTTATGAGCTCCTTAAGGGGACATCATCAACCCGATGTATCGGGACATGGATTCCATTTATAATCAATAGCCTATCATACATACAATGTTATTACCCAATTCATAGAGGTTGTTGATCCATGATGAATCTCACTCTTTCATGAGTCAAAGTAATGCACACTGTATATACATGTTTGTTATTATATCCGAATTAAGAGCACAAGCATCCATAATAACAGAGGTGTTTGTTCTCTTATGTAGTCAGTACAAAGAGAACAACCTTAAGTGGTCATGTTCAATACTTAGTGTAAACCTATAGTCAAGATAGACTAATACTATATTACACTACAACCTTTCCAATAGATTGTCCAAGTCCATCTAGGTTGTGAACTATTTATATACTCCATAGGAAACTGATAATATGATCTTCTGTGTGACACCACACACCATATTATCTACAATATAGAATATCAGACATTTGCATTAACACTTGCAACAAATATAATATGCAAATATTTGCCCATATGATTCTCATTCAAAATTTAAGGAAATAAGGTTACTACAAAAGTGATGCTTTTAGTATATAACCCTAACAGTTCCTTTATAAGACATAACGACTTGACCAGCGTTGAAGTCCATCCTCAAGCCTGCATTGCAGAGCAGACTTTCTGAGATCAGGTTCTTGGCTATTGTCGGTACATGCTTCACATTTTGTAGCGTCAGCGACTTTCCTGAAGTCAGTTGTAGTACCACCGTCCCGATCCCAAGTACTTCAGCTTGTGTCTGGTTCGCCACTATAACCTTCTCAGAAACAGGTTGGTATTTGGTGAACCACTCCTTCTTTGAACAGACATGACACGAAGCCCCAGTGTCTATCCTCCAGTTTGTGTCAATTCTAGCTGAGTCAACCTGCACAATCATAGGAACAAAGTTAGCCGCATCTTGCTCCTTTTGTTTTAGTTTTTCTTCGCAGTCCCTCTTCCACTGGCCTTTATTGCCATAGTTAAAACAAGTTCCAGGTTCTTTGGACTTGGGCTTGAACTGAGCCGACTTCACCTTCAGATGGTGAATGTCTTTCTTCTTTTGGTAGGGAGCCTTCTGCTTCCTTTTAGAATTTCCTCCTTGCACCATGTTGGCCTTGGCCATCTGTTTGGACATTGTGTCCACTTTGAGTTGAGCCCTCAACTCATCTTCAACATGTATCCAGTGCAAGAGGCGTTCCAGATCTACTTTTGTCTTCTTACGGTGCATGTCCGCGATAAAATTGCTCCACTAGGTGGGAGATTGGCGATAATATGCCCGACGACAAAAGCATCGACCAAGGGCACGCCGTCATCTGCTAGCTTCTTACGTAACTTTAGGAACTCCTTGACTTAAGGCAACATGGTTTTTTCGTCCTCAAACCACATCCTTCAGATCTTTTTGGTCACATAGAACTTGTTTCTGTTTTCATCTGCCTTGTAGAGATTCTCTACAGACTCCCAAACATCCTTTGCATTGACCGTCTTGCTGTATGACTCCGCCAGAGAGTCCTCCATAGAGTTCAAGATCAACTACGTACTTACAGAGGTTAATATCTCTCCTCCACTTCGACTGCAAAGTCGTAGCTTCAGCAACCCTTCGAGCATTTTCACCCTCTGGAATCAAAAGCTCAGGATCTGTCAACATGTAATCGACGCTTATGAGTTAAAGATTAAGGCCGACCTTTCTCTTCCAGATGTTGTAATACTACCCGTTAAACTTCTCAAGTTTGTTAAAACTTGTGTTAAGAAGTTGTGCACTGTTGTTCTCCATAGATCTGAATCTTGCTTTGAGATTATTATTCCCGAAATAGATCGTTAAATGGAAATCTTGATCTCTTTGAGAGAGAGATGAATACTCGTTCTCTTTGTGAGATACGAGGTTGATGACTCGGTCTCTTTGTGAAAAGGCAAGTGGAAGTCACGGTCTCTTTGTGAGAACCGGAGTTGATGAAGACAACTTTGCTAGGGTGATTAAGATCACTATTGCTCAAAGCAAGATTTACCCTATTGCGATCTGCTTCCAGGAACCAGCAAGTTTGAAAGAACTTCTGGAACGCTCGCTGTCACCTCCTTTCTTGAACACGAAGAACTCCAATGGCAGCGGCGGCGTAGCTCTCTTCGTCTCTTAATTTTAGTGTAAGTCCTCCATGAAGGCACGAAGAGAGTATTTATAGAGAAGGGCCGAAACGCTAATCCTAATCCTGGTCGTAACTGATTACAAAAAGATAGGAGCGAATAATGGAAAGATTTGAATAAATTAAATTCAAATCCCACAAAAGATGGATCTGATTAATTGACTCAATCTTTCCTTAACCGCTCAAATCTTCCAATCAACCACATCATGAGCCGCATGTGACCCTTAGCCCACTCTGCCCGTTAGCCCGCAGACGCATAGCCCCGCAAGCGCACAGCAACACAGCCCCGCATTCCCATGGCTCCTCTACAGCCCCTGCATGGAAATGCACGGCCCCTGCGCTTGTGACTCATACAGAAGATGGGCGCACGAGCGCATCAACTGCGCACAAGGCATCATGCACTGATGCTGATGTGCTAAGTACAAAGTGCGCCAACAAAGCGCCACTTTGCACCCTTGAGCCCAAGTCCGAGTTCGAGCTCAAGCCCGAGCCCGAGTCGCTAAGCCCCTTCGGGGCTTAGCTCTATTAGGAATTAAATCCATGAGCATGACAAAAAGAATTAATACTTCTTTGTTGGGTTAGCCTTCTTTCCACTAGAAAAATCCTCTCACATGGCACCCGTGTGCCTCTCCACATCTCATGTGATTCTCTCAACACAAGCAAAGCTTTATATAGAGATACAATCCATTTGGTATAGGCAATGTGGGACTAACTTTCTAGTCTCTAGAGCAAAAACACCAACAATAGACAAAAACACCAACAAAAATGTGATAAAATCATTGGGCTAACAATCTTCCCCTTTTAGATTACGAAAAATCGGTTAAGTTGAAGATATAGATAATAAAAGCTCATATCACTAATAAGTATATATCACTAGAAATAAGCATATATGTGCTTACTTAAACTTATTTCTCCTCCTTTGACATGGTCAAAAAAAGCCCACCGTAATAAAAGATAATAAAATCAATTTTAAGAAGAAGAAAAAACAGATCATTGAGGAAGCCATAAATAATCATGATCAAAGATCAAGGTAAGTTTTGAAAAAAAAAATATAGTACATTCAAAACACAATCTGATAAAAATATAACTATAGTTTTGAAAGAGAAAATTAAAGGATTTCAATAAAGTACCAAAACAAAATACCAATATAGTATATTTAGAAGATACAAAAGACCTTTAGCAATGATCAAAATAGATATCATTCACAATTCGTCCATACAAATTAGTGAATCAATTCCACAAAGAGTATAATAAAAAATTAACTAGATATACAAGAATCTTCATACATGCAAAATTTATCCACTTACCCAAGTTCATACATTTGAACTCAATTACCATAACATGATATGTGAATATCCATTAGATAATTATGAAGGTAAAGGAGAAAGTACACTTGAGAAGAAGAAATTCAATCGACTTGAATGCTCCCCCATAAGGTATTACCAATCTAAATAGGTAATCATGGCTTTGGATAAAAGCACAACAAGGAAAGCCAAAACCATTAAAGTTCAATAGAATCATCAATAAAGATAATGAATTTAATATTGGAAAAGTGAACTATTGAACCAATATAATAAAGATAATTGTATTCATAAACCCATTATAAATCATGAAGATAATCAACAAGATATATAAAAACAGTATAGGTTCATAATGAACTAGGAATACCACATATTAAGGATATAAATCAATCGAAACAATTAATTTGCTCCCCCCTAAAATATGTGTATAGTTCAAAAACATTTATATGAAAAAAAAATACGATAGTACAAATCTCTTTGCCAAGAATTGAGATCAGTCGAAGATTATAGATCAATTTAGAGTATACAAAATAATATAAAAATAAGTGTATCCACTTAGAATCGAAAGATCTCAAAAAAATTCAAATCATTTGTAGCTATAAGCATAAGATGTATCAATTACATGTATCCTTATGTGCTACAAAATCATTAACAATGAAATAAAAATCATTTAAATGAAAATGTAGGACCTAGATTCGTTGCTGTGTTTTGGAGCCTAGGAGACCGAGTTTCGTTTCTTGGATCCAGAATCAAACAATAATTGCAAGTAGACCTTAATAAATCTTTAGTCTATAAAGTATTGATCACCTTGGGTTAGCTGTAGGGGCTGTATCCTAGCTAGCGATGGTCCGAAGACACTTGATTACCGTGTCACTTCAGGATATTTATGCCTGTGTGACATAAAGATCCTTTTGGCTTGTACTCACAATAATTTCTACTTAAAAATATAGATTTTAAAGGAATTATGCAATATTATCATACAACATCGGAATCCATATTCCCTATTTCTCAACGAAAAACACACTACTAAAATCTGTCAAATCAGTGACGCCTCAGGACGTCGCTAAATAGGGAAAATACATCGCTAATATCGATTAGCGACGTATTTAGCGACGTTTGCACATAGTCGCGATTAACCTAGTCGCTAAACAACAAAACGTCGCAATACGTCGCTATTGCGACGACACTCAGCGACGCGGACATGTCGCTAATTCAGCGACTACCAGCGACGTAAAACGTCATCATTTACCGACGCAACCTAGCGACGTTGAGCGACTTGACATGCATCGATGCTGACCTGGCTTGAGAGCCAAATGGCGACGTTCTGCGACTTTGCTACGTCGCTATAGTACCGAAATATAGCGACGTTTAGTGACGTCTTACGTAGCGACGTTTAGTGACGATCAGCGACGGTATTCATCACAGTTAGCGACGTTACCATCGTCGCAGGACATCGCTGAGAGTCGCTGAACGTCGCTAAACTTGAAAAAAAAAAATACAGCATTTGCAGCATCCCCTACAGCATTTACAGCATCCCCTACACCATTTGTTACAACAACGACGGTGTGTATCACGAACACAGTATCAAACAACACAGATACACACAATCACGAACACGTTTGAAACACAATCTCATCAATCAACACAGATATATGAAAATGTGTAACAACAATGTCAAACATAATGGTCCACAACTTAATTGCCAAGTATGGGAACGAAATAGCTCAGAACACAACCCAAGATTCATTCTAGCATACATTAGTATGAATCATCTATGTTCTGTACATATGGTGTAGTATATGTTCTTATCGTATCTAGTATCTGAAGAATGTAACAGAATCAAGATGAACTCACATAATGTAATACTAAGACATCATCTACTACTATATAAGATATAGTGATAGGTTGTCGTATCATCATTGCAGAGGGATGAGGGTCGGAGGACAAATACCGCTCGAGTGAGCCAAAGGCATGCAGCCACTTTCCTCCCTCTCTCACGCTATCAACGTCACAACTTTTCCACCTCAAGTTCTGATCAAGCATCTTCCTTCTCCTCTCCTCCACCATGGCTCTGGACCCATCTGCTCCTTCCTACTTCCCTTCTTCTTATTTGACTCTCTTAGCCAAAGGCATCTTCCTTCTCCTCTCCTCCACCATAGCTCTGGACGTCGCTGAGAGTCGCTGAACGTCGCTAATCTTGGAAAAAAATACAGCATTTGCAGCATCCCCTGCAGCATTTGCAGCATCCCCTACACCATTTGTTACAACAACGACGGTGTGTATCACGAACACAGTATCAAACAACACAG
Organism: Iris pallida; assembly: GCA_029216955.1. Lineage (NCBI taxonomy): Eukaryota > Viridiplantae > Streptophyta > Magnoliopsida > Asparagales > Iridaceae > Iris > Iris pallida. The sequence goes on from JANAVB010033220.1 coordinate 7,319,911, forward strand.
ATACACACAATCACGAATACATTTGAAACACAATCTCATCAATCAACACAGATATATGAAAATTTGTAACAACAATGTCAAACATAATGGTCCACAACTTAATTGTCAAGTATGGGAACGAATGGCTCAGAACACAACCTAAAATTCATTCTAGCATACATTAGTGTGAATCATCTATGTTCTGTACATATGGTGTAGTATATGTTCTTATCGTATCTAGTATCTGAAGAATGTAATAGAATCAAGAAGAACTCACATAATGTAATACTAAGACATCATCTACTACTATATAAGATATAGTGATAGGTTGTCGTATCATCATTGCCGAGGGATGAGGGTCGGAGGACAAATACCACTTGAGTGAGCCAAAGGCATGCAGCCACTTCCCTCCCTCTCTCACGCTATCAACGTCACAACTTTTCTACCTCAAGTTCTGATCAAGCATCTTCCTTCTCCTCTCCTCCACCATGGCTCTAGACCCATCTGCTCCTCCCTACTTCCCTTCTTCTTATTTGACTCTCTCAGCCACATATGATATCCACCTCAAGTGTAGAGTCGAGGGAGAAGAAGTGGGCAGGAAGAGGAGGGGGAAGCAGCACAGCCGGCAGCATGACCCGGTGTCACGGCCCGCACCCGCTTTTCGGATACGAGACGTGTCCAAGCCAGCCTACGCCGCAGAGTCGACGGTAGAACGCTGTCAAGCCCGCAAGAAATAAATGCTCAAATATCACAATTGCTGCTCATTCACATTTCTAATTTATTACAACATTTAAAATATTTAAAATTAAAGGAATTACAAGCTTTTACAATTAATAAAATTGATACAATGCTATCTATTTCTAGGTTTGACTTCAGCATACCCAAGCCTTCCCAATGCTAACAGTGATCGCGGCTAAACCTGAAAAATGTTGGTTATCCAGTCAGGATTGGAACAAGTACACAAACCGACGGCAATGCAAAACACAATAGAATTAACAAGACATGAAAATAGCATATGAGATATGAAAGCTGTAAGAAAACTGATGACATAGCACGAGAGAGAAATAAACAAGGAAAAACTAATAAAAGACATCTATCTAGGTGGTGTGAAATATCCTTTTCGACATGTGAACGGCTAGGGGGTAAATCCGGCACACTGCACGTGTCGTGTGCTGCGGCTATTATTCAAGAATAGACTCATGGGATAGTTCTGGGTAGTTCACATGTTTACTAAGATATTTCCCCTCCCGACTACTCCGTGTGACGAGCGTGTCAACAAGCAGCAAGATATATGTATAGACATGAAGTGAAAAGACTACTATGAATCGGAAAGCAATCAGAAAGTGCACTTGCCTGAGGTCCTTAGCTGGTGAAACCAATACTCCCATTGGGTCCAGAACAGTCTGATTAGCCAAGTGGTATAAGAAATCCAAATTTAGCAAAAGAAATATAATTAGTTTAGTCTTGGCCAAATGAACAATCTAGTCTAAGAGGGAAGATAATTTGTCTAGTTAAGGCTAAAAGAATATTTGGATTCAAGGTTGGTTTGTCACTCGTTTATTTATTTATAAAATCCAATTTAGAAAATATTAATATAACTTTTATTTGCAGAATATAGTTTAAGAAATTATTTACTTCTATATACTTTTTTTTGGTAAAACACTATAATAAAACCAAAATAATATTAGAAATAATAATAGTACTATTTATATGTATTTATTATTCATAATAAATACTGCCATTATTTGACCGAGAAGCAGAGTATTATTTCACTTGCATTACTATTCATTGCTATAAACATAAATGGGTCTCTCTCCCTTATTTTTTTTTTTTTTTTGGTTCAGGTGCTTCATAGAAAAAGAGGTTAAGGGATATTAAGGAATGTGGACATTAAACAAGGGAGAGGGTGTCCCAATTTGCGATAGCTAAACAGCTACTGCTGTTACTTATATACTGAATATATAGTAAATAAATAATAAAATACAAAAGGAATTAATACATTAATACTTTAGTTGTCTCTCTCTCGAATTCCTGTGCAAAGCACAGTTTCCAAGTCCTAGGGACTTTAATTCGAGAGAGAGAGAGAGCATAATAGGAAGAGAACCCTTTTCTTAATTCTGAGAGGAGTCATATACATGACCTCTCCTCCTCTTTCTTTCTTGATTTTTGTTGGGAGTCATAAGTGGAGAGAGAATGATCATTTAGAGGGAGAGATTCCCAAACTAAAAAGCTGCAGTTGTCGCAATTTTTCTAATTCGAGAGAGATGTTGGAGACTGGAAACTCTGTTCTTTTGAACATAGAAAGAAAGATGGAAAGAGAGAGGGGTATACTCACAGAGAGGTGAAAAGTGGGTTTCCTTCTCGAAGAAGAGAAGGAGCTCAAGCTCTTTGGTCTCACCCCTCGGTGGCGCGTGATTCGTCACCGGCGCTGAGCTCGTCACCGCTGGGTCGAGGCGCGGTACGCGGAGGAGTCGACCTGACCGTAGATCCGGGCTGTGGCGGTCTTGGGACGGCGTCGTCGTCGCCTGGCTGGCCGCGGGAGGCGTAGCTGCGGCGGTTCCAGCGTGGTGAGGCGCGGAGGAACCGCGCCGAAGGGAGGTAGTGGCGGCGTTGGGACAAGATGGGGAGAGGGGCTGCAGGCGCTGGCCCTAGGCGGCGAGATCCGACTTCCGGGGAGAAGATGGCGCTGACCAGAGTTCGGGCGACGTCGTCGGGGAAGCGCATACTGCTGGTTCTCGACTGAGGCGCTCGCCGTGGCTCCGGCGGTGGCTGGCCATACGGGAGAATCCCGTTGGCGGAGACGCGACGAACGCGGAACGGTGGCACGGTTGGGTGGACTACACGACGATGGCTTCGTGCGGCGCTCGGCGAGGGCAAGCAGCAGAGGGGTAGGATCCGGTGCCTGGTGATGGCGACGGCTCGACGGGAAATCCGATGGAGGTTAGGATTGCTTGGTTATTTTGTTTTGGTGATGGTGGCTTGGCGTGTCCGGTGGGTGGGACACGATAATGGTTTTGATGAATAAGAAGGATGGACACGGACACACGGGGTCCGGACACGATGAATCCTGTGGTGGTGGACACGGACACTTCGGCACAGAATTTGCGTGCACTTGGATGTTGGTGGTGATGTTGTGTGTTGGTGGTGATGTTGTTATTGGCGTGGCGGTGTTGTGATGGTTCAGCCGGGGCGAGTCGGGTGGTCGTGTGGGTGGATGATGGGGATGTGTTTCTAGTGGTGGTGTTTTAGGGATGGCCTGGACGGCGGAGAGTTTGGGTGGTGGTGTAGACGTAGGTGTTCGAGAGGGGAAGAGGGGGTTATGCGGATGGATTTCGGTTAGATGGATGAAAATTGTTTGGTATGATAGTATGGAATAGTTTTCCTTATATACATGAGGAGGACTCCTAATTGGATAAGGCCTTCGAGTTCTAGTAGATAAGTCTTCTCTTTATTTTAGATTCAAATAAACTTTTAAATACAAATCAATCCAATCAAAATATTTTATAAAATCTTAAAGTAATTCCTAATATTTTAAAATAACTTAGATAATCCTCCACAGAAACTCAAAAGCATTTTAAATACTAATTAATTAAATCCAATTATTGTAAACGAAATATATTGAAATATTATTCTCTATTATCCAATAATTTAAATCAAATCAAATAGCTGATTACTATAATAATTCAAAATAAGGTTTGGAAGCATATTTTTATTAGTTAAAATCATATTAGAAATGTTTCAATAAATCTCTTTAGTCAATAAATATAATTTATGATAACCAAAACCATTTCTTAAAATAAGTATTTGAAAGCTCAAAAATTACTACAGAATATATATATATATATATTTTGTAATGCTAATAATAAGAAATAAATATTTCTACGAAAAGTGAATGGTAATCGCAATCATCAATTTAAAGCAGTCTTGGAAAGCCGACAAACAAAAATATCTTTTTAGAAAATCTCAACGAACATCACTTTTAAAATCAAAGAATAATTTTCAAAATTCGGGAAGAGGAGTTACACCCGGAGGAAGTACAGAGGTTTTCTTCAACATCAGTAGGAGAACTATAAGGATATATCTTTTCACAACATATCACCTTGTCAAAAACCCTTAATATGACAACCATGTTACCGCGGTGTCGGAAGACTAACATGTCATAATTTTCTAAGCCGTGTGTTTTGACATAATCCTCCAAACTCTTTCCTGCTATGTAGTAATGCAAGATTACTACATAGGAGTAAAGAGTTGGGAGGATTGTCAAAACACACGGCTTAAAAAATTATGACATGTTAGTCTTCCGATACCGCGGTAACATGATATTCACATTAAGGGTCTTTGACAAGATGACATGTTGTGAAAAGATATATCCTTATAGTTCTCCTACGGATTTGAAGAAAACATCTTTACTTCCTCCGGGTCATGCCGCCGGCTGTGCTGCTTCCCCCTCCTCTTTCTGTCCACTTCTTCTCCCATAACTCTACACTTGAGGTGGATATCATATGTGGCTGAGAGAGTCAAATAAGAAGAAGGGAAGTAGGGAGGAGCAGATGGGTCCAGAGCCATGGTGGAGGAGAGGATAAGGAAGATGCTGAATCAGCATTGTCTTCCGGATCGTCCTCATCAAGGCATAACGGGCTGCTCAGCGTACCCAGCTTCTTCAACTTCTCGCTGGCTGCAGAGTCGAAATGGGAACGGGTCCTCTTTGCCGGCCCGGAGCTCTGACTCGCACTCGTCGTCTCGCTACCGGTTTTCTCTCCTCCTCTGACGCGGGTCATAAGAAAAGAAATTTTGTACCTCTTCTTCACATAAACATCATTGCCGCCTTGTACTCGAGCCTCCTCGTCTGTGACGCTATCCAACTTCTTGGTGCCTACATTGTCACTCGAATCTCCCCTTCGACTCGTATCGTCCTCTTCTTCGCCTATCTTTTCGCTCCCTGTCTTGCAATCATCTGCTATCATCGCCGACTCATTCGGCTCATTCTCCGAGTCTTCCTCCTCCTCCTCCTCCTCCTCGGAGTCATCGGAGAAGGAGTCGAATGAGTCGGCAGTAATAGCAGATGATTGCAAGACAGGGAGCGAAAAGACAGACGAAAAAGAGGACGATACGAGTCGAAGGGGAGATTCAAGTGACAATGTAGGCACCGAGAAGTTGGATAGCGTCACAGACGAGGAGGCTCGAGTACAAGGCGGCAATGATGTTTATGTGAAGAAGAGGTACGAAATTTCTTTTCTTATGACCCGCGTCAGAGGAGGAGAGAAAAACGGTAGCGAGGCGACGAGTGCGAGTCAGAGCTCCGGGCCGGCAAAGAAGACCCGTTCCCATTTCGACTCTGCAGCCAGCGAGAAGTTGAAGAAGTTAGGCACGCTGAGCCGCCCGTTATGCCTTGATGAGGACGATCCGGAAGACAATGCTGATTCAGTTTTGTCTTCCTTGGATGGTATTGATTCTGTAGATCCGTGTATAAAAGAGGAAGAGATTGGGAGTAGAGTAGACCCGGAGGGAAATGAGAGATTGGAAGCTGGGTCAATATCCAAGAAGCGAAAGAGAGTCGAGGATTCTAATTTTGATGGCATAGAGGAAGAGGTTCGCGACATAACGAGAGGGACAGGGAAGGGGGCAGATGAAGGATGGCTCAGAACACAACCCAAAATTCATTCTAGCATACATTAGTGTGAATCATCTATGTTCTGTACATATGGTGTAGTATATGTTCTTATCGTATCTAGTATCTGAAGAATGTAACAGAATCAAGATGAACTCACATAATGTAATACTAAGACATCATCTACTACTATATAAGATATAGTGATAGGTTGTCGTATCATCATTGCCGAGGGATGAGGGTCGGAGGACAGTCAACTTTATCTACGGCTACATAGTTTCTGCCTCGCCAGTCGAATGGCTGCAGGGACCATGTCGTACCGTAGATTAATGCAAATGGAGCTGGAGCCAAAATACAGAAACCAAAATACAAAATACAGAATCAAATCCCTGGGTTCGCCGAAAATACAAAACACAGAATCAAATCCCTGGGTTCGTCCCACAACCAATGTGTGATGAGCACGGATACTTTAATAAAGGAGACCACCATGCTGTCAGGAACCTCTCACTCGAGTTCTACACGAAGGATGTCCACTTGAGCTCCGGGGCAAAGTTTTGGCTCGGAGCAAGAATCTGTTGACGGAGCACATCCACCATGCTGTCAGAAAAAAATAGTAGCGGTGAGAGACCCATCTGAGTAGGACGTACACACTCAATCCCACTACTGATATCATACTTGTAAAGGTGATCTCTCAGAGTCCTACTCAGATGGATCTCTCAGAGTATCCTCTCTGGTTGGTTGTCGTATCATCATTGCCGAGGGATGAGGGTCGTAGTACCAATACAATCCAGAGATTGACACAGTACTAATTCATATATGTAGTCCAATACAAATAGTCTAATACAAAAATAACTCAATACAAATAGTCCAATACAAATAAGTACTAATAGCTAATGAGAACCACGCAGCTCACACAAACGCTCAGTGATACGATCATGCAACCACCTCGAAAAAGCGAGATCTTTGGCGTGATGAGAGATGTCGTCCCTTGCAAGTGTTGCATGAATAGAACTCCCGGTCTCACTAGCTACCGGTGCTGGATGAATAGAACTCTCGGTCTCACTAGCAACCGGTGCCACTTCCTCCGTAACTGTAGGAGGAGCCACCTCAGCATTCACTGTTTCCATCAAACGACGTGCCGCTCCTCGGGTCATGGGTGCCATCTGGTAAGATCGATGGTCACAAATAATATAATTGTAACATAAGCAAGCTAACTAAAGGAACCATCATGTAATTTAAGTACATTTTCGAAAGCAGATAAAGTATAAAAAATTCGATTTTTTGCCAAGTGTGAGAACGGATGGCTCAGAACACAACCCAAGATTTATTCTAGCATACATTAGTGTGAATCATCTATGTTCTGTACATATGGTGTAGTATATGTTCTTATCGTATCTAGTATCTGAAGAATATAACAGAATCAAGATGAACTCACATAATGTAATACTAAGACATCATCTACTACTATATAAGATATAGTGATAGGTTGTCGTATCATCATTGCCGAGGGATGAGGGTCGGAGGACAGTCAACTTTATCTACGGCTACATAGTTTTTGCCTCGCCAGTCGAATGGCTGCAGGGACTATGTCCTGATCACGATATCGTACCGTAGATTAATGTAAAGTCCTTATAGCAAATTTCATACATAGATTTCTACCTCGCTAGTCGAATGGCTGTAGGGACAGTGTCGGACTTGGTGTATCTCACCATTTTTCCAAACCTATACACACCCTTGCCCAAACCAATTTGTTTCAGTAGGTAAAACATTCCAGGTTACTCAAGTAACCTGTCGTGCAACATTTGGTGTCAACAGCATTCCTTATTAATTGTAACATGCATACTATCATATCCCAACTCTGCCAAAACCTGACCAACATACCCTACACTAATCATTCCATATTTCAGTAATGTCAGTGAGCTAAATCATACTCAACTGTCGAGAATACTTAGGAGAAAGCTCATTCACAGGATTAGTATCCATCCTTCGTGACATAGCTAAAATTTTATAGGGCTCGATAAAAATTATTAGTCAATTTATTCATCATTTCAAAACCCTAAAAATGCCCAAAAAAACTCCCAGTATCAGTAAATAGGGCTCGAACCCTAAATTAGAATTCGAATCCAAGCAAAACATCAAATTGACAGTTGATATGCCCAAAAAACTCCCAGTATCAGTATATAGGTGTCACACTGTGAGTCTCGTGTCCACACAGTGGGACACGACGTGTCCAAACCAACAAAATAGGTATCACACGAACTAGAAGCGAGTCCACGCTCTCGTGTCCCCCGCAGCGAGTCCACTGTGAGTCTCGTATCCCCCGCAGCGAGTCCACGCTCTCGTGGACACAAACTAGAAGCGAGAGAGAGAGCTAGAAGACGAGGAGAAACTGGAAGCGGGGACAGGGGATCACCTGAGGAGGAGCTACCTGAGGAAGGAGGAGAAGGAGAAGGAGGAGGCCGGAGGAGGAAGATCGCCAGAGGAGCGCCGCGGAGGAGGAGGCCGGAGGAGGGAAATCGCCGGAGGAGCGTCGCGGAGGAGGAGCGCGCGAAAAATTGGGAGGAAAAATTTGTGAATGATCGAAAAGGAAACCCTCGCCGCCTGTATGAAACATTTAGCGACGTCCTTCTCAGCCGTCGCTAAATGTCGCTGATATTTAATAAACGGCGACGCTACTTAAAATGCGTCGCTACACGTCGCTATATCAGCGACGTGTACCAACGAACTTGCGACGCAGATTCCCATTTAACAAATTGTAGCCGCTAGATGTCGCTTTTAGTCGCTGTTGGCGACAAACAGCGACGTCTTAGATAAACGTCGCTAAACCCCCAAATATTAGCGACATTTTATCTTGGAGTCGCTAAATACGTCGCTGATATGACTTATTTTGGTAGTGACATTATACATAAAAACCAACTTTGTTACCAATTTTACTTGCTATGGGAAATAACTACCAGCTGCAACTGCTAGCAACAGGACCGCTAACAACATCGTTCCATTCGGACATAGTCAAAGAATAGGAATACGAGTTGTTCCCGAGTTAAAGTAACTGCTCTTTACTTCCTTTCATCGATAGGTAGCTTCATCGCTATACCCCTCTATTATAGATGTTGATGTTGTGTCACTTTCTCGCAATACTTCCAATGTGTCGATTCTCGGAGATGCATTCCGATGTTGATTCTCAAAGAATGCACTTCTTCATAGGAGATCTGGTATGTCATCTTGCTTAGTTATTGGTCGAGAAATCCGGTGTTGAGAAACAAATGCCAGGCTATTGATTACTTTCTCTCCTGTTTGTACCTGCCTTTATGGCATGCCTAAGAAGCTACGTCTATCAGCCTTGAATTAACCAGCTAAGCTATTTGGTCCATTTGATGACTGGCTGCTAGGGTCCCTGACCACAAGATCTAATGTCTACCTACCTGGGTACTGGGATGAATTTCTACCTCGTAGATTGGAGCAGGCCCCACACACACGGCTGCTTTCTCAAAACCACTTCCTATTTCGATCTGCACGTTCGCTCTTCTATCTGTAGAAACAATTGGTATGATCAGTAACATCTATATAAAGAGAATCAAAGATATGAAAATATTTTTCAAAAAGCTTTCATAGTGCACCATAGAGATATAAAAGATATATATAAAAAAGTGCACTAATAAATATGGTGGTAACATATCAAGATACAGCAGAAAACAAATATCCATATTTAGTTATATACAAGATATAAGAAATATTCTCTCAAAATCATAATTAAAGAGATAAACCAACTAAATATCAAATGAGAGCTAGTAGCAAGCTATTAATTAATAACACACTAGATTCTACATCGTTTAGCATGTTACCAAAGTGGCTTTAGAGACCACATTGATGTTTGTGCAATGGCTTGAAAGATGACCTTTGTAGCTTTGCAATTACCAACATGTTCCATGGTTCTATTTGATATAAGAAGTTTCACCTACACCAAGAGGCGATGACTTTGGTATCCAAGACTTTGATCCACATTTGTTAGCTTTTGAAATCTATTTGCACAAGTTCACATCGACAAGTTTTCTAGTCTGATATTGACTAGAAATGTGTCCTTTTATGTCACAATAATGACAGAAAGTATTAACATTAGTGCTATGTGCAGCAGTATAAAAATGTGCACTTGTGTCATATAATGTACGTGGATACTTGTAATAGAATGCATGGTTATGTAAAGTTTTAGATTTGCTTGCTTCCTTTATAAAAGATATGTAATGTGTGACTTTGTGATGTGTCACGTGTCCTATATTAGACTGGGCCATAGATTGTACTACCTGCTTTTCCAGTCTAATCTCTAACTTTTTAGAGTTAGCATCGATCTCATCATATTTAACAGTAAGAGCATCAATTCTAAGTGCAGCTATAGAGTACTTCTTTCTGTTTCTAAGTCCTCCATAAGTTTAGCATTTTCTTAAGTACTTTTCTCAATGCATGCAAGTGTCTCATACAATCTAAACTCAAGTGTAGAGATTTCAGTAGAATTATCAGAAGTAGAAATGTCTCTAGCATCATTCAATAAGCAAGTAAGCTTTTCATTCTCACGCTTATAGGATAGATTATCCTTTCTAGCTTGCTTATACTTATCTAGAAACTTCTTGTAATCAGTAAATAAATCATAGAAAGCATCAGATAATTCATCATGAGAAAATTCATTCTCTTCAAAAAGTGGATTATTCTGTACCTCGTTGGATAGCATAAATTTGCAGCTTGACGAGGGCTTTCATCTTCTTCTGAGTCACTTGCTTCCCTCTCACACTATATTCTCGTTTTAGGGTACTTGCGAGACGATGAACTTCCTTTGTTAGATCATTCGTAGCAGTTCTACTTTTTAACATTCGGACAATCTTTCATCATGTGGTCTGATCTTCTGCAGTTGTAGCAAACAAGCTCTTCTTTATATAAGGGGTTGTCTTGCACCTCCAATCCTAATGCCATCATGTATACATTTGCAGCATCTTGAGAATTTTCTTCTTCTTTGGAGTTTCTAGCTTCACTTTCGTGCCCATTCTCATGAGTAGCTTCAAGCAATTTCCAAATTTCATGAGCTGTTGTGCAAATAGTAATAAGATTGAATTCATTTATATCTACAGCACAATAAAGAATATTTATCACTTTTGCATCAATGCTAGCTAACTTCTTCTTTTTTCGTTTAATTGTAATATGGCTTGCTAATTATAGAGGAAGTGAGAATAGAGGTGATAGTAGACTTTTTGTAGCCATTGACAACAATTAACCAGAGGTCAAAATCTAGAGACTTCATGTAGAAGCGCATCCGTGTCTTCCAATATGTACAGTTGGTTCCATCAAATAGTGGGAGTCTATTTGTGGACTGCCCTTCACCTATGAATATTGATTTCACGACTGCCATGTGTATATATAAACTCTAGAGTGTTATACTTGTATATAATCTGCTCTGATACCATTTGTAGAAAATTAGAATTAGAGCACCTTTACAATGTTATATAATAGAATATGCTCTAATACCAAATGTAAAAAATTAGAATCGGAGTACCTCTATAGTATATTATAATAGTATCCGTTCTGATGCCAATTGTAGGACCGTTGAGTACCTCTAAAGATGAGTGAATAAAGTGTGTGTGCAGCGGAATGATAATCCCCACTTAAAAAATTACATGGCAGTAAGAAACTAATATGAAGTATGCAGTATTGAAGTAAATGTGTAGAGTTAGGAGATCAGGAAAAGCAAACTCAAACACCAGGGTTTATACTAGGTTTTTTCTGAGAGGACTAGTCCAGTCTCGAGAACTCTAGTTCGATGTTGAATCTACTATGCAGCGAAACACAACTTTTGAATCAGAAGTGCTTGCAACTCCTTATAACACGTATTTTTAATTTGAAGAGCACTACTTGAACTCGCAAGCCTTTGATCCGAAGGACTTGCCGACTTCAGAAATAGAATAAAAATTAATGAATTGGTTTTCAAGCCTTCTTTACAACTCGACCAAACTTCTAGATCGAACCGAAACTGGCAATGGCTTGGCTAGGAGTCGTAAAGGCTTTGATTTGAAAGTGTAAAGCTCAAAAATACTTAGAATAAAGAAGAGAGAATGATATGGGATGAGATAAAAAGAATATGAAATTCAACTCTATTTATAGTATTTTTGGAGACCGAACTCGGACAGAGTTCGGTTCCCTAACGTTCAAAAAATTAAACGTTGGAGCCAAGTCTACAGGGTGACCTAATCTAATGGGATGCTGGGTCAGGATGACTGAGTTCGGTCCGAGTTCTGAGTTCTGGCAAAACTCGGTCCGAGTTCGGTTGCCCTATGACTAGGTTGGTCAAAGCGTAGAATGAATTGGATATTGGGCTCTTTGAAATGGGCTGGCTCTTTGGTCTATGGTTTAGGCTTTTTGGTGGAGAGGCTAGGAAGCTGAGTAAGTGCCAGTTATAACTCGACATACAGAGTTTTCTAGACTCAATAAAAAGCAAAATACAAAAATTAATATAAAAACCATGAGCGCTTGATGACGTATTTTTCCTTGACAGTAGTTGTCCAAAGATAAACATATCTGAAAAGATGAATATCTTTCGGGGGCTTCGCCCCTAAACCCCCATATGGGGTGCTGCCACCTCCACCCCTGTCCGTTGACAGGACAGCGGAACCCCCGAGTGCAAGGCCCAGGAGATTCGTTGTACGGTTCAGAAAAATCTTCTATAATAATGTCATCTTTGGCCCATCATGAATTCTTCATTACATATGTCCATGTTCTATTGTTTGTCTGCAAAAATACGTCAGACGAGCAAAGCAATATATACAGTAGCAAGTAAGGCATTTAATAAACAGTAGGACAATGTTAACAATATTAGTGATATCATAATGTTAAACTTAATTGATTAGCCATATTAAAAAACATGACAAAATTATTGGGCTGACATATTTGTCCGTGTTTGGTTGTAAGGGTGTCACATTGTCTCGATGATATGATATAAGCTTATAATTCTTGGCCTGCATTTTATTTTCTTTCTTAGGTTATGTCTTATTCATTATGTGTTCCCTTGTGGTACTTATTACTCGGGATCTGACCCCGTTGGTTTTGTTTGGCCAGATTTTGTAGCAGATACTGAGGATCCAGCTTTCTTCTCCATCGCTCTGGTATCTTCAATTTTGTAGTTGGCATTTAGCCACCGGCACCTGTTTAGCCGGTCAATTCGGACATTTAGTTTTCTCACATAATTGTAATTAATCAGACTGCATCTGACTATGATTATGTACTATTGACTCTCGTTACTAGCTTATTATTTTATAGGGCTAGTCTCATGAATCATTTTGATGAAGCATCGGGGATGCCTTACTATTTTTTCTTATATGTTCATTGATTACTACTTCTTGTTTTGATTGATTGAGACATAGATGCTCTGTGAGACCATAGGAGACTTGATTGTAACATGCACCCCTAGTCTCTTGATAACCGTAATTGTCGTATGACGTCTTCGTACCTTATACAGGGTAGCTGACCACGTCCGTCTCCGTATTTCGGTACCGAGACGTGACAATACTAGTTGATGTTAAACAATTAAGATAATTAATTATTAAAATAAGTAACCAACATTGTATAATACTAATATTATTTAATACTTTATAATTACTTAATAAAATATATGGTGATATTAATTATTATTAATTAAATTACAAAAAATAATTAGTATTAATAAATAATTATCAATTTAGTTAGTTAATTAATTATTATGTACTTTTCTTACTTTTTTACCTCCTTCCTCTTAATATTCAATCACAGAAGTGTAAATTTGGTCACTTCTAATGTATTACGTATCCAAATAATAAAAGTAGGAGGAAAAGACAAAAATTAGACTTAATTTTAACTTAATACCCTCAACTATTCAAATTTTCAATTTGATACCATAAACTTTAATACATACCAATTACTACCCTCAAATATTGAATATCTTCAAGTCGATACCCTCTGTCAATCGGGGGTTAATTTTTCTGTTTCAGCAAAAATAAATAATAATTTTTCGACCAAATTATCCCTCCTCTCTCTCTGGTGATATTTGAAGTGACCACGAATGAGGGAGGTATTTTTGTCATTTAGAATTTTTTTTATTAGCACTGTTATGGTATTAAGTTATAAAATTTTATTTAAGATATTAAGTTTTCTAATATTAAAGTTTAAGGTATCAACTTGAAAACTTAATAGCTGAGGGTATGAAGTTGAAATTTAGTCCAAAAATTATAATGAAACTCTAAAAGCATGCATAGTTCAATTCCAGTAGACAAAATGTTTCCTAGCCGCTTAGAGCATCCTTAGTAATGCTCGTCCTTAGGCCCAATTTCTACATTCAGAATTTTGGAGGTTATTTTGTAGAATAGTAAGTTCCATCCCTAGTCTCAATTTCTACAATTTTGGTCTCATGCCACCCATAGGTGTTAAGTGTTGGGCCTCCCAATTTCTAGATTCTAGATTGTAGGAACTCCTTTTGTAGAATAGTTGTTACTCCTAAAAACAGATCAAGATGGAAGAACAGTTTGAATCACTCCACAGGAGGATCAAGATGGAAGAACAAACAGAAACAGATATCTCTCCACAGGAGTTGGTATCTCTGATCTGAGTTCTTAGGACTGCGGAGAATCCGGTCCAAAAGTACCTGAAACTACTACTGGAACTAAAAAAACTTATGTTGCAAACTGATAGAACAACTTCACATTCTTCCTTGCAATCGCAGTTGCAGACAGACATAACGGATTACAACTAGAAGAAGGAAGGAGAAGATAATAGAACAAAAAATTATTCTTACTAGGGTGGTGAAGACCACTGTTGCTCAAAGCAAGATTCGCCCGCCGCGATCTTCTCCTAGGAACCAGCAAGTTCACAACGAACTTCTAGAACGCTCGTAATCAACTTTTTGTGACTCAGCGGACTCCCTGGACTCAACGGACTCCCTCTTTTTTAGTATTTTTGTCTTTCTCAAAAAGGAGGCCGGGAGCTCTATTTATAGAGAGGAATGAGACTGCACTTCTTCTCTTATCCGACGTTGGACTAAAATAGCAATACTCAAAAAATGAGTTTAATATTTTAGATCATCCCACCATCAGTGAAGTTGTGCGTCAGTCCGCTCCTACTCCCGCGCACACGTCCGTGCATGCACGAAGCGCCACTTTGCGCCCTTGAGTCCGTGTCCGTGTCCGAGTTCGATCGACAAAAGTAACATGCTTCATTGAGGAGTTAATCCTTTTTCCTTCTAGGAAAATACCCCCACATGGCACCCACATTTGCCCCACCACACCCCATGCGCACACCTCGACACATGCAAAGCATTATATTGAGATACTCACTTGGTGGTGTAGCCGATGTGGGACTATTTTACACTAGTCCAAAGGCAAAAACACCAACAATAGTAAGTCCCAATACTACAAAAAAAAGAGGTCTTTTGTGACGACACTATTAGATACACTCATTTAAAAAGTCCTAAAAGATGAATATTTGGGACGATTATTTACTTTGTAATAAAAGAAAATATTATATGGGACGAATTTGTAAATGGACTACTTTATTTAAAACCAAGAATTTGTTCCGTCCCAAAAAGGTTGGGTGAGAATGGAAAATAATAGGCGGCCAAAATTTTGTTAAACTCTTATTTTGGTTTTTTTTCATGGATTCTCATCCAAGGGTTAATCTAAAATCCCTAATATATCTCCTCTTTTCAACAAACAACCATCCCAAACCTTTTATATCATTTTTCTTCCTCAAGTTCTAGCAAAATTCATCCCTAATTCTAATCTATTTCTCCCTCTCCTCCACAAATCTCCACGACAAAAGCCCTAATCCTAACATTCTTACTCTCCATCCAAAGCTCCAGTCCCTTTCTATACTAATCTTCCTCCTCTAGATCTAGTTTTAGGGGGCTAGGGTCGGTAGAGGCGAGGACAAAGGAAAGGAGGCGAGGCTAGTCTACAAGATGTTGTTTGGACGAAGGGAGGCAGCGTCGAAACTGTTAGGTCCTTTTTCGAATTGGCTCGAAATAGGTGATGACCTAACTGTGCCAGACATTGTAATTGGAAGAATTGGGGAAGAACACCATTAATGGCGATGGGAAATTAGGGTTTTATTGAGAATTGGGGAAGAAGAAGACTATTACATTCTAGAAAGAAAGAAGGAAAGAAAGAAGATTTAACACTCAACTAACAGTAAGAAAACTCATAACATTCTTCACACCCGTATCTCTCTGGCCTCCCCTATTTATAAGCTGCAGACATTGGCCTAACCAACAGGTGAGGTGGCTAACTAATTTGGATGAGCTGGCTTTCTGTTATGGAATGGTAACTCAGCACTCTATTTAGATGACAAGGCAATGCTGAGCAGACATTTGGAGTGGAAACTGATACCCAAATGAAGATGGTTGATCACACAAATAATCTGCTTTGATACTCTGATGGCCAATACATCAAATGCAAGTGTACTGAAGATGCAGGAATACTCTACTCTGGAACTGAAGGCTATAGAGACTGATACTCGAACTGAAGACTGCTGCTTCCATCTTCCATTGCTTCATTGATTGCTACATTGCCTTCTCTCATGTTGCTACTTCACTGCTATTGCTCAACTACTGCTGCTCTGTTGCTCACTTATCAATCATTGTAAATGTTCCAGGAGAATGGGTACTTATCAGAAACACGTGTCGACGGCGAGGGAGGGGATGAAGGTTGACGATGATTCGCTAAAAGGGCATTGGAGAAGTTATCATTAGGGTTTGGCAGTAGAAAGAGAAAGAGGGGTTCTTAAAGGTGATCAAGACCGTCGAGGGCATTGCCAGACCCTGTCGGTCTGGTACACTCTACTGTAATTTGTATCAGTGGGTATGCCTTCTTTTATAATTTATTTTGTATTAAAAGATAATTCCCTTTTTTCCAATTTAAGTTTGTAGAGCATTCGTCATTTATAGATAATTCCCTTTTTCCCTAATCCTAACATTCTTTTTCTTTTATAATTGGGAATCATTACTTAGTTTTTTTAAAAATTAAACTATTATAAGTATTTTTGAGAAGGAAGAATGGTAGCAGAATGAATTTGGCATGCCAACGGTAGTGCTTCAACACAAGTAGAACTATTTGTCAAACCATTCAATTCAAAAGTTGTTTAATTCAAAACAACTCATACTTCGCTGGAGTTGAAGAAGAAAAACACCCAAGTCATTGTTATAGAAGTTTGACAAACCCTTCCAAGAGCTTTAGCAGATAGGACAATGAGTTTTATACGACCTTATTTATACTTCACCGAATATGACAAATTGGGTAAGTTGTAAGCAAGATCTTAGTCTGTTCTTGACTAAAAACTTAAATATATAGATGATCGAGGTACATATTTCAATATATTAATTTACATTATTGGCGTAAATTGTAATAATAAATAATGTATACAAGTCATAAATATTGGATTTATTAACTATGATAATGAAATAACCTGCCATTTAAGAATATTTTTAGTTTTATTAATATTGCTATTAAATTTGAAACCTTGGATATGATGCTCTCATCTTCCTCTAAAAATAGAGAATATTAGAAATTAATTAAGAGCATAGTTGATTATTAATGTAAACTTATGCATTTTATTCCCATGGTGTAAGAGTCGATTTTGGAAGCCTCAACTAGAACCAGATTTTACAATATAGAGCGAGAAAACAATACCAAAGGAAAAAAAGTATATGTAAAGTTGGCCTTTGTTCTTGCTGGTACCATTTTCCATGTTCTTGTTCAAATATTCATCATAATTCTTTTGTGAAAGTGAATCTCAATTACCGAAAACTACTCAGGATCACCTACAAATATTCAATATTGAGTTGAAGGCAAAAATTAATTCCCATCAGATGCCGGAATAGGTGAGTATGCATGTGATAAATTGTTTATTGGTTGTGCTTACTGGGCAATTCTTTCTATAAGTTGTTTTTTGGATCCGAGAACATGTTCTTTTTTTGAATAGTCCCCTACCTTGTGCAGGTTATTTTGGAAATGGATCACCAAGAAGATGTTGGGACTGGTCACGCTAACCTCTGTGTATCATTAGTCAATAGAAGGTAAGAGTTAGTTTTGTTGTAGATACTAGTTACTAAGATTTAATTATATATCATGTCAAAATGCTCTTTGTAATCTATCCATTGTAATGTACCATGTGCAGGTGATTCAGGTCCTACAAAAATGTTTGATAGAAAAGCTAATTTGTCAAATAATCAGATCATTAACTACCGTTGCAACCCTTTTGAAAAGTGTCAGTCCCGGGGCTTGATCAAAGATGAAAAAAAATGCAATCGAGATCTGAGATGTCACACAAGACTTTGCAGTGATCAAACTCAAGATCTACGATGGTACAATAAATCAAATAGACAAATTACAATCTGAAGGAGGGAAAAAGAGAAGAGAAGATCTCTCGTTCTTTCTTGCAAACGTGTTGCAATTGGGACAGAACGAGTTACAATAAAACTAGAGAAAGATGAGAAGAAGAACAATGTTGGGGTGTCAAAATACCGTTGCTCAAAGCAAGATTCGCCCCCACACGATCTGCTTCCAGGAACCAGCAAGTTGAAGAACTTGTGGAACGCTCGAAGTCACCTCTGTTCAGACTCCTCGCATGGACTTGCAATGGCGGCAGCAACTCTCTCTCTCTCTCTTTCTCCTTTTTTGACTTATAATTTTCGTAGTAGTCACAAAGGAGGCCAGAAGAGAGTATTTATAGAGAGAGGGTGGAAACCCTAACCGCCTCTTCAGTTATGAAAAGATTGAATCAAATCCCAAAAGATAGCAACGAGATTTAATTCAAATCCCACGAAATTAATTCAAATCCCACAAAGATAGGATCTGAATTAATTCAAATCCCACAAAGATAGGATCTGATTTAATCGTATTGATTCAGCCTTTCCATAACTGATTTGTAATCTGCACAGTCAGCAGATCCCTCCATGCGGCAGCAGCAGCAGCCTGGCCGCATGAGCCTACTGGCCGTATGGACCGTATGAGCCGCATGAGCCGTATGGACCGCATGGACCGCATGTGCCGCATGAGCCGCATGGACCGCATGGACCGCATGTGCCGCATGAGCCGCATGAGGCCGCATATGAGCCACATGCCGCATAAGACCGCATGGCCGCATATGAGCCGCATAAAGACCATGTGCCGCATGAGCCGCATGGACCGCATGTGCCGCATGAGCCGCATGAGGCCGCATGCCGCATAAGACCGCATGGCCGCATATGAGCCGCATAAAGACCGCATGACTGCTGACGTGCTAAGTGCAAAGTACGCCAACAAAATGCCACATTACGCCTCATGAGCCCATGAGCCCGAGTCCGAGTCCGAGTTCGAGTCGCTAAGCCCCGTTGGGGCTTAGCTCCAAGTGGAATTAATCCAAGAGAATGACAAAAGCATTAATGCTTAATCCTTGGAGCCTTATTCTTACCTCCTTGTAAAATCACCCACATGGTTCCCTCCTTAGGGTCACTACCCCATGTGCATCTCTCAACAACACACCCAAGTATATATGTTGAGATAACTCATGGTACATTTCCGATGTGGGACTAAAATTTACAAGGCATGTTGAGAGCAAGCTCTCTCTATGTAAAGAAAGCACCAACAATCCCCCACATATCACAACATATATATGTGTCCAGGGTTGAACGTTCCCCACAGTAACTGTCCATTTTGCATTAGGATAGATGTCGCTGACGACTTAAATCTTCCCGCATGGGTTAAATAACAATGTGATACAAGAATGGACTACACCTTGAATTCTGCACCACAATTGTAATTCTTTCCACTCACAAAGTGTAGTTACGTGTGCTTCTAGCTGCACATTAAAGGCCCTGTGCCAGCCTGGTTTTAGTGTATAATTTTTGGGCGTCTACAAGTTTACCCTCAAGAGACGGCCTGATATCTCTTTCTATACACTATATGTGAGTTCTTTATTAAAGAGATATGGCATGAAGCCTTGCGCTTCCTTGCGGTGCTACGCCGCTATGACATGGCCTGAAACCGAGGCATTACCCCTACCTTGGAACCTCATCGTAGTGTCATACTACTGTAGCATGAGGTCACAAGCCTCTTTGTAGTGCCAAACTACCCAGCATGAAGCCTAAGGCTTCCTTGCGGTGTTACGCCGCAATGACATGGCTTGTAATGCCGAGGCTTTACCCCTACCTGGGTACCTCATCGTGGTGTCGTGCCACTGTAACATGGGGCCATCCTCCCCTTTGTAGTGCTGTCTACAACTCTTTAATTACATCATACAGCATTAGGCTACCTGCCTATTTGCGGTGCTACGCCGCTGTGACTTGGCTTGCAAAGCCGAGGCATTACCCCTACCTAGGAACCTCATGGTGGAGTCACCCTGTAACCCCTCTTCCCAGAATTTTGAATTATATTTTTATTTATTTATTGAATTAAGTGATGATTTTTAGAGTTTTGATAAATAATTATTTAGCTAATTATTACGATAAATAATTTTAGCCATGATGGGGTTTTGAGTACAAGATGACGAGAAATCTTGGCACGGATAGTGCAGTAGAGTGCCTAGACTAGTGTTTTAGATATTATAGGGTTGGTTGAGCCATAGAAGTGTTCTAACTAAGAAAATCAGACTAAGTTGCGACTTAACCTATAGAACGTTTAATTACTTATTAATTATATTATTGACTTGTAGGAAACCGCTTGTGTCGATTTAGCCCAACTGGACCCGAACCAAATCCCAGCCTGTAGGCATGCAGTGGAACCCGGGACGGCCATGTAGATATTTTATGTGGGTACAAATATTTTCTATTTATTTTTAGGACTTGGCGAATACCTTCTAAATATATAATAGTCCATTTGAAGGGTGATTTTAGAATAAATACGAAGTTCTGGGACCAAATAGACGGTGTGTGTTAATGCGTTCATCGAAATATATTATTGGTTTAATTACAGTGTTATTAGGTCTATTATTATTATTAATGTTAATATTATGGTTATTAATAAATAAATTATTTAATATTAATAGTTAATAGTATTTTATTTTCTATCAAAGATGTATATATATATATATATATATATATATATATATATAAAAAAAAAATATATATATATATATATATATATATATATATATATATATATATGTGTGTGTGTGTGTGTGTGTGTGTGTGTGTGTGTGTGTATAATATGTGTGTGTATTATAAATGAATATATATTGTATAGGGGTGTACGTGTATGGATATGTATATATATATATATATATATATATATATATATATATATATATATATATATATATATATATGTGTGTAGTGAATATATATATCTAAAATATATATAGATAAATGTATAGTGTATATAAATATATAAGATATAGGTATTAGTGTTTTAAAAAAAAAAGGAAATCAAATTAGCAGCCAGGTCAGTTGGGCTCAGCCAGAGCCCAGGCTGGAGCACGACCCAGGAAAATCCCCGCCCCAACCCGCAGTAAACCGAGAGTAACAACAATTGATATATACGTGTAGTATATATATAGAGAGCGCGAGGAGATCGAAACCCTAAGACCTGCACACCGCCACCCCCCTGACCAACGGGCGACCACCCTCGGACCCTGGCGCCACCGTGCGGCAGCCTGGGCGCCGCCGCGCGCGGCGAGGCCGCGCGGATACAGTGCGCAAGCGCGGAGAAGCGCAACAGCAGTTACAGTTGAAGTCACCGACTTCCAAGTAAGATTCCAATCTCGATACTCCATCTTTTCGCGAACCGTAAATTATTTTGGAAAGCCAACAAGACCACCTCGAGACCCCAGTGATTAGGTTTTGTGTAGGTCACACAACCAGTCCATAGGATCGACCCAAAGTCGGTCAAAAATCTGTCTGGAAACAGAACACAAAACAGTTCATGAACCCACTTTGGAATATCGATTCTGATCGATCCTTTACCCTTTTAGAAATTCTACTTGAACAGAGTTAATCACAACATATAGGACTAGAAAAGTCCAGTAGGAAGTTTGTAAAGAATTGCTTTGTACAGAGAATTATTCACATGTAAACTTCAGGAAAAATCTGTTTTTCAAAAACTAGAAATCGCTCCACACGACGTCCGTCCCGCCATTCCGAACGACGTGGTCGCGCACCGTAAGCATCAAAAGCTGCGTAACGGTTTCATGGTCGTGTGGGCTTTGACGGAATTCAAATTGGTCGCGTGTGCGCGACGAATTCGACTCGTATCCGTCGGAATCGCCCCGTATCCGTCCAATGCAAATTCAGTCATTACTTTGTGCACGCTCGTCGGATCGAGACGAAACTTGCGTCAGCAGGACCGTATCATTTCTTTGGTCCTGCATGCCAAGTTTGGTCCAATTCTGAGACAGTTGAATTCGACGTCGTTTTGCGGGCCCCACGGTCCCACTCAACGGACGATTTTGTGCACGGCCCGTCGGAATCCAACTTTGGACATACGGTTGCGTTCGTATCGAAAAACTGGATCCGTAGACATGTAGTTTGATGACTTTAGAGACCGTTGACTCTGGCACGCTTTTCGGTGCAAAGCGGGTCCAACGGCGGACATCGTTTTTGCCCAAAATTACCGTTTTGCCCCTGCGTCCAGAATTGGACGTAAGGACAGGCAATCCTAGCTAATTGGACTATTTTGAGATCATTGGTATTGTTTATTTCAGCTTCCGGTGACTGTTGTACGGGTTTTGACTATAGTGGCACATTGAGTAGTTCAGATTGTCGGTTTTACCAGCAAAGGACCACAGGCGAGTACAGTTTATTGTTTGTATTTCGATATTGATCTTTACTATATTTCATTGATTAGTCATTGGTTATGTGATTATTTTCTATTATAAATTGTTGAGTCGGAAATGAGAAGTACCAAGGATGTGTGATCTGACCTTAGACCGTGTAGACCGTGTTGCATTTATTTCTTGTAGACCGTGTAGACAGTGTTTTATTTATTTCTTGTAGACAGTGTAGACAGTATTTTATTTATTATAAAGTAGACAGTGTAGATCATGATTATTGCTGCATTTAAACTGTGTAGATCGTGATTATTATTTTGTAGACAGTGTTTCTTTACTGTAATATTTTCTGTAGACCGTGTAACTGTAGACCGTGTAACTGTAGACCGTGTAACTTTAGACCGTGTAGACCGTGTCGCATAATTGTTCCGAGACCGATCACATATCAAAGGTACTTCTAACAGTTGGGGAAAGTCTGTTGTGTCTATTTATTTACTATTAGTTTTCTGTATTTCCTGTTTATTTTCAAAACTTATAATTGGTGTCTAACCTTTGTTTTATAGTCATCTTCTTTATTTGAAATTGCATTCAGTGAATTGTGCTCGTTCCATTCCTGATTGGAAACCAATATTTTCAGGTTAGCCGTGGATTCACTTAGCTTGGGAGTGACGGGAGTACTTGCAGACAAAAGCCTATAGACTAGCTAGATAGTTGAGTTGTAGTCATTCATTTAATTGTACAAGTTTATATTCTTTTACAAATGTAAAACTTGTAATCATTGTAAGTTAAATTAATTATGTGAATGAGCATTTGTTTGTGATTTTGATCTTCATGGCCGTGACAGCGTTCTACCGCCGACACTGCGGCGTAGGCTGGCTTGGACACGTCTTGTATCCGTTTTAAAAAAAAAATCGGATGCGGGTCGTGACAAGTTTTTGTGGTGGCCTATGCAGGTCAGTTTTTGCCAATCATGCGAACTCGTGATAGTACTTAAGTTAGTCGTACTATTGCGAGCCTGCGACTATAAATGCTCATTCACGAATTGGAAATTAATTTAATTTACGAGAATGACTAGGACTAGGAGTCCCTCATACAAATTTACCGATGGGTAGTCTAGGCCATGCAATGTAGATAAGGAGTTATTAATTTTGATAGAGTGTCAGATCCTTATAGGTATACTATTACCTCTTGATATGACGATAAGATCCAATGTGGATAGATTATTCACTTGGTGAGACATGGCTTCCTAGTATTAATGATCTAACCCTGATAAATTGATTAAATCCTTCTCCTTGCCTCTTAGATATCATCCTCATATCTTAGTCGAACTGCCTATTTAGTTTCTACTTGCCCTAGGAATTATTATTTTCTGATTTTGTTATCTATATACGAACCTTGAATAAGTCTCGATTCGAAGTTTTCCTCTGTGGTTTGAATACACATGGAGTAGATATTAGAATGTTTGTATTTCTTTTGTCCTCAGTTATTTTCCCCCGTGCAATCTTTTATCTTAAGGGTTGTGACTGATAGGACAAATGCGTACGCTGTATTTCATAGGTAATTTGTTTGAATCTCTAGGAGCTCATGGGTTTTACGGATGTAGTTAAAAGAATATTAGTTGACTCGTGATGGCAGGACAGCAGCGCACTGTCGCCATTTATTTGAATTATAGAAACCATAGATTCACTGCAGCCAGCAGCGCACTGGCGAGACACGACCCCTAGAATTGAAATTAGTCTAAGAAAATATAGGTTATAGAATATTTCTAAACTAGGGCCAGAGGTCCTCTTTGAACGTAGTTACCCTTGTGCCAGGTGGAGTATCTGATAGGATATCACATCTGAGCCACGGAACCAAGGGTTTACCATCGTACGAGTATACGGGCGAGGCGTAATCCTCGATGAAATTATTTCAGACGTGATTATAAGTTTAGGATACAATGGAGCATAGGGAAATGCCCTGTACGTTCCTTGAGATCCAAAGCCAATATTAGTGGAAGTTCTGTAAGTTGAGTAGCATGCCTCCCAACCTAGCATTCCGCGGTCCTTGTGCCCTATTGACGAGAGAATTAACTGACACTAATAGGTTTACCTGGAATATAGAATTTAGAAGTCCATAATCCATTGGTTGACCAAGGTCTTATGAATAAGAAGATAGTAGGATGACTGTATAAGC
The DNA here is from genome assembly GCA_029216955.1 of Iris pallida. Taxonomy (NCBI): domain Eukaryota; kingdom Viridiplantae; phylum Streptophyta; class Magnoliopsida; order Asparagales; family Iridaceae; genus Iris; species Iris pallida. The sequence goes on from JANAVB010033220.1 coordinate 7,344,413, forward strand.
AAGAACATCAGGTAAGGTTTGATTCTCACAAAACTCGAACTACTTGTGCCTTCTTTCGAAAATCTCGCATAATTGTATTCGACTGTCTTAACAAACACTGCTGTTACAGCTTAGTTTTGCAAGCTCACTCTGTTCTCGAGCTTAATTCGAGGCATATGTTTAGTGGGGACGCCCGCTAACATATTGTCTAATCAGAATCATTGTATTACGGTCTGATCAACCATGATACATTCGGTTCGCTTTTCTTCTAATTACCCTACGTGGATTGAGATGTAAATACCTCTAGGATCTCATCCGCGACTGCTTGACAATTCCTCTTGAATTATACGTTCGCCTTTGAATCACGTGATTGTATTCAGTAACATCTTTCTTGAACTCTTTCTTGTTTTTGCCTTTCACTGATTTGGAAGGACAGAAGCTCGTAATTGGTAGAGGGATACCGCATATTCCCAGGGCTATTGTAGTTGTATACACAAGGGTAGTTATCGTCAGCCAGCCATGTGATTGAGTTACTCGTTCTCCTCTCGACCCAAACTGTTATTGGGACTTTCAAACCATCTGAATTTGAGAATGATTAGGGTTTTACCCTTAGTTGTAATGCCAACCCAGGAGACTATATATTCTCAAGAAACAATTCATTGTGTCTCTAAATGTTTTCTTGAATATTGCCTTTACTTTCAACCCTTATGCCTTAACTCGACCGTCCCTCGACCAAAGCCCACAGTTTAGACATGAGATGAATAGACAAGGCTAAGGACAAAAAATTTACCGTTACTATGGTGGACACTCATCCCGAGATTGGTTTCCAACCAATATTACTCTAGTTATGTAAATTTTATTATTAAGACCTAACTAGTGTTGGAATACCACAGTCACTAGCTTAGCCAATACCATAGCTTAAATACCCAGTCAAATTGTGATATACTAGTTGTCAACAACAATGCATGATCACTGCAGCCCATACTACTAGAACCCTTATGACCATAGCCTGACAGGTTTAACACAACTAGAGTTTCACGACTCAGTGGTTAGAAATCTTTTTAGATGATGTGCCTTAGAGTTGGTTACCCTGTCGATAACCCTTGTATACAGTGGACGAGTAGATCATTCTATTTTTCGACCGTGTGTCATTGAACACTCTTGTTTTCCATTCATTGAGGAACGATCCTTGGCTTGACTTAGATCTACCGTATCCTGTTACGCCGTGCCTTAATCTTTATTGACAAGAGTCGAGGTACAATAACGGACTTGAAATCCTTCTAACCTCAATATTCCTAGGACCATGTCCTATTTTAAGGTGGGTAGACTGTAAGCCTTCTGAAATTTTTGGGATATACGAGGATTACCGATTGACTAAGAATATTTTCCAATGGGATGATAATTAATGTCTCATGGACTCCCACTTTCCATCAAGATCTTTTTGTGTCCCCGACCGTGTCATTAATAATCGGAGCACGAGACAACCTGTTACCTTCCAACAAATTTTCTATACAAGATCTAGACGAGTTCACCTTCACCTAGGAATATCATGTCCCACTCAAACACGTCCCCTTGTACTCAATTTTTATGGTACGACTTTCAGGTAAAAAGGACAAGCTATAACCCTTACCATAATACCGGTATACCTTTCGACATCCACTAGAGCCTCAACCTTGACCCAATTCCTTCGACCCAATATGTGGTTGTGATCGACTCAAAGCCCACTACACACAAGTCACTAGTGTGCCACGTAAATGTGTCTTCTCGTGCTACTTAAACACAAAAGTCACTGAAGGCGAATCTTGGGCTTGAAGAACCTAGCCAACCAACCTGACGAGCAGCTAGCTCAACTCCTTGGGCAGGAACCTATTCCAGGCCATCCTAATCTAGTAGAAATAGTTATCATTGGGACCTTGTTCAAATCATTATAGATTGAAATTCAAGGTTCATACAACCAACGATTGATGTCCAATTAGGAAGCCCATTAAGACCCAGTAGAACCCATCCATGCATACCACCGTATTTTGGACTATAAAATCGAACTGTTTGAAATAGGTCTTTATACCTATTATGTAATCTCCACCTCTTAGGACGTGAAGTCATTCGTAACCCTTATCCCATCTATCTGGAAGTCACGATACGATTTTGTATTGTATTTATATTCCTTGCTCGTGCGTTTAAGTAACCACGGAATAGATCGCAATCGTGATTTCTCAAATTTTGTTCTATCATTAAATTGTGCTTAGTTTTAATTTCGAGAACGGAATTTTTGTGGTGCATAGGTTGCAAGCTCTCTAAGAAACGAAAGGTCTCTTCGAAGTTAGCCAGTGATTGGAACGGAGTAGCCCCAATCTAGCTAATAAGTCAATGGTTCATAAGGTCCATTTTATCGGTATCATTTGATATCCTCTACCGCACACGAAACTTCGTGCTTGTTCTCAGTTATTCTTCCTCGTCATTTCGTACCATTGACTCTCGTCCTTCCTATTTTAGGAGTCGATAACCGTGTTGTTTAGAATTTAGCAGAAGTTATTGTATAAGTTAGTTGATGTTTGAATTTCGGGTTGCTTAATAGATATGTGAGGAGTATAGATACCATAGGAGATAGATATCTATTGGAAGAATTTGAGCAACTAATTGGAAGATTATAAGGTTTTGTGACCTGTGTTTTGAGAGAGTAGTATGATCAAAGGTGGGTAGAAGTCCTCGAGAGTTCGTAGTTACAAGGGCTAGTAGAAATATATGATAAATTAAATTGAGGAGAGATGGACTTACTTTTAAGATTTAAATTTTAGGCATATCTACGAATTAGAATTTCGAGGACAAAATTATTTTTAAGGTGGGTAGATTTGTAACTCCTCTTTCCAGAATTTTGAATTATATTTTTATTTATTTATTGAATTAAGTGGTGATTTTTAGAGTTTTGATAAATAATTATTTAGCTAATTATTACGATAAATAATTTTAGCCATGATGGGGTTTTGAGTACAAGATGACGAGAAATCTTGGCACGGATAGTGCAGTAGAGTGCCTAAACTAGTGTTTTAGATATTATAGGGTTGGTTGAGCCATAGAAGTGTTCTAACTAAGAAAATCAGACTAAGTTGCGACTTAACCTATAGAACGTTTAATTACTTATTAATTATATTATTGACTTGTAGGAAACCGCTTGTGTCGATTTAGCCCAACTGGACCCGAACCAAATCCCAGCCTGTAGGCATGCAGTGGAACCCGGGACGGCCATGTAGACATTTTATGTGGGTACAAATATTTTCTATTTATTTTTAGGACTTGGCGAATACCTTCTAAATATATAATAGTCCATTTGAAGGATGATTTTAGAATAAATACGAAGTTCTGGGACCAAATAGACGGTGTGTGTTAATGCGTTCATCGAAATATATTATTGGTTTAATTACAGTGTTATTAGGTCTATTATTATTATTAATGTTAATATTGTGGTTATTAATAAATAAATTATTTAATATTAATAGTTAATAGTATTTTATTTTCTATCAAAGATGTATATATTTTTTTTTTAGTTAATAGTATTAACATTTATCTATATATCAAAGATGTATATATATATATATATATATATATATATATATATATATATATATATATATATATATATATATATATGTGTGTGTGTGTGTATATATATAATATGTGTGTGTATTATAAATGAATATATATTGTATAGGGGTGTACGTGTATGGATATGTATATATATATATATTATATATATATATATATATATATATATATATATATATATATGTATAGATGTGTAGTGAATATATATATCTAAAATATATATAGATAAATGTATAGTGTATATAAATATATAAGATATAGGTATTAGTGTTTAAAAAAAAAAAAAGGAAATCAAATTAGCAGCCAGGTCAGTTGGGCTCAGCCAGAGCCCAGGCTGGAGCACGACCCAGGAAAATCCCCGCCCCAACCCGCAGTAAACCGAGAGTAACAACAATTGATATATACGTGTAGTATATATAGAGAGCGCGAGGAGATCGAAACCCTAAGACCTGCACACCGCCACCCCCCTGACCAACGGGCGACCACCCTCGGACCCTGGCGCCACCGTGCGGCAGCCTGGGCGCCGCCGCGTGCGGCGAGGCCGCGCGGATACAGCGCGCAAGCGCGGAGAAGCGCAACAGCAGTTGCAGTTGAAGTCACCGACTTCCTAGTAAGATTCCAATCTCGATACTCCATCTTTTTGCGAACCGTAAATTATTTTGGAAAGCCAACAAGACCACCTCGAGACCCCAGTGATTAGGTTTTGTGTAGGTCACACAACCAGTCCACAGGATCGACCCAAAGTCGGTCAAAAATCTGTCTTGAAACAGAACACAAAACAGTTCATGAACCCACTTTGGAATATCGATTCTGATCGATCCTTTACCCTTTTAGAAATTCTACTTAAACAGAGTTAATCACAACATATAGGACTAGAAAAGTCCAGTAGGAAGTTTGTAAAGAATTGCTTTGTACAGAGAATTATTCACATGTAAACTTCAGGAAAAACCTGTTTTTCAAAAACTAGAAATCGCTCCATACGACGTCCGTCCCGCCATTTCGGACAACGTGGTCGCGCACCGTAAGCATCAAAAGCTGCGTAACGGTTTCATGGTCGTGTGGGCTTTGACGGAATTCAAATTGGTCGCGTGTGCGCGACGAATTCGACTCGTATCCGTCGGAATCGCCCCGTATCCGTCCAATGCAAATTCAGTCATTACTTTGTGCACGCTCGTCGGATCGAGACGAAACTTGCGCCAGCAGGACCGTATCGTTTTTCTGGTCCTGCATACCAAGTTTGGTCCAATTCTGAGACAGTTGAATTCGACGTCGTTTTGCGGGCCCCACGGTCCCACTCAACGGGCGATTTTGTGCACGGCCCGTCGGAATCCAACTTTGGACATACGGTTGGGTTCGTATCGAAAAATTGGATCCGTAGACATGTAGTTTGACGACTTTAGAGATCGTTGACTCTGGCACGCTTTTCGGTGCAAAGCGGGTCCAACGGCGGACATCGTTTTTGCCCGAAATTACCGTTTTGCCCCTGTGTCCAGAATTGGACGTAAGGACAGGCAATCCTAGCTAATAGGACTATTCTGAGATCATTGGTATTGTTTATTTCAGCTTCCGGGGACTGTTGTACGGGTTTTGACTATAGTGGCACATTGAGTAGTTCAGATTGTCGGTTTCACCAGCAAAGGACCACAGACGAGTACAGTTTATTGTTTGCATTTCGATATTGATCTTTACTATATTTCATTGATTAGTCATTGGTTATGTGATTATTTTCTATTATAAATTGTTGAGTCGGGAATGAGAAGTACCAAGGATGTGTGATCTGACCTTAGACCGTGTAGACCGTGTAGACCGTGTTGCATTTATTTCTTGTAGACCGTGTAGACAGTGTTTTATTTATTTCTTGTAGACAGTGTAGACAGTATTTTATTTATTGCAAAGTAGACAGTGTAGATCGTGATTATTGCTGCATTTAAACTGTGTAGATCGTGATTATTATTTTGTAGACAGTGTTTCTTTACTGCAATATTTTCTGTAGACCGTGTAATTGTAGACCGTGTAACTGTAGATCGTGTAACTGTAGACCGTGTAACTTTAGATCGTGTAGACCGTGTCGCATAATTATCCCGAGACCGATCACATATCAAAGGTACTTCTAACAGTTGGGGAAAGTCTGTTGTGTCTATTTATTTACTATTAGTTTTCTGTATTTCCTGTTTATTTTCAAAACTCATAATTGGTGTCTAACCTTTGTTTTATAGTCATCTTCTTTATTTGAAATTGCATTCAGTGAATTGTGCTCGTTCCATTCCTGACTGGAAACCAACATTTTTAGGTTAGCCGTGGATTCACTTAGCTTGGGAGTGATGGGAGTACTTGCAGACAAAAGCCTAGAGACTAGCTAGATAGTTGAGTTGTAGTCATTCATTTAATTGTACAAGTTTATATTCTTTTACAAATGTAAAACTTGTAATCATTGTAAGTTAAATTAATTATGTGAATGAGCATTTGTTTGTGATTTTGATCTTCATGGCCGTGACAGCGTTCTACTGCCGACACTGCGGCGTAGGCTGGCTTGGACACGTCTTGTATCCATTTTAAAAAAAACGGGTGCGGGTCGTGACACACCCCACTGTAGCATGGAGATTCACTCCTTGTAGTGCTACTCTACCGTGCTTCCTGTAAAGCACACCAGGCATTCACTCTGCCTGAGAACTCATTAAGGCGTTTAAGCCAACCTTCCACAGGATCTATTTTTTCGCAGAAAAATACATAGTAGACAACAGTGGTTATGGGTCCGTATCCCTTCCATGTTCCAGAGAACAAGTACCCACTGTTACCTGATAGTTTTCCAGTCAATGATCCTCCTTTGAACCAAAAGTTAGATACCTAGTAGATTTTTCTTTGAACTAATAGCATAAAACTTTATGGTAGGATTACAAAGACACACTATCAGAATGCCTTCAAGCCCATTTTACATGATGTGTCATCGACCAACTGGCGCTTGAGGCCCTTTGTGAACGGATCTGCCAGGTTCTCCTGACTCCGAACATCAACTGCTGCAATTACACCTCTTTTGATAAGATCGTGTACTGCCCTGTGCTTCAACCGCACAGTCCTCTTCTTCCCGTTGAAGAGGTCATTTGATGCCACCGCCGCAGTCGCCTGGTTGTCACAGTATATCGGTATCGCCGGTATCTGAGCCCCAACCACTAGAAGATCATACATGAGTTCCCGAAGCCATTATGCTTCATCTGCTGCAGTTTCAAGTGCATAGAATTCAGATTCCATGGAGGAACGAGAGAGTATAGTCTGCTTCTTGGACTTCCACGATATAGCAGCTCCACCCAAGGAAAAGACATATCCACCTGTGGATCTCTCGCTTTCCACCTCTGAACACCAGCTAGCATCACTGAAGCCTTCCACTACTGTCGGATACCCGTTGTAGTGCAGTACATATGTCTGAGTTTTCTTGAGATATCTCATCACCCGCTTCACAGCTTTCCAGTGCTCAACTCCTGGGTTGCTTGTGAACCGACTCAGCATTCCCACGGCGAAAGCTATGTCAGGCCTTGTGGCAGTGGTTGCGTACATCAAACTTCCGATAACGCTAGAATACTCCAGCTGCCTGACGCTTTCCCTTGAATTTGGCTTCAGCTTCTGATCACACCTGTATGACGTATCGATCCCTGAAAGATCCTTATACCCATAGCATGTGAGCATCTTCTCAATGTAGTGAGATTATGACAGCGCTACTTCAGTGTCTGTCCGGATGATCTTTATGCCCAAGATGACATCTGCATCCCCCAAATCCTTCATACTGAACTTGGTTGAGAGGAACTTCTTTGTCTCTGTGACACAGCCTATATCCGTACCTAGGATTAGCATGTCGTCCACGTACAGACAAACGATGACTCCTCTTCCATCAGCGAACTTTGTGTAAACACATTTGTCTGTCTCGCTGACTCTGTAGCCGTTTGACTTAATAACTTTGTCAAACTTCTCATGCCACATCTTGGGAGCTTGCTTCAAACCATACAATGATTTCACCAACTTGCAGACTTTGTCTTCAAGACCTTTGACGACAAATCCATCTGGCTGTTGCATGTAAATCTTTTCGGTCAGCTTCCCATTCAGGAATGCGGTCTTTACATCCATCTGATGTATCACCAACTTATGTATAGCTGCTAGAGCGATTAACATCCTGATGGTGGTCATCCGGGCTACTGGAGCGTACGTGTCAAAGTAGTCTATCCCCTGTTTTTGAGAAAATCCCTTGGCTACCAGCCTGGCCTTGAACTTGTCAATAGTTCCATCTGCCTTCATCATTTTCTTGAAGATCCATTTACATCCGATGGGCTTTTCTCCTTCAGGTAGATCTACCAACACCCATGTGTTATTGGAGGTGATAGAGTCAAACTCGTCATTCACTGCCTCCTTCCAGAAGATAGCATCTCTGGTCTTCATCGCCTCATCATAGGTAAGCGGATCTGCTTCTACATGATAGGTGACAAAGTCATCTCCGAAGTCTTTCGGTCTTCTCGCTCGCTTAGCTGACGGCTTTGCGAGTTCTGTTACAGGAGTTGTTTCCTCAACAACAGCTTCTTCTTGGACTACTGGCTCATATGAGATTTCAGTCTCATTTGCACCTCCATCATTTTCCGGAATGTCCGAAAGAACAATGTTTTTGTCTTTTGCAAACTTGTCTTCAAAGTATTCAGCATCGCGAGATTCGATGATATGATTTGACTCAATATCAAGAAATCTCCGAGCATCACTCTTCTCGGCATACCCCAAGAAGATCGCCTTCGTAGTCCTTGTCCCTAGCTTCTGAATCTTCAGATCTGGGAGTTTCACATACGCCAGACACCCCCACACTCGAATGACATTCAAGTTAGGTCTGACTTTGAACCAGAGTTCATGAGGAGTTACGTCCGAAGTTGCATGTGGCACTCTATTTAGAATAAAAGTGGCCGTCAATGCAGCTTCTCTCCAGTAGCATTTAGGAAGACCCGCGGTTAGCAGCATAGAGTTCATCATTTCTGTCAACGTTCTGTTCTTCCTCTCCGCTACTCCGTTAGATTGAGGAGAATATAGAGCAGTAGTCTCGCATATGATTCCATGTTCTCTGCAGAACGATACGAATTCATGAGACCTGTACTCCCCACCTCGATCACTCCTTAACCTCTTGAGTTGTTGTCCAGTCTGCCGTTCAGCTTCGGCCCTGAACTCTCTGAACTTCTCGAAGGCTTCGTCTTTAGACTTGAGCAAGTAGACGAACGCGTATTTTGAGAAGTCGTCGATGAAGGTTATGAAATACTTCATCCCGGCCTTCGTAGAGAAATGTTTGAAGTCATAGATATCGGAGTGCACCAACTCCAGAAGATCTGTGCTTCGATTGACCCGATGAAAGGGTTTCCTTGTGATCTTCGTCTGAGCACACACCTCACACTTCTCCACCTTACCCCCATATTTGGAGATAAGTCCTAGACTAGATATTTTGTTAATCCTTTTACAATGAACATGTCCTAGTCTATTATGCCACAACTCAAGAGAATAATCAGAAAATACAACTGCATTAATGTCTTCAAACTGGTTAACAAGCTGAATTTTAAACATGCCTTCGGTTTGATAAGCCTTCCCGAAGTATGTTCCTTTCTTGGACATCACCATCTGACCAGCATTGATGTCCATCCTCAAGCCTGCGTTGCAGAGCAGGCTCCCAGAGATCAGGTTCTTGGCAATCGCCGGAACATGCACTACAAGAAAAATGGCTTTTCTTGACGGTTTTTCCCCGTCAAGAAAGACTTTTCTTGACGGTTTTGGATCCGTCATCTAGGCCCCCGTCAAGAAAAGTCGACACTTTTCTTGACGGTTTTTTGTTTGTATCCTTGACGGTTTTAAACCGTCAAGAAACATGCGTTATCTTGACGGTTTTAAACCGTCAATAAAACAAACAAAAAACCGTCAAGAAAAGTGTCGACTTTTCTTGACGGGGGCCTAGATGACGGCTAATAACCGTCAAGAAAAGTCTTTCTTGACGGGGAAAAACTGTCAATAAATTGTTTTTTGGTGTTTGCAAACCGTCACGAAATGAATTATTTTTTGACGTTTTTGCAACCGTCAAGTTAAAAACCGTCAAGGAATAAAAAAATTTGCCGTTTTACAACCGTCAAGATAAACATAATATATTCCAGAAATCCAATTACCAAATACACATAATTACACAGAATCCAATTCCAGAATCAATATATAATATCACAAGCATCACACAACTATAATACACAATTTTTATATTAAAAAATACGTTGTTCGTACATCCAAACATCCAACAAGTACATCCAACCACAAACACGTTCGTACACCATAAATATCCTAAACATTTATAGGAGTAAATTAACCAAAATATCTCTGAACCCAGAGCAGCATGCAACAAGTACATCCAACAAGTACATCCAAACGTCCAACCACAAACACGTTCGTACACCATATATACATATCCAAAACATATTTACAGGAGTAGATTAACCAAAATATATCTGAACCCAGAGCAGCATTTCCTTTAGGTTAATCTGCAAACAAGGTGAACATAACATTATAAGTCAGCAACACAACTGAAATTCAATCAAATTTTGAATGGACAGAACAATCTAGGGAGGACTCAAATGTTGCAGTAGTTTAAATGTGCAGGAAATCAGTTGGGGAAAAAAATACAGAAATAGAGAGACAGTTCAGTTTAACATTCAATTCCTAATTAACATCAACAACAACCCCCAACCATCTCAGATATCACAGCATAGAAAACAACTAAGGTTAAACCCAGTTGAGTTATAACATTCAGTTCTTACTGAAAACTCAAATTATTTAGCAATTTCAAACCCAGACTAAACCCATATTCCCAGATTTGCAGTTCATAATACCCCCATATACTAGTTAACATAGGATACAATCTCAGATTTATAAAATGGAACCCATTCTCAGGTTGGGGTCATATCTGTCAATACTCAGTCCATTAGAAACCTATGATATCACAAACAAATGCAATGTATAAAACTCCCAATTCTGGAAAAGCACAACTAATATACATAGGTAACAGAAATCAAGCAAAAGTATCATGTTAGTTTTTGAAATCAAGAAAAACATGTGAGTATCAGAACTCTACATCAGAAAACCCAAGTATACATATGAGTCTCAGGCATGGTTGCATGTTACCATATCAATTTACATTTAGCAATCAAGTAAATTTAATGAACATTAAAACTCAGAAATGGTTCAGTTAAGCACTCAGTTTAGCACTCTTAACATATTAAGCAATCCCAACACCAATCTCAGGTTTTAGACATTCATTAAGAACCCAGTTATATTCAACAAATCAAAGACTCCATTTCTCAGTTAACATGTGAACTCAGGTTTCAAGCATACCAAATAAACCCAGTTATATTCAACAAATCAAAGACTCTTGCTATTAAAACCCCATTACTTGTCATGCCACAGGGCTATACCAACCAAGGTTCACAGTATCGGTATCGGACTATTCCTATGAGTATTGGTATCGGCAATATCGGTAGTATCGGCTGTATCGGATCGGAGTATCGGATTTTTTGGTATCAGAAAACAGACAATTATTAATAAATTATTTACATTTAAAAACATATATTTTATACATTTAGGCATAATTTTAAGTATTTTCAGTGTTATTTCTTAGTAGTTTTGAAACTAAATAAAATATTAGTCACCTTACCGATTGGCTTACATACAATAGATTGATTTTCTTCTTTTACATGCTTTTACAACCTTATTATGCTTTAAACCCTTGTTGATTTGTCTTTTTCGTTTAATTTTTCTTTGCCGAATTGTCCGGAAAAGAGACCCTCATTGTCGGTATCGGCCAGTATCGGGTATCGGTCGGTATCGGATCGGGACATGCCAAACCGTATCGGTATCGGCCGTATCGGATCGGTATCGGCCGATACTTTAAACCATGATACTCACTCTCTATTAACACACAGAGAAACACATGACACTCCTGACACTAGCCAACCCTCTACTACAAACACTCGAGACACTACTTCTTCCCATACACTCACTCACACATGCCGTACATCACTTCCTAAGCTCAGACTAAGGGGGTCAAGCCCCTGCCACTGAAGCTCACTCTGCTGCAATATTGGTCAAGGCACTGCCCTCCTACTGCAGACCCATCAAGGCCTGCTCCTTACTGCAACTGGCAGTTCCCCCCCTGCCTGCAGGGGCATAAACCCCATCCATTGACCTGCCTGCACTCCAAGGTTAACTGTTATTCTAACAGAAAGTAGGGAGCAGTCCCCAACTGATAACAACAGTCCCAATTGTTAACTGCTACAGCTATGCTCCATTATCCGAGCCCCCTCTTTATTACATATACTGATACACTAAACTCCAACCCCTTCCTCTACACAACTGATATAATGTCAAGTGTAATTGGTATAAGATTGAGCTATAGCCCTATATCACACAAACGTACTTATATATAGCAGTCCTTATATAAATGTTGTTTCCTAATGGACATGAACTCATCTCCACACTCACAAATACCATAAACTCATTTCACATTCACTGTGGAGTAAGGAACACAGACATACACACACACACACACCAAATGCATATAACAGTCCACTCTAATCATATTCTTAAAACAGTCCACCATTTCCCCTCTCTTAAGAGATGCTCAAAATCTTGTCCATGAAGTAGATAAAGTCCAAAAATTACCTCAACTGATTGCTTAGATTAAGAACTGCAAAACATGATCCATCCACTCCGTACGCACTTCATTGATTTCATCAAATGTGTATACACACTTTTCATTATACTGTTTAAAAATAGGAAGAAAAAATGAAACATAAGTGATAATATATAAATATATTATAAACATACATGTTGATTAAGAAGAACATCACCTTGGGATTAAGCAAGCTTCGATCATATGAGATCTCTTTCATATATCTCATAACGTAGTAACCACATTCGATGGAGCCGGTTTGATTCGGTACCTATGCATAGAAAAGCAAAGATCTTACACACTTGTTCATTTTGATTTATATATATATTAACGAGAAATATATTGAGAGAAATATATTGTACCTGAATTGCAATCCAGTTCAATTTAAATTTTTTCACTTGGTTACCACATTGAGCATGAAACATACGAAGCCCGCTATGCAAATTAAAGTGGAAAATATTATTTGTCATTATTAAAACATCTAACATTGACTATAGTTGTGCGAAGTATTGGGACAGATATATTCATGCATACCTTGTTACAATGTGCTTAAGATCATCACAGATGCAACTTCCCAAAGAATCCAAATAGTATGCTCTCATTAGTAAAAGATCAATGACTACCAAAACCCAATGATCACTGTAACACCATATAACACCAAGATATATACAAGTTATTGAGTATACAACCAAACAATTGCTAAATAACACAAGTTCAAAGCGACAAAGCATGTCAAGAGAAATAGTCGACTTTGTTTGTGACTGTGAAGTGGTTGATTATTGGTCGTGTGGTTTTTAAGTGAGGGAGGACTGATTTGAGTTACATATGCATGGTACAAATTGGAAAAAAAAAAGGAAAACTGAAACATAAACTGAAACTGAGACTAGCCCAATATTGTATAACTTCGATCGATACCCCTACTAAACAAGTGTTTTCTGACGTCCCCTGGATTTTGGAATATCAAATTTCCACATCTTTCGCATGGACATCGAATAGAATTAGGATTATTTGAATGGAGTTTTGCAAACTCAAGAAACTCTTCCACTCCTTTCTCATATTCACTACACATTCTATCCTTCGACATCCATGATTTATCCATTTTGGGCTAGATTAGAAAAAAAATACCTACAAAGGTCAATATAACATGTTAGCCATAATTTAGACATGGTTCACCTTGTCTCAGAAAGTAATGATGACGAACTCTACTTAGCAATATGCAAAGTGCAACTACAAAAGTTTTGGAGTAAAATAGAGGATACAAGGAACAAATGCAATATAAAATATTGTAAAAGTCTACCTGGGCTTCAGCATTCGATGACCGTAATCTCGTCCTCAAGCTCTGTTGTTCTTCCTTTCCTGCAATAAGAATGTGAGTGAGAAGGATGAGTGTCTATAAGGAGTATAACTGGACTCACTATTTGATAAAGTAACCAAGGCTTTGATATGAAGTTATTTGATTGATAACTTAAAAATAACATAAATACTGTAAACAATGAGATCCAAGACCCTTAGTAACAGTGTAAACACTGCAAAAGAACATAAACACTGCAAAATTCGTAATCATCATGATGCTCCCGGCTACAACTATTCTTCTTCTTCAGTAAATTAAGATAGCTAACTGGTCTATATATAGTCACATATATTACACAAATGTGGCTACAAAACTTGACTGCCAAGTGCAGTTAACTAAAAATGGCCACAAAGAATATATTATGTTTATCATGAAGTGATACCGACGAACTTACAAAGGACAGGATGTGAGAATCAAGAAGGTTTAGAAGACTTCAAGAAGGTTTAGAAGACTGCAAGCATCAACCACAACCATAGACATTCAGAAACATCATATAATGTGAGTTCAGTAACGTTCTTAACAATGTAACTGTGAAATACACCAAACAGTGACATCAAAGAAAACGTAAAACGAGACGGCCACCGAAATATAAAGGTTAGTTTAAGAAGCTACAGAGACAACAGATAAACGCAATATATCGATCATTTTTAGTAAGTGAATGATCATTTCCGCCATGCCATCAGATTTACTACAAAGATTAAAAATGAGCTAAGATATCAAAGATATTTCCAATCTAGATGAGAAATAAATCGGCATGAATAATGAAATAAACAACTATCACTGCCAGCGCAATGAAATGATACAATTCATCGCGGATTTTTTGAAGAACATTACCAGGCAGATTGACAATAAACAGACAGGTTACTTCTGGTATTCATGGAAAGTTAAAAAGGAAACTAGAACATATACTGATTTAAAACGCTTATAATAATTACATCGGCCATCAATAGTCCATGCTTCTGTACCTTTTTTTTATAGACATATTTACATAAGGATCATTATATATAGATAACATTAGTCACTGACGACCGCATACATGTACTATCCACTGCAAGTTGCATGTTTAGTTTCCAGATATATAGATAACATTAGTCACATATATTACATATTCAAATCTATAATAAGCTATATTCTCCCAAATTTATAAACTAACAATATAATGGGAAAGTTAAAATACGAATAAAGAATTTAATGGGTGAACAAATTCAAAACAGGAAACTCAGCCAACACTGTTCAGTTATATATTCAAATCTCAGGTCATCAACAAAGTTAAAACTCAGCTTTATAGGAAAACAAACTCAGTCATATCATAACATATGGTTTCATACAAAGGAAAATTAGTTTGTTCATTTAGAGCATTCAGTGAATCAGTTAATAAAGTTCTCAGTCATAAGTTCATTTAGAGCATTCAGTCCTAGCCTATCACCAGTAATATAAATTTAACATTTCAGTTTATCATCAACTAACAAAACAACATGTAAACCTTGTTAAAAACTGAAAGGAATATAATAGGACCTCTAGTCCTGGTGGTTATATAACTACCATCTTATCGCTCCTCCTTACTAGTGTACCTATTGGCTTGTATTGCACTTTTCCAAACCAGCTAAAACATTTTTTTTCTCATCTTGTCCTCAATTGGCGTTGTCTCCAACTTCACATGATTTTTCCCTTAATCTTGTCCTCAACTGCACATGTGAGATACGAAAATATATTATGGGACACGGGCAAATGATTTCACGTGTACATGATGAATGATGATATAGCTTTTGTAGGTGGTCTATCCAAATGAAATTTATCGATCAAATTGGAAAAGTGGGCTAGGTGTTTGCATTTTATAGGGCAGGAAATAAATGAAAAGAAGGGTTAATGTAAATATTCCGCTGCCGGAACTTGAACCCTGGTCTCTCTGGTGAGAGGCGAGTATCCTAACCAACAGAACTACAATAGAATCTTGATATTAACCTATATTTTCACTTTATAACCTATATGATATACAATCAATTTTTAATTGCTCCGAAGACTTATTTTTATACACTGTTAGGATTTTTCAGAATCCAGATGTAGAAGTGGCACTTTGTGTCCATATTAAATAAGCACTGTCGTGCGCAATTCATGCAGATTTAGGATAATAAGTGGGACACGGAAGTGATTTGCCGTTTGTGGAGTCTACAAATTCCATGGGAGGTGTGAGGAAATATCATTGAGAACCTTACGAGGATTTTCATACCTTCTACTCTTATTTAATTGTTTATATGAAGAAGAAGATTTGAACTTGATCCGGATTCCTTACAACAAAGGAAGCACGTTCACTCTAAAAGTGTGGCCGTGTCCTGTCGGTCATGTATCGGACTCTCCTCAGACACTCCAAAATACACTAGGACACACCAAAATAGGTGTCGTGTCCGTTTCGCTGTGTTGTGTCGTATCCGCATCCGTGCAACATAGACTACAACCAAAGACAATTTTTTATGGCCAATAACTCATGCACCTTCCTATTTGTATGAGGTGTACTGGCTACACAAGGGATTGCCTGCAGTGTTCTGAATCTGGATTTGGAGAGCATTGACACCAAAGAAAGAGAAAAGAAAAAGGAAAAGAAAAAAGAAAATGGTGTAGAAAAATCAAGATTCAGCTACCTACCAAGCAGATATTTTCATGGTCAGGAATAATATACACCACAAACACACCACCATACATGTCGTACCACAATTCTAGGCTTGAAGAGGGCATCATTCTGTTGAGATTGATGACATCATCAACCCCTAGTCCATTCGAAACTGGAACTGAAACCAATCTGTTACCATTCGAAAACCCAACTCCCAATCAATCGAAAACACCCATTGAACCCACATAAACACCTTGTTAAATTTCTAAGTGTGTTTGTGGGTCAATCACGTGTTGGATTTGCAGAACCTACTGATTAAATTAGGATGATCGAAAAACCCTAAGTTGGCTGACACAAAAAAACCCTAAGTTGACACAAAAATCGAATTGTAGAGAGAAGAAATGAAAGATATTATACCGCATGGTGAAGATCGAAGTTGCCGCATGGTGAAAACGTCGGGGACGTCGTGTAGGCCGTCGAAGAGAGGGTTTTCTCGAGGGAGAGGGGACGTTGCGTAGGACGTTGGGTAGGCCGCCGAGGAGAGGGTTTTCTCGATGGAGAGGGGACGTCGTGTAGGCCGCCGAGGAGAGGGGACGTCGCGTAGGACGTCGTATAGGCCGTCGAGGAGAGGGGACGTCGCGTTGGACGTCGTGAAGGTCGCCGAGGAGTGGGTTTTACTGTTTGGAGGGAGAGGGAAGAGGCCGGAGGGATGGAGGTTGATTTCTCATGGAGGAAGAGGGCGGAGGGAGGCTTTTCGAAGTGGAGGAAGAGGTCGGAGGGAGCGATTTCTCGAGGAAGAGGCCGGAGGGAGAGATTTCTCGAGGAAGAGGTCGGCTGGGGAGAGAGGGTTTTCGAAGTGGAGGGGGGGTTTTGTTATGTGCGAAGGGTTTTTTCAGATCTGCTCTATTTGGTGCGAAACCGTCAACAAATTAATATTTTTAAAAGAAATTACGATAATGGCAGCTGAAATAGCCGCGGGAATTTTCCCGCACAGACTTTAGTTGACGGTTATTATCAAAACGTCAATAAATAGATTTGTATTTCTTGACGGTTTCACTAAAACCGTCAACTATTATGGTATAAATTTGCTAAATTAACACAAAACGTGTGTTTCCTTGACGTATGTCTAAAACCGTCAAGGTTACCCATTTTAATGACGGTTTTCCACGACCGTCAATAAATAAACCGTCAAGAAAAGCCATTTTTCTTGTAGTGATGCTTCACACCTTGAAGCGTCAGAGTGTTCCCAGAAGTGAGTTTCAGTTCCACGGTCCCGATCCCCAGAACTTCAGCTTGGGCCTGGTTCGCCATGACAACCTTCTCAGATATCGGCTGGTACGTGACGAACCATTCCTTGCCTGAACAGACATGGCAAGTCGCTCCAGTGTCTATCCACCAGTCAGAGTCAACCCCCACAGTTGTGACCTGTCCGATCATAGCAACAACGTTAGAAACTAATGAAACCTTATTAGGCTCACCTTTCTCTGATTATTTAGGCTTAGATCTGCATTCACTCTTGTAGTGGCCTTTCTTGCCACAATTGTAACAAGTCACGTGGGACTTAGTCTTTTGTTGCTTGAAAGAAGGACCCTTCACTTTTAGATTAGCGAAGTCCTTCTTCTTGGGATGAGAAGCCGCCTGCTTCCCCTTGGAATCTCTCGTCTGCACAAGATTGGCTTTAGCCAACTGTTTGGACAGAGTGTCCACCTTCTGTTGAGAACGCATCTCATCCTCAACATGGATCTCTTGAAGTATATCTCCCAAGCTAATGTCTAGCTTCTTTCTGTGCATCCTTGCATAGAAGGTACTCCATCCTGCAGGAAGTTTTGAGACGATCCCTCCGACGACAAACTTGTCGGGAAGGGGCATCTCTTCGTCTTCCAGTTTTTGACGCAGCTTCAGAAATTCCTTCACCTGTGGCAGCATGGACTTTTCGTCCTCAAAGAGCAATTTGTGATATTTTTTAACCACAAACATTTTGCTCCTGTTCTTATCTTCTTCATACAGATTTTCCACAGACTCCCATATGTCTCTGGCAAGTTCCTTCTTTGAGTAGGATTCTGCCAGGGAGTCCTCCAAAGCATTCAGGATGAGAAGCTTGCAGATGCTATTTTTCCTTCTCCACTTGGCCTGGAGTTTGGTAGCCTTGTTGATGGCGGCAGTAGATCCAGTGTCTGGAACAAAGGGTTCTTCCTCCAACAGAACATGATCAACGTCTTTCAGTTGAAGAGTTAGGTACACCTTTCTCTTCCAGACTTGATAGTGCTCTCCATCGAACTTTTCCAACTTACAGAAGTCCGATTGGAGGAGCGAAGCATTAATGTTTTCCATCTATACGGATCTTGCTTTGAGATTGTTAGATTGTTAGTCCCGGGGCTTGATCAAAGATGAAAAAAAAAAATGCAATCGAGATCTGAGATGTCACACAAGACTTTGCAGTGATCAAACTCAAGATCTACGATGGTACAATAAATCAAATAGCCAAATTACAATATGAAGGAGGGAAAAAGAGAAGAGAAGATCTCTCGTTCTTCCTTGCAAACGTGTTACAATTGGGACAGAACGAGTTACAATAAAACTAGACAAAGATGAGAAGAAGAAAAATGCTGGGGTGTCAAAACACCGTTGCTCAAAGCAAGATTCGCCCCCACACGATCTGCTTCTAGGAACCAGCAAGTTGAAGAACTTGTGGAACGTTCGAAGTTACCTCTGTTCAGACTCCTCGGATGGACTTGTAATGGCGGCAGCAACTCTCTCTCTCTTTCTCCTTTTCTGACTTGTAATTTTCGTAGTAGTCACAAAGGAGGCCAGAAGAGAGTATTTATAGAGAGAGGGTGGAAACCCTAACCGCCTCTTCAGTTATGAAAAGATTGAATCAAATCCCAAAAGATAGCAACGAGATTTAATTCAAATCCCACGAAATTAATTCAAATCCCACAAAGATAGGATCTGAATTAATTCAAATCCCACAAAGATAGAATCTGATTTAATCGCATTGATTCAGCCTTTCCATAACTGATTTGTAATCTGTACAGTCAGCGGATCCCTCCATACAGCAGCAGCAGCAGCCTGGCCGCATGAGCCTACTGGCCGCATGGACCGTATGAGCCGCATGGACCGCATGGACCGTATGTGCCGCATGTGCCGCATGAGCCGCATGGGCCGTATGAGCCGCATGGACTGCATGTGCCGCATGAGCCGCATATGAGCCACATAAGAGCCGCATAAAGACCATGTGCCGCATGGACCGCATGAGCCGCATGAGCCGCATGGGCCGCATGAGGCCGCATGACTGCTGACGTGCTAAGTGCAAAGTGCGCCAACAAAATGCCACATGAGCCCCCGAGTCCGAGTCCGAGTCCGAGTCGCTAAGCCCCGTTGGGGCTTAGCTCCAAGTGGAATTAATCCAAGAGAATGACAAAAGCATTAATGCTTAATCCTTGGATCCTTATTCTTACCTCCTTGTAAAATCACCCACATGGTTCCCTCCTCAGGGTCACCACCCCATGTGCATCTCTCAACAACACACCCAAGTATATATGTTGAGATAACTCATGGTGCATTTCCGATATGGGACTAAAATTTACAAGGCATGTTGAGAGCAAGCTCTCTCCATGTAAAGAAAGCACCAACAAAAAGTGGCTAGTTCAGATAGAAATCCCGTTCGGTGCTCCTGAGGTACTTCAACTATGTGACATAATATTTCTCAAAAAAGAAGAATCCTTGTGGTAACATATTTGATTTTGCAACAAACGTAACTCAATAATAATAATAATTGTTTCAGTTGCTCAGATTCCATCAATTTATGATGGCGTGTTATATTATATAACTATTATATTGTGATCGATTAACATTTTATCATTAGCACTGATAATTAAAGTTCTAGTGATTGATAATGTTCTATAAGAGTCTAAAGTTGTATTGGTTGAATTTTAATTTATAGCTTTCCCCAAAATGAGAGCTTGGTCATACTATAAATAATATGAGAACATGTGTTATTAAGAAGAAAATATGGTGATTCAATTCTAGGGAGGCAATCCATATTTTAGGCTTTTGATATGCTAGATAATTGTGCTCTTTGAGGACTCTTCAGACATTCGGAAGATATTGTGAAACCCGCATTTCTGATTTATTGGATTAAATAAATTTAATTGTATTTTTGGTAAATTATTGAATTTTCTTTTGTCGCAATATTTAAATATAAACTTTGTTAAATTAAATCATTATTATATTTATTATTATTATATTGTGGGTTCGAAATTATTTTCAAAATAATAACTGGGATTTTTGTTTGCGAGACCCGAGCCTGGACCAGTTCGAACCCGAACCCAATCCCGTTTCCGAACCCATCAGTATTTTCCCTCTTTTAAAATCTTGATTACTTATTATATGTTAGTTACAAAAAAAAAAAAATTAAAACCAACTGGCTTGGTCTCCCACGACCAAGCCAACACCCTATTCCCACTCCCCTCTTTTCCCTCTCCTCCACACCTACACTTCTCCCACTCCTTCTTAAACCAACTCAACTCTTCCACTCCCCCATCCAAACTCCCCTCACTCTCCTCTCCCTCTCCAGAGCAGACCCGACCCCTCCACTTCCGTCTCCTCCAGCGCCCGAGCCCTAGGCCGCAAACCCCGCGGCTCCGCCCTCCCGCGCGAGCTCTAGGCCGCAACCCCGGCAGCCATCCGCCGACCCCGCTCCCCACGACCGCCCGCGCACTCCGGCGCTGCCTCCCGCGCGGCCGCCCACTTCCGGCGCCGCTCCCCTGGCCTCCCCTTGCCGGCCGGCGCCCACAGCGCGCCCCCTTTTCGGCCAGCAATCGCCGCCAGCGGCGACCCCGCGCCCAGCGCCGCTCCCCGAGCGCTCCGGCAGCCCCTTCCTCTGTCCAGCGTGCCCCCGTGCCAGATCCCGACCCCGATCTCCTGTTTCGCGATTCTCGTTTGCTGTCCGCGAGCTCTGGATTTTCCCGATTCCGCGGGAACTTGGTTTTATTCCAATTTTAACATCTGAGAGCTCTAGCCGAGCAATCCAGGTATAATTTCGCGTTTCCGTTTCCGTTTACGTAGTCGATGATGAGAATTGGTCCCCGATTTCTTTCCGGGAATTCGGTTTTGGTGGACGTAGTAGTTTCGACCTTTCCGAAAACATTTTGTAACGTTTTCTGTGGTTGGTTTGGATTTTCGGAATTTCGGGATTTCCGATCTTATTTCGGGTTTTCCGATTATGCTTAGGAAATGATTTCTGTGATTATATTTTCTATAAAAGTGTGTTTTCCCTGGTTTGGGATAGGTATTGGGTGTTTTGGCACATTTTCTCAGTTTTGGGTTATCCCGAATATAGAGGGAATGATGTCCAAATTTTTATAAAACTTTATAAATGATTTTTAAATCGATTTTCGGAAAATAATTCAAATCGAATTTTTGGGCGACGACCGTACCGGTCCGTGGGCCCTAGCGAAATGCAAACGAAACCGGTTTTACCCGGACGTTAAGGCATTAGCTAAAAATAGTGACGATTGGACCAAGTCTAAGACTCCTAAGATTTAATTTAATTTATTTATTAGTTTTGTTTTCAGTATTTAAAATACGGGACATTTTTCAGAGCTAACTAATTTTCCTCTAATTTTATTTATGTAAAGTTTGTAAGGGCATAAGCCCATATTTCTATTTTGTTAGCTGTGCCCCTGTATTGTGTAGTCTAGGTTTTTCATTTCTTTTCTGGGTTGATTTTCATTTCTCTTCTGGGTTGGTTTCCATGTTTGGACACGTAATTTATAATTAGGATAATAATTATTTTGGTATAAAATTAATAAAGATTTTCCTAAGTTAATTAAATGAATAAAATATTAGCAAGATAACAAGTTCATGTTTTATCACTAGAAGAAAACTAGTTTATATATATATTACAAAAATACAAAGTTTTTCTAAGTTAAACTGTAATTGCTATTTTTCCCCAATTAACTAAATTAACCGGTTTAACAAACTAATTGACAACGCACGTAGCTTGCAACGTAAAGCGTTACAGTAGGTTAAATAAAAGAACTTAAAATCCGACTAGGACACTACTACTAGAGATTGTAACTTGCACACCTAGAATGGCTACAATATTGGTTCTAAGTTAAGGTTCTCAACTGTAGGATCTCGGAGACGAACCTGACTTCTTCCCCGGAACCGTCATCCTACTCCAGTCATACAAATCGAGGCAAGTTACGGTTATATTTTTTTTGTATTTTATTTAGTAATTGTCTAGCTGCATGTTTAAACCACATTGCTACACGGATTCAGATATTGATTGATTGATTGTGGAGATTGGGGGAATAGTGTAACGTTTATGGCCAATACCCCTCATATTGCATATTGTGCAAGCTTACCCCTCTTACACACGGGGATAAGCCGTATCGTGTCGCTAGGACGCTATTGTATAACCCAAGCCGGTCATAGACGATTACACATTCAAATCACATTGTTTTTGTCACGACCCGCACCCGTTTTTCGGATACGAAGCGTGTCCAAGCCCAGCCTACGCCACAGTGTTGGCGGTAGTACGCTGTCTATACACGAATCACGGCAAAGTAGAATCTCATGGTAAAACTATATCTCATCCACATAAATAATCATGTCACAGTCAAGATCAATGAAAAGACATGAAACTGAAATAATGAATATAACTGAATATCAAATGTCACGTCCGGTGGACACAAATCCACTACCAGTAGACGGAAAAAATAGAGAAATACAAGAAATGAACCCACTGAGTACAACCTGCTAACCAAGTAACCTCAACTGCAAAGTGCCGTGATCTGAAGCTAACACAAATCCACTCGTCTGCTCCTGACTCAAACTCGGCTAAACCTGAGGAGATCATCAGGTCCTCAGAGGACATAGCAAGATACATAATATACATGCCTATTTAGAAGTTTTATCATGCGCAGGAAATAAACAAGAAAGAACAAATACAAGACAAATGACTACGAACACGAACACGAACACGAATACGAATACGAATACGAACACACGAACACTAGAACAACTACGTATAGATGAACTGTCGGATGAACGAAACACGAGATCAATGGAAGAAACCAAACCCTCATCCCGAGTGTGGACTCTCTGGTTTGAACTAAGCACTAACCCTCGTCCCGAGTGTGGACTCTCTGGTTAGCTCACGGCAAGGCACCCTCGTCCCGTGTGTGGACTCTCTGGTGCAATTGGTCAACCCTCGTCCCGAGTGTGGACTCTCTGGTGCCAATGATAACGACAAACACCCTCGTCCCGTGTGTGGACTCTCTGGTACACAAAATAACCCTCGTCCCGAGTGTGGACTCTCTGGTTGTGTACAACGATAAACAAGGCTATGGCAGTTCACTACACGCACTCGTTCTATGACACGACTCAAGCAAGGTACTGACGAGAAACTCCAAGTATGAACCACAAGACCAAACATGAACACGGCTATATGTAATGAAACAACTCAAAGAATAAAATACGAAAAGCACATGTCCATAAACAAGCAAAACTGGGAAATGAAATACAATGCATGTAAATAAAATTGTAGAGGGAGGCAAGGTATACTTGCCTGTGGTTCTTGAGCTGCGAGTACAGATCACTGAGTCAAATCCAATTAACCTGTTTAGATGGTTTGATATGATCAATACATAGTTTAAATGTACAAATAAGCTTATCTATTTAGATTAGAATGTTTCTGTATCATGGTTATCTTAGTAGACTCGGGGACAATCCCTAGTAAATAGTCACAGGGCCTATAATCTATAGCCTACAACCAAGACCCATATGGTGAAGATAACTGGACTTCTCCTAGCATTATTGCTAATCTAATGCTACTTCTACCTCTGTGAGCTGGTGGGAGGGACATTGGTCAGCAAACAATAAGGCAATCCACTATTCCCTGATACCATGAGTGCAGGGTTGTACAACAAACCAACAGTGTTTTGACACTCAAATAAACTGGGCTGAACCAGGGCAATGTCGAAACATCAAGCTTTGAAGGGTCATAATATCAATTTAGAACTGACATCATACATGATGTGGGCTACACATCACATATATACACTATATTCACAGGTTTACAATTCCTACTAAGAGGACAATTAAGTTAAGGTAAGCCCTCCATCTCAAACCAACATAACAAGCATCATAGTACCCATCCTATATAGGAACATTCACTTGTTACAAACTGGACCAATAAGCCCTAACTTGTGCATAAAGGAGAACATTCAAACTAGTTTCATGAATTAGAATTTGGGCAGTTGGTATATCTGCTGTGCACAATGGTTGTAGGACAATACTGACTTGACTATGAGCATGTTACAAAATCGAGGGTGTCTCCCTCACCAGTACCCTATCCTGGCTGATGTGGTGGTAAGCAATGGGCAGAGGATTAATGCAATGCACACATGTATCAGTCGATTGAGTAAGATGGCAGCCCCCTGCACTTAGAGACTGAAGACACTTCAAAATCTGCATCTCCTGAACACTAGATACACTCTTAGGCTTACCTACCCCTACAACATCTCACTTAAAGTATTCTACCTAGTTCCTGGTATAACCTTGGGACAATATAACTAATGTGACAGCAGGTTTATTTGAGCACAAGACATTACAAGTATTCTTGTTTTAAATGACAATACAACTATTCCTCCTAGTAACCTGTGATATCACCATGTCACTGTTGTTACCTCCTCTATGTGAACAATCTAATCCTACCCACATCTCATATTGCTATATCTGTCAAACCCTTATAATGTTTTCTTGTTATACCCTTAATTCCAGCTGTTGAAATCTAATATCCCATTAACAATACTGACACCAGGTACTCTCTTAGCATTCAACTCGACTACTGACACTAAGTCTACTAACTGATTTAGGATATACAATTTGGCATACCAATGCATAGGTTAATCCTTCCTCTAGACTAATCGTAGGACCAAAGTCTCCTGCTATATGTACTAATGCCCCTAAAGAAATACCATGTCTTTGCCCACCAGTTACTTAGGAATACTCCTAAATTTGGTATTCACCTGACATAAGGTTTTCCCTATACTGGTTCCTAGCCTTTGGCAAGGCTATGCTGTGGCCAATATGCCCTAGTCAACTCAGGAAATCCTGAGTCACAGGTAACCCAGGTCTCCTACTCCCCCTTGAATCATCCTGTCAGTACTCAACTATCCATTATCCCTGCATACACCTAGGACACCTATCCCTGTGCAGGACTTACACTTGGGCTTGTACTGCACTGTAGGTTGACTGACACAAGTTAGGAATCTGGATCTTGGCAAAAGCAACTTGATGACCCAATGAATATTCATGGGGCGACCTTACATGTTGGGAATTACTTGGATTTACCTGTTGTATCAAGGCTTGCTTGCCTCCATCATGTCCCGATGGCATATCCTACAGATGTAGGTCTACACCTGGAGTCAATGTGGGGCTGAAACTCTATGGTTCAGAAGGTAGATACAAAACATTGGGATATCATAAGGTTCTCTTGCCATTACCCCGTGGATACCAGGAGGGTCCATCTCAAAAAGGAAATCGATATATATATATATATATATATATAATCAACTCTTGCATATAAGAGCTATGGATGTAACATAGCTGTACACAACAGAACAACACCTAAGACCCCTCTACCTAGTATCGTGAATACAAAGAAGGTCTCAACTGATATTATCCAAAGGTTTACAGAAAAGGCCATAAGTCTGAACCAATTAGGTACAGAGATTTCTTTTAGGAATTTATACAAACATCTATAACCCATTTAAACATGGTGAGAACTTAGGTTTAGGAATCCAAGAAGTGGCTACCTGCTCGAGGATATCGAAAGCTCTGTTCTTCCTGACTGTCCTTGGCTTGGAGAAGAACTTACGACAGGGATTTGGAGTTAGGAAGCTAGGGTTTTCTGAGAGGTTGGCCACAAATCCTCTCATATTTATGCACTTATGATCGATCAAGGGTTTGAGGAGATATGAGGAATCTCGTTGATCCTATCTGTGTATAATTTGAATTCAAATTGAATTCAAAACAGCAGGATAAAAGAACTCGGTTTTAAAAGGGTTGAATAAGTGACATTTGCGCAAAGGGCCCTGAAAGTTTACTATTTCCTATTTGGTCCCTCCATTGCAATTTAAATAAAAGATACCACAATAAATGATTCATAAAAGAAATTTTTCTTAGTTAAAATAAAAGGAAAAAAAATTCTGGTCAAGGGGTTGACAGTTTTCAATTGTAGAATGCTAGAAAATATTGTTTAAAACTGTTTAGCTTGCACTTTTCTATTATTACTTGAAATATGAGTTACATATTCGTACTTGCTCCCTTCTGACTGGAGACAACATTTTTAGGTGACATTGAGGATGCTGAGCTATTGTACAATAGCTATTATGATCCGGTTCTGTACCCTGTGGTGATGCCAGAGTCCCCATCTGAGGACGCAGGACCTGAGGCCGACGAGCCGAACGCTTAGCTAGTTATTTCCAGTTTTCAGTTTCTTTGTTTTTAGAATTTTGTTAATTCAAATTCAGCATTTTATTTCAGTTCTTTTAATTCTAGTTGTACTTTTCAAATGTTGAATAAAGTTTTAAAATTTTCGTATATTCAGTTGTGACAAATGTATAGATGTTATTATGAATACCTGCTAATAGAACAGCTTACTGCCGCCGTCTCACAACGGTGCAGGCTGGGCATGATCCGGTTCGACCCAATTATTTGGGATCGGGTCGTGACATGTTTTTAGTGGTGGCCCATGCAGGTCATGAAACAACAACTTAGGAAAACATACCTAGAAACAATTAGAACACTAGAACATTGATTTGTCACAACATAGGTCCGAATTATATATATAAATATTTTTGTTTGATTATAGACTGGTAGGATACCTTGCTTATGTTTGCATCCTAAACCTTCCAGAGTATGGCCAAAGGAAAGACCACCCGTTCCGGCCCTGCTGAAGATGAGGTGTCATCTACTAATCACACCCCACCTCCTCAAGCACGCCGGGACCAACCTCCTTTGCAGCTGACTGACCGTCCCCATGCTGCACCAGCACCCCGTCCCGTTTATGCTACTACAGCGCAAACGGCAGAACCGGCACTTCCCCGGACTGAGCCGCAGTCCCCTGCGGTAGTGCCCGCACCAGCTGCCCCACCAGTGCCCGTGGATCCCACCGATCTAGTGGGCATGTTACGAGGAGTGCTTGAAACACAGAGAGCCCAAGCAGATGCTCATCGTGAACAGACTGCAGCCCAAGCTGACGTCCATCGCGAGCAGACCGCGATCATGAGAGAAGGCATGGAGAATGCCCACAACGTGGCTATGGCTGCCCTCGAGAGAGGAGGAACAACTTCATTGGAGCCACGACCTGCCAAGATAAACATAAATCCAGGAGTTAAGTTATGTATCATTTAGGCCATTCTTTTGATAAGAGGCGTATTATTATGTGAAGGTCGGAGATATAGAGAGTTTCAAGAAGCAGGGCCCTCGACCTTTCAAAGGAACCAAGGGTATCATCTACGCCGATGAATGGCTAGACAGCATGGAGCGTCTCTTGAGCGTCGCTCGACTCCCAGAGGACCTTAAGACCGAAGTAGTAGGACTCCAGCTGCAAGATGTGGCAAGCACCTGGTATCGGAATGAACCCCGACTCCAGGACAAGCAGCTTGACTGGGACACCTTCAAGAGGCTGTTCCACAGGAAGTTCTTCCCAACATCAGAGATGCGGGAGATGGAAAGACAGTTCCAGGACCTGAAGCAGGGGAACATGACGGTTGGAGAGTATGTGGCAGAGTTCGACCGACTTAGCCGCTTTGTCCAGAACTTGGTTGCTGACCCCAAGGATCGTGCTGAAAGATTCAGGTATGGACTAAGGGAAGAAATTCGCACCCCTGTGATCGCAGGCGGCGCCAAGACATACGAGAAGATTCTGATACGAGCTCAGGACGTGGAGAAGAGCCAACCTTCTCGTTCAAAAAGGGAGTATCCTGGAACTAGCAACTTCCAGGGTAACCAGAAGAGGCCCAACAACAACAACAACAGGCCTTCGCACCACCAGCAACAGCACCATCAGGCAAGGACCAGTGACAGAATGCCTCAGAAGTAGATCCCTGTTTGCGACTACTGCAAGAGGCCAGGACACCAGGCGAACATCTGTAGGAAGAAACTGGGGCACTGCCTAGTTTGTGGGTCTGCCACCCACCAAGTGAGGGACTGCCCCACAGCATTCAACCAGACCGGAGCAACTCGACAAAGAGCTCCTCTACCAACTCAGCAACAACGGTTCGGACAACATCAGCAGAAGACCGAGCGAGTTTTTGCTCTAGCAGCAGACGAGCAAGAACCGGAGCAGGAACCCACCGCTGATGTCATCACAGGTTCCATTTATGTGTTTTCACATCCTGCTCTAGTATTATTTGATTCGGGTGCATCACACAGTTTCATATCATCAAAGTTTATTTCTGCACACCACCTAGATACGGGACTTAGCAAGATGATTAGTAGAGTTATGACCGGTGGTGGACCCATACCTATCACTGAGGCTTGTAACTGTCCCATAACTATCTCAGGCCACAAATTCTTAACACCCTTACTTGTGATGCCCTTGCCCAACTATGATGTAGTCCTAGGGATGGACTGGTTAAGTGAGCAGCATGCGCTGATAGATTGTCACAGAGGATGTGTAATCTTCATCCCACCAGGAGAACCGAAGTTTGAAATCTCTCGAGCTCCGGAAGACATGAAGAGTGTTACCTACTCCTCTATCACCGAAGAACCCGGGCCTCCTCACCCTATTATAGCAGAATTCATGGACGTCTTTTCAGATAGTCTTCCAGGATTGCCGCCAGATCGAGGTGTGGAATTCTCCATCGATCTAGTACCCGGCTCTTCCCTTATTTCTCGGGGATGCTACAGAGTCAACCCCAAGGAGGCAAAGGAGATGAAGGATCAGATTGACGAACTGAAGGCACAAGGATTTATCAGAGACGGGGCTTCATCCTGGGGAGCACCAGTTTTGTTCGTGCCCAAGAAGGATGGAACCGTGCGGATGTGCATTGATTACCGGGCGCTGAACAACATCACCATCAAGAACAAGTACCCTCTGCCCCGGATCGACGACCTGTTTGATCAACTGAGTAGAGCTAAGATATTTTCGAAGATAGATCTCAGGTCTGACTACCATCAAATCAAGGTCAGGAAGGAAGATATTCTAAAGACGGCATTCAACACCAAATATGGTCAGTATGAATTTTTGGTCATGCCGTTTGGACTGACGAATGCTCCTGCAGTATTCATGAACCTTATGAGCAAGGTCTTCCATGAATATCTGGATCAGTTTGTTGTTGTCTTCATCGACGATATTCTGATCTACTCGAAGACTGAAGAAGAGCATGAAGAGCACCTGAGGAAAGTTTTGGGAACTTTAAGAAAGGAGAAGCTCTATGGTAAGCTATCTAAATGCGAATTCTTCTTAGACAAAGTAGATTTTCTTGGCCATGTTGTCACAGGAGAAGAAATTTCGGTGGATCCAATGAAGATAGCTGCTATTGAGAAGTGGACTGCACCAAGTTCAGTTGCAGAAATCAGAAGTTTCTTGGGTTTAGCTGGCTACTACCGGAAGTTTGTGAAGGATTTCTCCAGGATTGCTGAGCCGATGACGAAGCTCACCAGGAAGAATGAAGAATTTGTTTGGTCGGAAGCCTGTTAGTCAGCATTTGAGGAACTGAAGAAGAGGCTTACAACGGCGCCGATACTTGCGCTACCCGCAGGTACCGGCGGTTTCTCAATTTATAGTGATGCTTCCGGTAAGGGATTGGGCTGTGTTCTTCAACAACACGGGAAAGTAATTGCTTACGCATCTAGGCAATTACGAACTCATGAGAAGAACTATCCCACACATGATTTGGAGCTTGCAGCGGTGATATTTGCATTGAAGCTGTAGAAGCACTACCTTTATGGAGAGAGAGTGGAAATATTTACAGACCACAAAAGTCTTAAATATATTTTTACTCAGAAGGAGCTGAACATGCGACAGAGACGATGGCTGGAGCTGATGAAGGATTTCGACATCAACCTGCAGTATCATCCGGATAAGGCTAATGTTGTTGCAGATGCACTTAGTCGATACCCGATAGCAATGTTCTTGACCAAGGAACATCATTTGCTGGAGGACATGGAAAAGCTTGGACTGGAGATTGTACTGTCCGAAGAAGAAATGAAAAAATTGGGAAGAGAAGCCATTGTACCAGGAGCCGATTCAACAATGATGCAGTTGCAAGTGCGTTCAAGTCTAATGGACAGAGTCAAGGAGGCACAATTCTAAGACGAGATGCTTTGCAAACTCAGAGATCAAGTGCTGGCAGGAACACTTGAAGGATTCTCAATCGCCAGCGACGGAGCACTGAAGCATGGTACGAGGCTTTGCGTACCAACTGGCGAACTGAGGAACGAGCTGATACGAGAAACGCACCAGTCGCAGTATTCCATACATCCAGGAGCCAACAAAATGTACCGGGATATACGTACTATAGTATGGTGGTACGGAATGAAGAAAGACGTATCCAGGTATGTAGCTAGATGTTTAATTTGTCAACAAGTAAAAGCTAGCAGACAGAGACCAGCAGAACTGTTGCAGCCGCTAGACATCCCGGAGTGGAAATGGGAGCACATAACGATGAACTTTGTCTCGGGACTGCCTCGATCCCAAGGAGGGAAGGATGCTATTTGGGTTATCGTGGACCGACTGACGAAGTCAGCTCACTTTATCCCCTTCAAGGTTGGTCTATCCACTGAGAAGTTGGTGGCACTGTACATGCGGCACATCTACCGGATTCATAGAGTTCCGGTAAGTATTGTGTCTGACAGGGATACCAGGTTCACCTCTCACTTCTGGAAGAGTTTGCATGACAGTTTGGGAACGCAACTGAAGTTCAGCACCACCTACCATCCCCAAACTGACGGACAATCAGAGAGAACAATCCAGACGCTAGAAGACATGCTGAGATCCTGCGTCTTGGAATTTAGAGGGTCTTGGGAAGACCATTTGCACTTGGTAGAGTTCTCCTACAACAACAGCTACCAAGCTAGTATCGGTATGACACTGTTCGAGGCACTCTATGGACGTCGTTGCCGCACTCCACTTGCTTGGGACGACGTAGGAGAACGAGTATTGCTGGGACCTGAGATGGTAACCGATACAGCAGAGAAGGTAAAGATGATCAGAGACAAGCTCAGGATTGCCCAGGACAGACAGAAGCATTGGACCGATAGCAGCCGACGGCCGTTGGAGTTTGAAGAAGGTGACAGTGTGTTCGTGAAGATCTCTCCTACCAGAGGAACCATCCGTTTCGGCAGAGCAGGAAAGCTAAGCCCCAGGTATATTGGTCCTTTTGAAGTACTTAACAGGATTGGAGAAGTGGCTTATCGGATGGCTCTACCCCCAAGTCTCGAAGGCGTCCACAAAGTCTTCCACGTTTCGCAGCTGAGACGCTACATCCCGGACCCGAGCCACATCTTGGACCATTCGAAGTTGGAAATTGGACCCAGCCTCACAGTGCCAGAGAAGCCAGTGGCAATATTGGACAGAGGAGAGAAGAGAACCAGTAATTCTGTGACGCCAATAGTCAGAGTTATGTGGCGGCACAACTCACCAGACGAGTCTACCTGGGAGCGAGAAGAAAAGATGCGGGAGCAGTATCCGTATCTGTTTGAGAATTGAGGTAACCCCTAACCCTGCCTTTAATTTCGAGGACGGAATTTTCTAAGGAGAAAAGGTTGTGAAACCCGCATTTCTGATTTATTAGATTAATTAGATTTAATTGCATTTTTGGTAAATTATTGAATTTTCTTTTGTCGCAATATTTAAATATACACTTTGTTAAATTAAATTATTATTATATTTATTATTATTATATTGTGGGTTCGAAATTATTTTCAAAATAATAACTGAGATTTTTGTTTGCAAGACCCGAGCCTGGACCAGTTCGAACCCGAACCCAATCCCGTTTCCGAACCCATCAGTATTTCCCCTCTTTTAAAATCTTGATTACTTATTATATGTTAGTTACAAAAAAAAAAATTAAACCAACTGGCTTGGTCTTCCACGACCAAGCCAGTACCCTATTCCCACTCCCCTCTTTTCCCTCTCCTCCACACCTACACTTCTCCCACTCCTTCTTAAACCAACTCAACTCTTCCACTCCCCCATCCAAACTCCCCTCACTCTCCTCTCCCTCTCCAGAGCAGACCCGACCCCCCCCCCCCCCCCACTTCCGTCTCCTCCAGCGCCCGAGCCCTAGGCCGCAACCCCCGCGGTTCCGCCCTCCCGCGCGAGCTCTAGGCCGCAACCCCGGCTGCCATCCGCCGACCCCGCTCCCCGCGACCGCCCGCGCACTCCGGTGCTGCCTCCCGCGCGGCCGCCCACCTCCGGCGCCGCTCCCCCGGCCTCCCCCTGCCGGCCGACGCCCACAGCGCGCCCCCTTTTCGGCCAGCAATCGCCGCCAGCGGCGACCCCGCGCCCAGCGCCGCTCCCCGAGTGCTCCGGCAGCCCCCTCCTCTGTCCAGCGTGCCCCCGCGCCGGATCCCGACCCCGATCTCCCGTTCCGCGATTCTCGTTTGCTGTCCGCGAGTTCTGGATTTTCCCGATTCTGCGGAAACTTGGTTTTATTCCATTTTTAACATCTGAGAGGTCTAGCCGAGCAACCCAGGTATAATTTTGCGTTTCCGTTTCCGTTTACGTAGTCGATGATGAGAATTGGTCCCGATTCCTTTCCGGGAATTCGGTTTTGGTGGACGTAGTAGTTTCGACCTTTCCGAAAACATTCTGTGACGTTTTCTGTGGTTGGTTTGGATTTTCGGAATTTCGGGATTTCCGATCTTATTTCGGGTTTTCCGATTATGCTTAGGAAATGATTTCTGTGATTATATTTTCTATAAAAGTGTGTTTTTCCTGGTTTGGGATAGGTATTGAGTGTTTTGGCGCATTTTTCCAGTTTTGGGTTATCCCGAATATAGAGGGAATGCTGTCCAAATTTTTATAAAACTTTATAAATGATTTTTAAATCGGTTTTCGGAAAATAATTCAAATCGAATTTTTGGGCGACGACCGTACCGGTCCGTGGGCCCTAGCAAAATGCAAACGAAACCGGTTTTACCCGGACGTTGAGGCATTAGCTAAAAATAGTGACGATTGGACCAAGTCTGAGACTCCTAAGCTTTAATTTAATTTATTTATTAGTTTTGTTTTCAGTATTTAAAATACGGGACATTTTTCAGAGCTAACTAATTTTCCTCTAATTTTATTTATGTAAAGTTTGTAAGGGCATAAGCCCATATTTCTATTTTGTTAGCTGTGCCCCTGTATTGTGTAGTCTAGGTTTTTTATTTCTTTTCTGGGTTGGTTTCCATGTTTGGACGCGTAATTTATAATTAGGATAATAATTATTTTGGTATAAAATTAATAAATATTTTCCCAAGTTAATTAAATGGATAAAATATTAGCAAGATAACAAGTTCATGTTTTATCACTAGAAGAAAACTAGTTTATATATATATTACAAAAATACAAAGTTTTCCTAAGTTAAACTGTAATTGCTATTTTTTCCCAATTAACTAAATTAACCGGTTTAACAAACTAATTGACAACGCACGTAGCTTGCGACGTAAAGCGTTACAGTAGGTTAAATAAAAGAACTTAAAATCCGACTAGGACACTACTACTAGAGATTGTAACTAGCACACCTAGAATGGCTACAATATTGGTTCTAAGTCAAGGTTCTCAACTGTAGGATCTCGGAGACGAACCTGACTTCTTCTCCGGAACCGTCATCCTACTCCAGTCATACAAATCGAGGCAAGTTACGGTTATGTTTTTCTTGTATTTTATTTAGTAATTGTCTAGCTGCATGTTTAAACCACATTGCTACACGGATTCAGATATTGATTGATTGATTGTGGGAATTGGGGGAATAGTGTAACGTTTATGGCCAATACCCCTCATATTGCATATTGTGCGAGCTTACCCCTCTTACACACGGGGATAAGCCGTATCGCGTCGCTAGGACGCTATTGTATAACCCAAGCCGGTCATAGACGATTACACATTCAAATCACATTGTTTTCAATTGTAGAATGCTAGAAAATATTGTTTAAAACTGTTTAGCTTGCACTTTTCCATTATTACTTGAAATATGAGTTACATATTCGTACCTGCTCCCTCCTGACTGGAGACAACATTTTTAGGTGACATTGAGGATGCTGAGCTATTGTACAATAGCTATTATGACCCGGTTCTGTACCCTGTGGTGATGCCAGAGTCCCCATCTGATGACGCAGAACCTGAGGCCGACGAGCCGAACGCTTAGCTAGTTATTTCCAGTTTCCAGTTTCTTTGTTTTTGGAATTTTGTTAATTCAAATTCAGCATTTTATTTCAGTTCTTTTAATTCCAGTTGTACTTTTCAAATGTTGAATATTTTAAAATTTTCGTATATTCAGTTGTGATAAATGTATAGATGTTGTTGTGAATACCTGCTAATAGAACAACTTACTGCCGCCGTCTCACAACGGTGCAGGTTGGGCATGATCCGGTTCGACCCAATTATTTGGGATCGGGTCGTGACAGATATAATAATTCATTTTATCAAGATAAAATTATTGCCCTTGTATGTTAGTATTAGCAATTTCCAGAGATGCTTTGACACCGAGAACCTTTTGGATGCTAAATTGAAAGTTCCAAACTATTGAAGGAATTCGAAACTTAGCTGGATTATCATACAGTTTCTGTCATACCTTTTCCTTTGGATATTCTTCCAAAATATAGCTAGCTTTAGATAATTAAGAGCAGCTTTACTACGAACTCTTAGCCATGGACAAAATAAACATATATTCTTTGCTCAAACAAATTAGGAATACTTTCACTAGCAGTAAGACGAGAAGCAATCGTTTGAAATGGTTTGACATATACATCTCTAATTGATATATTTACATGTTAGGAGGATTAACAGAATCTCCATTGAATTAAAGGCACTTATAGTCTAAGTTGTTAGCCCAATGATTGCATTGTGTTTTTGAATATGGCTAATCAATTAAGTTTAACATAATGATGTCACTAATATTCATATACTCACTATCATGTTGCTACTTAAACTTAGCAGTGTCCTAATTGTTCTATATCATATTGCCATGATTGTATCGTACTGCAACATATTGTTCTACTCACCTAACATGTATTTGTAGACATGCAGTAACCATGATCAAACATGATCAAACCAGGACATATGCAATGGAGAATTAATGATGGGCCAAAATGGCATTATACAAGAAGATTTCTCTGAACCACCTAGCGACCTATCTACGGCCTCGCATCGGGGGTTCCGCTGTCCGGTCAGCGGACAGGGGTCGAGGGGGCAGCGCCCCCCGTTGGGGTTCGGGGGCGAAGCTCCCGAAAGGTATTCAGATTTCCAGATCTGTTTATCTTTGGACGACTGTTTTCAAAGAAAAAGGCGTCTTCAGGTCTGCTCAAATATCAGAAGAAAGGCGTCATCAAAGGGCCCTTGGTTTTTTTATTTGTTCAAATTCTGTAATCTTCAATTTATTGAGTCTAGGAGAATGTGTACGTAGAGTCGCACTGTGTCATCTCAACCCCTAGACATATCTCTCCAAGCTCTACCATAAAAACAAACCAATTCATGAACCAAACCACCATAGCCCGTTGAGAACTTCTGTCTCAAGGGAGACAGAGTTCGGGACGAACTCTGCCTAAGGCAGAACTCGGGCCGAACTCTGCCCCCTAAATTTTAGCACCCTAATTTTTAGGGCCTGCTTGATACAAGTTGTCCAACGTTCAAAAATTTGAATTCTTGGGACAGAATTCGGGCCGAACTCTTCCTCCCAGAGTAGTATAAATAGAGCTTAAATTCTCTCATTTCAAATCATCTCTTACCTTCAAATATTCAAGCTTTCTAAGCTCTACTACCCCAAGCATCATTCTTCCATATCTCCTAAGCCACAACTCTTCTTAGCCCAAGGTGCTTAGTGCGATATCAGCTAGAAGTTGTGCGCAAGAGTGAAAGAAAAGTCACTTAAAAAATTCCAAGTTTCTCTTTCCGCGAAGTTGAAGTGTTCGAGCGCTTCGATGTAAAAGCTCGTGTTTTGTAAAGAAGTTTGTGTGCTCTTTGGACTAAAGGTACGTGGTGTATGCTATTTCATAAATAGTAGGTTTCAATCCTGAGCGAGAGTTCTCAGGCCTGGAGTAGCCCTCCATGAGGGAAACTAGGTTAAAATTGCTGTATTTGCGTATGCTCTTCTGATCTCTATTTATTTCCGTATTTCTCTCTGATTACTTACTCTCTTGATAGTTGTTTTTTGGAGGTGATATAGAGTTGCATTTTTTAATTGGTTATTATCGACACACACTCTATTCACCCCCCTCTAGAGTTGCCTACACGTAACTTTAATTGAATTAAATGCACTTATAGTCTAAGTTACACTAAGAAAACACAAATTATTGTGGTAAAGGCAATATTTAGCCACTTATGTTAAATCTGGATTACTAGGTTGATAATGCTGGCTTAGGCGTTATACTTTGCGTCATGACCTAGAATTCAATCATTCAAATAAAAGTTCCTATGTTGCATGGATACTTAAGTGGAGGCACTATGCACAATTTATTCGTATCAGTACTTCAGATATTTCAAGGATATGTATTTGATACACTTCTTACATAATCTTAATAGTTATCTTGTATCATGTATAACTATGAGTTAAAAAGAGAATAAGAACATAGTAATACTAGTGAGAAGATGTAACAAGTAACAACGTCTAGGAACATACAAAGGATCAAATCAATTTTATTATAGTTTTCTTCCTTGTTGGTTAAAAATATCCTTCCCTTATCATGTTTTAACAGCACCTGGGCCTTAAAGTTTAAACCTCTTATTATTTGCTAAAGAAACTAATGCCAAAGTTATTTACATATTTATTTATTGTTATGTTTCTACCATAGTTTACTAGTATTTCAGATGTGATATGTCACTATACCAGTTCGTGTTAAGCCGCGGGTCGCAACATCCATATCCATGCAATATTAAGTGATGCCCTATAGACTGCAGGATGGTGTTGTCATCAAGAATTATGCACATAATGACGCACATGATCGCCTGCGTCCTTTGCAAAAGTAATGTCTTGTAGTTATAACACTTACATCATCTGGATTCATGCAAATAAAGCACACAAAATATTTTCATGGCTTACGCTTACACATGTAGAGTTGGTTACATCTGTTAGGCTAGTCTTTCTTGTTTAATGAACAGGCAGGCAGAGCGAGCAACTTTTTAATACACCATTGATAAAGGTTTATATGATCACCTGAACAACAGTTGATAATTCAAGCTTCGTTTCTATCATGTAGCAAAATAACTAGCTTAATATACACTCTACTTGTCTTGGTTAGAAATCTTCCATACGTCTGCATGTGCATGTGTGTATCTACAATATTAATTGATTATAGTTTTTGAGTGTATACACTCCCCCAATTCTATTCAGTATTTATGCTTGTGATGATGAATCTATCATGTATATCATGCGGTGGATGTGTTTTCCTCTCATAATTCTTGTTTTTTCAGTTTTTCTATTGGTAATCGGGACTGCATCTAATGGAACATAACCCAAGGTGTTCTTTTTCTGGAAATAAGAAAAAAGTACAAGATTCTTGGAAAAACCTTTAGCAGTGACTATACAAGGTTCCCTAAGGTTAAATAAAGCAGCATGAAGGCAATCTTTGGAGAACCATAAGTGCACACCTTTTTTGGTTCTCTGGATTTCTAGTAAAATTGTTGTTAGTTCTTTTGCTGTTCATGATTAATGTTGTTGTACAATCTTTGAATGTCTTTCTTTCCTCGAAAGTTCATCTCTTTATTCCTTAATTTTGGATGTAGATGCCACAACTGGTTAAAGGAAATATGCAACTTTTCTCTGTGGATTAGCAACTTAGTCAAGCACTTGAAGCACATGATGCTTCATTTCCATCATTCAAGGTGTGTATTTTTGGATGAAGTTTTTTCTTTCACCACTCTGATCTTTATGTTGCCCATTTTGGCAAATTTAGTGCTCCTTCTATTGACTTGAAGGTGGTGTACTTATTGCTAGGTTGCTGGAAATGAAAACCCCTCAACTCTAATTTGCTTTTCTTCAAGGACCATTAATGTTGGATAGATCACTTCAAAATTGTACATGATTGAACTCGGTGCATAGCGAGGTACCTATTATATACTTGCACATACTTCTTCCATGAGTGTAGATGTCTTACCATTCATTTGTTTCATGTCATAAAATAGTCACTATTTACTGTTAACAAGTGGTCTTGTTTTGTATGGCATCACATGGGATGACTTTTTTCCATCGTCTCTTTCACTATCCAAGAATCCTTTTATGGTTTAGTCATGTACCTTCTTTTAGTACAGTCCATTACATGCACAATGATACCTACTGGTACTAATACTTCTAATTTTGAAAACCTCATGTTACTGCTTTTGTTGCTTCTTTCTTCCACATAACAACCTCATGGCGTATGCCAAGAAATTTGACATTAATACCATTGAAAAGATTCGTTCCGACCGAAAAAATCTAGTGAAAAAGATTCTTCTATATTTTGGTGGATCTATTGCTCTTGTTTCTCCCATGGTACTTTTCCCACTCTTATGATTAGGAAAATATATTGTGTATTATTTAACCCAACTATAGGATATTATTCAGGGAAACCCAGCTTTGCAAAGAAACAAGCAGATTTGTTCTTCCCGCCAGATTTTGCTAATGACTTCCCTATAGTGATGCAGGTGAATTTTAGGACAATAATTAGTATTTCATATACGAGGCAGTGGTTTACTCTCAAGCTTTAATTCGATAAAAACTCTTTTCATGCAGATCTCTAAAAATAAATCTTGATATCCTCATTACGAAGCTTGGTCTTCTTTTAGTCTATGATTTGGAGACATCTACAGCAGTTTACAGAAATTGGATTAGTCCGGATACTTTATTTCTAACAACTGAAGCTCAAGGAATTTGTGACTTTTATGCTGTTAACAGGAGAGGACAAGTTTTACTGGCAACCGTCAATGAAGCAACTATTGTGCCTTTCGCCAGTCATCAAGTATGTTCTGTAAGCTTATCTCTTTTAGTTTTAGCGCAAAATATGAAAGACACATTAAAGAATATATATGGTTTCTCGCAAAGCTGAACAATTTGGAGCTTGTTGTTAACCTGGCCAAAAGAGAAAACCTTCCCGGGGCAGAGAATCTGTTAACCTAAAAAAACATGCATCATTTATGTCTAAACATTATACAGAGGGGGTCATGGTATTCTCATATGTGTTGCCTTAAA
Organism: Iris pallida; assembly: GCA_029216955.1. Taxonomy (NCBI): domain Eukaryota; kingdom Viridiplantae; phylum Streptophyta; class Magnoliopsida; order Asparagales; family Iridaceae; genus Iris; species Iris pallida. The sequence continues at coordinate 7,384,048 of JANAVB010033220.1, forward strand.
TTCTTAATGTGTATATGGTGTTTTGATAACTAGTTATGTCACGACCCGCACCCGGATATACGGATACGAATACGTGGGCCACGCCCAGCCTACGTCGCAGTATCGGCGGTAGAACGCTGTCTAGTACCCAATAAATATACACTACATCTAGAAAGTCCATGAACTACAAATATACTCAATCACAACCCAACATCTAAAGAAGATAAGACATGAAAGATAACTAAGGCACAAGAACAATAGAAACTACTAGAAGGAATCATAAGACAGGAAAACAAAGAAGGAAAAATAAGACAAACTAAGGATAACTACCAGGCAACTCACATAGAATAATAGTGAGATCCACCTCAGCTAGCAACATCATGAAGTCCACTAATAGTATAACAACTCCTAAAATATTATCAACGGTATCCTGTCAGGAAAATGAGCAAGTACAAACACTAACAGCAGTTCCATGTGAATTGACAAATTCTATAAGAGACAGTATAATGAAATACAAGATAAAGATATATGAAGACTTGGGAACCGTTCGAAAGCTGAGTTACAACCCTTAAACCAAACAAGGACCGGCGTTGTAACCCTTCTCCCGAGCAGAACTTAGTCTCCAATCAAGGTACAACGTAAAGGCATGTAGAACATGTGAGTAACTGAATATCATAGCATGGTGAGAAAATACTGAATGTATAGAACAGAGCAAGATATATGATAAGATAAAGTAAATATAAAATGTGCCTTGAATTATTAGAGCGTTATGTGATCGGCTTGGGATAAGTGACAGGACAGGCTATCCACTTGACCCGACAATCCGCGGTGACCTCAACGGAAAGTCATGCCGGCCAACCTGGATAACGAGCACAAGGTAAATAGGATCTCTCTACACCCTACGTGAGGGGAGAGTGGCGCGAACACAAGAATATAGTGACATGGTGGCTTTGATCACATAACCCCTAATAATTCTCCATCCCCGAATAGTATAATGGAACTGGACATGACACGTCATGACACGAGATTCCCTAAGAGGATAGCTACTCCCTCTCAGGAATCGGTGTCTATACAAGTACAGGAAACAAGACAGGAAATGTACATATATATCAAGAAAATCCAGAAACATCTCATGTCATGATCCAACGTATACTAGCTAGTCCGTGAACTATCGTGACTAGAAATCGAGTAAGACACTACAACTGAATCGGATATAGCAGATATCAAGACAATGAAAACTATCAGTGAATGTACTCGCCTGCGGTCCTGAGCTGTCAAATGGGGTCGATGCTCAGAGTGATGCCACAGACCTAAAGATAAGATATATATAAGCTAATTAGGGTTCAACAGTGTTAGGCTTGATTCTATAGTATAAGCTACGTAATCTAGGTCAGTCTCAGTCAACTAAGTCAAACTAGGTCACACTGAGTCACACTAGGTCACAAGAAGTCAAACCAAGTCAAACTGGGTCAAGGGTTGACTTACAGTTGACTTTTGGTCAACTGGTCAACTCTAGTCAACTCTGGTCAACTCTAGGTCAAACTAGGCTAATGTTGACTAATAGTTGACTTTTGGTCAACTGGTCAACTCTGGTCAAGTTATAGATATTTTTAGGCCAAGTGTTGACTGATAGTTGACTTTTGGTCAAAGCAGTCAAACTTGGTCAACCGAGGTCAAAACTAGTCTAACCTAGGTCAAATGTTGACTCTACTTCGACGTTTAGTCAAAGTAGTCAACCATGGTCAAACAGGGTCAAGGCTAGTCTCTATAAACATCTACAGGGTCAACACATCAATTTCAGTGATGGTAAAATCACTGGAATCGATGGATCTCAAATCCGATACAAGGATCTAAAAATACGAATAAAAAGAGAAGGATTATAATAATAGGGTGAAAACCTACAGGTGTTGTCGGATGGTGAAACAACCATCACCAACGTGTCCAGAATGGTCAAATTAGCTAGGATAGCCTATCCATAAGTCCAATTTGGACACAGGAGCAAAAAAGGTAATTTCAGGCCAAAATGGTGTCCGTGTCGGACCCACTTTGTACCAAAAAATGTGCCGGCATAAAAGTGCACTAAACCTAACAAATTATATGTCCAGGAATCCAGAATGACGATACGAACTCAACGGTATATCCGAAATTGGATTCCGATGATCCGATCTCAGATTGGTCCGTTGACCCGGATATTGGAATCCGATTAGCACAGAAAAGCGTGTCGGAGCCATTGTTCTCAAAACTCAGCAAATTATATGTCAACGAGTCCAGAATGACGATACGAACTCAACGGTATATCCGGAATTGGATTCCGATGAGCCGATCTCAAAATGACCCGTTGACCCGGATATTGGTATCTGACTTGCACCGAAATGCGTGTCGGAACCAATGTCCTCTAAAACCTAGCAAATTATATGTCAACGAGTCCAGAATGATGATACGAACTCAACGGTATATCCGGAATTGGATTCCGATGAGCCGACGTCAAAAAGTTTCGTTGACCAGGACTGTGGGGTCCGCTTTGCACCGAAATGCGTGCCAGGGCCCACGTCCTCCAAACTAAGCAACTTTATATAAAAATGTGCCAGAACGACGTCACGAGTCTACTGGTGGTGTCAGAAATTGAATTCGGAGTCCCGAGTTCAAAAATAGAGTTTAACAAGTTGGAAATTACGAATTCGGACGGCCAACTTTGGCGTCGAATTCAACCAATCAAACGTGCTCACTATGAATCGAAACTGAAATGGCAGGAAGAGGGTTATACCAGCTATGCACAGGAACTGATGGCACGCCAGACGGAGCTGCGACGGCGGAGTTACAAGCTGACGAAGTCGGCTCCACGAAACTGTCCAAAAATAATTCAAATTAAAATGTCAACTTGGTGGCCGGTTTTGATCTATCAAACGACAAAATTAACAGATGAAATTTGAGAGGGATGAAGTGGCATATACCGAGATTGTGACGGAGCAAAGAGTTCGCCGATCCAACGGTCGGATTGTCCAGAAAATTCGTACAAAGTTGATATACTGAAACGAGATTCTGACTTTGTTTCCGAGCTCGCGCCGACGGGAACCCGTGCCAAACGCACGAATCGGGCGTTTCTCGCGCCGGGGACGAGGGAGCAAGTCATGGGGGCCTGCCCGGGGGTGCGCCCGGCCAAGGGGGGCCGACCCCGGCGGTGGCGCGCGGTGGTGCGCGGCCACCGGCGCGACGACTGCAGCTGCTGCTGCTCCTATTGCTGGCTACTGCTGCTGGCCGTTGCAATTGCTGCTGCAGCGCTGCTCTGGCCGGCCAGTGGCGGCGACGGCGCGGCCAGCCAGCGGCGATGGCGCGGCCAGCCAGCGGCGGGGCGCTCGACGGTGGCGGGGGGTGGCGGTTTATGATGAATGGTGATGGTGGTGGTGATGAATGGTGATGGTGGTGGTGATTATGAAGATGGTGAGGATGGTGATAATGATGGAAGTGAAGAAGAAGAAGAAGAATGGGGGGGCATGGCTGTCGGCCAGGAATGGGGAGGGGGTGTGCATTTGTGAGTGATGGGAAGGAGAGAGAGAGAGATTATATATATATATATATATATATATATATATATATATATATATATATGTGTGTGTGTGTGTGTGTGTGTGTGTGTGTGTGTATTATATAAAGAGGGGGAGAGAGATATTTAGAAGATATTTAGAGAGAGAGAATGAGAGGGGGGGTGTAGGTCGGCTGCACATAGGGGGAGTTAGGAGAGAGAGTGAGGTGAGGATGAGAGAGAGTTATTATATGTATATATATATATATGTATATATTATATATATATTTGAAATGGAGAGAGAAAGATATATTTATATACAAGGAGGGTATTTTTTTGAGTAGGAAAAAGGCAATTACAATAGTGAAATGTAGGGGTAGTCATGACAGGGGTTACACCAAGTTGGGTTGGGTATTGGGTCAAGTTTGGACAAGCTTGGGACCAAGATTTAATTAAAATAATAAATTAAACCAATTTAAATTACGGATGGAATGGGAGCACAAGAGAGATCCAATCAGTGGCACGCAAGTGACACGTGCATAGTAGACTCAAAACAGGCCAGGGCCATATATTAGGTCAACTAGATTGGACCGATGTCGGGCCCAAAAATTAAGTTGGAAATTAAATCACAAATTACGACAGACGATAAATTGGTCTAAATTGACCCGAAAGTTGCGCGAATCAAATGGAGCACAAGGGAACAAGTTCGAGTGGGATACGATATATCAACATGAAGATAATCTCGTCTACTACAAACTTCAAGAAGGAAGTTTCCAGAGACTAGCATCCTTGATGCTCTAGAAATCCAAGTCACGGTAAAGAGCATTTAATGATCAAAATTAATTAAATAAAATGAATTATCAAGAATAAATTATTTAGAAAATTCGAAAATAAATCCCGAAAATTCAGGGGGCTTACAAGTTATTTTTTAATTTTATTTGCAGGTCCTTCAAAAGAGTTTTGGGATTATTCTATAAATGATGGCGCATATGATGTTTAATGGGAATACATTTTGGGATTATTTTGGGTTCATTTTGTAAATGATGGTAGATGATGCTTAATGATATAAAGCGTTTTAGATTTATTTTGTAAATGAAGGTAGATGAACGCTTAATGATGTAAATCATTTTGTAAATGATGGGAGGACCCTCAATGATGTAAAGCACTTTGGATTCCTTTTGTAAACAATGGGATATGACGTTTAATTATGTTTTATAAATACTTTTTTTTGTTAATATACTTTAGAGTTTACAATATGCATTTGAACTTAAATAGTTAGTTATATATAGTTTTTGTTATATATGTATTTTAATTGTATGTTTTATAGGGAACAGAGAAACAATAATTTTATAATAATTGTGACAGTTGTTATAAGTTTTTGGGACAAATTTGTAATTAACCTAAAAGAGAACTATATTCTTTTTGTGACTCTTCCCCTAAATTTTTAGGACGGTTTCTATCCGTCATTTAACAACAATTAGGACGGTTATATCCGTCCATTAAGTTTTTGCCACGTCACCCTAATAGCACTGTTTAAATCCGTCCTAACTACCGTCCCAAATAATATTTGGGACGGTATAGGTTCTTTTTAAAACGGTTTCTGGTTGTCCCAAAAGGTCACATTTTTTGTAGTGCAATTTGGAGTCCCAACTTTCTAGATTCTAGATTTTACATTATTATTTTTTCACATCAATTTTTACCACAATATTTGGGACCGGATCTCACTCTACCATTTCCTACTATTCTCATAAAAATCCAACTCATTCTACATTTACCTTATTTTTGAAATTTTGAGCCCCGAATTGTATTGGAGAGTCCCAACTACTAATGATGCTCTTACGACTTACAGTATCCAAACACTCTTTTAGCCACGTGAAGTCTGTTAACTAAACATAGAATTGGAAAAAAAGGAAAGAAAAAAAATCCAAAACCTGTGGATTCCTAAAAGAGGATCCACTTAACAAATTTTAAAGATTCTCTGTAATTTTGGAGTTTCAAACGGGCCCTCAGTTGATGTAAGAGCATCCGCAGTGGATACACTCCAAATTATTAAAAATTGTGTCAATTATTACTTTTGGAGTGTCTCCTTGTTATTGACACACAATGGTACACTCCAAATAAATACTCCAAATTAATATACTCTCTTCCTTTTTCCTCTTTATTTTTCTTCCCTGTTTGGTAAGATTTTTTTTTTCCTTTTTTTCTTCTTTATTTTCTTTCCATGTTTGGTAAAAACGATTAATTTGGTGGGCCGAAAAATTAATATAGTGGATCTAGGACACGCTCCAAATCTGGAGTGCCACTTAGCTTTATAGCAATTTTCAAGTATGAACAAGTGCCCACTGTAGATTTCAAGTGCTATAAAATTTAAGTAAAATCAAAATATAGCATTTGAAATCTCTCCTACTGTTGATGCTCTAAATAGTTTTTTTTAGGATTATTTAGTTATAGATTTTTTTTTTGTAATATATGATAGAATTTAAATTTTTATATTGTCCAATGTTAAAATTTAAGTCTATTTATATTGTTGGCCGACCAATATTAGTCTAAATAAAAATTGGAACTCTAATACTAAATGAAATCAAATATTTTATGATACCCTGTAACTGAATAACTAGGGCTGCAAATGAGCCAAGCCGTTCGTGAGCTGCTCGAAGCTCAGCTTGATAAAAGCTCGTTTGAGCTCAGTTCGTTTACTAAACAAGGTGAAAGGTGAGCTGAAGCTTTATTTTCGAGCTCGTTTAATAAATGAGCCAAGCTCAAGCTTAGAAGTACTCGGCTCGTTTGAGCTCGCGAACTGTCGTTTATGAGCTTGCGAGCTGCCTCGTTTAATAGCTCGTTTAGGAGCTTGTTTAGAAGTTTGTTTGTTCTTTGTTGAATTCTAATTTTATATCTATTTTTGTGAATTATATATTTATATGTCCTTAATAGTAGATATTAAGAAACTTTTTTAATTAAATTTTTATAAATAAATTGTTTTTTTTAGGAATAAATAAATTGTTAATGTTACAGGTACTTGAATTCAAACCTAACTAAATTAAAATCGAGCTCGTTAAGCTTAAAATCAAGCTTAATGAGCTTGAAATAAAGTTGGGCGAGCTCAAAATCAAGCTTATCGAACTTGTTTATCAAGTTTGAATCAAGCTTGCTTATCAAGCCAAGCTCGAGCTCAAACCAAGCCAAGCTCAAGCTTAATATAAACAAGCTTGAGCCAAACTCAAGCTCTAAAATAAAAAATTTATCAAATTCGAGTTCGAGCTTGAGCTCGATTAATTCTAGTCAAGCCAAGCTCAAGCTTACAAAAGCTTGGTTCGGCTTGGCTCTTGCAGCCCTATGAATAACCAACCTTTTTTCGTATACACTGTGACGCACTTATGTCTCATCGCGAGATGCAAATTGCCAAGTCTGACTGATTTCAAATAAAAAATAAAAAAATAATAAATAAAAAAAAGTCTGACTGACGTCTCGCGTATCAATGCCCTCTAAGAGCATCTCCAACCCTAATGTCTTGTTAAGTGTTGTGAGTCTTAGGTGGCTCCTATGTGGCATGAGCCACAAGACAATGTCTTGTTTATGTGGCAAAATTATATCTCAAAAGACAATGAGATAGAAAAATTCTCTCCAATGCAAAAGTATTGAGAAGACAATAAAAAGTATTTTTTCTAACTTCCAAGACAACTTTTAAGACAACTACTCATCTTCTTTCTTTTTTCTAATATTTTTTATTCATAATTGATGACATGGAAGAGAAGACATTGTCAAATGCATTGTCTAGAACAATACAATCAACTTCACAATGTCTTTTTTAATTTTTGTCACATAAGATTCACAATTGACTTGACAATTGCATTGGAGAAGAACTTTTGAATAAAATTTTGTTATTCCTATGTGACATTAACTTTTTTTCAAAGCCACAATAGGGTTGGAGATGCTCTAAGTGTTCCGACAAGCAGTCAAACACCATACAGATGCTTCCTCCGCAGCAGTATTTTCACAGTGTCTCTGCAGCGGCAAGTAGTCACACACTACTGACTACTCTTCTTTCACAATGAAATGAATTATGTTCACGAGAAGAGTGCAAGCAAGAGGACAAGAGGGAAAGGGACAGGTAAGCGGTCAATGAATTAAAACCTAACATCAATGAAAATGAGTGCGTATGACAGACATCTCAACCATAATAAAGTAATACATATGCCACCACTGTAACACCGATGGTATCTTGTAAATTCCTAACCACTTTTTAAAATTTATCAATGTGTTATTGCATCATCGTCGTTGTCGCCATTTGAGCAAATATCTATCGTACGGCTACGATGAATAACCATAATATAGCTGCGAGCAAACTATTGTAAAATTTGGTGTGCCCCAAAAATAGATTCACTCATTGCTTTGGTTGTACAGAATGAATTAGTTGCTACATCTTCATTCTCCAGATTTAATTGCGCGAGTGGTGAAACAACAGACTATGGCACATCCTGTTAGGAACTGACAGAAACAAGAGAAGAAACCCATATTGGTTCAAAAAATAATTTACTACTTCCATATAGTCCAATATTGGTTCAAAAAATAATTGTACGTGCTTTGCACGCCGAAAGACTAAAAAGGCTATTATAATTATTTTTATATTTATTAAAATTATTTAGGAAGACTAAAAAAAATGATTTAGGAAGATGATATTATAGCTCTCGTAATTAACTACTTGTCTCTATTTAACTTTAATGAACAACTTTTTTGGGTAGACATGCATATTTGGAGAAAATAAATCTACGAACATTTTCCATTATAGATTACTAGTATATATGCACGTGTGATTGCACGTAATTTAACCGTCATTTAATTAACTTTTGAGTTTTGTTAACATGTGCCTTAAAAGTACATGTTAAGGATAATTAATATATTTTTTTTTTACTTTAAAAATTGTAATCAACATTAAATAAATATTTAAAAAAATAATTTTTTTGTATTGGAAAATGTTATCAGAACTTTATGAAAAAAAATTTGCATTGAAAAATTATTGTATTGTGTCTTGATAACATTTTCTAATACAAAAAAATATTTTTTTTAATATTTATTGGTGTCGATCATAATTTTCAAAATGAAACTATGTATTAATTATCTTTAACATGTGTCCTTAAATTTTTATGCACTTGAGAAGCAAGAGGCACAAGAAGAACAAACAATGTTGCTCTTAAATTTTTATGCACTTGAGAAGCAAGAGGCACAAGAAGAACAAACAATGTTGCTCTTAAATTATTTATACGTAATTAACTAGCTACCCTCATTAAATTTAATTAACAATTTTAATTAGTAAAGTTAGATAAGGACAAATTTGAAAAAAAAAAAAAAAAAAAAGATGAGAGTAACTTTTCTTATTATATAGCAGTATACATAATAGATACAGTAGTATAAATTTTTTCAAGAGTTGCAATTTCAAAAAAAAAATATGAAACCATTTTGATTGAATGATGATATTTATAGATAGATTAAGACGACCACCAACTTCATCCAAAATTAATAATACTGAAAACTTTTCATGACACAATATTCTCCAATTTCAACCGATAAACATTGATAGCCTCACGGCCCTCACAGGGATGGGAATCACTTTGCAAAAGGCAAAAATCATGATCCCCACCACCTTATGATACATCTTTTGATCTTTTCCCTACCAGACGCACAAAAGGTATCTTTAGATGCTTCAACATGTAAACAAGTAAACACATTTTACCAACAAAATAAAGTACACACAGCTGATACAACAATTACACCTCTTAAATAAAAATAAAAATAAATGAAAGAAGGAAAGAAAGAAAGCCATTGAACAAGACATTCAATGCGGAAAGCAACTTAACGAAGAAACTTTGCGTTCTTTTCCTCCACATTCCTCCAATCTTCTGGCACCAACTCTTTTGATTACTTTAGGTTGGAATCCAATGAAGTTGAGAGGAAGCACCTTTAGACTACACGAGCATAAATACAGGAATCACACCCCCCCCCTTTGTCCAACAAGCCAAGCACCTCTCTCTTTTTTGAGTATGCACAAGCACTTTATGATGTGACTATTGTCTCCAACTTGACCTTGCTTAACAAAAACCATGTGATGTGCTATAATAAAGTAAGCCATTCTCACATGATATTGGGAGGGTGTGTCAATATATGATCATGGCAGCACCACAGCGGAGCACTCCGCTTCAACTGCCACCCTCTTCATCACATTAGGGCATGGGTCCCCGCCGAAATTGTCGGCCGAGATTGCCACCGCACATTTCTGCTGCCCGATGCACTTCTGCTCAAACAAAAACATTCATCAAGGTGGGATCATCAGATTCGATTAGATTAATCCCCTTGGAGAAATTATAGTGTGAGCTACAACATGTAAACATAAACAAAGGGCATGTGATGAGCAGCTACCTATACCTAATCTATGCTTATAATTGAAGTGTGCCAGATGATGGTTTCTAAGCTGCAATGGAAGATGTGATGATGATATGAAAGACAATTGGAAATTTGTCCTGATGTAATATTATGTTAGTATAAATTTCAAATTTCACTAATCACTATCATTACTATACTATAAAATAAGCTTCCGAAATGAAGGTAAAATGGCAAGTCGCTTTGAACAATGTGGGATTTGGCCTCCTTGAATCACTATTTATTGATACCCAAAAAGATCTCTTCTCTGTTACTACTAATCATTTTGTACTAGTTTCTTATAGTCGCCATGCCATGCTTGTATCCTTGATATTGGTGTTAAATAATTGAGCATTTAGTTAATTTTCCAGTAAATACCTTCTCCAGGGTGGCATAAGACTTGTGAGCGTGGCAAGCTCCCTCCTCGTAACTGCCACATGTTCCTAAGGGAGTGCCGAAGCTTGCAAATTTGATGGTTGATATGATCTGTCCCGGTGCACATCGGAGGTGGACCTTTGGCCTGTGCACCTCCTCTGGCTGGCCAAAGTTGTCAATGTGCCAATTCTTTATCATGGGGTGCCCCTCTGAAACATCTGCACAAACACCAGAAACTGATCTCTTCACCATAGATATCTTTGTTGCATCGCCTCCGAGTTCCTCAAAGACTACCAAGAGATTCTTGGTTGGATTTAACCATGATCTTGGCACATGATACCTGTGAGAAGTATCCATGCAACAGTCAGTCTCGATAATCTACTAATAAGTGTAGGAATGGTAGAGACATGGGCACCTTACAACAATCAACCTGAAGCACAACATACATTCGTAACTTGAGGAAATATATATTATATAACACAGAACATAGGACTTACCAACGTTGGGTTGGTTCACCACAACCAGTTTGACACTTTGGTGACCTGTACGTTCCAATATAACTGCATTGGTTGCAATTTCCATTAGGTGCATACGCTGTCCAATACCTCCCGATGCTCTGTCCATTGATCCACACCTGACCCTTTCCCATACTGCCCATATCCAAAGCCAACGGTTCATCTCCAGCAGGGGCCTCAAAATAAGCCTAGGAGCAAAAGAAAAAGGTATAAAAGGTTTAGTTCAGATAATAGACGATGAAATTTGGTTCGGACATAGAATCTACTGCGACAATCATCTTCTTACCCTGTACCAAGTCAGCGGCTGCTGAGTTTGAACTGCCAATGACCCTCCCATCCATTCTACTGTGGAAGTGCCCTCTAAAGCGTTCACGTTCAAATTTTCTCCCTTCAGGCCAACCTGCAACGAACAAAAAGCTTCCTTAGCCTTCACGTTAACGCAGTAACAAGTGTTAGGGTCCTACAAGAAGAAATTATCAAGAGGTGAGTAGTTTGACCTGGTAAGTCCACTGCTGCCATGTAATATCTCTATGTCCTTGATCAATCCCGCGAAGCACAACTGGACCTTGGACCCCAGTCTCCCATAACTCGTAATGTGTGCCAACATTCTGCAAATAATAATTTAAGGTAAAAAGTGCGACAGCAAGTTGAGCTTGCAACCCAATTGTGTAAGTCAATGAAGATGAAAACAGGAAGAACTAACCGGTAGCCCAACAGCCACGCTAAGTATAGCAATTTTATTAGATCCAGCACGAAGGTTGGCATTACCGGTATAAGTGATCCTCCTGTTCTGTCTGGTCCCATAAGCAGATCCTGTCATGGGAGAGCATACTAATATTATTTTTCTATCCATATTTGAATCTGTAACAACTAGCAGCAATCTGCTAGCATACCTGAAAGTTGTCCATTTATGAAAACATGCAGTGCGTGACCAGCTGACTGTACGATGAGAACTGGAAGCTGACCACCATTTAGAAATCCTTCATTCGGATTTATTTCAACACTGTAAAAACGAGAGAAAATTAAGCCAAGAACCTTCAATTGAAACAGACTTGCCTCAGTGTCTAATACATCTGAATTATATACATGTATAAAGAATTTGGAGATGGGTTTTCGTTTTCCAATTTGTCAGATAACTACTAGAATATGCTTACCATACTCATATATGTGTGACTCGAATGAATCGTTTGGTTTATTAGTCAGACCACATGGACTGCATATGACGTGGATCGATGTGGATGCTCATAGAGATGAGTCAGATGTTCAATTACTTGCAAACTCCAAAGACAATACTTTCCTTTCAAAAGTGTGGCATAACTTTTTATGAGAAATATCGTAATCAACTGATTGTAAGAAATGGTTACTTCAAAAATTTCCTCATGGTTGAGCTATAACAGTTAGAAGAAATAAAGGCAAAAAAACAAAACAAAATGAAGATCACCTATATATTGACTTCTGATCAAATTCACTCTCACCTGGTTATGTACCACAGGTAGTCACTAGTATCCCTTGTAACGTTTATTTGCTCTAAAAGACCATTTGTGGTGACGAGTGAATTGTCCGCGAGGGAAGCAACCTCCTCATCATACCTCTCCCACATGAGTGATTCAGTATTAGCAACTGACATTTGCATATTTGATATTTGAACACCAACCTGTGATAGGAAATGGGAAAAAAAAAAAAATGTTAACTAAGACATTGTACGACACAGCAGTGCCTATGTAAGAGTTGCAATCCATCAATGTCATATCATCAACCTAGTGCACACCTAGAAATCACATCCTATAATTCATTGTGGTCTTGCTATCACTTTTATAAATCAGAACTTCATAACCCGCTAGTTAAACCTAAATTTAGTAATAAATTGACAAACTGTAAAAGCACCCCCTCCACCCCCCAATCCATCAATGTCTTTAATGTTTCACTTACTTTTGCAGTGTTGAAAACTACATTTCTGCAGTCAGGAAGGATGCTTGTCGACCAAGGTGGCAGGCTATAGTGCATGTTGTTAAACATTACTCTTGCAAAAGAATTTGTGTTGTAGTTTGTGAGGAATGCCGCACAATCTCCCGTTTGGGTAGTGAAAACATGAGCCTGTTAAAGCAAAGAGGTCAGTGCATCAAGAAAAGAAACTTATCTTGACTAAGATCAAATTCCTAAAGGCGGCCAGCAGCAACCTGTTGATAACTTCCCAAAGAGGTCACAGTTGGATCAGCTGAGACTAAAGCCCGTTCACATAGCTTGATTGCCTTGTGGAGCTCTTTCAAATGTCCATATTTTGGTTCCCTTATGAGCCCTACAAATTTGCATGGTAGGTATGAATATAAAGTCTAATATTCAACTTTCGTAAGAAGCTTATTTAGAATGTTCAACCCAGTTGTACATCTACACTTGAGATCTAACATCAACACCTTTACAAAAAGAAAATTTGAAGAATTGTGCCCCTGGTCAGCATGGAGGGCTTGATGAAGCCGACTAGTTATCCTTTACGAAAGACAGCAAGTATTATCTTACCATATTCATCAATAGGGGCATCATAATCGTAGCTGGTTGTGATAAATGGACCTCCAGCTGTACGTCCAAAATTTGTTCCTCCGTGGTACTACGTAAGTATTTACAGAATGTTAGTTTTACTTTGATCAACTACTACTCATCTTGGAAATTTCAGGAAAGAAAATCAAGTTCAAATTTGGATATAGTAACAGAAATAGATGAATGCACTAACCATGTAATAATTGACAAAGGAACCACCCTTTTGTATGAAGCGTGTAACAGCAAATGCTAAATCTTCAACTGGACGCTGATGAACGGTTCCCCCAAACTCTGTAAACCTATAATTGTTGTATAAAACAATGAGACAAATAGAAACTCAGTTTCCCAATCGAGATTATCAGCCATTGTATCCTTTTACATCTATAGCATTGAACTGAAAAGACTATTGTCAAAATTTTAGCATAGTTATGTAGTTGTTTGAATGGCGACTAATCGGACAGTTTCAGTTGCTACCAATGTAGGTATAATCACATTATGGCATACAATATAAAAGCAACATACCAGCCACTCCAAGCTTCTGTCCACATTGATGGTTTGTACGGCTTGTTGGGACTAAAAGTATCACAGTAGAAGCCATTGCATGCATTTATCTGTTTCAAATGTTTGCAGAATAAATGAGAATAATATAATGCTCTAAAGCTCACGGAGAGCCATGGGTAAAAGATTATATCAAAATCAATCACGATAATTCTTGTGACATCAAGAACAAACAGTGAACAAAAATATTCAGCAGATCAGTATGCTATCCACTTCTCTGGACAGTCTACATCTCAAATGTAATGCGCACACCGGAAAGTGACATCAAGAACAAACATTAAAGTTCTTTGAGTGCAACATCTTATGACAAAGACATGACTCATTTTCAACAAAATGAACAAGATAGAGATTACAGCATATGCAAGCAACAACAAGAAATAACAAAAAAAGTGTAGTAAATCCCATATCAAAGATAAGAATTACATCAAAATAAAGTGAGCCAAAACCCTTAGCAAGCAAGAAAGGAACTCAGAAAAGCGAAAAATATGTGGCCACTCTGTGTACCAATCGGCAATTTAGACAAGTTACAAAAGACGGCCATCTTATACCAATGTAACAATGTGAATTCCCACAGGAAAAACTTTAGGACATAACTTAATTAGAGATAAAAGAAAGCATCTCGTACCACTGGATCTGGGGCATCGTCTTCCTTGCACATCACCCACGGCACGCCCGTGTCCAAACCGACTGCCATTTTTGCAGCCCAGTTCATGTATGAGCTACCGGCAGCCCCAAATGCCTTGCTCTCTGGCCCATACTCGTTCTCAATCTGCACCAACGATCATCAGATATCACCAAACTGAGTTCCAATCATAATCTTAGTTTACACAAACCTACTAATCCTTAGAACATGAATCATGGAGATGGAAAAAAGATCAATGCCTGTGAGAGGATGATCGGTCCGCCCTGTGACTCAAATAGCGATTCACTCTTCATCATCTGCACAATCTTTTCGGTGAAGCCTTGCATGGCATTCTACAAAATCATCAATAGGCACAAAATTATGGTTAATGCTAAGGATAATTAATTTCTGGAATCGCTCCCACTGGGATTCGAACTCCGCCTTCTGGAATCGCTCCCACTGGGATTCGAACTCCGCCTTCTGGAATCGCTCCCACTGGGATTCGAACTCCGCCCACAAGGGCCACATGCCTCCATACTGACCACTTGGGCTAGCGGTCATTTGCATATATATATATATATATATATATATATATATATATATATATATATATATATAATTGAAGAAGGTAAAAATATATATATATATATATAGAGAGAGCGACACCAAAATTACAATATTAATTATAGTCTTATCCAGAAGGCAAAAAACAATCATCTGGAATCAAGGACGTCTATGTTAGATTCTATATTTCTTTGTATATTCGAACTCATGACCACTCGGGCCGCATGCATCTCTCTTAACCACTAGGCTAGAGGTCATCTGCCCCTATATATATATATATATATATATATATATATATATATATATATGTGGGCGGATTTTGAACGTTCATGGGATTAACCAGTAGGATTTTGACAGCAATATCAGTTTCAAATATATATATATATATATATATATATATATATATATATATATATATAAGGCATGCTGGGCGGATGTTCGACTCCTAGTGGGTATAATAATTCCATTCACCACAGACATAAGGCCCAATTCTAGAAAAGGTACAATAATTCTAGAAACACAAACCTTGAAAGGCTCATTATCTGTTCTGAAGCTGATGCCTGGAACATACTTCAACCAAACAGGAAACCCTCTACAGAAGGGAGAAAAAGAACAACAATTAAATAAATTATTATTTCAATAACAACAACAAATCACAAATAAAGATGCACAAGAAACATTGTTTTAAAAAAATGTGTAGTACCCAAAATTCCATTCACCGCAGACATAAGGCCCAATTCTGAGGTGCAGATACATCCCTGCCTTCTGCACTGTCTTGACAAACCTCACCAAATCATACCTCCCCTCAAAATAGTACTGCAACAAGAAAATGGAATATTGTAAGAAATAATGATGGCAAAGAAAAATAATGGTAGGAAAAAATATATATAATTAAAGTAGAGTACATTGCCAGGAGAAGGCTCATGGCCATTCCAGAAGACATAGGTCTGTATCACATCCAGCCCTCCATCCTTGGCCTTCTGCACTAGACCTTCCCACATCTGCCAACCAAAAAAAGGAACATTAGAAATAAATTTATAGACATTTCTATATATATATATATATATATATATATATATATATATAGAGAGAGAGAGAGAGAGAGAGAGAGAGAGAGAGAGAGAGAGAGATGTGTGTTGTCTTTAGATACATCTGGGGTGCTTCTTGGGTAGTGAATGGAGCCAGAGATGAGGATCCTCCTTTCCCCATTGATGAGAATGGCCTTCCTGTCATAGGTTACAGCACATTGTGCAACTGGAAGCTGAAGTAGCTGAAGCACCACCACCGTCAGCACCAACACCAGAGCCATGAAAAAGAATTAGAGAGAGAGAGCTCTCTAATTCTTTTTATGGAGGGAAGGAAAGGGTTTTTTTGGTGTTGGGAGTGGGAAGAATGGAGATACAGAGAGAGAGATCTGAAGGGAGGAGGGAAGTGAGGAGCAGACAAAGAGTCACACTGGCGACAGAAGGATTCTGTGCTCAGTACTGGTATTATTGTAGTGGTGCAAGCACGCACACAGTGAGCTGCCTCAGCTTTTTCTCTACGAAGGGGTACAAGTAATCAAAAAGATCTAAATATCATTGTTGATAGTAAAATACTATTATCTATAGTTAAAAAAAAATGTTATGGACTCATGTGATTATATATTATATTTATAATAAAAAAAAAATTTAAGTGCAAGATCCTGGATATTATACTCTGAAGTTTAAGTTGTCACATGTTCAATTAAAAAATTTAGATCCTAAATTTTAATTTTAGTTTTCTTTTTTAATATATTCCGAATATAAGTAAAAAAAAAATCAATATATGCTAAAAAAGAGTATATAAATAAAAATTTATGGTCCAAAATTTTCAATTGGACAAGTCGCGACTTAAATTCTAAGTTGATATAAAATTTAGAATATAAACACTAATTAGCCATGATTGTAAATGTCTTACATAATAGATATAGTTATTTATGATGTGAGACTTCTAAGCAAATAAGAGAAATCACGCAACTTATTAAGCAAATAACATAATAATATATATGGTTATTTATGATGTGAGATTTGGAAGCAAATAAGAGAAGTAACGGCACACAAAAAAAAAAAATATTTTAATGTTTTTTTTGGACTGGTGAGCAACAACAAGAAGGAAGATTCGAACCGTATCTATTTTCACGGGACCCTCCGGTGTACCCAACGGACTACACCTCCACAAACTATTTAACTCTGTTAACCACCCACCAAAAAACAACAAAAAATATATTAAAAAAGTGGGAAGAAAATGTTATTAGAAATTGACTTATTTTGCTTTAAACGTCACAAATAAAGGCATTTTCATGGAAATAAAAGGTCATTACTATTAGTTTTTTTTTTTTTTCCGCAAAATTTATCCGCTTGTACAAATTTAAAAAGAATTTACGTGTCACTAGAGTAAATTTTCTGATTTTTGTACTGATAGACGTATAGATTTTAATGGAAACGAACCCGAGGAGATGAGCCAAGAGATTTAAAAACCATTAAATTGCATTATTTATGGTTTCAGGACTTCCAAATAAATACCAAGATTTTTTAGGAGCTGCAAAGAAATAAGGATAAGATAAAAGAGCAACCCCTACTACAGCCACGTGGCTAAAGTAAAAAAAGGGAATTAGGGTCTTGAGTGGGTTAATTTGAACTTTGAAGGGATATAGTTTATGAAAGAATGAATATTTATGACATGGGTCTGTGATCAGCACAATTAGTGGCACATATTCTGCTGCCGCTGTTTGTTTCCCTTGCCAAGTCCTCACCATCACCACACACTAGTATGTAGATGACGGTTTGAATCTGTACTAAAGGAAGAAATGGGTTCATACTGTGTGTGACATGCAAATATTATATGCATGGTCAGTCAAGATACTGGCTGGGAAGAACGCACCTAACTTGCTTACATTTCCATATACATATATATACGTCGGTGTGATTAGAGAAATTGTCATCGTCTTTGTTAATGTGGAAGTGCTAACCGACGCTGTGGATCCAACCACTCTCATCACTGTCTTCCTCTCCGATTTCTTTCCGGCTATTTATAAATACAAGAGTGTTAAAAAATTTGACAGTCCTATTAATATAATAGACTACAAAAAAATTTAACTGATCTCACCACATAATATATACAGAAATGTAGCAAAAATTTCACTCTTGACAATATATAGTACTGTAAAAGAAATTTACAGTCCTAACTAGATACAAAATTTATAATTTATGTTAGTTGTTAAAAAGAGTTATTTGAATTTACCCCCCCAATTGCTAATCATATTTCTAATTCTTCCCCAATTTTATTTTAATTAATGTAACCCCCCAATCCCATGTAAAGTGCAAACAAACCCTCTTTAGATTTTTGTTTTTGCATTTGAAAACCTTTTGTTTAAAAAAAAAAAATCCCACATTTTAATTTTTGTTCAGTTTGCACCCCTGCCGTTAAAAGTCGTTAAAATATGTCTAAAAATAAGATTTTACCCCTCCCCCCGCTCTCCGGTGGTGGGGGCATGTCAAGCGGGGCCGACCAGAGGAGAGGGGAGGGTGGCCGGCCAGCGGAGGGAGGAGGGGGCGGATCGAGCTAGGGGTGAGCATTCAGTTAATTCGGTTCAAACCGAACCGAAAACCGAATGAACCGAAAATCGAATAAGCAAAACTGAAACCGAACAGAATTGGCCCATAACCGAAACAAACCAAACCGAATTAAATCGGTTCGATTTTCGGTTTATTCGGTTTATTCATTTTTTTGGTTAATTTGCACATTTTTGTTAATATATATAGTACTTAAATATACTTAAATTTATTTAGTATATATATATATATATATATATATATATATATATATATATATATATATATATTCGGTTTTCGGTTTTGGACCGAAACCGAAATCGAATAAATTTTTTTAGTATTTTCGAAACCAAAACCGAACCAATTTTTTTTTAAATCGAACCGAATCGAATAAGATTCGGTTCGATTTTCGGTCAAAAACCGAATAATGCTCAACCCTGGGTCGAGCATGGCCGGCCAGCGGAGGGAGGAGGGGGATTGGGGGGATGGCCAGCAGAGGGAGGAGGGGGCGGGTCGAGGGGGCCGGCCAGCGGAGGGAGGAGGGGGGTCGAGGTGGACCGAATAAGAAAAATCGAACCGAGCCGAACCGAGATTCAATTCGGTTTAAAAAAGATTCGATTCGATTTCGGTTTTGAAAATACTAAATTTTCTTATTCGGTTTCGGTTTTGGTCCAAAACCTAAAACCGAATAAGAAAATTTAGTTTATATATATATATATATATATATATATATATATATATATATATATATATATATATATACACACACTACAGATATATACTAAATAAATTTAGGTATATTTAAGTACTATATATATATTAACAAAAAAGTGTAAATAAACCAAAAAATTGAATAAACCGAAAATCGAACCGATTTAATTCGGTTCAGTTTGATTCAGTTATGGGCCAATTCGGTTCGATTTCGGTTTTGCTTATTCGATTTTCGGTTCAATTCAGTTTTCGGTTCGATTTGAACCGAATTAATCGAATGCTCACCCCTAGCTCGACCCGCCCCCTCCTCCCTTCGCTGGCCGGCTACCCTCCCCTCTCCTCTCGTTGGCCCCGCTTGACAAGCCCCCGCCACCGGAGAGAGAGGGGGAAGAGCGTGGGGGGAGGGGTAAAATCGTATTTTTAGACGTATTTTAACGGTTGTTAACGACATGGGTACAAACTGAACAAAAATAAAAATGTGAATTTTTTTTTTTAAAGAAGGGATCTTCAAATGCAAAAACGAAAATCTAAGGAGGGTTTATTTGCACTTTATTCGAAGATTGGGGGGTAATACTAATTAAAATAAATTTGGGGGAAAGTAGAATTATGATTAACAATTGGGGGGGTAAATACAAATAACTCTGTTAAAAATTATATTGATAGAACTGTCGAATTTTTTTTAAAGTCCAGTATATTAGTAGGACTGTCAAAAATTTTGACAATCTTATATAATTTTATAGTAGATAGTCATTCAATAAATTTGTTTAAATGACAAATTTTTAAATAACTGGACTGAATAATTTTATAAATTGCATGCCTTTCCCTCAATCCTTTCCACGTATCTCACTGTGAGGTCACGGACGGAAGATAGTCGGTGCCAGAAGGATCAATCAATTAAATGACATGGCCCCATAGACACACCGCTCTTTCTTGGCGGCTATAAAGAAAAAAGAAATAATAATAATAAGAAGAGGACATAATCAACTCATATTAATTATTTAACTAATTATATTAGTAAAGGACAAATATTATGTTTATAATATCTTGATAGCTTTTGTCACGATTGAAATTATAATGACATGAATTTTATGGGTTGATAAGAATAGAACATATACTTTACTTTACATAAATACATTTTACTTCACAGGAATCTAAGTTCTCCATGGCTTGAGATAATGGAATGATATTATAGCGATGATATTAACGGATTTGTTCTTTGTCGGTTGTCAAGGTGTACGGTCGGCCGGGCTGTGGTGGGCTGCCTCGGATCCAATTTTGACTGTATTTGATCTGGCCTGGACCGGGTCGAACTTAGTCCAGATGGAGGAGCGGGTCGGTTCGGATTGGCCCGGAATAAAAAAATTCGAACCCAGTTCGGACCCATGATCGGGCCGATCCGGTTCAGGGTAGGACCGGATCGGACCGATTTTTTGAGAAAAATTTTAAAAAATGTAAAAGTTAGTATAATTTAAATATGCTATAACATTAACTAAAAAAAATAAAAAAATTAAAGTGAACAAATTTTTGTTAATGTCAAGATAATTTAATGTACAAGTATTTTTTTTCATAAAGTTTGTAATAAAATATATAGGTATTTTTTTTGGTCGTCCGTCGTCCGTCTTACTGCTCATCTCCTCCTTCGGTAGTGTCCTCCAAAGTAAATGACTAAAAGTCCAGTTCACTCACGTCGACACTTTTATCTCTTGAGTTTTGAGTTCGTTTTTTCGTACGAACCCAATCTTGAACGCAGACGCAAGCTTCTGAGATATTCAACAGCATCATGCTCCTCTTCTTGCTTAGCATTCTTGAACTTGCACTAAAACAAGATTCTGATGTTACCGTGGACACCGGAACATTAGTATATCACGTGCTATAGAAGAAAGTATATGGTACATTTTTTTGTATATCCCACAATTCTAGAATGGAAAAATAAGATGCAAAGTCATCATCTTCTACTTAAGAATTTAAATATAACGATAATTCCTGAGTTGGTAGGAAAGATTATTTTTGTTTCTTCCTTTGTAGTACACTCTTAGCGTGTGATAATTTAGACATAAAAGAAGAGCTACTACTACCAACTTGAACGATCGTATTGGGTCAGATCGATACAGCTCGTTCTTCACACAAAGTAATTAAAGAATCTAAAACATCTATAATCTCTACTTTTAAGTTACTTACATCAACATTCATATTTTCATAAAAATCATCTAACAATATGAATACGCCATCTAATTTAATCTTCGGATCAAAAATCGAAGTCAAACAATATAAAAGAGGTATTTCACCCCAATATTTTTGAAATTTTGTTTCTATTTTGGAAACAACATAATCAAAACCAAGAACATTTCTACATTTATAAAATAAATGAGACATGCTAATATTTTTTGTTAACACTAGAGAAGAAGTTGGATAATAAACTCCAGATAAAATACATGTAGCACTGTAAAATAATTCTTAAAATTCATAAATAGAAATAACAATTAACCAATCACTTTTAGTAACTTGACAATCAAAACTTGGAATAACATTAAATAATGAGTAATGACATCTTTAAATCTAATGCAAGATTTCAACATTAAATAAGTAGAATTTTATTTATGTGGTGCATCATTAACAAATCTTCTAAAAGTTATACCATATTGTACACATAAAGTTTTAAAAGTTTGTTGTCTACTTGTAGAAGTGTTCAAACTTTGTAGACATACTCTACGATTTTCTAAATTTACTTGAAATTTTTTAAGACATTCTTGTACAACTAAATTAATAATATGACAAGCACATCTAACATGAAAAAGTCGTCATTCTACTATAGGCAAATATTGTTTACTTAATAGTGTTATTACTAGCATTATCAAAATAAATTAAAATAAATTATTGTGGATATCATATTCATGTAAAAATTGTGTGACAGCCCCACCGATTACTGAACCAGTATGTAAAAATTCTAAAGGTCGTAGACAAATAATATACTTTTGTAATGTCCACTTTGGATCTACATAATGTAAAGTAATACAAATATAAGCATAATTTAGTTTACTAGTCCATATATCAGAAGTTAGAGCAAACTTACTACCGTTTGCGAAGCTTTGTTTTAAAGTTGACCTTTTCTTTTTGAAATAATTTCTAGCCTCTGCTCTTGTAGTAGATCTAGATACTTTACTAAAACATGGATTAAGACTAGTACTTGCATAATCATAATACCAATCATTCTCACCAAATATAAATGGCTGTTCATCACAAATAATGTATTTTATCTCAATTTTGTTACAAGCATCAGAATAAGTAAAGTTACCTCCAAAGATCCTTGAAACCGATGCTTATCTGTGTATGTCTAACTTGTAGTGTCTTTACTATAACAAGTGTCAGTATTTTCTCAAAGTGTTCGTGCCCTCATTTTTTTTTCTATTTAAATACTTTCCTATATTTCTTACACTGTGCACCTTTAGTAATTATTTTTTTTAATTTTTTTGGATATAAAACAGGTGTGCTCTCATTATCAATGACATATATATTTTTCAAAATATTGCCATAAAATTGATTTCTCCATATTTACAATATTAGTAGCTATACTCCTAACTTCAGGAGATTACATTTGTGTCGGTGGTACAAAATCAGGAATATAATTATTTTCAAATAAATCAGCATAGTAAGCATAATTTTGTTCTGAATTACCTCCATAAGGATGGTTAGAACCAGTAGCATCTATATTTTAGAAATTAATTTTTAAGAAAAAGAAGAGAAGAGGAAATCATTTATCTAAAAAAAAGAAACAAAGAGAGAGAGAGAGAGAGAGAGAGAGAGAGAGGGAGAGAGAAATCCAAAATAAAAAATTTCTGTAAAATTAAAATTACTTGGAACGTCAACTTTTGGGAAGAAATGTTGAACTCTAAGAAATTTTGCAAAAATAGAAGCCTCAAGAACTCTGCAGTTTGGCCTCCATAAAGTTGTATTTCAAAATCCAGAAACTTGTTGTTCCAATCTTCATAAAATTCCTTAGCTTGTATATTTCGTAAAGGAGGAAAGAAATGTTTGTTTATAATTTGTCACCCCAGTTCTCGAATTAGGGGTATTTTTATCATTTTCCAAGTTTTATAATTTTTGGAAATTTTATTTGATTTTATAGGATTTTTAGGGATTTGGTTGTTTGAGTTTGAATTTTATCCAATTTGGACTTAAGTTGGAGACCCGGGTATTCTGGACACTAGTGGGACCCACATACTAGCTGGGCTTGGCCCACATGCCATCCTAACTAGGCTAGAAACCATACTCCCATGGCTTAACTAGTCATTTAGAGGCTTAATTAGTCATTTTGAAGTTAAACCAAACCAAACCGAACCAAACCAAATCCAAACCAAACCAAACCAAGTCTAATGGGTGTGGAGGCCTAATGGGTCTCCACCCAAACCCATTTGGGACCCCCATGGCCAGCCACATATAGGCCATCCCCCATCTCTTTACTTCACTCCTAAGTCATCTCTCTCTCTCTCTTCATTTCATTCTTTTTGAGTTCCTTCTTCTTCAAGAGAATCTACATTTAGGTATGCTCTTTAAACCCTCATAAATTCCTCATCTTCATTTATTTCTTCACAATAAATATAGAGGAGACCATTCTCTACAATTTGACCATAGCTTTTATAGGTTTCCCTAAAACCTAGTTTAAGGATTTATTAGGGGTTTTTCCCTTTTAAGAGAGGTATATATATATATATATATATATATATATATATATATATATATATATATATATATATATATATATATATATATATATATATGAATTTGTGTGTGTGTAGAGGAGATGTGGTGGTGGTGGTGGTGTCATGAGAGTGTGTGTTTGAGTGTGTGTGTGTCTTA
The DNA here is from genome assembly GCA_029216955.1 of Iris pallida. Lineage (NCBI taxonomy): Eukaryota > Viridiplantae > Streptophyta > Magnoliopsida > Asparagales > Iridaceae > Iris > Iris pallida. Next base: position 7,408,261 of record JANAVB010033220.1, read on the forward strand.
GAGGATGGGATTAATGAAGGGAGTAGTGTATTGATAGTGGTTTTACATATATATATATAGAAGAGGAAGTGGTAGGAGAAGAAGTGGTAGGAGAAGAAGAGGAGGAAGAAGAAGTAGCAACAGCAGCAGTAGACTGCAGTAGCAGCAGCAGCAGTTAGCAGTAGCAGCAGCAGCAGCTTAAGCAATAGCAGCAGCAGCAGCTTAAGAAATAGCAGCAGCAGCAGTTAGCAATAGAAGTAGGAGCAGCAGTAGAAGGAGAGGGGAAGGAAAGGAAAGGAAGGAGAAGGAAAGGAAAGGAAGGAGAAGGAGAAGGAGAAGGGAAGGGAAAGAAGAGTAGTAGTGTAGGATTGGGAATTTATCCAAATCCTAGAGAATGAGGTATCTAGGATACCAATTTGGTATCGGAATACTAGAGTTACTAGGATACGGGGTAGGAAATGTAGGAAATCAAATCGGGGTGAGAGGGAATGGATTTTGGATATGGTTAGAGACTAGGTTTGGGTTTACCTTGGTATTGGTCAAGGTAATTGACCAAACACTAGGGTACGCCCTAACATGGGTTAGATGGGTTAGGATCGGCCGTGTAACGGTTGGTAATATCTAGATACGGTAGTATCTAGCTACCCTAGGAAGCACGGGTCGAAATACCAAGCGTAGGTAGGCTAACTTGGTATTGGGCTAGGTTAGGAATTTACCTTTGTAAAGGGTAAATTTAAGGTATTGGCCTACGGTCAAGATATGGATTTCGGAATTCAAGATGGACTTGGATATGGGTTGTAAGGGTTGGAAATGGTTAGAAATAGTCGTCTTGACCTAGTCTTGACCTTGGTTGACCACGGTTGACTTTTTAGACCAAAAGTCAACCATGGGTCAACACTTTACCCAATTTAGTCCCATTTCCATTAGAGTTGAACAGTTGACCAAAAGTCGACTGTTAGTCACCATTGACCTAGGGTTGACCTAGAGTTGACCAGAGTTGACCCGTTGACCAAAAGTCAACTGTAAGTTAATCTTTGACCTAGTTTGATTGGGTTGACTTCCAATGTTTTCCTATGACCTGGTTTGACCTAACTAGACTTGTCTTGACCTAGAATGACTTAATAGGATTTAAATTGATTTGACTTTACTTCCTAAACATAGTATTGATACGTCTTGTTATCTATAGGTCCTCGAGGCGCTGCATTGGATCCAGTTGACATATTATATCATATCACAGGCGAGTACATTCTCTGATAACTTTTCCCAGTTTATGATAATTGTTATGATTCATGTACTTAGTGTAGATATACTTATTCCTGACACATGGTTCTCACGGATTGGTATTCCTGGATCTCGACAAGAGGTGCATCCTTCAAGTGAACTGCGCAGAAGACAGATTACGCAACAATTCGATTGCGCAGGCTGAACTGCGCACTCATCCAAGTGCGCAAGCTGACGTGGCCTCGTCATCATTATCTGACAGAGAATCAGATATTCTGACAGCTGACAGCATGGAGAACGAGGAAACTGTTCGTTTATCGTGCAGTACAGCGCTCGAGGACAGCTGTACATGCAACGCAATCTGCCAGACTCTCTGCAGCGCAGTCCATCCCAGCGCGGTCCATCCCAGCACAATCCGAAGCCAGCGCAATTCAGGTGGCGCACTCCATCAAGACAACTGACAATGTACACGTGGCCTTTATGCCATCAATTACTCACCATGTGGCAACCGTCTGTACATGATCAAGCACATTTCAATCAAACAATGCCACGCGTCACATACAGATGGTCCACGATCGAGTAACTGCCTGTGCAGTTCATTGCCTGCGTAATCCAAAGTGTGCGCAATCCAACCTGCGCAAGTCAGAATAACTAAAAGTTAGTTATTTCCAGAACTCTATAAATAGAGTTTCAAGCCTTCATTGTCACACACACAGAGATCACACATAGAGATCAGAAAAATCAGAGAGTTCAGGAGTTCTTGCCCAAGTGCTGCTGCATTCTTCAGAGGCTGTCGCCTTCAACTTCAGAGGCTACCGTCTTCAAAGTTCACATCGTCCAAGGGATAAAGCGATCGTCATTCAGATCAGATTCCTATAGTTGTACTTTCCCAGAATTCTCGTAATCTTCTTACAAAGTTTGTTGAAATAAAGATCAACTTTTGTTTTTTGCAAACAAAATGGCGACTCTGCTGGGGACGACTTTCTCCTCCGACGAGGAAGTGACAACTCAATGTGACATTGCGTCTATCGAAAAGATGCAGAAGACGCTGGTTGTGAAGGTCAACCAGGCGGCCTACGAAGCCATGATCAACTCCAGGACCACCCCTCGCACTACAACAACTTCTGCCACGAGCAAAGTGCGCTCAGTATGGGTCCCCAAGACTGCTGTGCAGTCTGCTGATTCTGCCACCAAGACTGCTGCGCAGTCTACGGTCTCTGTTGCCAAGACTGTTGCACAGTCTGTTGTCTCTGCTATTGCACAATCTGCCTCTACTACTCATGCGCAGTCTACTGTTGCCAGTGCACAAACTACTTCCTATGCTGCCCTATCAAAGTGCAAGACTCTTCTACCCCTGGCGCAGTTAGCAACAACTCTTCTTGCGCAGTCCACTACTCCAGCAACCAGAGTGCAACCTAAACACTCTGGCAATAAGATTCCTGCTGCGCAAGCTATTGACACTGTGGCCAGAAGACCTTCTGCCAGAGTTACTCATGTGCAACCTGTCAGTGCGCCAACAGCCATTTCAGTCCTTGCGCAAACTGCGCCAGCGCAGTCTAAAAGAGACAGCCCTTTGGCTAATCTCTCCTCTTCTCACAGCAAGGGGAAAAGCTCTGCTCCTCTTCTCAAGCACCCTGTTGCTTCTGCACCATCCACTGGGGGTAGTCTTTTGGCTATTCCTCCTCCTTCCCAGAACAAAGGAAAAGGCCCTTTGGTCTTTTCTCAAACTTTCTCGTCCTACGACTTGGAAGACAACAGAGGGAAACGCCCTTTGGCCGAAAGTTCTGAAGTGTTAGCTTTCCAACAAGGATTCTTCTTCTCTCCTTGCCAAAGGGAAGTGTACTGATCAGAGAGGTATTCTGCCTACTCCGGTAGCAGAGTTCCAAGATCTTCCAACTCTCAAAATATCCCGCTCCAAACAGGGAAAATTGTTGGTGTCTCAGACAGAAACCCCTGGGGGTGAGTTTGCTGATCTAAGAACTTATCTCAACAGGCCAACTTCGGTGAAACGCAAACAGCCAATGCCGAAGACCAACCAGCATTAGAGATAAACTTCCAGGATCAAAAATCCGGACACCTATGCTAATGAAATGAGTACTTCCATGTACACTCAAGGGATAAAACATTTGAAGAACCGGAACCATGTTCCGAATGTTGTCAAAGAACACATCCCTCAGACTTTCTCTCGTCCCGTCGCTGTTCCTGATCTCTGAGAACACCTTAAACAAAAACGGGACAACATCTCATTACCTCCAGTACAACTACTTGGACACCATTGTAATCATAAAGTGGTCATCAAGTGTTGCTGTCAGACAACAAGACGATCTGTCTTTGATCGTTTGAACTTTCCAAATTCTGAACCTATGTCAGAAGATGAAGACGAAGTTTTGTACGCTTCTGTCAACATGACTTCCAGAGACACTGGGGGTAAGAAGTGCTCGAAGCACGACAAGCCTCGCAAGCCAAGTCAACGGTATTTGGATCTACTCCAAGAATCTTCTGATGGAGTATTCCAACATACCCGATCCCGAAGCCGAGACACAATCGGTCAAAGGAATCTTTAAGATCCTTCCGGTCATCTCCCTCTTTCTCACTCAGGAGATGATTCTTTCTTCGACTACGATGCATACAGCGAAAGTTCTGAACAGACAGTGTCCTCCACTGTACCTAGAGAAGTGACAGCTTATGTTGTCACTGAAGACCCAGATGCTTCCAGTTCAGCTAGTCAAGAACAAAGAATAGCTGCGCTAGAAGACAAGTTGAAGACCATGGACAAAATGGTTGCAAGTATGTATTCTATCATAGTGGCCCAATATACAGTACCACCGACCGTACCTCCTGCAAATCCTGAAATCATAGCATCGTCGGTGCCTGTCAATACAGGGCTGGGGGTAGCATCTCCTCAAGTACCTCATGTACAGATCCAACCTACACCTAGTCAGTCAGGTGCTGGGGGTAGTGCTTACCACGTTGTTCTTCCTCCTAACACTGTGATTCAGCCTACTCCTTCTACATCAGTGGAAGATGCCAATGAAGCTGTCAAACTCCTGCGCACTCAGTTTGAGGCCTTCAAAGAGAAAGACAACTTGCAGATGTTGGGGATCAAGCAACCTTACCCAGTTGAATGGAAGGAAGTCCCATTTCCTCCTAAGTACAAAATTCCAACAATCTCGCTGTTTGATGGCAGCACTTCTCCCAGTCAGTTCATTAACCACTTCGAGGTAATGACTGTCCAACTTCAACCAAATGACGCTCTTCTTACCAGGGTATTCGTTGGCTGTTTAGCCGGCGTAGCATACGATTGGTACAGAAGCTTGCCCGATGGTTGTATCACCTCCTTATCTGGTCTAAAACAAATCTTCTTGGAACGATTTTATGAGGGGATCAACGACATGACCATGTCAGCCCTCAATAAAATCAAACAAAGACACAATGAAACTGCTGAGAGTTTCATTGAAAGGTTCCGCCGAAAAGATTTAAAAATGCCTCCTGGAACTCCGGCCGCTGTCACCATAGACACCTGCAAGGCAAATCTTTTGCCTATCATCAGCATGTGGACAGGGTCAACTCAGTTCCAAGACTGGCCATCCTTCATTGTCAACGCTAAAGCAGCTAAAGTTAGCGCCAACAAATTCAAGCAGCTGGGGGTAAAATGTCTAACCCCGATCGGGATGAACACCAGACATCGGGTGGTGGTAATCGCCAGAACAACCGCAAGGAAAAAGAGACTTTGAACATCAATTTGAAGAACAAAGAATCTTTGGCGGTCAACGTAGCTCCCCCTACGTCCACGTCTACTCCTTCAGCACCTCCAGCAAGGGAACCTCGTCCGAAAGTAGAATATTCTTTTGACGAGAATGACACTGTGAGCATCTTTGATTGCTTGATCAAAAGCAATAAGCTCCAACTCCCAGATCCGAAGAAGCCTGATGAGGTCGGTAAGACTGATCATCCCAAGTACTGTGTTTATCACAGGTTCATTGGGCATCCCACTCGAGCATGTTATGTGCTCAAAGGCAAAATCCAAGAGCTGGTCAATGCTGGTGTTGTCACTCTGCAGCAAGATGAGAAGACTGTTACCGCAAACATGGTATCAGTTTAATTTGGTGACTTCCCTCCGCAGATGGTACAACATGGTGTCATCCCTATCTCCAAAGCTACTCTTGAGATTGAGAATCTCCCTCCTCCACGAAGTGAAGGTCTTGTCCCCTTGTCTCTTGATAATGGCGAGATTATGTGGATCCACCCTGATCTTGCCTCGGAGTTCGAACTTCCCTCTTCCTTCAAGAAGAAAGACCGCTCCAAGAGCAAAACAAAGACTTGCAATATGGTGTCTTTTGACCCCATAATTGATGAAGAAATCCTGCTGGGCACCAGATCAGGGAAACCCTATCTAAAGGATTATCCCGAAGCTCAGAATCCTGCTTCTTCTTCTGAGCCTGCTCCAGTGCAGCCTGCTTCTACTGAGGATATTCCTACTGCATCCTCACCGGTTGTAGAGTCTACTCCTCCCAAGCCGACTGTAGCTGACAAAGGCAAACAGCAAGTCTGCTTCGACAAACCTTTGAAGAAGTCATCTCCCTCAGGACTTGAAAAGCCTTACAACTTTGATATCTTGGCTCAATTAGCCAATACACCAGCCCGGCTGTCAATCTTTGAGCTCTTGCGCCTCTCTAAAGAGACTCGGGAAACTCTGAGTGAGGCTCTCATGCATGCAAAAACCTGTCTAGCCCTTCTGAAGAAGCCGAAAACAGAGCCAGTCTCTTGCCTTCATTGTCATAGTGTGTTGGAGTTAATTCCAAACATAACTTTCACACAGGATGACATGCTGATGGAAGACAACAGGTACGACCGTCCTCTATACTATACAGGATATGTCGACTCGATGAAAGTCGATCGTATTCTTATAGATCCAGGGTCTGCTCTCAGCATCATGCCGAAGACAATGTTAGATGCATTGAAGATCCCAGTGCATAGTTTTTCCAGTACAATCACCACCATCCTCGGGTTCAACCAGGGAAGGAGTGAACCTCTGGGCAAGATTCGCCTAAAACTCCAAATAGACAATCTTCGCACAAAGGTGACCTTCTACATCATTGACAACCATGGTTGTTCTTACAATGCTTTGTTGGGAAGACTATTCTTACATGAACACAACATTGTTCCTTCGACTCTCCATCAATGTTTCAAATATGTCGATGACAATGGTGAGGTTCAAAAGGAGGTTGCTGATCTCTATCCTTTCAAAGGCGTCGAAGCATACTGCAACGATGCTCGTATGTACAAGGATGAATTCATGAAGGTAGTACTGTCTTTGGACACTGAAGAAGAGCAAGAAGCAGTGCCTAATGATACACTCATCATACCTGTTAAAGGGCGTGTCTCTCGTCCTCAATCTTCCAAACCACTGGCTATTCACTTGCCAGTCCAAAAGCAACCAGCTGATGATGACCAGGATAAAAGGGAGCTCACCTCTTCTGAGCCACTTGTTATTGACTTACTTCGTAACAAGGAAAAAAGGCAGCTCACCTCTTCTGAGCCACTTGTTATTGATTTATCTCATAACAAGGATAAAAGGGAGCTCACCTCCTCTGAGCCGCTTGTTATCGACCTCCGTCGTAACAAGACCAATCCTCCTCCACGTTCTTCTTCTCCCCCTCTTGTAATCAATCTAACCAAGCCTGCTAAGGCTAAAGGTCCTGCTGTAAATACGGATGTACAAATCAATGAAAAAGCATCTACTTTCCAGTATACTGATGTCATTTATCATGCTAAATGCTATTTGGATATGTTAGATAGCTATCAGTCATTTACAATGGAAGTTGTGCAGTCTCTTCAAACAGAAGTTCTCACTTGAACATCCAAAAGATTCATATCGTATTGTTCCTACTCGAAAGAAAGGCGAGAGTCCAATACTTTTTAGTAAAGGACTGGAACAACAATTCAGCTATACGGATGATAGCAAAAGTAACGACACGGGACATCTTCAACTCCGTCGTTATAGTCAACAATCAAAAGATATCATCCGAAAGATGGGTTATGACTTCAAGAATGGCCTCAACTACGGTAAAGGTAGAAGAATTCCTATCCGTACAACTGTTTCGAAAGGAAATTCATAGATGTCTTACAGCAGGACCAAAAGAGGTCTCAGATATGCTTCTCCTCCATTATTATCCCCAGCAGCCTCCGAATCCGATAGTGAGGAGCGCTCTAATTCTTCCGATTCCAGATTATAGGATTCTGACACCAGCATCGGTCAAGTTCATCGATTGACTGTATCTTCTAACATGGTCTTCGTCGAATTTCCAGAAGGCTATGACGAGGATGTTGAAGAAAGTCCTGAAACAGATCCTTGGGCTCAACGAATGGATACCCAATGGGAACTCCGATTCGAACAAAGGGAACCTTCCACTGAAGATCAATTAGTTCAAATTGATGTAGGAGAGAGCGGGTCACCTCGTCCAATATTCATAAGCAAGAACCTCCCCGAGGCAGATAAGCAAGAATTAATTCTTCTTATTTGAGAATATATTGATGTCTTTGCCTGGAGTTATGAAGACATGCCAGGTCTAGATCCCAAAGTTGCTACTCATAAATTGAACATCTTGCCGAATGCAAAACCAGTCAAGCAACAACAACGGCACTTTAAGCCAGAAATAATGGACGCAATCGACGATGAAGTCAAGAAGCTCATCGCTTGTGGCTTTATTCGAGAAGAGCAGCATCCTGATTGGGTAGCCAATGTCGTCCCAGTTCTAAAAAAAATCAACAAAGTTCGAGTCTGTATCGACTTTCGGGATCTTAATGAAGCATGTCCAAAGGATGAATTTCCTCTCCCTATCACGGACGTCATGATCGACAACACCTGTGGGTTCGAGCGAATATCTTTCATGGACGGATTCTCCGGATACAATCAGATTCGGATGAAACCTGAAGACGAAAAACATACTTCTTTCCGCACTCCTCACGGAGTCTACTGCTATACTGTAATGCCATTTGGTCTCAAGAACGCTGGTGCAACATACCAACGAGCCATGAGTATCATCTTTCGAGATCATCTTCGTAAGACTGTCGAATGCTATGTTGACGATATCGCTGTCAAAAGTCGTCTAAAGGAAGATCACATCCAAGACTTGAGAACTATCTTCAGCCTCATGCGCCAACACCAACCAAAATAAATCCCACCAAGTCATTCTTGGGTGTCTCTAGTGGCAAATTTCTCGGCTTCGTCATTACCTCTAAGGGTATACACGTGGATCCCGAGAAGATCAAAGCCATTCAAGAGATGCGTCCTCCACGCAATCTAAAAGAGCTACGAGGATTCCAAGGTCGACTTGCGTACATCAGGAGATTCATTTCAAATCTGTCTGGATGCTGTAGACCATTTACGTAACTAATAAAGAAGGGTGTATCTTTCATTTGGACTGAAGAATGTCAACGAGCGTTTGACGACATAATGCGGTATCTCATGAATCCACCAGTCTTGGTGCCACCAATCTCTGGCATACCATTCTTAATGCATGTCCGTGCTATGGACCATTCATTGGGTGCTTTACTTGCTCAAAAGAACAAAGAAGGCCATGAACAAGCCATCTACTACCTCAGTCGTACTATGATTGGTGCTGAACACTGTTATAGTCCGGTCGAAAAAGAATGCCTAGCTCTTATGTTTGCTGTTCAAAAGACGAGGCATTACATCATTGGCCAAACTATTCATGTCATATCCCGAGTTAATCCTCTTCGGGTACTGATGAAGAAGCCTAGCACACTCAATTCTCGAATGGCTACATGGGCCATTCTGTTAGCCCAATATGACTTGGTATATGTTCCTCAAAAGTCTGTCAAAGGTCAAGCACTGGCAGATTTTTTTAGCAGCTCATCCTGTTCCAGAGACGTCCAAACTCTATGATGAAATTCCAGATGAGACTTTGGAATCTAATACAATCTCCGAAGAATTTCCTACTTGGCGTCTATTCTTTGATAGTGCATCCAGGATTGGACCCAATGGTGCCATTGTCGCAGGAGTTGGGGTTGTTCTCGTTTCTCCAGACGGTTCAACTATCCAAAGAGCTTACTCCCTAGATGAGCCTTGCTCCAACAACGTGGCAGAATACAATGCTCTACTCATCGGTCTTCATCTAGCAAAACAACTAGACGTCGAATATCTTGAAGTCTATGGTGACTCCAAGCTGGTTGTTAATCAAGTTAAAGGAACTTATGAAGTTCGCCATCAAGATCTAGTGCCTTATCATGAAGCGGCAATCAACATGGCTACATCATTCAAAGCTTTCTTCATTGAATATGTACGACAAGCTTGTAATACTGAAGCAGACGCTTTGGCCAATCTTGCAGCAGTCTTAGCCATCCCTATCAAAAGACAACAGGTGGTGGTCATCTCTAATCGGGAATTATTCCGCGTCGAAAACAATCATAATATTGAATTTAGTAATCTTACTGAAGCCAATGTTATCAATAAAGATTGGAGATACTCCCTGAAGATCCCAAGGAGGCTACGAGTATTCATCTGCGGTCTCTGCGATTCTATTATAATCAGACCACCAAAACTCTTTACCAACGGACTTATGACGGCCTACTCTTGCGCTGTCTTGCTGGTGATGAAGCGAAACAAGTATTGCGTGAAGCTCACGATGGTGTCTGCGGAGCACATCAACCCGGTCCTAAGTTACAGGATCGTATCTGACGCATGGGTTACTATTGGCCCTCTATGGTATCTGATGCCATCGAATATGCAAGAAAATGTCGAGCTTGTCAAATCCATGCAAATTTCATTCATCAACCATCATAATTCCTTCATCCGACTGCCGCTTCCTGGCATTTTGAAGCTTGGGGCATGGACATCATCGGTCCTATCAATCCTCCTTTTTCTAGAGGACATCGGTTCATACTGGCAATAACCGACTACTTCTCTAAATGGGCTGAAGCTATACCATTGGCTGAAGTCAAGACCAGTAGCGTCATTAACTTCGTCAAACACCATGTCATCTATCGATTTGGTATACCTCGACGAATCATCCACGATAACGGACCTCAATTCATCAACCAAAAGTTCACAAGGTTCTGTGACGATCATCGGATTGACAATGTCGCTTCGACAGCCTACAATCTTGCTGCTAATGGCTTGGCTGAAGCTTTTAACAAGATTATCATCAAGCTCCTCAAGAAGTTTGTATCCACTAACAAACAAAACTGGAGTGAAAAGCTTGGGGAATATCTTTGGGCCTACCGTACTACGGTCCGCAACCCTACAGGTTGTACACCCTTTTCTTTGGTGTACGGCTGTGAAGCAGTTCTGCCCCTGGAACTTCAGATCCTATCTCCAAGGATTGCCATTGCTAATGAACTCACTACAGAGAACAATGATCTTCTTCGACTCCAAGAATTAGAAGCGCTCAATGAGAAGCGGTTAATGGCTCAACAGCATATTGAGTTATACCAAGCCCGCATCTCAAAGACTTTCAACCGCAAAGTTAAAGTCAGAGCCTTTTAGAAAGGAGAGCTTGTTTTAACAGTCAGGCGTCCTATGACTATGACTCACTCGAGCAAAGGCAAGTTTGATGCGAAGTAGGAAGGGCCATATATCGTGAGCAAAGTCTTCTCAAATAGAGCCTATCAACTCATAGAACTAGACGGTCAAGTTGCAATGATGCCTATCAATGGCAAGTTCCTCAAGAAGTATTATGTATAAATGTAAAAGACATTGCTTGTATTCATCAGACAAGTTCAAAAATAAAATTCAATTTTATTTCATCATGAATGATAGTACATAACATCAAGGAAGGTCACTATCATCCTTCTCAAGATTAGGACGTGGGCCACTGCCGTACTTATTGAAGACATGATCAGCAAAAGAGCTGAGAACATTCTTGCTGGAACCCACCAGGAACTTGCAAGCAGCCATCCTCATGGCTTCTTCTTCTTCTTCTTCTGTCTTTCCTGGTTCAAGAAGGAAGTCCAAGATGTCCTTTGGTGGTTTGGGGGCAGACGAACTTCGCCCGCTGCCATCTGCTTTAGTTGAGCCGGTTCGACTGGATGTTCCTCAGTACCCGCTTCTACCTTCGAGGCAATCTCAGCTTTCTTGGATGTATCTCCAGACGACATTTTTATGTTGAAAAGTGAAAGTGACCATCCCATCTAATTTTTTGTTCTATTTATAGACAGAGATTCATTTGACGGTTCGCCCGTTCATTCAATTCATCTGACGGTTCACCCATTCACACTTTCATTTGATGGTTCGTCCGTTCACACATTCATTTGATGGTTCGCCCGTTCATCATATTCATTCATCTGACGGTTCGCCCGTTCATTCAATTCATCTGACGGTTCATCCGTTCACACATTCATTGGATGGTTCGTCCGTTCACACATCCATCTGATGATTCATCCGTTCATTTTCATCTGATGGTTCACCCGTTCATTACATTCATTTGACGGTTCGCCCGTTCATCATATTTATCCTACGGTTTACCCGTTCATTCAATTTATTTGACGGTTTACCCGTTTATTACATTCATCCGGACGATTCATTTCGTTAACACCTCTTGACGATTTATTTTCGTTCATTTATCTAATCATCCATATCAGCAACTTGTCGTCCTTGATTAAGTTGTCTATTGAAATAATGATATTCAACAAATTATATTCTGCCATGTCCACATTACCTCTGAGCAGATATAATGAATATAATTATTTTCCAAAAATTAAGAAATATATCATGTCCTGTACCTCTGAATATATTTTTTATCGCTATTATTTATATCTGAATAAGATATGCAATAAATAATAGAACCACAACAAAATGTCTTTTTATTGATCAAAGATGGAAGATATTACAAAGATACATATCACAAAAAAATAAGAAGATACAATCTTTCTATTCGGTCGGCGGTGTCATCAAGTTAACCATCTGCTGCTTTAAAGATTTCAGTCGCTCCTCACAGGAGTCCATTACTCGTCTCCTAGCTTCCTCCATTCCAGACTTTTCATTAAAAGTCGGTAAGGTCACTAAGCGGCGGGAGATTTTAGCCTGATGAGTGGTGATATATTCATTTCGTTCCTGAGTCAGAATGTCCAGTTGCTGAGTGGCAGCTTGATGCTGTGTAACTTCATCTTCTAGAGTATGTTGAGCCAGTTTTAATTCTTCTTGGAGACAGGTAATCTCCTCTTGAAGACGAACAGATTTCGCTTTCAACTCAGTAACTTTCTCCTCCTTCTCTTCAGCAGCAGAGGTGGCTATCTCCATTTGAGAATCATATTCTGAAGCCTTGGCAGTATAAGTGTCTATGAAAGTCTGGAAATTAGCCTTCTCAATGGCAAATTCTTGAGACATCCTTTCAAATTCAACTTGTACTAAGGATTCCACTTCCCCTCGATTAAGATCTTTGTAGATCTTAACCGATGCTTCTAGCTCATCCAATACGTGCTCAAGAAAAATAGCTTGAGCTTCATCTCCTTGGCCTCGGATGGCATTTATCAAATGAGAGGTTAGACTTCTAACAATAGTGAAATCAATAACTTCTTTCTCTAGTACCCTATCTACTAGGGGTCCCAACGCATTAAAGAAAAGGTTGCTGAAAGAACTAATGATAAATTGGTTAGTTGCCAAAGCACCAGGGATAGCAGCTACTCCCGTTGATGATGAAGCAGCATGTGCCTGTGCAGATGGACGTTCTTGCACTTGAATAAAGGGTTCTTTAAACAAGGGAGCTAAAGTAGAACTGGTTGCTCCTCTCGGTTGTTCCTCTGCAAGATTAAATATTGTCATTTTGCCTGTCATTTGCAAACTATTGAAAATGATCAAAAGTAAAAGCAATCTTACCATGGTTTGATCCAGTAACTGGTCTGTCGTCTATTGGCGTAGATTCCAACCTAACAGAAGTAGCCTCAGACATCACTGCCTGGCTACTACCTGCCTCGGAGCCGCCCGACAGATGTCGGCTGCCACTGGCTATTGCTGTTATCGGCACTATATCAGTGCAAGGAGGAACCGAAGATGATTCGATTTCTACATGGATCAAAAATAGAGATGTCAATTATTAGTCTATGAAAAGAAGATTGATAATTTCATTCAATACCTTTGGGATCAGCGGTAGTAGCTTCCTCCGGCACTACTTCCTCACCCACGTTCTTTTCAGGAGACACATCCATCTCAACATCCATTTTAGGAGCTAGTGTGTCTTCAACAGCTTCAGAAGATTTATGGACATCAATGTCCTTTTCTTGATTCAAAGTATCATCAATAGCCTCTATTGATGTATCTTCAGTGCTTATGCTATCCTCAGGTGCTTCCTCGCTGGCAGTTGCAGCGGTATGATCAACATCATCTTGTAGACCGAAGTCGCAATCATTTAATGCTTCAATCATTAAACGATCCTCCTCTTCGCGGATTATTCCTGGTGTAACAGGAAGCTGAGTAGTTTCTACCGCCGGTGAAGGAGATCGCAGAGCTTCATGCTCCTCCTCTACAATATCCTCCCTAGGCTCTGCAGCCTCCTCTCTCTGATCAGTCTCGTCCCTCTGTTCTGGACTAGAAGTTTCATGCCTAGGCTCAGAGACAGGAGTAGGAGATGACATAGTAATTCCAGCAGCAGCGCTAGCAACCACCGAAGACAAGATTTGTCTTGGAGGGGTGATCACCCTCTTTCTCCTTCTAGAGGCCAGTTTCTTTCTATGAAGAGGTCTTTCGGGACTCTCCACATCTACTACGTCGACCTGCTTTGGAAGAGAGGTCGGTGTGGTCGCTTCTTCTTGTTGGGTCGACTCGGCCAGTTGCCGAGACTGTGATCTAGTGGTAACTTTCTCTGATTGATCCAAGATAAGTTTCTTCTTTGCAACCGGAGAAGAAGGTTTGTCAATCCTTCTCTTTCTCTCCCTGGCCGTAGACTTAACAACTTTCAAAGAAACCCGCAATGGTTCATTAACCTCCTCAGGGAAGTTAGCTTCCCTTGAGGCTTCCAAGGGATCATCCACTGGCTCATGTTGCTCATCATTACCTGGAGCTAGCATAGCAGTTGCTCCTTTCTTCAAATGCGTCGCCATCGCAAAGCTATCCACAAGATTGAAGTTCTCGGCGAATGTATTGGCAGCTGTGTAAAAAAGTGAATATGTATATAACATTCGGGAGCCATGATCATTCTTGGTTGGCATCGAAAACACTGTCCTTGTGTCTCGAGCGTTGTAATAGGCCCATGCTCTGGCACCATCAATCAGATACCCCTTTCCTTGTAGGCAAGTTATAGCATTGCCTACGTGGAACTGGTCGTAACCAAATTGACGAGCGAAGCGGCTTGGCAGATATGGTTCCAAGAAATACTCATCTTCAAATCTATACACCAAGTGCGATGGCCTGATTGTCCTCAGCCAGTCAAATACTGCCCGACCCAACGGTTGCCTCCCAAGGTCAACTAGATTTGTCGACATATGTTCATAACCGGCTGGAGGGGCAATGCAGTAAAAATTCCATCCATTCCCAAGGTTCAAGGCACGTCTGCAATCCTTCAGACTAGTGTATATCCACTTGCTCCGAGAGAATCTCCGCAGATAGCTACCACCGACTGCTCCTATGTCGGGGTTCATCAATGACGGATGGTGCAGAAGCAACCATCCGAATAAATAGGTGTAAGGCAACTCCAGTCGAGGAAAGTTCCCCTTCCCACCCTTCCATTTGATCATGGAGTCAACATAAAGACGAAGACCTGCGTTCACTCTACAGGTCATCGCCGACAACAAATCCATCCGGTAGCCAAAGACTAATCGGACAACAGCAAAGAGTATGCCGCGGTGGAAGCGGTCCACGGCGCTCGCTCCGGGTACGATGAATCGACGGAACCAATATGTCAGGAAACCCGCCAGCTGGGCTTCTCTTGACATGGGCCTGTAGCCCATTCTCATAAAGCTCTCAACAAAATCTTCGGTCTTGAGTGGAGGGTATTGAAGTTCGTCATTAACTTTGATATCCATTTTCTTGTTTTCTTCCATCAATCTGATCACTTCACTGTGGCTGAGGGGTTGAAAGAAAGTCGGGTTGCACGTGTCATGATCCTTAGTCTTTTTCTCGATGATATGATTAAGGAAAAGATAAGGCAACCACTTTGATGAATAACAGGTGCCGGAAGAACCGCTCTTATAGTACAAGGAGCAAATTTTGTAGTGGCACAGTAGTTCGTCAAAAACTGCTACCATCTCTGCATTCTCTCGACGAAGTCTGTCTAACTCGTCGTTTGTTGGAACATATTCCTCATAAGGGAAATCTCTCGTTGGTAAGCATGAGATGTACTTCATCTCATGGAGGGCTAATCCAATCTCCCCGCAGGGTGTCATGAATGTCCCTGTCCTATAATTGTACCTCTCTGCCAAGGCCAGAAACAGATGAGGGTTTGGGAGGAATCCATACACGGTAGCGTATACCGCCTGATATAGCTCGATCTCTTTGAGCTTGTCTTCGAACTGAACCAATATCCAATTGGTTATGCAGTTCCACCTTTTGTTGTCTGGGTTCACCAGACCTGTCAGCCGGATGTCCTGATCCGGGTATCTGCCCTCAACTTTTGCATATTCATTAGCAAAGATCGGCGTCCTCACCGGCAACAGCAAGGAAGAGTTCTCTGGAGGGATGCAGCCAGGCTTCAACCCTCTGAGCAAAGTGCTATGACGCTCAGAGGAGCTATAGAACATATCCCTGTTATTTGGTCCTTTCTTGACACAAATCTTTCCTGTCCTTGCATGCTGGAGGGGGGTAATATCCCAATCCATCCTCCTGGGATGGCTTGTATGGGCATAGCGGGCTAGAGGGAGGCATCTGGCAACGTCCTGTAACAGGATTATTTTCTCCTTTCTCTGGAAGAGTCTCTGCTCAATACGGGATCTCGGTTAAGAACTCTTGTCAATAGCTTCGCCAAATAAGAACATGGGTTTCTTATGGGTAATGGCATCAGCAGTCTGCAGGGGTTGCCCATTCATCAGACTTAATAGAGTTTTATTGTCCTGAGCTACCAAGATGACCTGACGGGAGGATGGTAGAGCATATTGGAGAATAAGTACATGGGACAAATCTTCTTTGAACTCTGGTTCAGCAAGTGACCCTGCAAAGATTTCATACTCAGGGTCCTCTCTGATGTTAACTGCATCAAACAGAAAGACATAATTCAGTACAAGTGAAATCAAAGATTATGTCCAAAAAATCAGCAGATTGTGCTGTCTGTAAAATATCAGACTGCGCAACAACAGCTTCTATGCACAAACTGTCCAGTGGCGCCAACTCATCCACTTACGCAAGCCATCAGATTGTGCTGAATAACTTGTGCAAAGTATCAGTTTGCGCTGGACAGCCTTGCGCAAATCAGCAGATTGCGCTGACCTTTGCCAGCGCATTCTAACCGATTGTGCAAGAAAATAGTCTTCATAAAAATGAAAACTATTGGGTTTGTGCAACCAAAACCCTAAACAGGGCGACGCAGTATAACCAAATCTCTAAAAAGAGACAGGTTCGAAGGATCAACAGTGTTAAAGAACCCTAAAAAGGGTCTTTCGATCGGGTTTACTACCTTGTAAAGCTGGGTGACCAACTTCATGTCGAGAAGGGCACGGCGCAGCCCGAGTCAAAGACTCGGCGAGGGCCTTGCCTTACTCGACGGCGGAGCACTTTGGAGCCATTAGGATCGACGGGGAAGAAGAAGAGTTGGAATGGGCTCGAATTTTCTCTTTCAGATAATTAGAAGTAAGTAAAGAATAATAGAGAGAGAAATGAGAACTATTTATAGTTTTCGAAAGTAAACAGACTCCTCAGATTGTGCCGAAGAAATGGGAGCTAACTCCTCCAATTGCGCAGACAAGTCATTACTTGCGCAACTTGATTTTAAAATCAAAATTCAAAGTATTTCGAAGCTTTGACCATTTTCAAACTTCGAAAACTTTGAAGGGGGTCTTGTAGGTCCTAAAAAATCAAGTTGCACCCATCAAAGAAGTCATGAAAATCAAATTATGTATCCTTCAAGTAAACTGTGAAGAAGACAGATTGCGCAACAATTCGATTGTGCAGGCTGAACTGCGCACTCATCCAAGTGCGCAAGCTGACGTAGCCTCGTCATCATTACCTGACAGAGAATCAGATCTTCTGACAGCTGACAGCACGGAGAACGAGGAAACTGTTCATTTATCGTACAGCACAGCGCTCGAGGACAGCTGTACATGCAGCGCAATCTGCCAGACTCTCTGCAGTGCAGTCTATCCCATCGCAGTTCATCCCAGCACAATCCGAAGCCAGCGCAATTCAGGTGGCGCACTCCATCAAGACAACTGACAATATACACGTGGCCTTCATGCCATCAATTACTCACCATGTGGAAACCGTCTGTAGACGATCAAGCGCATTTCAATCAAACAATGCCATGCATCACATACAGATGGTCCACGATCGAGTAACTGCCTGTGCAGTTCATTGCCTGCGCAATCCAAAGTGTGCGCAATCCAACCTGCGCAAATCAGAATAACTAAAAGTTAGTTATTTCCAGAACTCTATAAATAGAGTTTTAAGCCTTCATTGTCACACACACAGAGATCACACATAGAGATCAGAAAAATTAGAGAGTTCAGGAGTTCTTGTCCAAGTGCTGCTGCATTCTTCAGAGGCTGTCGCCTTCAACTTCAGAGACTACCGTCTTCAAAGTTCACATCGTCCAAGGGATAAAGCGATCGTCATTCAGATCGGATTCCTATAGTTGTACTTTTCCAAAATTCTTGTAATCTTCTTACAAAGTTTGTTGAAATAAAGATCAACTTTTGTTTTTTGTAAACAAGCAGCTGTCCAGAGGGTTCAACAGCGTCAGGGGCAGGATGATCCTCCGTGCCACTACTGCAAGAAGCCCGGTCACCTCTTTGAGTTCCGCAGGAGGAGGCTGGGTTTGTGCCTCTTTTGCGGTACTACTGGGCATCAGATGCGAGAGTGTCCTAAGAACCCCCGTGTTGCTGGAGCAGCTCAGAGGGCACCTGTTCCGAGGGCACCAGCTAGAGTGCCTGTAGTTCAGCAGCGGGGTCCACTTCCGATCCAGCAGCAGCAGCAGTTTGTCCAGCACCACCAGCAGAAGGGTGTTCAGGGTAGAGCTTTTGCCCTTACAGCCGAGGAGATGGAGCCTATAGCAGATGTTGTCGCAGGTTCTGTTCTGCTCGATTCTTTTCAATTTTTAGCCTTGTTTGATTCTGGGGCTACACACAGTTTTGTGTTTGTTTCTTTTGCTCTTAGGTACAATATCATTGCTGAGTATCTTGGTAGGACTTGCAAGATTATGACTGGGAATGGCATCATCCTGGTTAATAATGTTTGCAAGGGACGGAAAGTTTCTTTGAGAGGCCGGGAGCTGAGTACGTGTTTGCTCGTAATGCCACTTCCGAGTTACGATGTGGTACTCGGTATGGACTGGTTGAGCATGCACCATGCTAGCATAGACTGTAGAGGAGACATGATTCTGTTTAGGCCGCCGGGAGAGCCAGAGTTTGAGTTCGCCCGAGGTGCAGCAGAGCCAGAAGATGGATTCTGCGGAGCTTTATTGGTAGGACCGGTGTTGTCACATCCACTTATTGCTGAGTTCTTGGATATCTTTCCCGAGGAGTTGCCTGGGATGTCGCCAGATCGTGATGTTGAGTTCTCTATAGACTTAGTACCGGGCGCTGAGCCTATCTCACAGCACGTCTATAGAATCAACAACAGTGAGTTAGCGGAGGTGAAGAAACAGGTCGACGAGCTGCAGGACAAGGGCTTTATCCGATCTAGTTCTTCACCTTGGGGCGTGCCAGTTCTTTTCGTCCCGAAGAAGGATGGTACGGTACGTATGTGCATCGATTACAGGGCGCTCAACAACCTTACTATCAAGAACAAGTATCCTTTGCCAAGGATTAATGACTTGTTCGACCAGTTGAGCGGTGCGAGGGTGTTCTCGAAGATCGACTTGCGTTCCGGGTACCATCAGCTGAAGGTAAAGCGAGATGACATTCCGAAGACTGCTTTTCGGACACGTTATGGCCAGTATGAGTATACCGTCATGCCGTTTGGGTTGACCAACGCCCTGGCGGTATTCATAAACTTGATGAACAAGGTATTCCATCAGTACCTTGACAAGTTCGTGGTGGTCTTCATCGATGACATTCTCATCTACTCAAAGACGCCAGAGGAGCACGAGGAGCACCTGAGGATTGTGTTAGACACTCTCAGGAGGGAGCAGCTGTATGGGAAGCTGTCGAAGTGCGAGTTCTTCTTGGATCGCGTGGAGTTCCTAGGCCATGTTGTCTCTGGCGAGGGGATTTCAGTGGATCCGAAGAAGATTTCTGCAGTGGAGTCCTGGTCTACGCCGAGCTCAGTAGCAGAGGTTCGGAGTTTTCTGGGTCTGGCAGGTTATTACTAGAAGTTCGTACAGGACTTTTCCAGGATTGCCCAGCCAATGACCCGACTTACCAGGAAGGACGAGGAGTTTGTTTGGTCTGAGGAGTGCTAGGCCGTCTTTGAGGAGCTAAAGAAGAGGTTGACTACAGCTCCTATCTTAACGCTGCCATCTGGATCTGGTGGTTATACGATCTACAGTGATACTTCAGGACGGGGTTTGGGTTGTGTACTTCAGCAGCACGGAAAGGTGATTGCCTATGCATCTAGGCAGTTACCTCCTCATGAGAGGAACTACCCTACCCACGATCTGGAGCTGGCAGCGGTTATCTTTGCTTTGAAACTGTGGAAACACTACTTGTACGGAGAGCGAGTTGAGATCTATACAGATCACAAGAGTTTGAAGTGCGTGTTCACTCAGAAGGAGTTGAACATGCGGCAGAGGCGGTGGCTCGAGCTGATGAAGGACTTCGATATCTTTTTGTAGTATCATCCGGGGAAGGCCAACGTAGTTGCAGATGCTTTGAGCAGGTATCCAATAGCTATGTATCTAACGACTGATCGTCATCTATTGGAAGACTTGGATAGTTTGGGTATCGAGGTGATCGTTCCGGGGGTGGAGGTCCAGATGTGGGGCTTGCAGATTCAGTCTGAGCTGATGTACAGAGTCATATTGGCGCAATATGATGATGTTACCTTGAGGAGCATCAGGGCACAGGTACAGACCGGGTTGTTAGACGATTTCTCTCTGGCAGAGGACGGGTCGCTGAGGCATGGTGCTAGACTGTGCGTTTCGAGTGGGGTACTTCGGGAGGAGGTTCTTCAGGAGGCACATCAATCTCAGTACGCTATGCATCCTGGAGCCAACAAGATGTATAGGGACCTGAGAGAGCACGTGTGGTGGTATGGCATGAAGCGCGAGGTGGCAGAGTTTGTATCTCGATGCTTAGTATGTCAGCAGGTGAAGGCCGAGAGACAAAGACCAGGTGGATTGCTACAGCCACTACCCATTCCCGAATGGAAGTGGGAGTACATCACCATAGACTTTGTGTCCGGACTTCCACGTTCTCCGGGAGAGAATGATGCGATTTGGGTCATTGTTGATCAATTGACCAAATCGGCCCACTTTTTGCCTTTCAAAGTGGGTTTGTCTACGGAGAGGCTGGCGGAGCTGTATGTTCGTCAGATAGTGAGATTGTACGGAGTTTCGGTGAGCATAGTTTCAGATCGGGATAGTCGTTTCACTTCCCACTTATGGAGGAGTTTGCAGACTAGCTTGGGCACCCAGCTCAAGTTCAGTACCGCTTATCACCCTCAGACAGACGGGCAGTCAGAGAGGACGATCCAGACCTTGGAGGATATGCTTCGCACATGTATTTTAGATCTCGGGGGTTCTTGGGAGGACCATCTTCACCTGGTAGAGTTTGCTTACAACAACAGCTATCAGACCAGTATAGAGATGTCACCATTTGAGGCTCTATACGGACGGAGATGTCGTACCCCTTTGTCTTGGGACGATGTTGGCGAAAGGGTGTTGCTCGGGCCGGAGATGGTGGTGGATGCGGCCGAGAAGATTAGACTGATCAGGGATAGACTTCGGGTGGCTCAGGATAGGCAGTGGCATTGGGCCGATACTCACCGGAGACCGTTAGAGTTCGAGGTTAGTTTTTGTCTTGTTGTGCATTATTTGCGAATTGATTGTGCTTGGGTTCTGAGTCTTGTTTTGTGTCTAGGTTGGAGCTATGGTGTTCTTGAGGATTTCCCCGACACGGGGCACGCTTCGCTTTGGCCGGGGCGGGAAGCTTAGTCCACGCTACATCGGTCCTTTCCCCATCCATGGGAAGGTCGGTGCAGTAGCCTATCGACTAGACTTGCCGTCTACGCTTGAGGGAGTGCACAACGTGTTCCATGTGTCGCAGCTGAGGCGGTACGTGGTGGACCCCAGTCACGTGCTGGATCATTCAGCGATAGAGGTGGGGCCTACTCTCAGCTATCCAGAACAGCCAGTCGAGATTCTGGATCGTAGAAAGAAGGTGCTCCAGAACCAGGTCATACCCTTGGTTCGAGTCGCATGGAGGCACCACTCTCCAGGTGAGTCTACCTGGGAGAGAGAGGGCGACATGCAGGAGCGTTTCCCTTATCTCTTCGAGTCATGAGGTATATGCTTTTCAAGTTTACTGTTTCTGTTTGCATGTATTGGGTTATTTAAATTTCGAGGACAAAATTCTTTTAAGGAGGGTAGATTTGTCACCCCCAGTTCTCGAATTAGGGGTATTTTTGTCATTTTCCCAGTTTTATAATTTTTGGGAATTTTATTTGATTTTATAGGATTTTTAGGGATTTGGTTGTTTGAGTTTGAATTTTATCCAATTTGGACTTAAGTTGGAGACCCGAGTAGTCTGGACACTAGTGGGACCCACATACTAGCTGGGCTTAGCCCACATGCCATCCTAACTAGGCTAGAAACCATAAACCATACTCCCATGGCTTAACTAGTCATTTAGAGGCTTAATTAGTCATTTTGAAGTTAAACCAAACCAAACCGAACCAAACCAAATCCAAACCAAACCAAACCAAACCAAGTCTAATGGGTGTGGAGGCCTAATGGGTCTCCACCCAAACCCATTTGGGACCCCCCATGGCTGGCCACATATAGGCCATCCCCCCTCTCTTTACTTCACTCCTAAGTCATCTCTCTCTCTCTCTCTCCATTTCATTCTTTTTGAGTTCCTTCTTCTTCAAGAGAATCTACATTTAGGTATGCTCTTTAAACCCTCATAAATTCCTCATCTTCATTTATTCCTTCACAATAAATATAGAGGAGACAATTCTCTACAATTTGATCATAGCTTTTATAGGTTTCCCTAAAACCTAGTTTAAGGATTTATTAGGGGTTTTTCCCTTTTAAGAGTGGTATATATATATATATATATATATATATATATATATATATATATATATATATATATATATATATATATATATATATATATATATATATATATATATATATATGAATTTGTGTGTGTAGAGGAGATGTGGTGGTGGTGGTGGTGTCATGAGAGTGTGTGTTTGAGAGTGTGTGTGTGTGTTAGAGGATGGGATTAATGAAGGGAGTAGTGTATTGATAGTGGGTTTTACATATATAGAATATATATATATATATATGTATATATATATATATATATATATATATATATATATATATATATATATATATATATATATATATATATATATATATATATAGAAGAGGAAGTGGTAGGAGAAGAAGTGGTAGGAGAAGAAGAGGAGGAAGAAGAAGTAGCAACAGCAGCAGTAGACTGCAGTAGCAGCAGCAGCAGCTTAAGCAATAGCAGCAGCTTAAGAAATAGCAGCAGCAGCAGTTAGCAATAGCAGTAGGAGCAGCAGTAGAAGGAGAGGAGAAGGAAAGGAAAGGAAGGAGAAGGAGAAGGAGAAGGAGAAGGAGAAGGGAAGGGAAAGAAGAGTAGTAGTGTAGGATTGGGAATTTACCCAAATCCTAGAGAATGAGGTATCTAGGATACCAATTTGGTATCGAAATACTAGAGTTACTAGGATACGGGGTAGGAAATGTAGGAAATCAAATCGGGGTGAGAAGGAATGGGTCGAAATACCAAGCGTAGGTAGGCTAACTTGGTATTGGGCTAGGTTAGGAATTTACCTTTGTAAAGGATAAATTTAAGGTATTGGCCTACTACCAAGATATGTGTTTCGGAGTTCAAGATGGACTTGGATATGGGTTGTAAGGGTTGAAAATGGTTAGAAATAGTCGTCTTGACCTAGTTTTGACCTTGGTTGACCACGGTTGACTTTTTAGACCAAAAGTCAACCATGGGTCAACACTTTACCTAATTTAGTCCCAAATTCCATTAGAGTTGAACAGTTGACCAAAAGCCGACTGTTAGTCACCATTGACCTAGGGTTGACCTAGAGTTGACCAGAGTTGGCCCGTTGACCAAAAGTCAACTGTAAGTCAATCTTTGACCTAGTTTGATTGGGTTGACTTCCAATGTTTTTCTATGACCTGGTTTGACCTAACTAGACTTGTCTTGACCTAGAATGACTTAATAGGATTTAAATTGATTTAACTTTACTTCCTAAACATAGTATTGATATGTCTTGCTATCTATAGGTCCTCGAGGCGCTGCATTGGATCCAGTTGACATATTATATTATATCACAGGCGAGTACATTCTCTGATAACTTTTTTCAGTTTATGATAATTGTTATGATTCTTGTACTTAGTGTAGATATACTTATTCTTGACACATGGTTCTCACGGATTGGTATTCCTGGATCTCGACAAGAGGTGTTACTCCTTGTTAGCTTGGGATGTATTGTGCAATCTCCCTTGTAGCTCTTGTACAATATATGGTCACCGATTCTAGAGAAGATTTGCTCCCTTCTCATAGAATCCCGTGCAGTGACGTATCCTGTTTGGATCTATTCTACCAGTTGGGGGCGGGGGAGTAGTAGCGTATGCCTGTGATCAAATCCATCTCGCATTCCCGAACCGTGTTAGTCATATACCGCACTTATGACTAGCCAGGCCAGTTACTTACAGGTGCCCAAGCCGATCACAAGTTGAAACTACTACTCACACACATTGGATAGATGGCTGTAGGTCCTAAAAATCAAGTTGCACCCATCAAAAAAGCAATAAAAATCAAATTGTGCACCCTTCAAATGAACTGAGTAGGAGACAGACTGCGCAACAAATCAACTGCGCGAGGCTGAACCGCTAACATCCAAGCGCGCTAGCTGACGTGGCAAACGTCATCATTACCTGACAAAAATCCGATCTTCTGACAGCTGACAGCTGACAGCCTGATAAACGAGGAGTCCTTTCGTTTCTTGTGCAGCACAGCGCTCGAGGACAGCTGTACAGCCAGCGCAGTATGACAGCCCAACTGAAGCGCAGTCTGCCAGATTCTCGTCAGCACAGTTTGATCCCAGCGCAGTCTGAAGCTAGCGCAGTTCAAGTGGCGCAATCCATCAAGATAACTGACATTTTATACGTGGCCTACATGCCATCAATTGCTCACCATGTGGCAACCGTCTGTACACGACCATGCACATTTCAATCAAACAATGCCACGTGTCTAATACAGTTGAGCCACGATCGAGTAACTGCCAGCGCAGTTCGCTGTCTGCACAGTCCAATGCCTTCGCAATCCAGCCTGCGCAATCCAGAAATAACTACTAATTAGTTATTTTCCAGAACTCTATAAATAGAGTTTCAAGTCCTTCATTATGAAGATCAGATCATTCAAGATCATCAGAGAGATCAGGAGTTCTTGCCCAAGTGCTGCTGCATTCTTCAGAGGCTACCATCTTCAAAGTTCACATCGTCCAAGGGATAAAGCGATCGTCTTCAGATCAGATTCCTATAGTTGTACTTTTCCAGAATTTAATTTTAATCTTCTTATAAAGTTTGTGAAATAAAAGAACTTTTATTTTTGCAAACAAAATTACGACTCTGCTGGGGACGACTTTCTCCTTCGATGAGGAAGTGACAACTCAATGTGACGTTGCGTCTATCGGAAAGACGTAGAAGACGCTGGTTGTGAAGGTCAACCAGACTGCCTACGAGGCGATGATCAACTCTGGGGCTACTCGTCGCACGACAACCTCTGCCAAGAGCAAGGTTCGTTCAGTGTGGACTCCAAAGTCCTCTGCGCAGTCCTCTGCGCAGTCCTTTGTGTAAGCATCTGCGCAGCCTGCTGTCTCTGCTGTTAAGGAGCCACTGGCCACTTCTGCTCTTGCACAAAACACCACCCGCGCTGCCAAAGCGCAAGCCAGAGCTCCTGCACATTGTATTGCTCCTCTTGCTGCCGTGCAAGCCATTTCCTATGCTGCTTTGGCAAAGTGCAAGACTCCTCTTCCCCTGGCACAGTTGGCTGCAACTTCACCTGCACAATCCACTCCTGCAACCAGAGTGCAACTCAAACACTCTGTAGCCAAGACTTCTGTTGCTCAAGCTGCAACTCTTGGAGTTTCTGTGGCCAAAAGGCCATCTGTCAAAGCTCCCCAGGCGCAATCAACCCTAGCGCAAGCTGTTCCAGCGCAATCTAAAAGGGATAGCCTTTTGGCTAATCTTCTTTCTTCTCACAGCAAGGGGAAAGACTCAGCTTCTCTTCCCAAGTACCCTGTTGCTCCAGCGCAATCCACTGGGGGTAGTCTGTTGACTGTTCCTTCTCTTCCTCAGAATAAAGGAAAAGGCCCGTTGGTCTTTTCTCAAACTTTCTCGTTCCATGACTTGGAAGACAACAGAGGGAAACGCTCTTTAGCCAACCCTTCCTCACAAAACAAGGAAAAAGGTCCTTTGGTCTTTTCTCATTCTTCCCTGGTCTTTACCTCCGAAGATCAATCTGAACGTGCCTCAGCACCAATCAGTACAAGAACTCTCTCAAACAAGAGATCTTCTCTCCCTGCCAAAGGGAGATGTACTGATCAAAGAGGTATTCTGCCTACTTCGGTAGCGGAACTCCAAGATCTCTCAACTCTTCAGATTTCCCGCTCAAAACAAGGAAAATTACAGGTATCTCAGACAGAAACCCCTGGGGGTGAGTTTGCTGATCTACGGGATTATCTCAATAGACCTCGGTCTACATCAATTTCGGCGAAACGCAAGCAGCCAATGCCGAAAATGAACCTGCATCAGAGGCAAACTTCCAGGATGAAAAATCCTGACACCTATGCTAATGAAGTAAGTACTTCTCTGTATACTCACGGGACAAAACATCTGAAGAACCGGAACCATGTTCCGAATGTTGTCAAAGAACATATCCCTCAGACTTCTTCTCGTCCCGTCATTGTTCCTGACCTCCGAGAGCACCTCAGGCAAAAGTGGGACAATATCTCGACACCTCCAGTTCAACCACTTGAACACCATTATAATCACAAGGTTGTCATCCAGTGCTGTTGCCAGACAACAAAACGATCTGTCTTCGATCGTCTGAATTTTGCAACTTCGGAACCAATGTCAGAAGATGAAGACGAAGTGTTGTATGCTTCCGTCAACATGGCTTCTCAAGACACTGGGGGTAGAAAGTGCTCCAAACACGGCAAGCCCCGTAAACCCAGCCAGCGGTACTTAGATTTACTCCAAGAATCTTCTGAAGGAGTATTTTGACACACCCGATCTCGAAGTCGAGACACAATCGGTCAAAGGAATCTTCTCCAAGATCCCTCTGGTCATTTCTCTGTTTCTCATTCAGGAGATGATTCCTTCTCTGATTATGATGCATACAGCGAAAGTTCTGAACAGACAGTGTCTTCTACTATACCTAGAGAAGTAACAGCTTATGTTGTCACTGAAGACCCAGATGCTTCTAGTTCAGCAAATCAAGAACAACGAATAGCTGCACTGGAGGACAAGCTGAAGACCATGGCTGAAATGGTCGCAAGTATGCATTCTATCATCATGGCCCAACATACAGTACCACCGACCGTACCTGCTGCAAATCCTGAGATTATAGCATCGTCGGTGCCTGTCAATACAGGTCTGGGGGCAGTATCTCCTCAAATACCCCCTGTACAAATTCAACCTACACCCAGTCAGTCAGGAGCTGGGGGTAGTACTTACCATGTTGTTCCTCCTCCTAACACTATAATTCAACCTGCTCCTTCTTCATTATCGGAGGATGCTAATGAAGCTGTCAAACTCTTGCACACTCAATTCGAGGCCTTTAATGGGAAGGACAATTTAAAGAGATTGGGGATCAAACAACCCTATCCGGTTGAATGGAAGGAAGTCCCATTCCCTCCAAAGTACAAGATTCCCACAATTTTGCTGTTTGACGGCAGTACTTTCCTGAGCCAGTTCACTAACCACTTTGAGGTAATGACTGTGCAACTTCAGCCAAATGATGCTCTTCTTACCAGGATATTCGTCGGCTGTTTAGCCGGTGTAGCATACGATTAGTATAGGAGCTTGTCTGATGGCTGTATCACTTCTTTCTCGGGTCTTAAACAAATCTTCTTGGAGCGATTCTACGAGGGAATCAACGACATGACCATATCGGCCCTCAATAAGATCAAACAAAGACATAATGAAACCGCTGAGAGTTTTATTGAAAGATTCAGCCGAGAAGCATTAAAGATGCCTCCTGGAACTCCGGCCGCTGTTACTATAGATACCTGTAAGGCAAATCTTTTGCCTATTATCAGCATGTGGACGGGGTCAACTCAATTTTAAGATTGGCCATCATTCATTGTCAATGCTAAAGCAGCTGAAGTTAGCGCTGACAAGTTCAAGCAGTTGGGAGTACATATGTCTAACCCCGACCGGGATGAACACCCGACATCTAGTAGCGGTAATCGCCAGAACAACCGCAAGGGAAAACAGACTTTGAATATTAATTTGAAGAACAAAGAATCTCTGGCTGTCAACGTGGCTCCACCTACGTCTACTTCTACTCCTTCTGCCCCTCCACCAAGGGAACCTCGTCCAAAAGTAGAGTACTCCTTTGACGAGAACGACACCGTGAGCATCTTCGATTGCTTAATCAAAAGCAATAAGCTCCAACTCCCAGACCCGAAGAAGCCTGACGAGGTCGGTAAGACTGATCATCCCAAATATTGTGTTTATCACAGGTTCATGGGGCATCCCACTCGAGCATGTTACGTGCTCAAAGGCAAAATTCAAGAGTTAGTCAACGCTGGTGTTGTCACTCTTCAACAAGATGAGAAGACTGTTACCGCGAACATGGTCTCAGTACAGTTCGATAACTTCCCTCCACAAATGGTACAGCATGGTGTCATCCCTATCCCCAAGGCCACTCTCGAGATCAAGAATCTCCCTCCTCCACGAAGTGAAGGTCTCGTCCCCTTATCTCTTGATAATGGCGAGATTATGTGGATTCATCCTGATCTTGTTTTAGACTTTTAGACTCCTTCTTCGTCTAAGCAAAAAGACCGCTCCAAGAGTAGAACAAAGATCTGCAATATGGTATCTTTTGACCCCATAATTGAAGAGAAAATCCTGCTGGGCACCAGGTCAGGGAAAGCCTACCTACGGGAAGTTCCTGAAAATCAAGAAAACCTTCTTCTTCTTCTGAGTCCGCTCCAGTGCAACCTGTTTCCACTGA
This sequence comes from Iris pallida, assembly GCA_029216955.1. Taxonomy (NCBI): domain Eukaryota; kingdom Viridiplantae; phylum Streptophyta; class Magnoliopsida; order Asparagales; family Iridaceae; genus Iris; species Iris pallida. The sequence continues at coordinate 7,436,959 of JANAVB010033220.1, forward strand.
AGACATTCCTTCTGCATCCTCACCGGTTGTAGAACCTACTCCCCCTAAGTCGATGGCAGCCGACAAAGGCAAACAACAAGTCCGCTTCGACAAGCCTTTGAAGAAGTCATCTCCTTTTGGACTTGAGAAGCCATATAACTTTGATATCTTGGCTCAACTAGCCAATACACCGGCCAGGCTATCAATCTTCGAGCTCTTGCGCCTTTCCAAAGAGACTCGAGAAACTCTGAGTGAAGCTCTAATACAGGCAGAAACCTGTCTAACCCTTCTAAAGAAGCCGAAAGCAGAGCCTGTCTCTTGCCTTCATTGTCACAGTATGTTGGAGTTAATTCCAAACATTACCTTCATATAGGATGATATATTGATGGAAGATAATAGACATGACCATCCTCTATACTATACAGGATATGTCGACTCGATGAAAGTCAATCGTATTCTGATAGATCCAGGGTCAGCACTCAGCATCATGCCGAAGACAATGCTAGATGCACTAAAGATCCCAGTACATAGTCTTTCTGGCACAATCACCACCATCTTGGGGTTTAACCAGGAAAGAAGTGAGCCTCTGGGCAAGATTTGCCTAAAACTCCAAATAGGCAATCTCCGCACAAAGGTGACCTTCTATATTATAGACAACCATGGTTGCTCTTACAATGCTCTTTTGGGGAGACCATTCTTGCATGAACACAACATTGTTCCTTCGACTCTCCATCAATGTTTCAAATACGTTGATGACAATGGAGAGGTTCAAAAAGAGGTTGCGGATCTCTATCATTTCAAAGGTGTCGAAGCATATTGTAACGATGCTCGTATGTATAAAGATGAGTTCATGAAGGTAGTACTGGCTCTGGATACTGAAGAAGAACAAGAAGCAGTGCCCAATGACACCCTCATATACCTGTTAAAGGGCGTGTTTCTCATCCTTAGTCCTCTAAACCACTGGCTATTCACTTGCCAGTCCAGAAGCAACCAACCGATGGTGGTCAAGATCAAAGGGAGCTCACCTCTTCTGAGCCACTTGTTATTGACTTACGTCGTAACAAGGATAAAAGGCAGCTCACCTCTTCTGAGCCACTTATTATTGATTTATCTCATAACAAGGATAAAAGGGAGCTCATCTTCTCTGAGCCACTTGTTATTGACCTTCGTCGTAGCAAGCCTCCTCCATGATCTTCTTCTCCCCCTTTTGTAATCAATCTGACCAAGTCTGCTAAGGCTAAAGGTCCTGTTGTAAATACAGATGTACAAATCAATGAAAAAGCATCTCCTTTCCAGTATACTGATGTTATTTATCATGCTAAGTGCTATTTGGATATGTTAGATAGCTTTCAGTCATTTACAATGGAAGTTGTACAGTCTCTTCAAACAGTGGTCTTACTTGAACACCCAGATGATTCATACTTTATTGTCCCTTCTCGAAAAAGAGGCGAAAGTCCAATACTTTTTAGTAAAGGACCAGAACAAAAATTCAGCTATACGGATGATAGCAAAAGTAACGATATGGGACGTCTCCAACTTCGTCATTATAGTCAACAATCAAAAGATATCATCCGAAAGATGGGTTATGACTTCAAGAATGGCCTCAACTACGGTAAGGGTAGAAGAACTCCTATCCGTGCGGTTGTTCCGAAAGGAAAGTCAGAGATGTACTACAGCAGAACGAAAAGAGGTCTCAGATATACTTCACCTCCCATCTTATCCCCAGTAGTCTTCGAATCCGATAGTAAGGAACGCTCTAATTCTTCTGATTCCATATCATGGGATTCTGACACCAGCATCGGTCAAATTCATCGATTGATCGTATCTTCTAACATGGTCTCCGCTGAACTTCCGGAAGGTTATGATGAAGACATCGAAGAAAATCCTGAAACAGATCCTTGGGCTCAACGAATGGATACCCAATGGGAACTCCGATTCGAACAACGAGAACCTCCTACCGAAGATCAATTAGTTCAAATTGACGTAGGAGAAAGCGGGTCGCCTCGTTCGATATTCATTAGCAAGAACCTTCCAGAGGCAGATAAGCAAGAATTAATTCTTCTTATTCGAGAATATATTGATGTCTTTGCTTGGAATTATGAAGACATGCCAGGTTTAGATCCCAAAGTGGCTACTCATAAACTGAATATTTGCCTAACGCAAAGCCAGTCAAACAACATCAAAGGCGATTCAAGCCAGAAATAATGGACGCTGTTGATGATAAAGTCAAAAAGCTCATAGCTTGTGGCTTTATTCGAGAAGAACAACATCCAGATTGGGTAGCCAATGTTGTCCCAGTCTTAAAAAAAACTGGCAAAGTTCGAGTTTGCATCGACTTCCGGGATCTTAATGAAGCCTGTCCAAAAGATGAGTTTCCTCTCCCTATCACAGATGTCATGATCGACAATACTTGTGGGTTCGAGCGAATATCCTTCATGGATGGATTCTCTGGATACAATCAGATTCGGATGAATCCTGAAGATGAAAAACATACCTCTTTCCGCACTCCTTGCGGAGTCTACTGCTATACTGTAATGCCATTTGGTCTCAAGAACGCGGGTGCAACTTACCAATGAGCTATGAGTACTATTTTTCGAGATCATCTGCGCAAGACTGTTGAATGTTATGTCGACGATATTGCCGTCAAGAGCCGTCTAAAGGAAGATCACGTCCAAGACTTGAGAACAATCTTCAATCTAATGTGCCAACATCAACTCAAAATGAATCCTACCAAGTCATTCTTGGGTATCTCTAGTGGTAAATTTCTCGGCTTCGTCATTACCTCTAAGGGTATATACGTGGATCCCGAGAAGATCAAAGCCATTCAAGAGATGCGTCCTCCACGCAACCTAAAAGAGCTACGAGGATTCCAAGGTCGACTTGCGTACATCAGAAGGTTCATTTCGAATCTGTCTGGACGCTGTAGACCATTTACTCAGCTAATGAAGAAGGGTGTATCTTTCATTTGGACCGAAGAATGTCAACGAGCATTTGATGACATAAAGCGGTATTTGATGAACCTACTAGTCTTGGTGCCACCAATTTCTGGCATACCATTCTTGATGTATGTCCGTGCTATGGATCACTCATTGGGTGCTTTACTTGTCCAAAAGAACAAAGAAGGTCATGAACAGGCCATCTACTATCTCAGTCGTACTATGATTGGTGCCGAACACCGTTATAGTCCGGTCGAAAAAGAATGCCTAGCTCTTATGTTTGCTGTTCAAATGACTCGGCATTATATCATTGGCCAAACCATTCACGTCATTTCCCGAGTTAATCCTCTCCGGGTACTGATGAAGAAGCCTAGCACGCTTAATTTCCGACTGGCTACATGGGCCATTCTGCTAGCCCAATATGACATGGTTTATGTTCCACAAAAGTCTGTCAAAGGTCAAGCACTGGCTGACTTCTTAGCAGCTCATCCTATACCAGAGACATCTAAACTCTATGATAAAATTCCAGACGAGACATTGGAATCAAATTTGATCTCCGAAGAATTTCCTACTTGGCGTCTATTCTTTGACGGTACATCCAGGATCGGACCAAATGGTACCACTGTCGCAGGAGTTGGGGTTGTTCTTGTTTCTCCAAACGGGTCAACTATCCAAAGAGCCTACTCCCTGGATGAACCTTGCTCCAACAACGTAGCAGAATACAATGCTCTACTCACTGGCCTTCAGTTAGCTAAACAACTGGACGTCGAATATCTTGAAGTCTACGTCGACTCTAAGTTGGTTATTAACCAGGTTAGAGGAACCTATGAAGTTTGCCATCAAGATCTAGTGCCTTACCATGAAGCGGCAATCAGCATGGCTACATCATTTAAAGCCTTCTTCATCGAATATGTCCGTCGAGCTTGTATTACCGAAGCAGATGCTTTAGCCAATCATGCAGCAGTCTTAGCCATACCTATCAAAAGAAAGCAGGTGGTGGTTATCTCTAATCGGGAATTGTTTTGCATCGAAAACAATCGTAATATTGAGTTTAGTAATCTTACTGAAGCCAATGTTATCGATGAAGATTGGAGAGCTTTTTTATCGACTTCGTAGTTCATGACATACTCCCCGAAGATCCTAAAGAGGCTACGAGTATTCGTCGACGATCTCTGCGATTCTATTATAACCAGACTACCAAGACTCTTTATCGACGGACTTATGACGGTCTTCTCTTGCGCTGTCTTGCTGGTGATGAAGCAAAGCAGGTATTGCACAAAGCTCATGATGGTGTCTGCGGAGCACATCAACCCGATCCTAAGCTACATGATCGCATCCGACGAATGGGTTACTACTGGCCCTCTATGGTATCCGATGCCATCGAATATGCAGAGAAATATCGCGCCTGTCAAATCCATGCAGATTTTATACATCAACCGTCGAAATTCCTTCATTCGACTGCTGTTTTCCTGGCCTTTCGAAGCTTGGGGCATGGATATTATAGGTCCCATCAATCCTTCTTCCTCTAAGGGACATCGGTTCATACTAGCCATAATAGATTATTTCTCCAAGTGGGCTGAAGCTATACCTTTGGCTGAAGTCAAGACCAGTAGCGTCATCAACTTTGTCAAATATTATGTCATTTATAGATTTGGTGTACCTCGACGAATCATTCACGACAATGGACCTCAGTTCATCAGTCAAAAATTCACAAGGTTCTGCGACGATCATCGGATTGACAACGTCGCTTCGACAGCTTACAATCCTGCTGCTAATGGCTTGGCCGAAGCCTTCAACAAAACTATCATCAAGCTCCTTAAGAAGTTTGTGTCTACTAACAAACGAAACTGGAGTGAAAAGCTTGGAGAATGTCTTTGGGCCTATCGTACTACGGTCCGTAACCCCACAGGCTGTACACCTTTCTCTTTAGTGTATGGCTGTGAAGCAGTTCTACCCTTGGAACTTTAAATTCCGTCCTTAAGGATTACCATCGCTAATGAGCTAACAACGGAGAACAACGATATTCTTCGACTTCAGGAATTGGAGGCGCTTGACGAGAAGCGGCTATTGGCTCAACAGCATATTGAGTTATACCAAGCCCGCATCTCGAAGACTTTCAACTGTAAAGTTAAAGTCAGAGCCTTTTAGAAAGGAGAGCTCGTTCTAACAGTCAGACGTCCCATGACTATGACTCACATGAGCAAAGGTAAGTTCGATACAAAATGGGAAGGGCCTTACATTGTGAGCAAAGTCTTTTAAAATGGAGCCTATCAACTCTTAGAGCTGGACGGTCGAGTTGCTATGATGCCTATCAATGGCAAATTCCTTAAGAAATACTATGTATGAATGTAACAAGGATCTCATGTAAATACAACAAGTCGGTGCATAAATAAAGTTTAATTTTATTTCATCATGAATGACGTTACATAATATCAAGGATGAGAATCACTATCATCCTTTTTATAGACACGACGAAGACCACTGTCGTCCTTCTCAAAAATAAAGTCAGCAAAAGAGCCGAGAACATCCTTGCCCGATTTCACCAGAAATGCGCAAGCGGCCATCCTCATGGCCTCCTCTTCTTCAGTCTTCCCTGGTTCAACCAAGAAGTCCAGGATATCCCGCGGTGGCTGGGGTGCAGACGAACCTTCGCCTGCCTCCGTCTGCTTTGGCTGGGTCGGTTCGGCAGGACGTTCTTCAGTGCCTTCTTCAACCTTCGGGACAATCTCAGCCTTCTTGGATACATCTTCAGACGACATTTTGTTCTAAGAAGTAAAAATTGATCATTCCCTCCAAGTTTCTGTTCTATTTATAGACAGAGATTCTTGAGACAGTTGGTTACGCGAATCGAAGCGACGTAACTTTCACAAACATTCATTACATTCATCCGACGGTTCGTCCGTTCATTACATTCATCCGACGGTTCGTCCGTTCATTACATTCATCCGACGGTTCGTCTATTCATTACATTCATCCGACGGTTCGTCCGTTCATTACATTTATCCGACGGTTCGTCCGTTCATTACATTCATCCGACGGTTCGTTCGTTCATTACATTCATCCGACGGTTCGCCCGTTCATTACATTCATTCCATCTATTCGATGGTTTATCCGTTCATTCTATCTATTTCAACGGTTCATCCGTTCATTCTATCTATCCGACGGTTCATCCGTTCATTACATTCATCCGACGGTTCATCCGTTCATTCCATCTATTCGACGGTTCATCCGTTCATTCCATCTATTTGACGGTTTATCCGTTCATTCCATCTATTCGACACGATTCACCCGTTCATTCCATCCATTTTATTCATATCAGCAACTTGTCATGTATTTGTTACCTTTGATTAAGTTGTCTACTGAAATAATGATATTCAACAAATTATATTCTGCCATGTCCACATTACCTCTGAGCAGATATAATAAATATAATTATTTTCTAAATCAAGAAATATATCATGTCCCGGACCTCTGAATATATTTTCTATCGCTATTATTTATATCCGAATGAGATATGCAATAAATAATAGAGCCACAAAGAAAATGACTTTTTATTGATCAAAATTAAAAGGCATTACAGAAAGACACGTCACAAAACAGAAGATACAAAAAGTCTTCCTATTCAGCTGGTGGGGTCATCAAACTAGCCATCTGCTGCTTTAAAGTTTGAAGTCGCTCCTCACGAGAATCCATCACCCGCCTTCTAGCTTCCTTCATTCCAGATTTATCATCAAAAGTCGGCAAGGTTACTAGTCGACGGGAGATTTCAGCTTGATGAGTCCTGACATACTCATTTCTTTCGTGGGTCAGGATGTCCAGTTGCTGGACTACAGCTTGATGTTGAGTGGTCTCTTCTTCCAGAGCAAGTTGAACAATTCTCAACTCTTCTTGAAGTCGATCGAACTCTTCTTTCAGCTCAGCAACTTTCTTTTCCTTCTCCCCAGCAGCAGATGCTATTATTTCCATACGAGAGTTATACTCTGAAGACTTGGTAGCGAAAGTGTCCAAGAAAACCTAGAAATCAGCTTTCATAACTGCAGCCTCTCGAGACATCCTCTCAAACTCAACATTTACCAAGGGTTCCACCTCCCCCCGATTAAGATCTTTGTAGATCTTAACTGATTTCTCCAGCTCATCCAGTATGTGTTCAAGATAAACAGCTTGAGCTTCATCACCTTGATTTCGGATGGCACTGATCAGATAAGAGGTTGAACCTCTAACAGTGATGAAACCAACATCTTCTTTCTCTATTACCCTTTCTACTAAGGGTCACAATGAATTGAAGAAAATGTTGGTGAAGGAACCAATTATAAATCTGTTAGTAGCTAAGGCACCGGGTGTAGCAGCTACTCCCATGGACGTTGAAGCAGCAGGTGCCTGCACAAGTGGAAGTTCGACAGCATGAACTGTAGTCTCTTTGGACAAGGGAGCCATGGTAGAGCTGGTTGCTCCTCCCAGATGTTCCTCTGCGAAATCAAATAAACCCTATCAGTTTGCTGTCATTAGCAACTATCAAAAAGGATCAAAAGTAAGGGCAATCTTACCATTGCTGGGTCCAGTAACAAGTTTGTCATCTGCTGACATGGATTGTAGCCTCGCAGAAGTAGCTTCAGACATTACTGCCTGGCTACTACCCGCTTCAGAGCCGCCTGATAAATGACGACTACTGCTGGCTATCGCCTTTATTTGTACTATATCAGTGCATATTGGAGGAATCGGAGAAAGTTAAATTTCTGCAAGGATAAAAATTAAGATATCAGCCATTTAATCCATAAAAGAAGGGTATTAATATCAGTCAATACCAATACCTCCTTGATGGGTGACAGTAGCTCCTTCCGGTGCTACTTCTTTAACCGCATTCTTCTCTGGGGATGCATGTACATCAGGATTCTCTTCTGGATTCAGAGTGTCATCAACAGCTTCTGCTGATGTATCTTCATCACTTGCACTCTCTTCTCGTGCTTCTTCACTATCAGTTGCGGCAACTGGATCTACATCATCGTGGAAGCCAAAGTCACAGTCTTCCAGTGCCTCAATCATTAACTTATCTTCTTCGGCACGTAGTGATCGAGGAGAAGCTGGAAGGTGGGCGGTTTCTGTTGCAGGTGTTGGAGATTGCAGTACTTCGGGAGATATTTCTGGCTCATTTGGCTTCGCAGCCTCATCTGCTGTCTCCGCAATTTCCTCCCTGGTCTCTACAATCTCGTCCCTCTTCTCTGGACTGAAAGCTTCCTGCCTGGGTTCAAGGGCAGGTGTAGGAGATGACATCATGACTCCGGCGACAGCACTGGTCACGACCGATGACAGGATAGGTCTTGGAGGAGTGGCCACTTTCCTTCTGAAAACTATTTTCTTTCTGCGTAGAGGTCTCTCCGGACTCTCTACATCTACGACATCTACTTGTCTTTGAAGAGAGGTCAGAGTCGTCGCCTCTTCTCTTTGAGTCGACTCAGCCTGCTGCCGAGATTACGACCGGGTAGTGACCCTTTCTAAGGATTCTAAGACAATCTTCCTCTTAGAAACTGGAGAAGAAGGTTCTTCCGCCTTCCTCTTCTTCCTCTCCTTGATTGGAGATCTGACAACCTTCAAGGAGATGCGCAGCGGCTCGTTGACTTCTTCAGGAAAGTTGGCTTCCCTCGAAGCTTCCAGCGGTGCATCAACTGGCTCATCCTCTTCATCATTACCAGGAGCTAACACAACAGATGCTCCCTTCTTTAATCGCGTTGCTGTCGCAAAGCTATCTGCTAAGTTGAAATTCTCAGCAAAGGTATTCGCTGATGTGTAGAAGGGCGAATAAGTATATAGCATGCGAGGACTATGATCGCTCCTTAGCGGCATCGAGAACGTCGTCCTCGTGTCCCGAGCATTATAGTAAGCCCAAGCCCGGGCTCCATCGATCAGATAACCTTTTCCCTGTAGGCACGTTATGGCGTTGCCTACATAGAATTGGTCATAGCCGAATTGGCGTACAAAACGGCTAGGGAGATAAGGCTCCAGATAGCATTCATCTTCAAACCGGTACACCAAGTGAGATGGTCGGATCATCTTCAACCAGTCGAAAGTTGTGTGGCCCAGAGGCTGTGCCCTCCCAGAGTCGACAAGGTTGGTGGACATGTGCTCGTAGCCAGCTGGAGGGGGAACACAATAGAAATTCCATCCCTTTCCGAGATTCAGAGCACGCCTGCAATCTCTTAAAGTGGTATATATCCACTTGCTTTTGGAGAATCTCCTCAAGAAGCTGCCGCTCACCGCCCCCATATCGGGGTTCATCAGTGAAGGATAGTGCAGAAGCAGCCATCCGAACAGATATGTGTATGGTAGCTCCAGCCGAGGAAAGCTTCCTTTCTCGCCATTTCCTTGAAGCATTTGATCGACAAAAAGGTGGAGGCCAGCATTCACTCTGTAAGTCATCGCTGACAATAGATCCATCCGGTAGCCGAAGACTAAGCGGACAGCAGCAAATAGTACGCCTCGATGAAAGCGATCGACGGTGCTGGCTCCATGAACGACGTATCGTCGAAGCCAATAAGTGAGAAAACCCGCTAGCTGGGCTTCCTTCGACATGGGCCTGTAGCCCAGCCTTATGTAGCTTTCAATAATGTCTCCTTCCTTGAAAGGAGGACACTGGAGATCATCCTTGATCTTGATATCCATATCATTATTTTCTTCCATCAACCCTATCACTTCGTTGTTGCTAAGTGGTCTGAAGAAGGTGGGTTTGCAGTTATCGTGCTCCTTGGTCTTCTTCTCAATGATATGGTTGAGAAAGAGATATGGCAACCATTTGGTCGAGTAGCAGGTGCCGGATGTACCACTCTTGTAGTACAAGGAACAGATCTTGTAGTGGCATAGCAGCTCTTCAAAGACAGCCACCATGTCAGCATTCTCTTGGCATAATTTGTCCAACTCATCATTGGTCGGGACAAATTCTTCATAGGGGATATCCCCCATTGGCAGGCTGGAGATGTACTTCATCTCGTGTAAAGCCAATCCAATCTCTCCGCATGGTGTCATAAAAGTCCCCGTTCTGTAGTTGTATCTCTCCGCCAATGCAAGGAATAGATACGGATTAGGCGGGAAACCATAAACGGTGGCGTACACCGCTTGGTAAAGCTCAATCTCCTTAAGCCGGTCTTCAAATTGAGCCAATATCCAATTGGCTATACAGATCCATCTCTTGTTATCCGGATTCACAAGACCTGTCAATCGAATATCTTGGTCAGGATACCTTCCCTCAACCTTCGCAAACTCATTTGCGAATATCGGAGTTCTGACTGGTAGCAGCAGGGAAGAGTTTTCCGGTAGGATGCAACCGGGTTTCAGTCCTCTGAGTAGGGAGCTGTGACGCTCAGAGGAACTGTAGAACATGTCTTTGCTGTTTGGACCCTTCTTCACACAGATATTCCCCGTTCGGGCTTGCTGAAGTGGAGTTATATCCCATTCCATCCTTCTGGGATAGCTCGCAAAAGCATAGCGAGACATGGGAAGGCATCTAGAAATCTCCGGTAGAAGTATCATCTTCTCGCCTCTTTGAAAAAGTCTCTGTTCCATGCGAGGTCTAGGCTGAGAGTTCTTGTCAAAAGCCTCACCGAACAGGAATAATGGCTTCTTATGAGTAACTGTGTCTGCAGTTTGGAGTGGCTGCCCGTTCATCAAACACAGCAGAGTTTCATTATCTTGTGCCATCAGGATGGCTTACCGAGATGACGACAAGGCATTTTGAGGATATGTCACATGGGAAAGATCCTCCTTAAACTCAGGTTCAGCCAAAGATCCTGCAAAGACCTCATAATTGGGATCTTCCCTGAGGTTAACTGCATCAAATAAAGAGATAAAGATCAGTACATGTAAAATCACAAAGTTTTTTTAAAAAGAGTTCATCAAATTGCGCTATGTGCAAAGCATCAGATGGCGCCAATGCAGCCCACATGCGCAAAGTATCCAATTGCGCCAACACATCCTCTTGCACAAGACATCAGGTTGCGCTAACCCACTTGCGCAGGGCATCAGTTTACGATGGCTCAACCGACTTGCGCAAATCGATGGATTGTGCCGAATATCTGCCAGCATTTTCCAACCGATTGCACAAGAATATAGTTTTCATAAAAATGAAAACTATTGTGTGTGCAACCAAAACCCTAAACAGGGCGGCACAATACCATCAATCTCTAAAAAAAGAGAGGTATGAAGGTTCGAAAATGTCAAGAACCCTAAAAAGGGTTTCGATCGAGTTTGTCATTTACCTTGCAGCGCTGGGTGGCCAATCTCATGGCGAGATATTCGTGGCATAACACGAGTCGAGGGTTCGACCGGAGCCTTGCCCTTCTCGGTGGCAGTTCGCTTAGGAGCCATTAACGTCGACGGCGAGAGGAAGGAGAAGTAGTCGGAGTAGGAGGGAAGCTTTTAACTCTTCAGAAAATCGAAAGCAAGTAAAGGTTGACAGAATGAGAATGGAAACTATTTATAGTTTTCAGAAGTGTAACAGTCACCTCAGATTGTGCCACAAAAGTCGGAGCTGATTCCTCCAAACGTGCAGTCAAAGCGCCACTTGCGCAACTTGATTTTAAATTCAAAATTCAAAGTATTTCGAAACTTTGAATATTTTTAAATTTCAAAAACTTTGAAGGGGGTCTTGTAGGTCCTAAAAATCAAGTTGTACCCATCAAAAAAGCATTAAAAATCAAATTGCGCACCCTTCAAATGAACTGCGCAGGAGACAGACTACACAACAAATCAACTGCGCGAGGCCGAACCGCGCTAACATCCAAGCGCGCTAGCTGACGTGGCAAACGTCATCATTACCTGACAAAAATCTGATCTTCTGACAGATGATAGCCCGATAAACAAGGAGTCCTTTCGTTTCTTGTGCAGCACAGCGCTCGAGGACAGCTGTACAGCCAGCACAGTATGACAGCCCAACCGAAGCGCAGTCTGCCAGATTCTCGTCAGCACAGTTTGATCCCAGTACAGTCTGAAGCTAGCGTAGTTCAAGTGGCACAATCCATCAAGATAACTGACATTTTATACGTGGCCTATATGCCATCAATTGCTCACCACGTGGCAACCGTCTATACACGACCATGCGCATTTCAATCAAATAATGCCATGCGTCTAATACAGTTGAGCCACGATCGAGTAACTGCCAGCATAGTTCGCTGTCTGTACAGTCCAATGCCTGCACAATCCAGCCTGTGCAATCCAGAAATAACTACTAATTAGTTATTTTCCAGAACTCTATAAATAGAGTTTCAAGTCCTTCATTATGAAGATCAGATCATTCAAGATCATCAGAGAGATCAGGAGTTCTAGCCCAAGTGCTGCTGCATTTTTCAGAGGCTACCGTCTTCAAAGTTCACATCGTCCAAGGGATAAAGCGATCGTCTTCAGATCTGATTTCTATAGTTGTACTTTTCCAAAATTCAATTATAATCTTCTTACAAAGTTTGTGAAATAAAAGAACTTTTGTTTTTGCAAACAATGGCTTACCCTGATTTGTGTACATACCATAATCAGTTCTACTTTTCTGTTCTAGCTCTAGCTCTACAGCTTACCATGCCATGATACATACATGTACACTCCATGATTTTATTGTATATGCTCTATTTACAGTCTTATGGCTTTTATCCTATCTTGAGATCTGTTATGAGATTTATGTACTCGTTCCATCCTGATCGGATATGTTGACAATATTTACAGATGCAGAGGAGGACTATTACTGTACTTACTACGACCCACCAGACGTAGGAGGTTTAGAGACAGATACCCTAGATCAGCAGGGTGCAGTACCGCAGGGCGAGATACCACCTATCCTGTAGATAGAGTAGGTTTTTGTACTGGACCTTGTCTCCAGTTACTCTTGGGACTGTTATTATTTTTGGCTAGTATTAGAGACTTTAGACTTGGACTTGTATATTCTTTGTGTTGGGACTTGACATGTTATATTTTTATTGTCGTGTTGTCTTTATCATTCAATATTTTACTTTATCATCTTAGAGTTGTGATTGAGTACTTATATATTATCATTGCTTGTCCTCCGTTCGGAGTTGACCATATTCTCGATAGGTTTTGATATTATATAAACTGTTGTTAGATTAGTAAACCTACAACGTTCCATGCCGTTTTTACGGTGAGGGCTGGGCGTTGTTACGCACACGTGCCCTTACAGCGGGTGCGGGTCGTGACATAATTTTTATGAATTTTGGTCTATTTATATTTTTTTGGTTGAAAAAGACCTATTTTACCCTCAAAATGTAGTTGTTAGAAGGGTATTTTTGCTCATTTTCAACAAAATGATCAAAATACGCTTAAAACGGTCAAAAAAACAGCACTCAAAATAAGGACACATTGGTCTTTTTCGGACACAACTGTTAAACCCAAAAAAAACTGGTCCGACCGGACCTGGATCGGGCCGGTCCGACTGGGTTAAGCGGGTTTGACCGACCCGGTCCCGCAGTCAGACTGGGTCGGGCCGGTCCGGTCTAACGGGTTTGAAACTGAAACCAAGCCTAGACCCGCGGAGAAGAGGGTCGGGCCGGTTAGGGTCGTTGACCGGGCTCGGGCCGACCTAGACCAGATTTGACCGGGCATGTCAAAAACTGGGCCGACCAACCCAGTTAACACCTTGAGTCGGTTGACACTGTATCGAAGAAGATCTCAATCTTGAAGATGGAATCGACTTTGAATTTGGTTTCATACTATAAAACGACTTCTGAATTTTGTAGAACTTGAATACAAAAACAATGTAATTGAAAAAGTTATTTGTATTTACCCACAATTGCTAATCAAAATAGAGTTATCCTCTATTTTTAATTTAATTTGTAATACTTCTATTTCATATAATTTGCAAGTATAATTTGTAGTTACCCCCATTATTTAATAATTAGTGTGTGGTATTAATAATAAATTTTAAAATTGGAATAACATTATTTAGAATAGTATAAGCCCTCTGAATTTTAATATTAGGGTTAGTTGACAATTAGGGTTTGGTTTGAATTAAATTTGGATATTTTATTAATCGATAATTTTTTTACTTTCATTTATGGTCGTTAGATACCCTTTATCATGGTTTTGACAGTAGGAGCACTAAATTAGTTATTTTCTTCCAACCAACTTTACCTGTAATACCTAGACAAGGCCCGCTACACTTGTGACCTTCATGTCCCACTCAAACGTATCTCGTTGTGCTCTATTCTAATTGCATAATATTAATGCCAAAAATTTGATTTCTAACTTGTACACACACCGGGAGATTATTTCGATTGAATTTCGAGTCACAATTTTGACTCAATTTCTTCAACCAACTTTATGACCATGACCTACAATAAGACCATGACTCTCATGACCCTTGTGTCCCACTAAATTTAACTCCCATGTTCTACCTACACACATTAGTCATCATCGGACCATTTTTGGGTCATTCGGACTAACCTAACCCAATTTAGACCGCACCAACTTGAACCTAACCTAACTAATGTGTGAGGAATTAACCTAAGTGAATTAGACTAGATTTTCCCATCCAAATCAAGATAAAACTTAGCCCATGGCAGCCATATGTGAGGGAAAGCCAAAGGGTGGAATATGAATGGAGAGGGAAGTTATAACTCTCAAACCCTTTCATCTCCCCTACTATTACTTTTCATCAAAGCCACTAAAACCAAATAACTCTCATTTTCCGCTCATCCTCCAACCATCCACTCATTCTCCTACCTCTCTCCTATCTCCTAGATCTCTCCCAAATCCCTCAAATCTGTCCAAGTGTACCTAAAACCGAGATCCAAGCAGCCCCCATCAGAATAGTCCCTACCGAGCGGACTGTTGCTTGTATCTACTGCCCAGGGACTTCTTGGGATCCCACGACCTTCAAGAGTATTCATTGGAAAGGCAAGACACCCCTCTATCCTCCCAATAAGTTTCATAGTATTGCTAAGTCGTTCAAGACCAAAACAGGTCATACAAACAACACCAATCAGCAGCATGTACGGCTAAATCTGCCAAATAAATCCATGACTTTCAACCCTTGTGCACTTTCAAATAGCCACCAAACCACCTCTATAGTACATCTAACACCTGCCTTTATTGTCACTCCCAGTTTTCAAAATCGAGGATAAATTTGTTATTTTCCATATTCTAATATTTTTGTGAATATTTATTTATTAATATTATAATTTGTGGATTAGTTTAGTCGGGCTTGAGTTTCGTCTAGTTTTGACTTGTGTTAGTGGCCTAAGTAGCTTAGACTCTAGTCGATACCCAAAGATTAGCTAGACATGGCCCACAAACCCAACTTATTAGTCTAGTGCAATTAGGCTAATCCCACATGACTAGTTAGTTTATTTAGAGATTAGAAACTTGACCCTTTTGACCCCAAACCTTTGCATGCTCCTAATTAACCAAAGGGTGACTAGAGGGGGGCAACTTAGACATTTCACAAACCCAAATAGGGATTCATTGTGGCCGACCATAGAGGGCATGGTCTCCCCATCCTTTTTTTCATTGTAGCATCTTTTTTCTCCAAATAGTGTTCTTCCCCAAACTTGAGAGCTTCTCTCTCGATTTCATCTGCCAAATCAATTCATTCTTCCTCCATTCTTCTCAATCCATCAAGGAGAAGGTGCCTACATAGAGTGGGGAGCAAGGAGCAAGGAGAGGAGTCCATTTGCAAGGGATTCTCGTGTCGGAACCGTGTTCTTTTGATTAAATCATTGGGATACAACTCCCAATAGGTAAAACCCTCTCTAAATTCATTTTTTCTTTGCATTTTGATAGTTTTGCATTCATAGGAACCACCCCCTTGCATGAACCACCATTAGGAATGTTTTAGAGGCTCTTTTGAGTCCTCATTAGGATTTTGTGGCAAGTTTTGTATCCCCATGGAGATATTCCAAAGGAGACACCCCTAGTATTTGTGTTTATGCCCAATAGACTATTTTATTTCCTAATTTCAGATTTGTGCATGTTAGAGAATAGTTTAGCCATGGTTAGGATGCCCCAAGTGGTTTTTATTTGAATACCTATGTATGTATCTATGTATTTTAGCCTACAAGTCATGTTTTAGGTGGATACACGTTAATTGGTATATATATTTGTATAATAGACTGATTTGGGTGTCTTTGTATATATATATATGGGGAAAAAAAAGTAAATAAATAATATATATATATATATATATATATATATATATATATATATATATATATATATATATAATAAATATATATATTTATATATATATATATATATATATATATATATATATAATAATAATAATAATAATAATAATAATAATAATAATATATATATATATATATATATATATATAAAATAAATATATAAATATATAAATATATAAATATATATATAAATATATAAATATATATATAAATATATAATATATATATATATATATATATATATATATATATATATATATATATATATATATATATATATATATATATATATATATATATATATATATAAAAAATAAATATATAAATATATAAATATATAAATATATAAATATATAAATAAATATATATATATATATATATATATATATATATATATATATATATATATATATATATATATATATATATATATATATATATATATATATATATTTATATATTTATATATTTAAAAAATAAATATATAAATATATAAATATATAAATATATAAATATATAAATATATAAATATATATATATATATATATATATATATATATATATATATATATATATATATATAGAAGTGTGCTTGAGAGTGAGATGTGTGTGTGTGTGTGTTTGTGTGCATGTGAGAAGAGGGTACGATAGAGGAGTGTGTGTGTGTGTGTGTGTGTGTGTGTGTGTGTGTGTGTAGAGAAGGGGGAGCTAGCTGTTGCCCAAAGGCAGAATAGAGTAACTACAGCAGCAGTATTTGGCAACTGCAGCAGCAGCCAAGGCAGCTGCAGGGCACATGCTGCAGCAGCAGTGCTAGCAGCAGCAGCACTAGCAAATGCAGCAGCAATAGCAGCAATAGCAGCACTTTGTTGAGCCCCTTTGCATCCCATTTGCTTGCCCCATTGCCCCTTTGTATAGAGAGTGTGTGAGTGGTTATGTTAGAGTGAGTTAGTTTATATATATATGTCATATGTTAGAGTTAGTTAGATAGTTTCTATATATATATGATATGTTAGAAGATTTGTGTTAGAAAGTTAATTAGTTAGGATGTTAGAGATATCTTAGAAGTTAAGATAGTTAGTGGGTTAGTATATCTTAGTGTCTAGATATGTTAGAACTAGATGTTAGTATCTAAGTTAGATAGTTAGCATCCTATCTAGAAGTATCTTAGGATACTAGGATTAGTGTCTTAAGATATAGATAGTTAGCATCCAAAAGTCAACTGTAAGTCAACCTTTGACATAGTTTGATCTAGTGTGACCGAGTTTGACTTAGTGTGACCTAGTTTGACTTAGTTTGAATTAGTTTGACTGAGTTTGACCTTGATTGTATAGCATACACTAGAAAATCATGCCTAACACTGTTAAACCCTAATTAACTCATGTACATCTCATCTTTAGGTCTGTGACTTCACTCTAAGCATCGATTCTTATTGACAGTTGAGGACCGCAGGCGAGTACATTCTCTGATAGTTTTTATTGTCTTGATATCTACTATATCTGATTCAGTTGTAGTGTTTTACTTGATTTCCGACACGATGGTACACGGACTAGTATACGTCGGATCCTGTCATGAGATGTTATTCCTGGACTTTCTGGTATATGGGTACATTATTTGATCTTGTTTTCTGTACTTGTATAGGCACCAATTTGGGAGTAGGCTGGCCCTCTGCTTTTGAATCCTGTGTCATAACGTATCATGTCCAGATCCATTATACTATTCGGGGATGGGAAGTTATTATAGGTTATGTGATCAATATCCATCCTGTAACTTTTCCTGTGCTGGCTCCACCCTCACTGCACGTAGGGTGTAGCCTAATCTTATACTTCTTGTGCCTGCTTTCCAGGTTGGCAGGCTGACCCTATATATACATTTTTTGTGATAGCCGGTCAAATGGAATAACCTGATCCTGACCCAAGCCGATCACATAGTGCTCTAATACTCGAGGCACAGTTTATGTTTATATTATACATCAAATATTCCTGTACTGTTTTACATTCCAGTATTTCACACCCTGATATGATATCCAGTTTTACATATACTATTTATTTCCAGTCTTGATATTTTATCTTGTATTCTATTATAATTATCTCTTATAGTATTTCAATTCATATGGAACTGCTGTTGGTGTTTGTACTTGCTCATATCCTGACAGGATAATCCCGTTGATTTTACAGATAATTTAGATGCTGATTGCTCAACCTTCTATGGGTTTGGCACAGATGGAGACTACGACCTGGATATTCCTGTAGAGCCGGTGCCCGTAGAGGACGCACCGGCTGCTTTGACCTAGATTAGTTAGGTTTGACTGAATTGCATTCCAGCTAGTACTTTGAGACTTATAGTATACTTTATTCAAGATTTGTGTTATGTCTTAAACTCTGAACTTGTTTTGTGACTTTGCATCTATTTTCAGTTTATCTATTTCTATCATATCTTATCATATTCGTGCTTATCTTCCCTAAATGTCTTGTTATTGAGTTATGATTATATACCTCTGTACGAAGATGACGGGTTTATATACTTTGTGTCTAGATGTTATATATTCTAGTTGACCTATATAGTATTCTACTGTCGACTCTGCGGCGTAGGCTGGACGTACCTACGTGCTCGTGCCCCTAATCAGGGTACGGGTCGTGACACATTTTTATGGTGGCCCATGCAGGTCTGTGTCGCAACTAGTATAATTTCGTAATGGTACTCGACTTAGAGTACTAATTATGAGCCTGCTGTTAGGATATAGGTTTTAGGTTATGATAGGAGTTACTCAATCACAGTTAGGACTTTTGAGAGATTCCTAGGATGACCCTTGAGAATCTTGTTTGAACGTCAATTTGAAATCATTTTCTTTTGTTTCTGTTCACCCTTGATCCTCGTTATTAAATTTGATTTTGATGGATCATCGCTGATTTTGATTTTTCATATCGAGATGAATGTTATGACCTGAGTTACGGTATCTTTTGATAACATATATTGACGGGAATAACAGGGAAGGTAAAACGTCTACTTGGTTATGGAACTTGGAGTTTATCGCAGCTATATTTTCCGGCGTAGCAAAAATGTAGAGACCTGACTTCGGATGTACATATCTTGGTTATGAGATTTAGGATTTCTCGCAGCTATACTAGTCGGCGTAGCGAAGATTCCAGACGACATGATTGTAGAGGTGCATACCCAGTTATGGAATCTACCGTTTATCGCAGCCTTGCTTACTGGCGAGGATTCTGAGTATCATGATTTTGGACAGACGCGTAAAGGGTCCTAACATGTCATCTCTATCATTTCACTTCTGTTAATATAGATTATGTTCCATCATCAATTAGCTTAGGAGTAGGGATACTTTCAGTTCTTTAGTCCAGGTCCTTGTAGAGTCTCATTTCATTGTAGGTTCTTCGTAGTGTGATGGCTTGGTGACTTGCAATTGGTCTGAATCCTTGAGTATTAGTGTTAATAGTTTAGAGTATGGTTAGGAAGTAATTGTATATGATTTTTGATAATTAAATATAGATGAGAACCCTAGAGTGATCAATAGGTGTCAAGGTAGGATTTGCACTAGGTACCAGAATAGGAGGAGTACCCTAGTAGCAAGAGACGAAGTATCTCAAGTGTTATAGAAGTTTAGGCACCAACAGTTTAGTGACTAGTTGGAGAAGAGGAATGAACAACCTAGTATAGGGGTACCATCCAAGTATCAAATAGAGGAGTTAGTGCCTTGTGTAGATAGTGCCAAGACTTGGGTAGACACCCTAGAGAGAGTATTCTAGATAGACGAATGTTCTTTCCGTGACTTTGATTTCTGGAGCGTCATAGATGTCAATCTCTGGAAACTTCCTTCTTGAGTTTGTAGTAGGCAATATTATCTTCATTTTGATATATCATGTCCCACTCAAAGTTGTTCCCTTGTACTATTTTGTATTACAACTTTTGGATCAATTTAGGCCATTTGACCTTTCCCACTTTTATTTATGATTATCATATGCACATTGCCATAACTTTTAATTTAGGAGCACAAGACTAGTTGTTTTCTCAAAATCAACTTCATATGCATGATCTAGACAAGACATACTATACCCATGACCTTCATGTCCTACTCAGACACACCATCTTGTGCTTCATTTTTATCGTACGACTTTCCTGACACAAGACCCAATCTTGATTCACCCCACGAAGTCACTTTTATTTTCGACTCGAATTGGGGATACCATTTCGACCCAAACTTGTCAATCCAAAATATGGACACGACCCACATTAAGCCTACTACCCACTTGACACTTGTGTCCCATTCGATTGAGCCCTGCATGCTAATTCTTTACCTGTATTCATTTGAGGCAGACAATAGAAGGTAGTATATATCCTGGATAGTGTGTGTCAGTAAGTTGAGTATGCCCGTAGCCTGAAACCATAGAATATGGTAGTATTATAACTGGTAACCCATTGTAGATAGTTCTTCTGTTATCAAGATAATTATCAGATTTTATTATTAAGTTTAATGATAATCTGTCTTGCAACCTTTAATGATTCCTTATTTTTCACCTACCTTTTCAGTATGGCACCCGTGACCAGAGCCCGTCGTCTGAGAGCAGCTACATTTCTGAACATGACTGGTGGCGTACTGTCACGACCCGTACCCAATAATTTGGGCATGAACCATGTACACGCCCAGCCTATGCCGCAGAGTCGGCGATAGAACGCTGTAATAATATAATGAACAACCACACAATAAAAGATATACCACAAGGGGAATCAACAACTCCATATCTCAATTCAGCATCTAGAAGGTGACAATAAATAGAACCGTCTCATAATAGAAATGTATGATGACTAAAGACAAATAAATCTCAACTACAAATCTCAAATTAACTCAATATCCACTACAATGTCTCAGTACTAAAAATATCTAAGAAAATGTAGCAGGATCAGGTGCTGCATACTCCTCCTGATAGGCAAAGTCCGTCTCTACTGTATCTTCCAAGTACGGGCCATACTGGTCAGGGCACACGACCTCTTCGCAATCACCTAAAATTTATTTGGTTACCCAGTCAGGATGGAACGAGTACAATTCACTGAATGCAGTTTCAATATATGAAAATGACTATATCACAGAGGTTAGCCTTTAGACATATGATTTAGAAAATAAGTGAAAGAAAACAGAATAAAACTAAATATCGAAAGCAGTAAATAAAATACAAGTAAATACTCACCGACTGAAGTACCTTTGATATGTGATCGGTCTCGGGACAATTACACGACACTGTCTACAATATATATACTTTATAAAGTAACACTGTCTATACGGTATACTGCAATAAAGCACTACCAAAATACAGACAAATAGCGACTGAAAATTAGCGACGGCATAATCAGTCGCCAATTAGCGACCGACAAGCGACTTACGGGCGATGGATTTTTTCACTTAATTTTTTTATAAGTTTAGGGACGGATCAGCGACCATTTAGCGACGAAATATGTCAACCGACTGATTAGCGACAGATATATACGTCGCTAAGCTGCTGTAAATGTCGATATTTCCATGTAGCGACGGAAAATTTCCGTCGCTAATTTGCTGGAAAAATTCGAAAGTTATTTAAATTTTGAAAATTTACCAATCTCTCTCTCACTCTCAAAATCCTTCTCTCTCCTCCCCTCTCTTCCCTCCGACCGGCGATCACCCCCCCGACTGCGGCCCCCTCCGGCGACCCCCCTCCGGCGACCCCCTCCGGCGCCCTCCCCCACTCCGGCCCCCTCCTTCTTCTCCTCATCCGATTGAACCCCCTAACTACCCCCTCTTCTATTCCTCCGTCGAGCCCCTACCTCCGGCGACCACCTCCCTCCGGCGTGCTCCTCCACTCCGTCCCCACCTCTTCTCCTCCTTCGAAACCCCGTATACCCTCCATCTTCTCCTCCTCCGTCATGCCCCCCTCCGGTGACCCCCCCTCAGGCGACCACCCCCTCCGGCGTCCCCCCCTCCGGCGTCCCCCCCTCCGGTGCCCCCCTTCCGACGTCCCCCCTTCTCCGAGATCCTCTACGTGACCAACCTCTTCAAGATCCGAAACCCTAAACCCTAATTTGCATTTATTTTTATTTATGCTTTATTTGTGTTTTCTCAACATATTTTAGGGTTTCAATTTCAATTTCGTGTTTGAAATTTATCGGTATAGTAGTGGGTATAGTAAATAAATAGAAATTTATCGGTATAATAGTTTTAAAATTTGACGGGACACGGACACAAAATAAATAGGTGTAGTAGTTTTAGATTACTAAGGTAATTGATTGATCAATGCGATATATACTTGAGTATCAATTTGATACTTGAGTATCAACGTGATACCTAATTATACTAGGTTTATTTTATGAGTGAATGTACGTGAGGGGTACGTCATACCAAGTTATACTAGGTTTGTTTTATGATACCAAGTGATATATAGCATCTTAATTCTTGGTGCAGAATCATTCACGTGGATTAGAACAATGAGTCGATACTTATTTGACCGTTCGTGGATGTACAATCGGCAACATGAGAGTATGATTGGCTTGACGGATGATTTCAAGGCGGGCGTCGAGCAATTTCTCATATATGCAAGTGGCCATGCCGATTTTATGGACGGAAGGCGCATAAAGTGCCCTTGTGTCAAATATAAGAATATACCATTTAGAGAGTGTCACTCGTGAGAGATCACCTTTACAAGAAGGGTTTCATGCCGAACTACAACGTATGGATTAATCAAGGAGAATCTCCGGCTTCGCAATCTCAGTCCTTCTTCAATATCGAGGTAAGAGATTCTACTCTCGGAGATCATTTTGAATATCGGCAACCAACAAACTTGGCACGTGAGATTGTATTAGATTTTGCTGTGGCACGTGAGGATCCAAATCCTAATGCAAAGGAGTTCTACGATATGTTCAAGCATTCTGATACTTCATTATATCCGGTTTGTGATTCTCATTCAGTATTGTCGATGGTGATGCGGCTATTGAACCTTAAATCTGATTTTAACTTACCTCAAGAATGCTATGACCGGATAATTCAGCTTGTAAGAGAGTTATTGCCAAAAGGATCAAATGATTTGCCTGAAAGCCTATATAAGTCGAAGATGATGATACGAAAACTCAGATTGGGCTACCAGAAGATAGACTGCTGTCAAAATGGTTGCATGCTATACTACAAGAAGAATAATGATAAAGACAAATGCATTTTCTGTGATGAGGACCGGTACAAGCCAATTCGGGGCAAAGGAAAATCAATTGCCCGGACACGGATGCGCCCGTACAAGTACATGCAGTTCTTGCCAATCACAAAGAGGCTACAGAGGATGTATATGTTTGTAAATACTGCACAACACATGACATGGCATAACAAAGAACGAAAGATGGATGAAGGAGAATTATCTCATCCTGCCGATGGAGAAGCATGAAAGCATTTTGATCGGTGTCATCCTGATTTTGCCGCGGAGCCTAGGAATGTTTGATTGGCTTTATGTTCTGATGGATTCACTCCATTCGGACAGTCGGGGACGCAATACTCTTGTTGGCCGGTGATTTTGATCCCGTATAATCTACCACCGTGGATGTGCCTGAAAACTCCTTACATGTTTCTCACACTTATCATACCCGGTCCAAGAAATCCAAAGAAGAACATCGATATCTACTTGCAACCGTTGGTAGACGAGTTGAAACAATTATGGAAGTTTGGCATTTAGACGTTTGATATATTGATGGAGCAGAACTTTCAGATGAGGGCGATGCTCATGTGGACCATCAACGATTTTCTAGCTTATGGGATGTTATCGGGGTGGAATACTCATGTATTATGTCATGTCCGATATGCATGGGGAAGAGTAAGGCATTCCACCTTCAGAATGGAGAAAATGCGTGTTTTTTTTATTACCACCGCCAGTTTCTTCCTTCGTCACATTCGTGGAGAAGGAACATAGATGACTTCAGGGCTGGTAAACGGGAAGTATCTCTTCCTCCGTTGAGATTAACGGGAGATGTAATTTGGAAAGAGGTTCGAGATTTATCGACTGTCATAAAAAATTTGGGATCGAGCCATCACATTGAAGGCTTCGGACAACATCACAATTGGACGAAACAGAGTATCTTTTGGGATTTGCCTTATTGGTCGAATAATCTCATAAGAAACAATCTTGATGTCATGCATATTGAAAAAAATATATATGACAACATATTTAATACTATGATAGATATTAAGGGAAAAACAAAAGACAATATTAAAGCAAGGAAGGACTTAGAAATTATTTGCAAGTGTCCAGAGTTGTATCTGTCGCAAAGGTCCAATGGTAACTGGGTGAAGCCTCCAGCACCATTTACATTGAGTAGAGTTGATAAACTGATAATATGCAAATGGATTTCAAAGTTGAGATTTTCTGACGATTACGTATCAAATCTGGCGAGATGTGTCGATCTCAACGAACGCAGGTTGATAGGGATGAAGAGTCATAATTGTCATGTTTTCATGGAGCGATTACTTCCTATCGCTTTTAGAGAGATGCTACCTTCTCATGTGTGGACTCCGCTGACCGAGTTATCTATCTTCTTTAGAGATTTGTGTTCAAGTAAGTTGACAGTGCAACATATGCTAGAACTTGAGAAGAAAGTTGTAGTGACGTTGTGCAAGTTAGAAAGGGTGTTCCCTCCTGGCTTCTTTGATAGTATGGAACATTTGCCGATTCATCTTGCATACGAAGCACGTGTCGGTGCTCCCGTCCATTATCGATGGATGTACCCATTTGAGAGGTATAAAATAATCTTCTAATTTATAATTTTTTTATTTAAATAATTCTAATATTCAATATATTTCTTATAGATATCTAGGTCACCTGAAGAAGAAAGTGGGCAATAAGGCTCATGTAGAAGCTTCAATATGCGAAGCGTACATCATTGAGGAGGTTTCTAACTTTTGCTCGATCTACTTCGATACTCATGTCCGAACAAATCGGAATAGAGCACCGAGGAATGATGAAGGTGATATCAATGCACCGAACGAAGGGTTCCGTACAATCTTTAATGTGGGGGGCAAGCCGACAAGTGCGACTAAATTACGGTGGTTGGATGACGATGAGTTTGAAGTCGCACATCGGTATATATGCCTCAATAGAGGTATCCAAGAGATGGAATATATTGAAAAGTAAGCAACACCATTTAGTCATTCTAAATTCGATATTTAGAAGTGTGCTAACGTTTCTCCATATTATTACAGTACTTTTAGAGCTGAGATTAGAATGGAAAGACCTGATATTGAAGATGATGATCTTGCTAGAGGATATGAAGTTTTCGTCGTGGTTCCGAAATTATATAAGGATTATAATCATTAGCCATTCTAAATTCGATATGTTACTACCCACACTTTGTCTAATGACTTTTCTGATACTACCCACACTAGGTCTTCCGTCCTGGTACACAGTTGCAGAACAAAGGGCTAATAGCAATTGCTATTGGACCGAACAAGAAGGCGAAGTGTTGGAGCAAATATACAATCAATGGCTTTAACTTTAGAACTACTGATAAGCCTATCAATCATTCATTTGTCGATGAGGAGGCTAATTATACCAAAAATTTGGGAGTTTGTGTGAGAGCCTCAGTCTACGATGCCGATCCCGAATTCGACTACTACGGTGTTCTAGGAGATATCGTAGAGATTGAATATTCTGTTGATACGAAGATTGTGCTTTTTAAATGTCATTGGTTCGACACAACACCCAAGCAAGGATGGAAGATTGACAAACAATTTGGCTTTGTTGATATAAAACATGGAAAAAGATATGGAAGTTTTGAACCATTTGTGTTGGCTAGTCAAGCCGTTCAAGTGTACTATACGAGTTATCCTAGCCGACGACGCAGTACCCTGGATTGGTGGGCTGTATGCAAAACCAAAGCAAAAATACATATAATGTTGGGGATGTAGCCTACCAAGAGGAAGAGGTGGTCAAGCCTCAACCAACATATATAAGTTTCGCTGGTGTTGAGGAAGAGGATTTAGAAGATATGAAGGTTGCGGTAGATGACGTTATGGAGGTTAACGTTGATGAAGAATTGGAAGATGTTGAGGAAGAAGTATTGGAAGATGAAGATGAAGATCATAGTGATAGTGAAAATGAAGAAGCAGAAGAAGATACTTCGGAATCAAGCGATGATTCAGAAGACTCTTGGGAAGATGAATCAGACTAGTACGTACGTTTTAATTTAATATACGAGTTCTATTAGTATAATGACATGACAGTAGTTTTTATTTTTAACACATCACCACTTATTATTTCTTTTAGATTTTTCTATGGCGTCGAGAGGTCGACGTTCACGTTTGTAGCTTGGATCTTTATTAAGTCCGCCGAGAGGTCTTCATCATGCCCGCCGAGAGGTTTCTATCACGTCCGACGACCTAGATTTACTGTACCAGTACTTTCTTGTATTAAAACATTTTAGATATATGTATTAATATTTCTTATATTAAAATATTATTTGTATGTGTGTATGAAGCTAATTTTGGATATGTGTGTATGTGTTGTATTAAAACATTTGGGATACGTGTGCATGAAACTGAGAATTTGCAGGAAACACAAATACTGATATGTGTGCCTACTGTAAAACTGTCAACAGGGATAAGGACTGATGGAAACACGAATACTAATATCATATTTAGAAACTGTTTATATGACTGTATATTGTGTGTGTAACAGTCGACAGGGATGTGGAGTGCAGGAAACACAAATGCTGACATACAATATTATATTTAGCGACGGAATGACGACGGAACAGCAACAGAAAACCTGGAACATTGCAGGCTAGCGACGGAACATCGACGATTTTCCGTCGCTACAAGCCTGAAAAATTTACTTTGCAGGCTACCGACGGAATATCGACTGTAGTTTTCGTCGCTAAGGTTCTGGAAAATATTATATTCCAGTATAGCGACTGAATAGCGACGTAAGTTTTACTTACTATTCCGTCGCTATGTTCCTGTATGACACCAAAAGCGTATCGAAAACATCTTAGCGACGTAATTTTCCGTCGCTACTCTCATGCTGAATTACGCCGCTGCGACGTCGGTAGTTCGTCGATAACTATAGCGACAGAGTTTTCGTCGCTATTACATCGCATTTTCCAATAAATAGGTTGTCGCTAAATGCGTCACTAATCAGTCGCTATTTTCGACAAACTAGCGACTGATTTAAATTAGCGACATGTGATTTCCCGACAAACTATTTCCGTCGCTGATATGTCGCTATTTGGCTTTAGCGACAAAAAATGACTTTAAGTGACGGATCCCGCCGTTGCTAAAAGCCTATTTTTTTGTAGTAAAGAAACACTGTCTACACGGTATACTACAATAAAGAAATACTGTCTATACGGTATAATGCAATAGTAATCACTATCTACACGGTATACGCGGTATAAGGTCAGATCACACATCTTTGGTACTTTACCTCCCCCGACACTACAAAATATAATCAACATAAAAGACTGAAATCACATCTCTACCGACTAACAATGATGTATAGTAAAGATCAATACTGAAAACAAACAATAAACTATACTCGCATGGCGTCCTGAGCTGTTGACATTAGAAAAATCGGGTTTAAATCAAAATAACTACTTATCTAACTTCCAAGTCAATTCCTAGGCTAATTTGATTTATACCTATTAGTATTCATGGTATCTATATCCTGCCCTTGACACTACCCTTCATGACTTCTAAGTATTTAAATTATAGTCTATGGTACCGATTCCCTAAATATGACATAATTCCCTTTTTCCTTAACTCCCTGCTAACATTCCTGACTAGTGCTACATGACACACTTGCATATTATCCCACTAGTAACTGATACTCTAAGTTCAGGTGTAGCACTTACCCCCATGCCATACTCTTCGACCTGCCCCTAAGGCTAACCATCTTTTAGACAGTTATGTTGGTACCTTAGCTATCCTATTGGTATCATCACAAAAATTTGGGGATAGGAACACACCCTCTTTGTGATTTAACCAACTGTCATGTCTTGGTGTTTGTCAAGAATAACTAGAGGTCGATTGTTTTAGCAGAGCTCAAATGTAACTCTCCAATGGAACCCATGTATCCTTCATATCACCCCCTCCAGTTATTACCTGGATTAAGCGGTGTAATTCATAGTATATCAGTCCTCTTCAGTTGACTGCTGCACACCTATCACCTCTAATACCAGAGTGTTGCCCATAGAAGTGTTCATTTGATATACGAAACCATCTCTAGCCATGTACCTATCTAAGTTTCCTGTCAGTATCCGAATGGATACAAAGAACTCCTTCCATGACAGGCTTCTAATGGATATAGATGATAACTCATCTCAAAATACCCAAAGTTAATAAGGAGAGAAAACCCCCAGGTAACCTCCTGTGTGTTAGTCCTCCCATTGGATTCAAGAGTAGTTCTAAAACAGGGCCTAGGGATACATGGAACTATATGCTGGCACCCATTGAGTATGGAGTACAACTAACCTGCCATTTACTACTGGCTATTTCTTCAGTAACAAATCGACTCTCAAGACTTGGGTGATTCTCAGGTACCCTTGTTTCAAAGCCTGATACTAAGATCATCCTTTAGCTTCCAAGGAAAATATCCCTAGTTAAGTTATGTCAGGTTTTGATTGTAAAAGCAACTTGTTATAAGAATTCCACTTTTCTAGCACTCAAGTAGGTGCCTATACTACTGACAGGGTCTACTAGTTGTGCAGTGCTTCCCATAATCTGCTCTCCAGGTTTCGAACTCACATGGTAGGTTAATCCTTATACCTACATGTGTCCTAATACCCAGTCCTTAGCTATCAGCACCCTGGCTTACTGGTCTAACCTCTAAGGTACATAGCAACTCTAGGTGGTTCAGCCCCATTTATAATGGTAGAGATCTATATATCGTAGGATTGATAGATCACAGGTTTCTAGTGTAGAGTATCTCCCCAAAACTATCCCTGATACTCCAGTACCCAACCTGGTACAATTGGTAGGCTGATAGCAGGTTACCCATCTAATATTCCTAGTAAACTAGTCACCCTCCAGTTCTAGGCTTTTGTTAGGTCTGTGTACTAGGTAGTCGTCCCTGGTGGTTTCATTTTGATCCCCACGACGTGTCATTGTATCAGTTATCATCTGAAATTAAGGAAGGTCAATTTACCAAAACCAATGGGTATTACGGAAGAGTTCCCCTGTTTGTGTTCAATAGATATCAAGGATGGTTTAACAGGGTAGGGACTTGATCTACCACAGGTATGGCTCTGCCCCTAGGTTTCTAGTGTGTTCTGCAGTAAGGATTACAGGTACAGTAGTCTTAGTCTTGCTTGGTATGGGTCACCATGCTACCCTTGAAAAATTTTGTCCTCGAAATTTGAGGTAGACAAGTCACGGATTATTGCCTCATGAATGAAAAAGATATGGATATGCTCGTGCATCTCATCTTCTCTCTCCTATGTGGACTCGCCCGGGGAGTGGTGTCTCCAAGCGACACGGACCAAGGGAATCGTCTGGTTCCTCAGGATCTTCTTTTTGCGGTCCAAAATCTCTATGGGCTGCTCCTGGTAACTGAGACTCGGTCCCACCTCGATCACCGAATGATCCAAGACATGACTGGGGTCCGCCACGTATCGTCTCAGCTGAGAAACATGGAACATGTTGTACACTCCTTCCAGTGCAGACGGCAAAGCCAATCGGTACGCTACTGCACCGATCTTCTCGAGTATACCAAATGTCCCAATGAAACGTGGGCTGAGTTTACCGCCTTTACCGAAACGTATAGTACCACGCGTCGGAGAAATTTTCAAAAATACCAAATCGCCAACCTAAAATGCACAAATGTCACTAGGAATCTATAATTAACACATAATTTATATTAAGGGGATTCCATACCTCAAACACTAACGATCTATGGTGACTGTCTGCCCAGTACTTTTGCCTGTCCTGAGCCACGCGAAGCCGCTCTCTAATCATCTTGACTTTCCCTGCAGCATCTACTACCATCTCTGGTCCCAACAGTGCTCGCTCGCCCACATCGTCCCAAGATAGTGGGGTACGACATCTCCGACCATACAACGCTTCGAAAGGGGACATCTCGATGCTAGCTTGGTAGCTGTTGCTGTAGGAGAACTCTACAAGATGAAGGTGGTCTTCCCATGAGCCACCAAAGTCTAGCATACATGTCCGCAGCATATCCTCGAGCGTCTGAATGGTCCGCTCAGACTGTCCGTCCGTCTGCAGATGATAGGCGGTGCTGAACTTGAGTACTGTGCCCAAGCTAGCCTGTAGGCTCCTCCAAAAGTGAGATGTGAACCTGCTGTCACGGTTGGAAATGATACTCACTGGCACCTCGTGCAACCTGACTATCTGCCTCACATAAAGCTCTACCAACTTTTCTGTTGATAACCCTACTTTAAATGGTATAAAGTGGGCCGATTTGGTCAACCTATCAATGATGACCCAAATCGCATCCTTCCCGCCCGATAACCGTAGAAAATCGGAAACAAAATCCATCGTAATATGTTCCTACTTCCATTCGGGTATCGGTAGAGGCTGCAACAACCCTCCTAGTCTCTGCCTCTCGGCTTTGACCTGCATGGGCTACCATAAAATACCTAAAAATGAAGTGGGCCACTTCTCGTTTCATATCATACCACCATACGTGGTTTTTCAGATCCTTGTACATCTTATTGGCACCCGGATGTAGAGAATACTGGGAATGGTGTACCTCCTGTATAACTTCTTCTCTGATCTCTCCACTAGGTACACAAAGTCTCATCCCGTGCCTCAACGAACCATCCTCTGCAATAGTGAAGTCCTTTAGCAACCCGGCCTGTGCTTATGTTATGATGTTCTTCAGCTGCTCATCCTGGTGCTGTGCCTTCCGAATCCTGTCTATCAGTCCTGACTGAATCTGCATGCCCATCATCTGCATCTCGGCCCCTGGAATGACGATCTCGATGCCCAAACTCTCCAAGTCCGCTAATAAGTGACGATCTCGAGTCAAGCACATTGCTACGGGATACCTGCTCAAAGCATCCGCAACGACGTTGGCTTTTCTCGGGTGGTACTGTAGAGAAATATCATAGTCACTCATCAGCTCAAGCCATTTGCGTTGTCTCATGTTCAACTCCTTTTGTGTAAAGACGTACTTCAAGCTTTTGTGGTCAGTGAAAATTTCCACTCGCTCCCCGTACAAATAATGTCTCCACAACTTCAAGGCGAAGATAACGGCTAAAAACAAACAATAAACCGTACTCGCCTGGCGTTTTGAGCTGTTGGCACGGTTCAGTATTCGAAACGAGGTCCAAATAACCTATTTAAGGAATTGATATTAGAAAAATTGGGTTTAAATCAAAATAAGTTATCTAACTTCCAAGTCAATTCCTAGGCCAATTTGATTTATACCTATTAGTATTCATGGTATCCATATCCTGCCCTTGACACTACCCTTCATGACTTCTAAGTATTTAAATTATAGTCTATGGTACCCATTACCTAAATATGACATAATTCCCTTTTTCCTTAACTCCCTGCTAACATTCCTGACTAGTGCTACATGACACACTTGCATATTATCCCAGTAGTAACTGATACTCTAAGTTCAGGTGTAGCACTTACCCCCATCCCATACTCTTCGACCTGTCCCTAAGGCTAACCATCTTTTAGACAGTTATGTTGGTACCTTAGCCATCCTATTGGTATCATCACAGAAATTTAGGGATAGGAACACACCCTCTTTGTGATTTACCCAACTGTCATGTCTTGGTGTTTGTCAAGAATAACTAGAGCTCGATTGTTTTAGTAGAGCCCAAATGTCACTCTCCAATGGAACCCATGTATCCTTCATATCACCCCCCTCTATTAATTACCTGGATTAAGTAGTGTAATTCATAGTATATCAGTCCTCTTCAGTTGACTGCTGTACACCTGTCACCTTTGATACTAGAGTGTTGCCCATAGAAGTATTCATTTGATGTAGGGAACCATCTCTAGCCATGTACCTATCTAAGTTTCCTGTCAGTATCCGAATGGATACAAAGAACTCCTCCCATGATAGGCTTCTAATGGATATAGATGATAACTCATCTCAAAATACCCAAAGTTAATAAGGAAAGAAAACCCCCAGGTAACCTCCTGTGTGTTAGTCCTCCCCTTGGATTCAAGAGTAGTTCTAAAATAGGGCCTAGGGATACATGAAACTATATGCTAGCACCCATTGAGTATGAAGTACAACTAACCTGCCATTTACTACTGGCTATTTCCTCAGTAACAAATTGACTCTCAAGACTTGGGTGATTCTCAGGTACCCTTGTTTCAAAGCCTGATACCAAGATCATTCTTTAGCTTCCAAGGAAAATATCCCCAGTTAAGTTATGTCAGGTTTTGATTGTAAAAGCAACCTGTTATAAGTATTCCACTTTCCTAGCACTCAAGTAGTGTGCCTATACTACTGACAAGGTCTACTATTTGTGCAGTGCTTCCCAGAATCTGCTCTCCAGGTTTCAAACTCACATGGTAGGTTAATCCTTATACCTACATGTGTCCTGATACCCAGTCCTTAGCTATCAACACCCTGACTTACTGGCCTAACCTCTATGGTACAGAGCAACTCTAGGTAGTTCAGCCCCATTTATAATGGTAGGGATCTATATATCGTAGGATTGATAGACCATAGGTTTTTAGTGTAGAGTATCTCCCCAAAACTATCCCTGATACTCCTGTACCCAACCTGGTACAATTGGTAGGCTGATAGCAGGTTACCCATCTAATATTCCTAGTAAACTGGTCACCCTCCAGTCCTAGGCTTTTGTTAGGTCTGTGTACTAGGTAGTAGTCCCTGGTGGTTTTGTTTTGATCCCCACGACGTGTCCTTGTATTAGTTATCATCTGAAATTAAGGAAGGTCAATTTACCAAAACCAATGGGTATTGAGGAAGAGTTCCCCTGTCTGTGTTCAATAGATATCAAGGATGGTTTAACAGGGTGGGGACTTGATCTACCACAGGTATGGTTCTGCCCCTAGGTTTCTAGGGTGTTCTGCAGCAAGGATTATAGGTACAGTAGTCTTGGTCTTGCTTGGTATGGGTTACCATGCTACCCATACTCCCCATTGATGGGTTTGATAGGTACTGAAACTCTATGGGGTACTCCTATGGTACTATTCAGGTTATAAATCAAACACTTACACTACCCTTTCCCCCTATTCTCTAGTGACTGCACAGAATAATAATTCGACCTATTGCAGAGTAGAGAAAACTCACCTGTCTGTCTTTGCAGGAAATCTCGAACTTGCTCCTCCCTATGGTAGTTGATGCAGAGCTATTAGGGTTTGTAAGGGTCTCAGGGATCGGCAAGTTCCTAGATATATATAATGTCTAGGTCGATCAAGCGTTAGCAGATAAGGGGAAATCAGATTTGAATTTGGATTTGGTGAGATCAAACTCTCACAGGGATTTGTATTTAAAGGAGGGGATTTATCCTTGGCAAGGATTTGAAATGAAAGGTGGCTACTGCGTATAAGACTTATACAGGACTTGAGATTTGAATCTCAAGTTTGTAGTTAAGTCCCTGTCTAACATATATTTCAAATTTTTGCCATAACTAATAATGTTTTAAAAGAAGAGTATAAAAAAAAGTTTTTAGCAAAAATAGAAATTTGATCAAGGGGTTTACACGTACTTCCACC
The DNA here is from genome assembly GCA_029216955.1 of Iris pallida. Lineage (NCBI taxonomy): Eukaryota > Viridiplantae > Streptophyta > Magnoliopsida > Asparagales > Iridaceae > Iris > Iris pallida. The sequence continues at coordinate 7,470,720 of JANAVB010033220.1, forward strand.
TCCTACTGCTCTGAAGGTAGTGACCCATCGGGTTGACCAGGGGGTAGTTGCACCTCCTGCCGTTGAGGAGGTGGTAGCAGCCTCACCAGACAGTTTCTCTACCATTTAGGAGAGGGCTGCAGTTTCGCCCGGGACCGAGAGTCTTCCTCCGCCTCCTCCTCTGCCTCCTGGAGTGGTGCCCCATACCATATACTCAGGAGATTTGCCCATTGATGGAACTCATATATCTGGACTCCTTCGGGACGTGTTAGAGACACAAAGAGTTCAGACCGAGATCCTAAGGGAGCAGAATCAGAGGATCCAAGAGCTGAGGGACCTAGTGCATTCTCGAGGAGAAGAGCCTAGTTCCAAGAGAGTGAGGAGCAGTATTCGCCCTGGGCCTCAGAAGTGCCCAAAACTTCAGCCTATGCCATATATTCCATTTTAAATTCCTGCTCAGCAGAGACCAGTAGATCGGGTGCTTACCTGTAACTTTTGTAAGAAGTCGAGGCATGAAAGGATCAACTGTAGGAAGAGAAAGGGATTGTGCCTGTTTTGTTAGCAACACACCTGATACGAGACTGTCCTAGTGCACCCCTTCGAGCTAAAGCCCCGGTTCGGGGAGGGAGTTCTAGCCACTAGATCCGGTTGGAGGTAAGTGACTAATCTCGATATTATTTTGTTTTCTTAAGATAAGTTAGGGATGGTAACTAGAACTGTAACCTTATCTGCGAATAATTTTTTTTTGTAATAGAATTCATGTAGAAGAGTAGAAATACAAGTGTTAACTCTAAGAGCTAGTATTATATCATGGTAGGTGAACATGTGGTAGATCAAGTATAGACTTCGGGTGGCCCAGGATAGGCAGCAACAATTGAGCCGATAGTACCAGAGGCCGTTAGAATTCGAGATATAGTTTTAGTTTTCTGTTTGTTCTTGTTGTGATAGTGCTCTAGGATTGTGTTGAGACTTGTTTTGTGACTAGATTGGCAATATGGTGTCCCTGAGGATTTCTCCGACACGGGGCACGATTCGCTTTGGCAGGGGCGGGAAGCTTAGTTCGTGCTACAACGGACCTTCTACTATCCTTGAAAGGGTCGGTGCAGTAGCCCATCGACTAGACTTGCCGCCTACGCTCGAAGGAGTTCTAATGTGTTGCATGTGTCGCAGCTGAGGCAGTACGTCGCAGATCCTAGCCATGTATTGGATCACTCTGCGATAGAGGTGGGACATACTCTCAACTATCCAGCACAGCCTATGGAGATTTTGGATCATCGGAAGAAGGTGCTCCGGAACCAGGTTATATCCTTGGTTCGTGTTTGTCACACCCCAGAACCAGAATACTGGAGAGCGGGGGCAGACATAGCCAGCTACGTATATGAAATAGAATCCATCTCGCTATACGGTCACGGCTGTCTAGATACATGAGGGTTTAACTACAAGCCAACAGTCTCTTAAGGTCATGTACAAGCCTATTGTCTCAATCACAAGCAAGTAAGTAAAAGTTACAAGATGTATGATCATTAAATATACAATAATAAGGCGTCCCAAATATTATATATTCAGCTGATCATGAAGCTAGTCGTTAGAAAATGTTAGGACTAGCAAGAGTTAGTCATACATGATCAACCCTAGGATCTGTCAATCATGTTACAGCCCGTAGGCAGACAATAAGTAAAAGGTACAACCGAGCTAAACAGGTGCTCGTCGGCTAAACGTCGCAAAAGAATATGTTTACAATAAAGTGGGAGATCAAAAATAAACCTACTCGTTGCCAGGGTTCCGCCTAGTGGCCACCATCTGGCTGGAAGGTCGGTAGATCCTCTGGAGCTGCTCCGAAATCTGGCCACACAAAACCAGCTGGGTCAGACCCCAGAAAGAGCAAGTACCACAAAGGAGGCTTCACTTAGGAACTAAAACCAGCAATTAGTACAGAAGATAGTAATAAATAGTAAAAATAGAGAAAATATAACATCACGAGGATATACGGTAAGATAACCATGGGACCATTCAGATAGCCAGGTTACAATCCTTAAACCAAACAAGGACCGGGATTGTAACCCTTCGTCTGAACCGAACTTGGTTTCTCCCATTTATTCGCAGGATAATGTAAGAAAAATCAGGACAAGTAACAATTTATACAGGATCAAGACTAGACAGATTATTCCCTATTCAATCAATCACGGCCAAGCAATGAGTACGGCTTGATACTTTAACTAACTAGGGTTATCACAGGCCTAGTTACGAGCAAGATGCAATGAGATTATTCCACAGCCACAAGACCTGCAGACCATCCAGGTTACCCGGGTTGAAAGATTAAGGTTGAATTCAGGTGGGTACATCATCCAGGAAACGCATGTACCCTTAGGTAGCTTGAAGGGTGCAACACATGACAGTGTACTGGAAATGTGCCCTACTCGACGGCAGGCTACAGATCCCAAGGCGTGCCCAGGTAACGGGATTGCCTGTAGCTGGAAAATCTCTTCATGACTACTGTGTAATTCTAGTTATTAACCTTAGTCCATTTTAGTAGGTACTCCTGACCGTGGTACTCAGGAGTCCCATCCTAGACATGATGCAAGACAGGACTGGTTTATTTGTACAAGCACAACCGCCCACGGTGTCCATGTTATTTATACAGGTCGTGTCATGTCAGGTAGCCGTCGCAACAGCTGTCAAGATAATTCATGTCAGGTGTACTTGTCAGGAGTGCGCCACGACGGGCCACTATCATGTCATGTTCAACTATCATTTCCAAACATATTAAGTAAATTCGTGATTAACAAGTTCATGACAAAAGGCGTAAGGATATAAAATGGGCATAAAATATCTAATAAAATATTAATACACAGGGCTATAGGAGAGCCATGCGGCTAAGGCATATGCGGCCAGGAATGATCTCATGCGTCTGGAAGAGAGCAGCCCATGCGGCTGAATAGGGTCAGGCGCATGCGGCTAAAAGGGAGAGGCTTATGCGGCCAAAGGGGTATCAGTCATATGCGGCTCGGAGATCCAGTCAGTCATGCGGCTGAGAAAGGCAAGACATATGCGGTCAGGAGGATAGGGAACTCATACGGCTGGCGGGGGATGGGTTCATGCGGCTGGCTGACCAATCAGGTACATGCGGCCGGGGGGGAGCAACCCATGCGGCTGCGGGGAGCAATGACTATGCGGTCAAGGAAAGCAAACCCATGCGGCTGGGAGACTGCGGTCTATGCGGCTCGCGAGTGTTGAGTTCATGCGGCTCAGGGTTGCTGGAAATCCATGCGGCCAGGAAGGACTGGGCCTCAGTCATGCGGTTAAGTAAGAAGGACTTCATGCGGCTAGAAGGAATACTTGCCGCATGAACTTCTCATGCGGTCAAGTCAAGGCAATAGTGCATGCGGTTGGAACTGACTTGCCGCATGAATGTTCATGCGGTCAAGTGCTACTATGCGGCTCGGAACTGTGCTTCTTCTCCAAATTTTCGAGAAGAAGTACACCATAAGCCATGGCTTCCAAGTTGCATAACTCTATCATCCAGAGCCCAAATTCGAACTTCTATAGGTAAAAATAGGGTAGAACGAAATTCTCTACAACATGGAACCATCAAAACTTGGAAATAACAAGATTAAGTAGATCAAAACCCAAGAAATCCAAAAATAATGTAAATATAGATCTACAAGAATCTAGCCATGGAAAGTGAAAATGCCAAGTTCTAAAGTAAGTTAGAATGCTGTAAGGAAGAGAATGAAGCAATAAGATTGGAGTTTCTCCATGAAGCAAGTTGCACTTGCCTAGACCTCACTCTCTTGGTAGGTGCAGGAGTTAATGGTGGAGAAGAAGAAGAGATTAATGAAGAGAGAGAAAGAAGAATGGGTAATAAATACTATGGGTGGTGGTAGGTAGGGGGTTCACCCCTTGGTTTACGATGAACCAATAGCAAACCGAGCCAAGCCGGACCAACCCAAGAAATGAACCGAGCCACAAAGAAAAGCCAAGCAAGAAATTATACAATACAGAAATAATACGTACACGTATTCCAAAATACGTAATACGAATCACATGCATTACAACTCTACCCACCTTAAAAGAATTCTGTCCTCGGAATTTAATCAAGAGGCTAGAGGGTAATGACAAGCTACCTTAATCACGTGCAAGCTATAACTAGGTAGGCAATCACTCATTCAAACAAGGAATCGAAGATATGAGGCATAAGGAAGACAGTATACCTCACGAGTCAAACAGGTCGGGATATCGCGATCGGATATCATCCTCACGCTCCCACGTTGACTCACCCAAAGAGTGATGACCCCAAGCAACTCGGACTAACTTGATAGTCTTGTTCTTGAGTATCTTCTCCCTTTGGTCCAATATAGACACGGGCCTCTCCTCATACGAAAGGTTGGTACCAACAACCAATTTCGAATGATCCAGGATGGCTCGGGTCTGGGATATACCATCGTAATTGGGATACATGGAACACGTCATGCACCTCGCTTAGCGACGGCAGAAGAGCGAGACGATAGGATACATCTCCTACTCGCTCCAGAATGTCAAATGGCCCTATATACCTAGGACTAAGCTTTCTCCGGACGTCGAAACGAATGACGCCACGATTAGGCAAAATTCTCAAGAATACATGGTCGTCGACCGAAAACTCTAGAGGGCGTCGATGAGAATCGGCCCAATGGCGCTGGCGATCTTGGGCAACTCGAAGATGATCCCTGACTCTTCTGACTATCTCAACTGTCTGGGCAATCATTTCTGGACCAAGCATCTGCCTCTCTCCGACATCGTCCCATGCTAGCGGGGATCTGCACTTTCTACCATACAGTGCCTCGAACGGTGCCATCTGGATGCTGGCCTGGAAACTGTTGTTGTATGAGAACTCCACCAGATACAAATGATCTTTCCATGAACCACCGAAGTCAAGTGTACAAGATCGCAATATATCTTCAAGAGTCTGGATCGTGCGCTCCGACTGGCCATCTGTCTGTGGGTAATAGGCTGAACTGAACTGGAGATGAGTTCCCAAACTCTCTTGCAGGCTACGCCAATAGTGCAACATAAATCTGGAATCTTGGTCCGAGGTGATACTGACTGGAACACCGTACAATCTGACGATCTGCCTAAGATACATCTCCGCTAGCTGAGCCGTCGACTGACCAACTCTGAATGGAAGAAAGTGAGCCACCTTCATGAGCCGGTCAACTATAACCCAAATTGCATCTCGACCAGCTGGGGATCTAGGTAATCCAGTCACGAAATCCATGGTCACATGCTCCCACTTCTATTCTGGAATCGGCAAGGGCTGAAGAAGTTCAGCCGGTCTCTGATGTTCGGCCTTAACTTGTTGGCAGACTAAACACCGAGAGACAAACTGGGCTATCTTCCTCTTCATGCCATTCCACCAAAAGTGCTGCCGTATATCACGGTACATCATCGTACCACCCGGATGAATGGAATACTGAGAACTGTGAGCCTCTGCCATGATTTCCTGTCTGATATCTCCACTGGATACACAAAGACGCTTACCATGCCTAAGTGTACCGTCCTCATGAATGCATAACTCTGGTCGCCGGCCTGCCTCACACTCTGCTCTGAGTCGCTGAAGCTTGGAATCTGCTGACTGCGCCATCCGGATCCTCTCGACTATAGTGGACTGAACTTGCATACTGGTCATCAATGCCACACTGGAAGGGAGAACAACTTCTATTCCCATCTTCTGAAGATCGGCTAACAATTCTGGCTGTACCGTTAGGAAATAAACTCCGGCTCTCCCGCTCAATGCATTTGCAACGACGTTGGCCTTCCCGGGATGATACTGCAAGTTGACATCATAATCCACAAGAAGCTCTAGCCATCTCCTCTGACGCATGTTAAGATCCTTCTGGGTGAAAACATACTTCAGGCTCTCGTGGTCGGTGAAAATCTCCACCCTATCTCCGTACAAATAGTGCCTCCACAACTTAAGTACAAATACTACTGCTGCCAGCTCCAAGTCATGGGTTGGGTAATTCCTCTCATGATCACGAAGTTGTCGTGACGTATAAGCTATTACCTTCCCATGCTATATTAGAACACATCCTAAACCTCTGCTTGAAGTATCATAATATACTGAGAATCCTCCTGTTCCATCTGGAAGCGTGAGAATAGGAGCCGTTATCAGACCTCGCTTCAACTGTTCAAAAGAACTCTGATACTCTGCTGTCCAAGCAAACTGCGCATCCTTGCGGGTCAACTGCGTTAATGGTGCTGATATCCGAGCAAAATCCGAAATAAACCGCCGGTAGTAGCCGACCAATCCAAGGAAACTGCGAACTTCTGTAACGGTGCTGGGCACTGGCCATGACTCAATAGCTATAATCTTCTGGGGATCCACTTCTACTCCTCCTCTGGTGATGATATGACCCAAGTACAAAATACGATCGAGCCAGAACTCGCATTTACTGAACTTGGCATATAATTGGTGCTCCCTGAGAGTCTGAAGAACCACACGGAGATGCTGCTCATGCTCTGTCTCACTCTTGCTGTAGACCAGGATGTCGTCCAAGAACACAATCACAAACTGATCCAAATAGGGCATGAAAATACGATTCATGAGATCCATGAATACCGTCGGCGTATTGGTCGCTCCAAATGGCATAACAAGGAACTCCCAATGCCCATATCTCGATCTAAAAGTTGTCTTCGGGATGTCCTGCTCTCTGACTCTGATCTGATGATATCCTGAACGCAAGTCGATCTTCGAGAATACTGCTGCCCCTCTAAGCTGATCAAACAAGTCATCTATCCTCGGGAGAGGATATCTATTCTTGACTGTCACTGAGTTCAAGGTACGATAATCAACACATAACCTAGACGTACCATCCTTATTTTTCACAAGAAGCATCATGGCTCTCCAAGGCGATCCACTAGCACGAATGAATCCCTTGGCTCGAAGTTCTTCAATCATCTTGTACAATATCTCTAATTCTGAAGGCGCCATCCTGTAGACTCTCTTTGATACTGGGGCTATCCCGGGAATCAAGTCTATGGTGAACTCGATCTCCCGCTCTGGCGGTATACCTGGAAGCTCTTCTGGGAAGACATCTGGAAACTCTTCGACTATCCAGGGCAACTGCACTGCTGCTACTGCCATCCGCAATACTGGAGGAGAAGGCTCAACTGTGCCTCGAAAAAAAGAAAATTTTGGCTCACCTGGAATGCTAAAAAGAACCCTGCCATTATGGTAGTCTATTATAGCATACTGGTTCCTCAACCAATCCATCCCTAAGACCACATCATAATCTACCATCGAGAACTCTATCAACCTAGCGGGGAACTCCTTACCGCTAACTACGATCCGACACGAGGAAAATACTCTATCAACTCCCACAAGTCCGTTACCAGTAAGTATATTGAGCCTTACTGATAATGACTCGGGCTCCAATCCTACCCGTGTCACGAATCGTGCAGACATAAAAGAATATGATGCACCAGAATCAAATAAAGCTGAAGCTGGAAAGGAGTTGACGAGAATAGTACCTGCCACTACCTTTCCTGGTGCCAATCCTTCCTCCACGGTCATCGCCATAGCCTGACCATGCCCTCGGGGTGCTGGTCCCCTCTGCTGAAATCCTCGCTGCCTGCTCTGACTCTGGGCTTGGGCATACTGCTGAAATACTTGGGCATGAGGCGGCAAGGGCCTCGGCAATGGATACTGCTGCTGCAGAACCGGTGCTGGTCCTCTCACCGAAGAGCTAGAAAGGTTGGACGACGATGAACCACCCCTATTCGGGCAAGATCCAACCCTATGGTCTGCTGCTCCACAAGCCAGACACAATCCATGTGCCCTGCGACACTCTGCCACTACATGGCCTGGCTTCCCACAATGAGAACATCCCACTGCGGAAGACTGCTTCTGCTGCTGAGGGTACGTCGGGGTGGAATGCTGAACCGACGTCACTGAGGCCGCTCGCCTCGGAGCTCCAATAGTCAAGGCCCTGGCTGCCGGGGCTGGGGCTGAAGACTGATTCATCTGGCCGTGGGATCTCTTCCGACCTCCGGCCCTATCCACAATCCTCTGGGAGGTATACTCATGCCTCCGAGCTGCTCTCAAGACTGCATCAAAAGTCTGATGCTCAAACTGCTCAACTGCCAACAAAATCTCCAGGTGAAGCCCCTGCTGAAACCGCTGAGCTCTATCATACTCGGTTGCCACCAAGGTGGGAGCAAACCGACTGAGTCTCGAAAACTCGGTCGTATATCCCTCGACCGTCCTGTCCATCTGCTTCAGATTGGTGAACCTCTGTAGATCATACCGAGCTACGTCATCAAAATATTTGGTCTGGAATCTCTCTCTGAATACCGCCCAAGCAATGGGTGCCACTAATCCAACGGCCTGAGCCGCCCACCAGCTGCGGGCAAGATCCAGCAATTGCAGGCACACCACGGCTACCTTCTCGATCTCTGGGATCCTGGCTGCTTCTAGAATCACCTGTGTCCTGAAGCCAAGCATCTGCGACGATAGCATCTTCACTACCGTCGAAGAAAGGAGGGTTCAAGTGCTTGAAGTTGTTGGCTGTGCTGTTACCCTGATGACCGCCCCTGGTCAAAGCATCCGTCACTGCCTGGTGCAAGGCATCTCTTCGACGATCTTGGGAAGCTATCAAGGTCCTGACGAGTCCTACCAAGGTGCCATCATCAGGTTCGGCAGGCTGAACTGGCTGGACTGGTGGCTCTCCGCCAGAAGGCACAACTCTGGAGGCTACTCCGAAATGCTGGGCTTGATCCCCGGGTTGCTGCTGATCCACGGGAGGTGCTTCGCCTTGCTGACCGGCAGGTCCAGGAACAATATCGCTGAAGAAGACGACATAGGAAACAATAAGGAATGACCATGACAGATCAACGATACAAACATATGATCAGGACGAGAATCCAGGGATTCAGAAGATATGAGCAGAGATCAAGGGCGAATACTGATTGAGACATCTATTCGATAAACCCTCACATATCTTGATTTACAAGACCTGCATGGGCCACCACTTAAACCATGTCACGCTCCAGAACCAGAATACTGGAGAGCGGGGGCAGACATAGCCAGCTACGTATATGAAATGGAATCCATCTCGCTATACGGTCACGGCTGTCTAGATACATGAGGGTTTATCTACAAGCCAGCAGTCTCTTAAGGTCATGAACAAGCCTATTATCTCAATCACAAGCAAGTAAGTAAAAGTTACAAGATGTATGATCATTAAATATACAATAATAAGGCGTCCCAAATATTACATATTCAGCTGATCATGAAGCTAGTCATTAGAAAATGTTAGGACTAGCAAGAGTTAGTCATACATGATCAACCCTAGGATCTGTCAATCATGTTACAGCCCGTAGGCAGACAATAAGTAAAAGGTACAACCGAGCTAAACAGGTGCTCGTCAACTAAACGCCTCAAAAGAATATGTTTACAATAAAGTGGAAGATCAAAATAAACCCACTCGTTGCCAGGGTTCCGCCTAGTGGCCACCATCTGGCTGGAAGGTCGGTAGATCCTCTGGAGCTGCTCCAAAATCTGGCCACACAAAACCAGCTGGGTCAGACCCCAGAAAGAGCAAGTACCACAAAGGAGGCTTCACTTAGGAACTAAAACCAGCAATTAGTACAGAAGATAGTAATAAATAGTAAAACTGGAGAAAATATAACATCACGAGGATATACGGTAAGATAACCATGTGACCATTCAGATAGCCAGGTTACAATCCTTAAACCAAACAAGGACCGGGATTGTAACCCTTCGTCTGAACCGAACTTGGTTTCTCCCATTTATCCGCAGGATAATGTAAGAAAAATCAGGACAAGTAACAATTTATACAGGATCAAGACTAGACAGATTATTCCCCATTCAATCAATCACGGCCAAGCAATGAGTACAGCTTGATACTTTAACTAACTAGGGTTATCACAGGCCTAGTTACTAGCAAGATGCAATGAGATTATTCCACAGCCACAAGCCCTGCTGACCATCCAGGTTACCCGGGTTGAAAGATTAAGGTTGAATTCAGGTGGGTACATCGTCCAGGAAACGCATGTACCCTTAGGTAGCTTGAAGGGTACAACACATGACAGTGTGCTGGAAATGTGCCCTACTCGACGGCAGGCTACAGATCCCAAGGCGTGCCCAGGTAACGGGATTGCCTGTAGCTGGGAAATTTCTTCATGACTACTGTGTAATTCTAGTTATTAACCTTAGTCCATTTTAGTAGGTACTCCTGACCGTGGTACTCAGGAGTTCCATCCTAGACATGATGCAAGACAGGACTGGTTTATTTGTACAAGCACAACCGCCCACGGTGTCCATGTTATTTATACAGGTCATGTCATGTCAGGTAGCCGTCGCAACAGCTGTCAAGATAATTCATGTCAGGTGTACTTGTCAGGAGTGCGCCACGACGGGCCACTATCATGTCATGTTCAACTATCATTTCCAAACATATTAAGTAAATTCGTGATCTCATGCGGCTGGAAGAGAGCAGCCCATGCGACTGAATAGGGTCAGGCGCATGCGGCTAAAAGGGAGAGGCTTATGCGGCCAAAGGGGTATAAGTCATATGCGGCTCGGAGATCCAGTCAGTCATGCACCTGAGAAAGACAAGACATATACATTCAGGAGGATAGGGAACTCATGCGGTTGGCAGGGGATGGGTCCATGCGGTTGGCTGACCAATCAGGTACATACGGCCGGGGGGGGCAACCCATGCGGCTGCGGGGAGCAATGACTATGCGGTCAAGGAAAGCAAACCCATGCAGCTGGGAGACTGCGGTCTATGCGGCTCACGAGTGTTGAGTTCATACGGCTCAGGGTTTCTGGAAATCCATGCGGCCAGGAAGGACTGGGCCTCAGTTATGCGGTTAAGTAAGAAAGACTTCATGCGGCTAGAAGGAATACTTGCCGCATGAACTTGTCATGCGGTCAAGTCAAGGCAATAGTGCATGCAGTTGGAACTGACTTGCCGCATGAATGTTCATACGGTCAAGTGCTACTATGCGGCTCGGGACTGTGCTTCTTCTTCAAATTTCCGAGAAGAAGTACACCATAAGCCATGGCTTCCAAGTTGCATAACTCTATCATCCGGAGCCCAAATTCGAACTTCCATAGGTAAAAATAGGGTAAAACGAAATTCTCTACAACATGGAACCATCAAAACTCGAAAATAACAAGATTAAGTAGATCAAAACCCAAGAAATCCAAAAATAATATAAATATAGATCTACAAGAATCTAGCCATGGAAAGTGAAAATGCCAAGTTCTAAAGTAAGTTAGAATGCTGTAAGGAAGAGAATGAAGCAATAAGATTGGAGTTCCTCCATGAAGCAAGTTGCACTTGCCTAGACCTCACTCTCTTGGTAGGTGCAGGAGTTAATGGTGGAGAAGAAGAAGAGATTAATGAAGAGAGAGAAAGAAGAATGGGTAATAAATATTATGAGTGGTGGTAGGTAGAGGGTTCACCCCTTGGTTTACGATGAACCAATAGCAAACCGAGCCAAGCCGGACCAACCTAAGAAATGAATCGAGCCATAAAGAAAAGCCAAGCAAGAAATCATATAATACAGAAATAATACGTACACGTATTCCAAAATACGTAATACGAATCACAGGCATTACAGTGTTGCATGGAGGCATCACTCTCCAGGTGAGTCTACCTGGGAGAGGGTGGACGACATACGGGAGCATTTCCTTTATCTCTTTGAGCCTTGAGGTATATTGTTCTCTTTGTTTCTGTTTGTGTTTTTCCTGTGCTAGTTTGTTCTAATTTTGAGGACGAAATTATTTTAAAGGGGGTAGATTTTTCACTCCCAGTTTTCAAAATTGAGGATAAATTTGTCATTTTCATATTCTAATATTTTTATGAATATTTATTTATTAATATTGTAATTTGGGGATTAGTTTACTCGGGTTTGAGTTTCGTCTAGTTTTAACTTGTGTTAGTGGCCCGGGTAGCTTAGACTCTAGTCGGGACCCAAAGATTAGCTAGGCATGGCCCATAAACCCAACTTATTAGTCTAGTATAATTAGGCTAATCCCATATGACTAGTTAGTTCATTTAGAGATTAGAAACTTGACCCTTTTGACACCAAACCTTTGCATGCTCCTAATTAACCAAAGGGGGACTAGACGGGGGGCAACTTAGACATTTCACAAACCCAAATAGGGCTTCATTGGGGTCGGCCATAGAGGGCATGGTCTCCCTATCCTTTCTTTTCATTGTAGCCTTTTTTTTCCAAATGGTGTTCATTCCCAAACTTGAGAGCTTCCCTCTTGATTTCATCTCCGAAATCAACTCATTCTTCCTCCACTCCTCTCAATCCATCAAGGAGAAGGTGCCTACTTGGAGTGGAGAGCAAGAAGCAAGGAGATGAGTACATCTGCAAGGGGTTCTCGTGTCAGAACCGTGTCCTTTTTATTGAATCATTGGGATACAACTCCCAATAGGTAAAACCCTCTCTAAATTTATCTTTCCTTTGCATTTTGATAGTTTTGCATTCATAGGAACCACCCCATGCATGAACCACCATTAGGATTATTTTAGAGGCACTTTTGAGTCCTCATTAGGATTTTATGGTAAGTTTTGTGTCCCCATGGAGAAATTCCAAAGGAGACACCCCTAGTGTTTGTGTTTATGCCCAATAGACTATTTTATTTCCTAATTTCAGAGTTGTGCATGTTAGAGAATAGTTTAGTCATGGTTAGGATGCCCCAAGTGGTTTTCATTTGAATACCTATGTATGTATCTATGTATTTTAGCCTATAAGTCATGTTTTTGGTGGATACATGTTAATTGGTATATATATTTGTATAGTGGACTGATTTGGGTGTCTTTGTATATATATATATATATATATATATATATATATATATATATATATATATATATATATATATAATACTTATGTATGTATCTATGTATTTTAGCCTATAAGTCATGTTTTAGGTGGATACATGTTAATTGGTATATATATATATATTTGTATAGTGGATTGATTTGGGTGTCTTTGTGTGTGTGTATATATATATATATATATATATATATAAAATATATATATATATATATATATATATATATATATATATATATATATATGTGTGTGTGTGTGTGTGTGTGTGTGTGTGTGTGTGTGTGTGTGGGAGTGTGTGTTGTTGTGTCTTTGAGAGTGTGCGTGAGGGGAGTTTATGAGAGTGAGATGTATGTGTGTTTGTGGTGAGAAGAGAGTGTAATAGTGTGTGAGTTTGAATGTGTGCTAGTGTGTGTTGAGGAGAGGAGAGGATTTGATATAGAAGTGTGCTTGAGAGTGAGATATGTTTGTGTGTTTGTGTGCTTGTGAGAAGAGGGTGTGATAGAGGGGTGTGTGTGTGTTGTAGAGGAAGGGGGGGAGCTAGCTGCTGCCCAAAGGAAGAACAGAGCAACATCAGCAGTAGTATTTGGCAGCTGCAAAAACAATTATGTACAGCAACAGCAGCAGCCAGGGCAGCTGTAGGGCACATGCTGCAGCAGCAGTGCTAGCAGCAGCAACACTTGCAAATACAGCAGCAATAGCAGCAGTAGCAGCACTTTGTTGAGCCCCTTTGCATCCCATTTGCTTGCCCCATTGCCCCTTTGTATAGAGAGTGTATGAGTGGTTATGTTAGAGTGAGTTAGTTTCTATATATGTGATATGTTAGAGTTAGTTAGATAGTTTATATATATGATATGTTAGAAGATTTGTGTTAGAAAGTTAGTTAGCTAGGATGTTAGAGATATCTTAGAAGTTAAGATAGTTAGTGAGTTATTATATCTTAGTGTCTAGATATGTTAGAACTAGATGTTAGTATCTAAGTTAGATAGTTAGCATCCTATCTAGAAGAATCTTAGGATACTAGGATTAGTGTCTTAAGATATAGATAGTGGTATCTTGAGATACCTATAGTGGTATCTTAGGATATCTTAGATTTTTACCTTTTACCTTAAGGTAATGTATTTACCTACAAGGTAAGGGGGAGTTACCTACAAGGTAAAGGGGTTTACCTAGGTAACTAAGATATAGATGCAAGGTATTGGTTATCTAATGGCTTGGGGTAGATAGATAGATACTAGATAGCCAAGATATTGGTATTGGAGACTAAGGTATTTATACCTAGACCAAGGTATTGGTATTGGGATACCAATAGTAGCAAGTTATATGGTATCTTGGTAGGTAAAGGCTAGGAATATGATACTTAGACTAGATTTGACCTTGTTTGACCAAGGTTGACCATTTTGACTGAAAGTCAAAGTAGAGTCAATATCTGACCTATATTGGACTAGGAGTTGACCAGAGTTGACCAGTTAACCAAAAGTCAACTGTAAGTCAACATTTGACCGAGTTTGACCTAGTGTGATCTAGTTTGACTTAGTGTGACCTAGTTTGACTTAGTTTGAATTAGTTTGACTGAGTTTGATCTAGATTGTATAGCATACACTAGAAAATCATGCATAACACTGTTAAACCCTAATTAACTCATGTATATCTCATCTTTAGGTCTGTGACTTCACTCTGAGCATCGATTCTCATTGACAGCTGAGGACCGCAGGCGAGTACATTCTTTGATAGTTTTTATTGTCATGATATCTACTATATCCGATTCAGTTGTAGTATTTTACTTGATTCCCGACACGATGGTACACGGACTAGTATACGTCGGATCCTGTCATGAGATGTTATTCTTGGACTTCCTGGTATATGGGTGCATTGTTCGATCATGTTTCCTGTACTTGTATAGGCACCAATTTGGGAGTGGACTGGCCCCCTGCTTTTGAATCCCGTGTCATGACGTGTCATGTCTGGATCCATTATACTATTTGGGGATGGGGATTTATTAGAGGTTATGTGATCAATATCCATCCTATAACTTTTTATGTGCTGGCTCAACCCTCACTGCACGTAGGGTATAGCCTGATGTTATACTTCTTGTGCTCTCTTTCCAGGTTGGCCGGCTTGACCCTATATATACATTTTCTGTGATAGCCGGTCAAATGGAATAGCCTGATCCTGACCCAAGCCGATCACATAGCGCTCTAATACTCGAGGCACAGTTTATGTTTATATTATACATCAGATATTCCTGTACTGTTTTACATTTCTGTATTTTATACCCTGATATGATATCCAGTTTTATATATACTGTTTATTTCCAGTCTTGATATTTCATCTTGCATTCCATTATAATTGTCTCTTATAGTATTTGTCAATTCACATGAAACTGTTGTTGGTATTTGTACTTGCTCATAACCTGACAGGATAACCCCGTTGATTTTACAAATAATTTAGATGCTGATTGCTCGACCTTCTATGGGTTTGGCACAGACGGAGACTACGACCTGGATATTCCTGTAGAGCCGGTGCCCGTAGAGGATGCACCGCCTGCTTTGACCTAGATTAGTTAGGTTTGACTGGATTGCATTCTAGCTAGTACTTTGAGACTTGTAGTATACTTTATTCAGGATTTGTGTTATGTCTTAAACTCTGAACTTGTGTTGTGACTTTGCATCTATTTCCATCATATCTTATCATATTCGTGCTTATCTTTCCTAGATGTCTTGTGATTGAGTTGTGATTATATACTTCCGTACGGAGATGACATGTTTATATACTTTGTGTTTAGATGTTATATATTCTAGTTGACCTGTACAACATTCTACCGTCGACTCTGCGGCGTAGGCTGGACGTACCCATATGCTCGCGCCCCTAATCAGGTTGCTGGTCGTGACATTTATCTCTCCCTTACCTTCTCGAGTAGCCACATCTCCTAGGATGGCTCCGACAGTCAGTGACAAGCGTTACATGAAGATTGGTCAAGGCTAAACTCATTTGGTGCACTGTTGTCCTCACCCTCTTGTGATGCTCTACGACAGCCCCTATCCGCTTGGTAAGGTACCTAACATCCCCTTTGAACCCCTCTTCATGTTTTATATTATGTTCTTTAGGTTTTATACATATTTAGGAGCACATCTTTGTCTATCTATCCACTAACAATTAGAAGACATCGAATTAGACCATAGGCTAGTTTGTGTGCAACAAATTGTATTATTATTTACCGATAACTAAAACCCAAGTAGCCATGTCTTAAGAAATGTTAAATCACAATTTTTATGTTTAGTTTCAAAAGTTAAAAGTTGTATATTCAGTTGTTCATGATTATTAAATCGATTGGTTAATTGGCTATATGAATGGAACATTGATTGAATATAAATGCACATATGATCAATCCATGCAACCCTTGACCTAACCACCTCATAAACACCACTTTTATGATTAAATTCAGAATATATATATTTTATATTTTTTATGTATGTTATATGCATGATTTGATAGATTCTTGTATAGAACTAGTCGCATGCCTAGACACCGCAACTATTGTTATAACCAATGCCAAATTCTTGTTAACCCAATCTTACACTTTTATGTTCAGAAGTTAGAAGGGTTATTGTGAATATATATGTGGAAGAATCTAAGTTTCATTTATAGTTATGTTATGTTCATGTTAGAACATGTGTTGTTCATAGGTGGGATTAATTTTGCCATGTAAATTGGTGGTAGATGTGATTGTACATATAGGTTAATTTCATGTTAAAATATACACAAATAGATCATATTTGACACAAATATGTAGGTATGATTATATACAGGATTAAAAGAATATATGTTGTAGCACTTGTATCATGTCTAGGCACCGTTTACTTTTACATGTTGTATATGAACACCAACACTAGAAAATATGTTGTGCCATTCTAGAATTGTCCATATGACTATAATAATATTATTGGATCCAATTGTCTAAGATGAGAATATGACTTAAACTATATTTTGCCTAACCACTAGTATAGGTTGCACTTGTTTCATTTACTTTGTGTATGTGCAAGTGATACTAGCACAAGGAGAACCTAGTAGGAAGAACATCTAGTGCCTATGTGTTAGAAGAACAATTTAGAAAATCCATAAACCTTAGTTATGATCATAAGTAGTTCTGCTCTAATATGTGTTATCATAACTTAGCGTAGCTTTTATGTATTTTATTATGCATTCATAGACACTCGGGATGGTTCAATCTCGGTTGCAAAGTCAAGATCTTTATTTGATCATCTCAAAGTTCCAGGCAAGTGCACCTTGCCAAGTTTTTAGTACATGTTCCCTTCCTTACTTTATTCTCTTGTTTCTATCTTCATATATATCATGACGTAGGAATAGTTAGTACTTAGCATCCGATTAGTATTCGGGTGACGATGTCTATTTATAGATATCAAGTACTGACACTAGGCATGACGATATGTTAATCCATTGACACGATATATCATAGAACATGGACACGATGGATAATGATGATATGATACAGAGTCTGACATGAGATATTCGTGGGTATGGACTCTGTGATAACATGTAGTACTAGCTCACGTGACTTGTTAATTGTTCATGAGTTCCACTTAACTTGACGTGACTTGACTAGTTAGTTTATAGCTTGGGTTGGGGAGGACTCTACCGAAGTACCCAACAGTCGTGACTCGTGACCATGTCTCCTTATTTAGGTTTTGGTTATTTCGTGTGCTAGGGTCTATATAACAGAGCTTTGGAGTTATTTCATGTTCACTCATCGGTATCTCAACACGGTGCCATGGGTGATTACTGGTTTGGTTGGGCATGGTATTAGTATTGTCTTCAACTGCATATGTGCACTTAGATGACTATGGTAATTATCTTTCATATTATATATTCTCTCTACTGTTACTTGGCATGCATATTATGTACCTTGCTATGTTCCTTGAGGACATGGTGATCTCTCCAGGTAGTCGCTTCTGCATAGAAAGTTCGCTAATCTGGTGTTGCTGTGTTCGACTCAGTTATATATTTGGTTGATATTTTTACGATGTTCATCCAGCATTATACTTATTTTTTGTCATTTTATTCTGCTGACATGGCCTAGTTTTGCAAGCTTCATCCTTTGTTTTAAGCTTTTTTAGACAATATTAATAGAGTTTTGTCCACTTTATTATATATTGTCTATTATTGTTTGTTTGTGGGATCCAGTGTGTTAATGCCTGACCAACATTAGTACACTTGGTCTTACGAAGGATTTATCTTTAGTGGATTGAGATTAGAATGATATTAGTGATATAGAGATACAACTACCTGACTTAGACAACTTATACGTATTCAAGCTCGGTTAGAGTTCACTTGATACGTAGCTGGCATGTTGACGCATTCTTAGTCCTACGTATTTTGGGACTATGGTGTTATAAATAACAACTGGGAGAGAGAGGTAAATATAAATAACTCCAACTAAAATTACAAAACTGTAAAATGAAGTTATAGAGAGAGAAAGCTTAGTATATGTTTTCTCTAATTTAATCAGTCTAATAAAAGATTTTGTTATACATATTCTATAAATAAATAACTAAAAATTGATCCTAAGGGGTTAGGTTTTAGGAATCTAAAATTCAATAGGATGCATAATACAACCATCGAAGTTTCTATGCCTGACGGTCACGTTATTAAAAATTGGTCCTATCAACCCTCATTTAGTCAAAGGATAATGGTTTATCCTAGCAGTAACCGACTACTTCTCCAAATTGGAGGAAGCTCATCTATTGATTCAGAGTTCCTTGAAGGATCATACATGACAATAGGCCTCGTTTGCAAGCCACGCATTCTGTCGATTCTATGATAAGAATAGAATTTAGAACATAGCTTCTATAGTGCATAATCTTGTCGTCAATGGGATAGCAGAAGCTTTCAACAAGACCATTATCAAGCTGCTCAAAAAGTTCATTTCAAAAAACAGACTGGAATGAAACGCTTGGTGAATATCTATAGGCTTACCAGAAAATTGTAAGAACACAAACTCGTAGTACACCATATTCTTTTATTTACAGAAGTGAAGCAATTCTTCCTTTGGAAATTCAGATTCCTACTCTCATAATAGCTTTTTCCAATGAGCTGACTACCAAAGATAATGATCGTTTACGGTTGCAAGAGTTGAAATTACTTGATGAGAAGCGTCTGCAAGATAAACAACATATTGAGCTATATCAAGCACGAATCTCCAAGGCCTTTAATAAGAAGGTCAAGGAAAGGGTATTTCAAGTCGATGACCTTGTCACGACCCGCACCCGGATATTCGGGCACGAGTACGTGGGCCACGCCCAGCCTACGCCGCAGTATCGGCGGTAGAATGCTGTCAAGTACCCAATAATTATCTACAACATCTAAATGATCCACAATAACCCATGTACTCAAATCACATTACGAATAGCTAAGGAAGATATGAAATAGGAAAGATAACAATAACACTGAATCAATAGAGTCTACAAATAGACATCTAAGACAAGAATGTATCGGAGACAAATCCGATAACGAAAGTACAATCTAAATAAAGAGACAATGGCCTAGAGCTTCCAGCAGACAACTCACGGTAAATGGATCATCGAGATCTGTCATTATAAAGTCCTGGGTGTGGGGCATAACATTACCTAAAAAATAGTTATCCAGTCATGATTGGAATGAGTACATCTCCTCTAGCAGTTCCAAATAAATGACAAAGTCTATAAAACAGTTATAGCAAGTAATACTTGAAGAACATGGAAAGAGTGAGACATGAAATAAAATAGAACATCAGTTAACTAAAGTACAAGAAAAGTAAATACAGTGAATCTGAAGAACATGGTAATGAAGACTGTAAATAAGGATAACTAGGCCAGAACAGTATGATATGAGTCCAGCCAGTATAATGTGAGTCCAGTAAGAATAATGTGAATCCAGTAGAAAGCACTAAACTAGTGTGTTTTAAAATATCCCATTCGACATGTAAACGGCTAGGGGTAAATACGGCACATCGCACGCTTGGCAAGCGTACAAAGACTATTTTTCCAGATTAGACCAGTAGTGAATACGGTACATCGTACGCTTGGCCTAGCGGCGACCACTATCTTTCCAGATTAGACCAGTAGTGAATATGGCACGTTGCACGCTTGCTCTAGCGACGACGACTATATTTCCCGTAGGGGTAGTTCCAGTTTGATTGTTAATGTTTACATGTATATTCGAGTGTTTTCCCGCCCCAACAAGTACAAGTGAATCCATATCCCGACACGTAAATCGAGTACAAGTCTAGCCAGAAAGTAAATGATGCCTGTAGGTGTTTCAGTGAATGATTCTAGAAATAGAGGCCAGACAAGTAAAATATGTGTATCGCATGCAATGGATCCAGAAATACAAATTCGTGTTGTGTCAGAGAATCAAATAATACTATACTAGAAGATGAATCATAATGATCATCAAATAAATAAAAACTATCAGAGAATATACTCGACTGATATCCTGAGCAACGACTGCGGATCGATGTCCGAACCAACGTCACAAAGACCTAATATGAATTTACAGAGTTACTTGGTGTTCTAGAGTAAACAATATATTTAAATGTATTAATTATATGCTTCTAGGCCTTTTCTAGGTCATGAAAGACAAACTAGGTCAAAGCTAGCCGAACTAGGTCATACTAGTCTCTATAATCATTATTTCTAATAAAATATGAATTGCAAGTTGTAGGTTATTAAAAGTAAGTGTCACGACCCACACCCGCTTTTTGGGATACGAGTGCGTGTCCAAGCCAGCCTATGCCGCATAGTCGGCGGTAGAGCTGTCACTGCCATGATACTCAATAACACATAAATATAACATTTATTGCTCATTCACATTTCTAACTTGATTATAACATTTACAACATTTATGTTTAAAGAAAATACAAGATCCTTACAATTAATGAAATTGATACCACATCTATCTAATCTCTAGGTTTTGGGCTGCAAGTACACCCGTATCTCCCAATGCTAAGTGATGCCACAGCTAACCTGAAAATGTTGGTTTACAGTCAGGAATAGAACAAGCACACAAATCGACGGCAATGCAAAAACACAATAGAATTCACAAGACATAAAAATATCATATGTGAGATAAAACTAGAAAATAACTAATATCATGGCATGTCTAGAAAGCAAGTAGGTAACTCTATAATATGATGTATCCACTGGAGAAAATATGTAAATGGGGTGACATAGAAAGTGGTGAAGAAAACAAGGAAAAACAAGTACAAGACAACTATCTATGTATTTTAAAATATCAGTTTCGACATGTGAACGGCTAGGGGATAAATCAGGCATCCTGTACGTGTCGTGTGCAGCTGATATTCTCCACAAAAGACACGGGGGATAGTTCTGGGTAGTCCACATGTCTACTAAGATATTTTCCCTCCCGACTAGTACTCATGGACTCGAACAAGTCACAAAACACGACAATCACAAAATATAGTATGTAGAGATCCATGACACTAATTCGTGTAACAATGTGTCAACAAGTAAGAGCACATGTTTAACATGAAATTGAAAGACTACTATGAATCGAAAGCAATCAGAAAGTGCACTTGCTTGAATCCTTGCACAAACCGAAGTCACAAGTTGAGGATGAGGGGATTGCCAATCTAGAAGCTGTCAACCTATAATATACATCGTACCACGAACCATGCATGAAAAACACAATTCAATTCTAATATTCTAGTTCTAAATTCATGAAATAAGTGGCTAATTGGGTTAATAATCTATTAATAGTTAATTCTAAAATAAAATACTTAAAAACATAATTTAACCTAATAACAATCTGAATATAATCTAAACATGCAAGTTTGGCCATCAAAAGTCATGTTTCCAATTTTGGAAACCATAGCACGTAAATTGAGGCGTACCGTTGATTATCTAGTCAAACATCATGAACTCTAGATTTTAAAATACACCTTGGTAGATTTCAGCGCCACGAGTGCGCTGGAATCGACCTGCCACAAATTCACGTTTTGGTCAAAAGATATCGTCGTTATGGCTAATCGTGACCAAAACGGTGATTCACCTATCAATTCTGAGTTCAACAGAATAACTAAAATAATAGATGAACGAAATAATTTCCGAGAAAAATATATGTCGTAGAGATCTGTGTTAGCTTTCCGAAACTTCAAACGGTTCATGATTTTGATTTCTGGTTCTCTCGAAATCTCGAAAATAACGAAACGTGTTACGTTTCGGACAACCGACACTCTACAAAATTTAAAGAAAATAAGGTTTAGAGATAATAAAATAAATTAGATATTCGAAAAGTATACCTCAATACGCTTTCAACAAAAAAAACAGCATGCAAAAAGCTCTTCTGGTTTGGCGACAATCGATCCGCGAAGTTGAAGAACAATCTCTCTCTCTTTCTCCTGAATTTTCTAAATGCGGCAGAATAATATATAATCTAGGGTTTACTATATTATATATATAAAGGGGTGAGCCGCTAGGGAGGCGGCTTGAGCTGCCACGTGGAGGCCATCCAGCTGCCTCCCACTAGATCCAAAGACCCATAGTGTGGCCGGCTTGGCTCAGTCAGAGCCCTACCCTGATTCTGAGTGGCTCGGCTCGAGTTTGACTCATGGACCCAATTATGAGTTCACCCACATGGGTCACCAATGACAGTTGGGTCCCTCTGCTAGCCTTCTTTGACCGACAGGTGGGCCAGTCTCGGTTGACTGGATAATTTAATTAGGAAAACTGAATTATAATTAACAGAAAACAGTTTTTTAATTAGTTTTAATTACAGTAACTCATAATAAATACTAAAAATAGCCAAAAAAATCTAGAAAATTCTAGAAAATATAAAATAATATAATGAACCTTAGAAAAATATTTGTGGTCAATATTTACTCATATGCTAGCACAATAAATTTTAGAAGTCCTAGAAAATAGATTTTCTATATTAAAATTATCAAAATAATTTCAGAAAAATTATAGAAAATTACAGAAAATATATTTACCCTTCTAGAATATAAATTAAAGTACTTTACCTCAAATTTGCCCCAAATGGCCTCATAAAAAATAATGGAAGCCTTTAAAATATATAAAACTAAATAAAATAATATCTAAAAATTATCTAAAACATCTAAAAATTATAGTAAGCTATAAAATAGCTAAACAATGCTTACTAAGGTCCAAATGACCATAATAGTAAATTATAACCAAATAAAAATAAAAAATAAAAAAAATCGAAAAGTGGGCTTACAGTAAGTTTGTACCTCGCTATTCGTACATCGAAACCTACGACACACAAATCGAGACAAGACGATCAACCATAAGGTTAACGATCTTATCATAGCGATCCATATGGTCATCTTGTCAATTTCAACGATGTGAGATCATTGGAATCGACTGATCTCAATTTTGATGCACGAATTTCGAAATACGAACATAATAAGAATTAATTATAATTATTGGTGATACATAAAGAAAAATCTACAGACGTAGTCGGATGATGAAATAAACATCAACAACGTGTCCAGAATGGTCAAATTAGTTAGAATAGTCTACAAATAAGTCTAATTTGGACACATGGGCAAAATAGAAATTTCGGGTCAAAATGATATCCGTCGTTGGACCCGCTTTGCACCGAAAAATATGCCAGAATAACAGTCCACTAAACCTAGTAAATTATGTGTCCACCAGTCCAGAATGACGATTTGAACTCAACGATATACCCAGAATTGGATTTCGATAAGCCGATCTCAAAATGGTCCGTTGACCGGATATTGGGACCTAGTTTGCATGGAAATACGTGTCAGAGCCAAAGTCCTCTAAATCTAGCAAAATATATGTCAACGAGTCTAGAATAATAATATGAACCCAACGGTATATCCGAAATTGGATTCTGATGAGCCGATCTCAAAATGGCCCGTTGACTAGGACGTTGGAATACGATTTGCACGAAAATGCGTGCCGGAGCCAAAGTCCTACAAATTTAGCAAATTATATATGAATTTTAGCCAGAACGATGCCACGATTCCACTAGTGGTGCCAGAATTGGAATCTGGAGTCTCGGGTTCAAAATTAAAATTTTATAAATTAGAAATTATGGTTTTGAGAGGCCAATTTTGGCGTCGATTTCAACCAACCGAACGACATCCTATAAAGCTAAAATTTTTATGGCAAAAAGGTGGTTATACCTGCTGTACATCAGAGTTTGTGGTTCATCAACCGGAGATTCGACAAAAGAGAAATGGATCCACGATGTTGGCTCAACGAATCTGTCGAAAAGTAATACAACTTAAATGGTCAACTTGGTGGCCAATTTTGATATATCAAATGATCGAATTAACAGTTGAAACTTTAGAAGAGTTAAGGGATATATACCGAGATGGATACGGAAGAATCAGATCGATGATCCAAAGGTCGGATTGTCCAAAAAACATGCCGAAAGTTGTTGTCTCGAAATACGATTCTGGATTCGATTTTGCGCGCGTCACGACGGGATTTCGTGCGAAACGCACGAATAGCCTGTGTATCACGTCGTGGAGGAAGGCGGCAGTCAAAGGGAGGTCGTCAAAGGTTTTTTCGGGTAGAGAGGGTCGTGGCGGCGGTGGTTGGCCGTGGTTCGACTGTTGTTATAGCCTATGCGCGTTGCTGCGCATGTACAAACGCACGCGTGCGTGGCTGCAGGGCTGTCGCTGTTGCCACCACCAGCGTGAGGATAGCCAGGCGGTGGGGATTAGGTTAGCCTGGATGCATGGTTGTCTCTATTGTAACTACAATTTCGTCTACTCGAGCGCATTGTACTATCGAGCTCGCCAAGAAGTTGAGTGTCGCGACGGTTGGGTTGCCAAGCGAAAACCACTCGACTAGATGAAGCGGTAGGTTGGATGACTGCTTGTCGAGTAATGCATGGTAAGGGCGAGAGGATGAGGGAGGTTGCATCACAGTGGTGGAGTGATGGTGCAGTCGACCTCTGGAGAGGTCGGAGTAGAAGAAGACGGAGTGAAGATGACGAAGAAGATGGTGGAGGAGAAGCAATGGGTTCACATATGAAGAGATGGAGATGAGGAGCAGCTGCTACCAGCTAGAGAGGAAAGGATGCTTGCCAGCTGTGCCACGTGCCTGGCTCATCTGCCAAGTGCAGGCGGAAGCAGGCGCAATACGTTCGTGTACAAGCGCGTACTCTCGTTGGAGAGCAGAGAAGGAAATATAACAGTAATGGTTCTATTTAAACGTTGGGTCAGGTTTTGAGTTTTTAAGTATGAGGTATTATATATAGGGAATAAGATAGATATTCCCTAATACATACCTACAATATAAATTATGTATTTACGTATATTATTCACCCTAAAATATATATACTTCTAAAATATCACAGATACTCTAGTTAGTATATATACTCTAAAATATTTCTATGTATATCTATACTCTAAAAGGTATAAGAAACCTACATACCCTATATATAATATATAATATATAATATAAATATTATAATATATATATATATATATAATATATATATATATATATATATTAATATAATAGATATATATATTAATATATATATATATTTATATATATATATATTATTTTATATTATATAATATATATATATATATATATATATATATATATATATATATTATATATATATTTTTTAATATATATATATATATATAATATATATATATATTAATATAATATATATATATAATATATAATATATATAATATATATATATATATATACATATAATAATTTATATATATGTATTTGGTATATATATATATATATAATATATATATATATATATATATATATATATATATATATATATATCTATAATCTATATATATATCTATATATTATATATATATATATATATATAATATATAATATTTAATATTTTTTTTTAATTTTATATATATATAATATATATATATATAAAATTAAAAAAAAATTAAATATATATATATATATATATATATAATATATAATATATATATATATATATTATATATATAATATATATATATATATATCTATATATATTGGTATATCCGGACATCCAACTCGTGCTACGCCACCCCCAGCTGGGTAGATGCGGGGGGGGCTCGACCCCAGGTCTCCCTGCTGGGAGCCCCCCTCGTGCCAGTTGCGCTACGTATATATATATATATATATATATATATATATATATATCTAGATATATATATATATATATATAATATCTATAATAAATATATATATATATATTATATATATATATATCTATATATAATATATATATATATATATATATAAAAATTATATAAATATATATTTTTATATATTATATTTTATATATATAAAATATATAAAATATATATAAAATATATATTTATATATATATAAAATAATATAATATATATATATTAATATATATATATATATTATATATTATATATAAAAAAATATATATATAATATATAAAAAGAAATATATATTATATATATATATATAATTGTATATATATATATATATATATTATATATATAATATATATATATATATATATATATATATATATATATATCTATATATATATTTTATATTATATAATATATATATATATAAAAAGAAATATATAAAAGAAAATATATATATATATATATATATATATATATATATATATAATATATATATATATATACACACACACACACACACACATTATGCTATATAATATACACACACACACAATATGCATTTGCACTCTAATATACATATGGATATTGATATATTCACTAAAACATTACTTGTATCCCTATTCTTCAAATTGTATATATACAATTATATGCCTTAAAATATACAATTATATGCCTTAAAAATATGTATTACTAGGAATATTTAGTAGTTGTAGCAAAAATAAAAGAGGTGGGTTTTTTACAACTCGGTGTTTGATGTTTTGTAGAGAGAGAAATTGGTTTGTGGTGTTCGAGTGTTCATGAGGGGGTGAGGGGGTCACATGCACTTGGATTGGGTGGTTTGGGTTAGGTTTGGGCTTGGTGCGATCATGACTATAATTTAAGTCATTTTTGATCATTGATAAAATAATAGCATGAGAGAGCTCAATTGGATGGCACACAAGTGACATGTACGTAGTCAAAACCATATATTGGGTCGACTAGGTTGGATCGATATCGAGCCCCGAAATTAAATTGGAAGTTAGGTCAAGTTTTACGGTAAATGGTCAAATGGCCTAAATTGACCAGAAAGTTATGTGATACAAATAGAATACAAGAGAACAAGTTTGAGTGGGACATGATATGCCAAAATGAAGATGATCTTTTCTACTATAAAACTCATAAAGAAAGTTTAGAGAGATTCGCATCCCTGACGCTCCAAAAATCAAAGTCACGGAGAAGTACATTTAATAATCAAAACTAATTATATTTATTGAAAATAATTCATATAAAATTTTTAAAAGAACCCTAAAAATCCAGGGGGCTTACATCCTACCCACCTTACAAAAATTTCGTCCTCGAAATTTAAAATCATCTAATAGGTCAAGCTATAATATGTATACTCAATCTGCTACCCTTGTGATCACCACTTCTGTTTCTCGACGTCCGTACAATTATTTTGATTAGGTTCAACAAAGGTCCTATAAACTATGTCGTTTGCCCTTTAGAATCTTTCATACCAATATTGAACCTTTATGTATACTCTAAAATATAGGTCATTCTCGGGATATGTATATAAGTCAACAAGCCTTCGTCATCAACCATGTTTTTTCCAATTGCGGTTGTAATAGTTGGGTTCCTTATCCTATTCTAAGTTTTTTATTCTATCAACCGCCAGCTTTTTTATTAATTGCCTTCAATCCTTTTGTACAGCTTTTTCTTGATATTATAAGTTCAACATCTATCATTAGGGTCTAGTCAGGCTAGTCGCCAAATCTTACATGTGCCAAATCCTCCTGATTGCAAATATATTTATTCTGATTTGTCATTCATATCTAAAATAGTCATTGTCTCATTTTATCATAATCACTATTATCCCCAATATAATCCTTCAATTTCTTTCTTGCAGTCACTCTCAATACTCTATCCCATATCGCGAGTCACTAATGCCTATCATAGAAACTTAACCCAATTAACTTATAGGGAAATTTACCCACTCTGGACTACCCAAACATTCCAGTCATGCCAACAACATAACCTAGTTATACTGTATAATATAACTACGAGGTTTGTCCATTTTAGTTGTCTACAAGGGCCTAAGACTGGGTGGAGCAATCCATAACAGTATTCAAACAAGTTAAGAGTCAAGCAAGACAGAAAAGATTGTCGAAATATCTCCAAGAACAGTATGAGGCCAAATAGAATGTATAAGATATAGTCTAGGTAAAACTCAAAAACCATATACCTCCGTAATTATGTTACGTGAAGTTATTATCAGACCTGTGTGCATCTGGCTGCAATTAACTTCCTTGTTCTATAATACGACGGATGGCTGCAGTGCATAGCTGCCACGCCAGATAGTACAGGTTCTTGAGATTCTCTTTCCTAATCAATGAAATATTTCTAAACTAACTTTTTGTGAAATAAAGAAGAAGATGTCAATCAAAATGCATAAGAAGTCGTCCAAGTAGAATCCGAGAAACATATGTAACCATGATGCCGTCATCTGAAGTCCTACCTCGCCAGTATTTATCTGGCTGCAAAAACTCTCAATTCCATAATACAAGGATAAATATACTTTTTCGAACTTTTCTTTGGACCAATCCATAAGGCATTTACAACAATTGCCGAAAAGGAACGAGAATAATTACTCGAGAGGTCCACAGGTGTAAAACCCCTAAATTTCTACTATTAAAATTTTTTTTTATATAAAATTTGTACCGATTTAAAATTTTGTATTGTACGTCACGTAATCGTATTTTACGTCGCGCACGAACTTTTATTTTTGCTCGACGAGTGCGAATATGTGCGAGCGTACATACTGTAGGAAAATATTTTATTTATTATTTTATAGTTTCAAGTAAATATAGACAATAATTATTTCTAGCTATTAATTTCAAGTTTAAGATTTTAATTATGAAAACCTTTTCGTTTTTAGCAGTTATTAATAATAAAATTTTTCGTGCAAAAATATTTATTTCATAAATATTTTAATAAGTTTATATTGTAAATAATAATGTATTTTCGAAATTAATTATTATGGTATTTTTTGGAAAACACATTTTAAATTATTGGGACATTTAAATCTTGATTTAAAAATGTTTTGGATTTATTTAAATAGTTAAATATTTGAAATTTATTTATCTCATGGATTTTATACTAGAAATTAAATTGATTTAAATTTGATTCGTATTTGAAATTTGATTTTGATTTTGATTTAGATAGATTAAATTATCTATTTTGGCGTTTTAAATATTCCTAGTCCATATCTTATTGGGAATTCCCACATCCTATAAATAGGCAGGTACTCCTCCAATTCAGTATCATCCACCACAAATTTTTCCACAATTTTCCATAGCCAACACCCATCCACAATGGTGCGTGCCTCGTGTCCGTGTCCTCTTCCAACCATAATCTTATTCCATATTTTTTTACAAATACATTTATCTCCTTCCCCGTGTCGGACACACCCCGACATCGTCAAATACCTATTCCTAAACCCAAATCCTAACCGCTACCCCGACCAGTCGGCCCCGTCACCCCGGCCTCGTCCAAACTCAACCCGACCACCAGGTTCATCCCGCCACCTCGACCAACCACCGTCGCCTTTACTGTCCCCGCCAACACCATGGCTGTACTGTCCCCGGCCAGCAAATTTCCCCCGACCAGCCCGACTCTCCTCGGCCATCCGATACATCCCGATCACCTCCTACAGACACCATCACCACCCTTAGCCTAGACCAGCCCCGTCACCCCCGCCCGTCGTTGCCGTCACACCAACAGACCCGCCACAGCCCGTCATCGTCGCTACCAAACCATTAGCCACCACCAGCCCGGCCACCGTCGCCGTCGACCACAAGGAATAGAAAACCCAAAACAAAAGAAAACCCTAACCCTAACCTTACCTTCGGCCTCCAGCTGCTGCCTCTCGTTCCCGTCGCCGGTGATCAGGACCGGCCGCGGCCTGCGTGCCGTACCCCGTCCGCCACGCGACTCCATGCGCCTCCGTCGAGCACTCTCCGGCCGGCCACCGACGCTTCTTCCTCCGCTGACGCGTCGCCCGACGGAGCCAGCCTCCGCCGAGACTTCACCCGAAGCCGCCGCCGTCCCCCATCTCCGCCGGCACTCTCCGCTCCACCGAAAACCCTCCATCGCTCGGCCGCCCGACGTCCGCTTCTCCCGTCGGCCGACGATCTGAGCCTCCGCACCGCCATCGATCCCCGTTCACCGCTCCTCTTCCTGCGCTCCACCACCTCCGCGCGCCGGAGCTCGACAAACCCTCTTCTCGTCCTTCCGCCCCTCGCGGTGGCCGAACCCCGATCCCCAGCCTCAGCCTCTTGCTCACCCCTCCCGCTCCTCACCATCTCTCTCTCTCTCCCACTCTTTCTTTAACCCATTTTTTTTATTATTGCTTTGATGTTCTCGGGAAGAACAGCAAGCAGGTTTCGTTTCCAAAGTTTCATTTTTTTTGATTGTTTTGGTTTTTTTAATGTTTGTTTTGTTTGTTTTGGTTTTTTTATTATTATATGATTTCTTTTTCTTTTTATTATTATTATTATTATTTCGATTATTATTATCATTATTATTATTGTTATTATTATTATAATTAAAATTTTCAGTATTGTTATTATTATTATTATTATTTTTGTTATTATTATTTTTACAATGCTAGGTTTTACGATTATTTTGGTTATTATTATTAATAAGTGGTTTTGGTATTTTTATCATGGTCATCAAATGTTTTTCAAAGTTATCTTGTAAAAATGTATAAATATTGTATTTAACTTAGTATATTTAAAATATCGTTTTTAAATTCATAAACAAATTTCTAGATTTTTGATATTTATCTAGAAATATTTTGTCGTATAAAAATATAGACTTCTACCTAAAATTGTATTTTGACAACTTAGAGTTTTCTTCAAAAACGACTTCCGATTTTATTTAAAGCATATTTTGACTAATAATATTTCAAGTATTATAAAGTATTTCTAAAAACATCAATTGAGTATTTATCAAAAAAATTTCTTATTCTTCCGTCCGTAACTCAACCCCACTCTCATATTCGATCGCCAATTCAAGCCTACCTTATGTCCACCCTAACTAACTTGCCCCTTCTGGACCCAATGGAACCGTCCGTGCCGACATCAGAGGTCACCTTGTATAATTGTTGCGCCGAAGTCGCAGTTCGCGCTACCTTGATTATCGCAGCACACCAGGCGTACTATCAGGCAAGACACCTTGCCATTTGCTGTTTAAATTATTTTAGCTCATATTTCATGCATGTTCATTATTTTCTTTATGCAAAATAAACTGTGATACATAGCATAACTGTTAGAATTTACTGTTCAGTTTTCTGCTGTATATTATTTTTATTATAAATTAAACCTAGATTTAAGGGACCACCTTGTGTGTTGCATTCATTGGCCTTGACACGTTGTAACACGAGGTTGTGTGTCGCATGTAGAACACGGAAGTGCGTGATTGGCTGGCCACCAGTACGTACATGCCGTGCGATAGGAATAACCGCTAATAGAGGTTGCATGCTAGTTTGACTTAGCGGTTATAGTGGTTTGTGTTGTGGATGCAACACAATAGGCATTGGGCAGGGAGGACAATTCCTTAGCGTATGGGCTTCGATGCACTTCCCTTGTGACCCGGACTCTCCGCTGGAGATACGGGGTTGATGACCCATGATTACTGACGGCCACTGACGATTCTGCGGAACGTCATGCTCTTCCTGATGGGGCCTCTGGTGCCCAAAGGGGGACTACGTCGATCCTAGTTAGCCAGGGCCCATGCGTAGGAAGGATTGTTCTTAACTACATTTCATCTAGAACGGTTAGGCACCTTTATCCGTTAGGTACGAGTACTTTTGGTTTGGGTACTTGTATCTGACCGTGACTTGGAACAATAACTTGTCCCGGATTAGTTCGTCACATCTTGTCCTTGTTTGGTTGTAGGTGTGACTTACTACTTCGATGAGAAGGTATTGAACCTTGTTGGGGTCCGGATACCATATTGGATTCATAGCATGGAAAGATACGTCGCCGTGAATTAGTTTACCATCCCCTGTCCTTGTTTGGTTGGGGGGATGGTACGCTCGTTCAGTAGGTGCGTATTGGACCATGTTATAAATTCGATTGACTTATTTATTGAGCAATATTTATTCAGTTTATATGGCATGCTATTATGTGTCTTGTTACGTCCCTCTGAGGACCTGGTTGTCTTGCCAGGTGTGTGCTATTGTCTTTCGCAGGTGCTTTAGCTCTAGCCGTGTTCATTGCTATTTCTCGAGGATGATTGTACTTGGATCGTCTTCGCTTCGCTCGCCACTCATTTTATTTTCTATGTACTTTTCCTTATTTGTTGGCAGTGGATTTGTCTCCGCCCAACATATTGTATCAAGACAAATTTATTCTCATTATATGTCATCTTCTATTCTTTTATTCTTGTGGATGAGATTAGTTATGGTTCTACTGCATTTTATAGCTTATGTATTTATACGAGGCTTCCATATATTGGAGTATACTTCGTATGAATACAGCTGGCATGTCTACGTTCCTAGTCCTACGTATTTTGGGACTGGGACGTTACAACAGGAAAGAGTTTAGCCAAATCATAGGAAAGGTGAAACACAAAACCATTATGTCGAAAAAAGATGACATGAGAGCAATCATGTTGAAGAGTCCTAGAGAACATATAATCCTAGTTGTGGCTTTATCATAAAATCTTATTTTTAAATTGGTCACAGGCTCGTAATAGTACATATATCCAAAGTACCACTACGACTTCGTATATTTTACGAAGACGAGACCAACATGAGCCGCCATAAAAATGTGTCATGACCCGCACCCGGATATTCGGGCACGAGTACATGGGCCACGCCTAGCCTACGCTGCAGTATTGACGGTAGAACGCTGTCAAGTATCCAAAAATTAGCTACAACATCTTAATGATCCATAATAACCCATGTACTCAAATCACATCACAAATAGCTATGGAAGATATGAAATAGGAAAGATAACAATAACACTGAATCAATAGAGTCTACAAATAGACATCTAAGACCAAAATGTATCGAAAACAAATTCGATAACGAAAATATAATCTAAATAAAGAGACAATGGCCTAGAGCTCCCAGAAAACAACTCACGGTAAATGGATCATCGAGATCTGTCATCATAAAGTCCTAGGTGTGGGGCATAACATTACCTAAAAATAGTTATCCAGTAAGGATTGTAACGAGCACATCTCCTATAGCAGTTCTAAATAAATGACAAAGACTATAAAACTGTTATAACAAGTAATACTTGAAGAACATGGAAAGAGTGAGACATAGAATAAAATAGAACAACAGTTAACTAAAGTACAAGAAAAGTAAATATGGTGAATCAGAAGAATATGGTAATAAAGACTGTAAATAAGGATAACTAGGCCAGAACAGTGTGATGTGATTCCAGCCAGTATAATGTGAGTCCAGTAAGTATAATGTGAATCCAGTAGAAAGTACTAAACCAGTGTGTTTTGAAATACCACTTTCGACATATAAATGTCTAGGAATAAATACGACACATTGCACGCTTGGTAAGCGTGCGACGGCTATCTTTCCATATTAGTCCAGTAGTGAATACGGTACGTCGCACGCTTGGCCTAACGCCGACGACTATCTTTCCAGTAGGGGTGGTTCCAGTATGATTGAGAATGTTTACATATCTACTCGAGTGTTTTCCCGTCCTGACAAGTACAAGTGAATCCATATCCCGACACGTAAATCGAATACAAGTCTAGCCAAAAATTAAATGATGCCTGTAGGTGATTCCAGTAGGTGGTTCCAGTAAGTGATTCCAGAAATAAAGACATACAAGTAAAATATGTGTGTTGCATGTAATGGATCCAGAAATACAAATTCGTGTTGTGTCAGAGAATCAAATAATACTATACTAGAAGCTGAATCATAATGATCATCAAATAAATAAAAACTATCAAAGAATGTACTCGCCTGATATCCTGAGTAACGACTGCGAATCGATGTCCGAACCAATGTCACAAAGACCTAATATGAATTTACAGAGTTACATGGTGTTCTAGAGTAAGCAATATATTTAAATGCATTAATTATATGCTTCTAGGCCTTTTCTAGGTCATGGAAGACAACTAGGTCAAAGCAAGCCAAACTAAGTCATACTAGTCTCTATAATCATTATTTCTAATAAAATATGAATTGCAAGTTGTAGGTTATTAAAATAGCAAGTTTGTACCTCGCTATTCGTACATCAAAGCCTACGACATGCAAATCGAGACAAGATGATCAACCGTAAGATTAACGATCTTATCTTAGCGATCCACATAGTCCTCTTGTCAATTTCAACGATGTGAGATCAGTAGAATCGACTGATCTCAATTTTGATGCACGGATTTCGAAATACGAACATAGTAAGAATTAATTATAATTATTGGTGATACATAAAGAAAATCTACAGACGTCGTCGGATGATGAAACAAACATCACCAGCGTGTCCAGAATGGTCAAATTAGCTAGAATAGCCCACCAATAAGTCTAATTTGGACATACGAATAAAATGGTAATTTTGGATCAAAATGACGTCTGTCTTTGGACCCGCTTTGCAACGAAAAATATGCCAGGATAATAATCCACTAAACCTAGTAAAAATATTTGTCTACAAGTCCAGAATGACGATATGAACCCAACAATATATCCGAAATTGGATTCCGATGAGCCGATCTCAAAATGGTCCGTTGACTCGGACATTGGGACCCAGTTTCCAAAGTTATCTAAATCTAGCAAACTATATGTCAACGAGTCCAGAATGATGATACAAACCCAACAATTTATCTGAAATTGGATTCCGACGAGCTGATCTCAAAATGACACGTTGACTATGACGTTGGATTCTGGTTTGCACGAAAATACGTGCCAGAGCCAAAGTCCTTCAAATTTAGCAAATTATATATGAATTTTAGCCAAAACGACACCACGAGTCCACTGTTGGTGCCAAAACTGGAATCCGGAGTCCCGGGTTCAAAATTAGAATTTTACAAATTAAAAATTATGGTTTCGAAAGGCCAACTTTGGCATCGATTTCAACCAACCGAACGACATCCTATGAAGCTAAAATTTTTGTGGCACAAAGGTGGTTATACCTTTTGAATATCAGAGTTGGTGGTTCATCAACTGGAGCTTCGACGAGAGAGAAATGGATCCGCAAAGTTGGCTCCACGAAACTGTCTAAAAATAACGTAATTTAAATGGTCAACTTGGTGGCCGGTTTTGATCTATCAAACGATCGAATTAACGGTTGAAACTTTAGAGGAGTGAAGGGGTATATATCGAGATGGAGGCAAAATAATAGGAATGACGATCCAATGGTTGGATTGTCCAAAAAATATGCCTAAAGTTACTATCTCGAAACATGATTCTGGATTCGATTTTACGCGCGTCACGACGAAATTTCGTGCAAAATGCACGAATAGCCTGTGTATCGCATCATGAAGGAAGGAGGCTGCCAAGGAGAGGTAGCCAAAGGTTTGTCGGGTCTAGGGGGTTGTGGCGGCGGTGGTTGGCCGCGGTTCGACTATTGTTACAGCCTATGTGTGTTACTACGCATGTACAAATGTGCGCGTGTGTGGTCGCCGGGTCGTCGCTGCTGCCACGGCCAGCACGAGGATAGCCAGGCGATGGAGATTAGGTTGGCCTAGATTCATGGTTGGATCGGTTGTAACTACAATGGCGTCTAATCGAGCGCATCATACTGTCGAGCTCGCCAAGAAGTTGAGTGTTGCCACGGTTGGGTTGCCGAACAAAGTCCACTCGACTAGATTATGCGGTAGGTTGGACGACATCTTGTCGAGTAATACGTGGGAAGGGCAAAAGGATGAGGGAGGTTGCATCACAGTGGTGGAGTGAAGGTGCGGTTGGCATTTGGGGAGGTCGGAGTAGAAGAAGACGAAGTGAAAATGACGAAGAAGATGGAGGAGGAGAAGCAATGGGTTCGCATATGAAGAGATGAAGATGAGGAGCAGCTGCTACCAGCCAGAGAGGAAAGGATGCTTGCCAGCTGTGCCGCATGCCTGGCTCACCTACCATGTATAGGCAGAAGCAGGCGTAGTACGCTCGCATACAGGCGCGTACTCTCATTGGAGAGCAGAGAAGGAAATGTAACAGTAATACTTCTATTTAAACGTCGAGTCGGGTTTTGGGGTTTTAAGTAGGAGGTGTTATATAGGTATAGGAATAAGTAGATATTCCCTAAACAATATACGTATACACCTACAATATAAATAATGTATTTACATATATATATTCACCATAAAATATATATACTTCCAAAATATCACAGATACTCTAATTAGTATATATATACTCTAAAATATTATATATATCTATACTCTAAATAGGTATATGAATACCTACATACCCTATATATATATATATATATATATATATATATATATATATATATATATATATATATATATATATATATACTCTAATTAGTATATATATATATATATATATATATATATATATATATATATATATATATATATATATTTCAGCAACCAACAATTTTATTGGGAGATAAGGATCAAAATAGAGTACAAGATGATAAATCTATCCAACACCTAGATTATGCCAAGTAGTCGGTAACGATGGCTTGTGCGTGCAACGCTTCAAAGCTTTTCCAATCTGTCGTCTGGTCTCATGAAGTAACTGTGTAGCTGAGAACTGATACTCCTCGTAGCGCCACTTGTTCATATTCTTCCATGCCACCCAACAAACAACAACAACTACAATCTCTTTTAGATGGATGTTAGGTCGTCTCCACCATTTATCAAACAACCTGACCAGTGTCAACCTCCTCACTGAAACTTGAAGATCAGAATGTAATGCGCGCCACACATGATCAACTAAATCTCCTTCCCCAAAGATGTGTGCTGTTGTCTCCACAGATGGGTTAGGACAACAATGACATTTCGAAGCTAACCGAAATCCAAACTTTTGAATATTGTCATCCGTGGGAAGTTTGTTATGCAGCAAATGCCACAACAAAATGGACCACTTGTATGGAATACAAGAGTTCCAAATATGTTTGAATTGTGGACGAGTAGGGGATGGATTTCGAATGATCCGCCAAGCAACAGAAACTAAGAATTTACCGCTCGCAGTGGACGTCCAATTCCAATCTCCCGAAGCCAATTGAACTATGTAGTGATTAGCCATTTCCCTTCCTTGCAGTAACCTTCTCCACACATGAGAGCACTTCTGCGGAGCACCTGCTTCATTCAAGTTTTGAAATTTACAGTACCTGGCTTTGAGAAACTGCTGCCACAAGCCATCTTGGGTTTTAAGTTTCCACCATAATTTAGCCGTGAACGCATCTATTGTCTCTTTCAGACTTCTTAGCCCCAAACCTGCTTCCGCAATAGGTCTAGCCATAAAACTCCAGCTCGACCAGATATGTTTTTGTACACCATCATTAGTACCCCAGAAGAACCGAACAAACATATCCTCAAGCTTATTAAGGACTGACTTTGGTGGATTACAAGCTGCAATCGTATACATAGGAATTGAGAGCAATACTGATTTGACAATGTTAACTTACCCCCATACGATAGAATTTTCTGCTGCCACCCGTCCAGTCTTCTTCGAATCTTAGTAAGAAGCTCATCATAGACATTAGTTGTACGCATACCTACTGCCATTGGGCACCCTAGATAAGTGAACGGGGGATGCTTGATCTCGAAACCTATAATATCATGAAGCTCCTCCTTCCTTTCGAATGTTGGCATTGTAAAGATGGATGATTTGGATGCATTAACACTCTGACCAGAAGCTCTTTCATACCTCCGAAGTATCCCATGAATCAACTGGACCGATCGAACATCTCTGGCTGAAAATAGTAGTACATCGTCTGTAAATGC
This sequence comes from Iris pallida, assembly GCA_029216955.1. Taxonomy (NCBI): domain Eukaryota; kingdom Viridiplantae; phylum Streptophyta; class Magnoliopsida; order Asparagales; family Iridaceae; genus Iris; species Iris pallida. The sequence continues at coordinate 7,508,659 of JANAVB010033220.1, forward strand.
CAAGTGAGTAATAGCAGGACATCCACTAGGGGCATAGTAGTGATGGAATGATGCATTCTCCACTGCTTTGTTTAGGTTTCTCGATAAAACTTCAGCTGCAAGTATGAACAGAGCTGGGGACAATGGATCTCCTTGTCGAACTCCTCTAAATGCTTGAAAGAAGCCTGAAGAAATCCCATTAATAATAGTAGAGTACCACACATTGTTGATCAATCGGAACACCATACTAATCCATTGTTCATCAAAGCCAAATCTACGCATTACTTGCATAAGAAATGACCAATCTAAGCGATCATACGCTTTGGTCATGTCAAGTTTAATAGCTATATTCCCTCCTTTACTATTAGTATTCATCAAGCTCAATATTTCTTGGGCTAAGAGTATGCTGTCAACAATCTCTCTACCCCTAACAAAGCCACTTTGCTCGGGTGAGATGAGTCTCGGAAGGATTGGAGCAAGTCTTAGATCAAGTAACTTGGAATTAATTTTGTTGAAAACAGTACATAAGCTGATAGGTCGAATTTCAGTCATGTACTTGGGGTTGTTATGTTTAGGAATCAACACCAATGCTGTACTTGTGAAGGCCTTTGGCAACTCAAAACCATCCATGAAGGGAGAGATAGCCTCAAACATGTCATCATCAATGATTTGCCAGCAAGTAACGAAGAAAGTGGCTGTAAACCCATCTGGTCCCCCTGCGCTGTTGATGTCAAGACTCTTGATAGTATTCAGAATTTCCTCCTTCGATGGCTTTGCAATTAATATTTCATTGTCCTCCTCAGATAGAGTATGAGGAATAGCCGCCATTAGATCTTCATCCTCCTCAATCCTGATACTTTGGTACTGGGCTTCATAATAAGAATTCGCTACCTGTTGAATGTCCTTGAGCTCAGATTTGTTGCAGCCTATATCATCAACAATGTGGTGTATATGAAGTTTTCTTTGCTTACTGTTCACACATTCATGAAAGTATTTCGTATTGTGATCACCCTCAATGTCCCATCTAAGACGAGCCTTTTGTTTCCAATAGGAATCAACATAGGAATGTCTTTGTTTCAATAATGCAACTATTTTATCCAGTGATATTCTATTCTCCGTAGATCGATCCGCTTCAAATGCAAGTTCAGCTGCTAGAACATGATCCTCCGCTACCTTCACTTCCTGAAAAATATCACCAAAGGTGCTATGACTCCATTTAGAAAGAGCTTTACGACAAGCAGCCAACCACAAGCTAACCCGAATCAGGCCATTCGGATGTGATATAGAGTGCCAAGCCTCCTCCACAAGCTCCTTGAAACCCTCCTGCCTTGTCCAGAAGTCAAGAAACCTAAATGGCCTCTTGCCTCCTTCATGCTTAGCATGTAGCTTGACTAGTAAAGGAGCATGATCTGATTCAGCCCTATTGAGATGATCCACCTTTGACATCGGAGCAAGATGAAGCCACTCTTGTGTAACCAACATTCTATCCAATCTCGACCCCCTCCTCTCCCCAGATTTAGATTTAAACTAAGTAAAGCGGCTACCAGATATTGGGAGTTCAATAAGGCCTGCTGATAGTTGAAAATTAAGGAACTCCTAAATTGAGATCTGACAAGGTGGTCGACCCCCAACCTTTTCATCAAAGCTCGCAATAGTGTTAAAGTCTCCTCCAACTGCCCAAGGCATGTTGTAAGATGACTACAGACTGAGAAGCCTATCCCATATTTTCCTGTGACCCTCCTTCTTGTTGTGGCCATGCACAAATGAGAACATTACTTTAGATAAAAGAAACTCATTTTGGAAAGCAACAATGACAGCCTGATCAAATGAGTCTAACAAGGAGATCGTGCAACCCGCCTTGGCCAAGACCCAAATGTTTTCCTTCTCATTCGAGAAACCCTTATCAAAACCAAGCTTAAGTTGATAGTGTAATAATTTACTACTGTCCACCTTAGGCTCCAATATGGCCAGCATCTGAACTTTGTTCACCCGACAAATGTTACGCAATCTCTTAAGAGCCATCTTATTAGCAACCCCACGAATGTTCCAACTAAGTATGTTAAACATTAATGGGGAGGTGGTGTTTACCCGATTTTTTGGTTGCAGAGACTGATCGGAGGACCCTATCTGTCAGTGGAACCTCTCGTTTCTTACGATATATATATATATATATATATATATATATATATATATATATATATATATATATATATATATTATATATATATACTCTAAATATCACAGATACTCTAATTAGTATATATACTCTAAAATATTATATATATCTATACTCTAAATAGGTATATGAATACCTACATACCCTATATATATATATTTTTTTTTTACCTACATACCCTATATATATATATATATATATATATATATATATATATATATATATATATATATATATATATATATATATATATATATATATATATAAAAATATATATATATATATATATATATATATATATATATATATATATATATACTTCGCGGGAATCTCCATTGTCTCCAGTCTGGGTGTCTCTCCCTGGTCTTCCTATACAACTCTTTGCGAAGAATGCTTTATTTTCTATGCCTTAGGACTTGGGACACCCCTCCGGCTTGATAAAGCCACTGAGGAGCTCCCTCGGCCAAGCTTCGCGAGAATTTTTATTGAAGTGGATGCTAGTAAAACCCTACCTAAGATGATCCGTATTTGCCTGCCTCAAGGACGAACTTATGCTCAGTGTGTAGAATATGAGCACCAACCTAAATACTGCTCAGCCTGTTTCCATCAAGGACATACAAAAGAGGATTGTAAAGCACAGAAAGACAAACAGCTTCCAAAGGATCATTCTAAGGATGTGGGTCCCGCTACAGTTCCTAATGATAAAGGGAAGGGTCTCTTAATTCAAGATGAACTAGCCAATGACAGGAATGACACCAACATTAATGAGCGAGCTTCCTCGACTATAAATGAGAGGATGACATCCTTGGTAGACGTGAATAACATTGAAGACAAAGAAGGAGAGGTTGGTGACGGCTCCCCGAACCCCAACGCTTCCACAAACCCCAACGACATGACGGAGCCATCAAATCCAGAGCCAGGCTTACAAGATGAAGGCCTAGTAGTTGTGGCTGCACCATTAGTGGAAAAGGATAATATTTCTGAAGGAGATAGAGGACAAGCTACGCAGACAGATCCGAATATCCCTGATACTGCTGAGAACGAGGAAGACAACTCCTCTGAACATTCTATACCTAAAAAAGGAGAAATATTAAAAAATTGGGCTGACATTGTTGACGAAGAAGAAGAGGATCATGGAGGACAAGAAGAAAGGCCTAGAAAGGGTAGGGGAAAGAAGAAAGTATATGCCCCGCCAGCTGAACCTAGAATCACTAGATCGACGTCAAAAGGTCCATCAACTCTCTCCCGTTCTTCATCCCATAATGTTTAACATTCTCATGTGGAATGTTAGAGGAGTAGCTGCAAAAATGACTTGTAAAAGAATTAAATCATTGTGTCGGATTCATAATATTTCGATATTGGCTATCATAGAGCCTAAAGTTTCTCCCCAACAGTTGTTTTCTTTTCAACTTAAGCTAGGGTTTCAGTCCTCTGTTTCTAATAGTAAATGAAACATATGGATAATGGCTCGACAAGAGATTGTCATAGAGGAGGTTGATTCTCATAACCAAGTCCTTAGTGTCATTATGTCTGGCTCAGTTTTCCCTTTCCGAACACTTGTTTCGGTGGTTCATGGTCACAACAAAAAAGAAGGTTGAAGAGAGTTATAGGATAGACTACTTCACTTGCAACATACATTCAGATTGCCATGGATGGTTGGAGGTGATTTTAATGTTATTGCTTCTGCCGATGAGAAGTTTGGAGGAGCTCCAGCTTGTCTGGTAGGAGTTAATGAATTTCTGAACTTCCAACTAGGAGGAGTACTTCATACGCTTCATTACACTGATAGTCGATTTACTTGGGTGAAAAGTGCTGAAGGCCCTCATCGACAAGGATCCAGATTGGATAGATGGCTGTTAGATGGAGAGTGGTATGAATGGGCTATTTCTTATTCATGTTCCCATCTTAGTAGGACTGAATCAGACCAATGTCCGATCCTGATTAACATCAAAAGCAAGAGTGACTCAGGAAGAAAGCTGTTCAGGTTTCTCAACTTCTGGACTACTCATGATGCGTTCCTCAATGTTGTTCATATTGTATGGTTATCGGTTGATAACCCTAACAGCATGGTGAGGATTGGCCTTCGGCTATCTGCAGTCAGAAAAGCTTTATCCAAATGGAGTCATCAAACATTTGGGGATATATTCCAGGAGGTTAAAATTGCTGAAGATAGAGTTCTAGCTGCCGAACTAGCTTATAAAGAGGATGCATCTAAAAGGAAAGACTGGATGGAAGCTAAAGCATACTTGAAGCAAAGGGTCTCATATGAGGATTCTTTCTGGAGACAAAAGGATAGAATCAAATGGGATGGAGAGGGAGATAAAAACACAAAATATTTTCATTCTTGTGTTTCTGCTAAAAGAAATAAACTCCTGATTCACTGTCTCAAATCGGGGGATGGTCGTACTCTTAACAAGCTTGAAGACATTCAGGAGGAGGCCAATGCTTTCTATAGTAAGCTCTTCATTCCTTTATCTATTATTAATCAGTCGGATTTCTTAGATGATGTGCCTTTGACTATTTCTGTTGATGATAATATCAATCTTATGGCTAAGCCTACTATGGAAGAATTGGTTGACACCCTTAAAAGTCTTGACCAAGACAGTGCTCCTGGGCCCGATGGCTTTACTGGTCGATTCTTCAGGGCAGCTTGGGAAGTGGTTGGACATGATATTCTTGAGGCAATGCATCTATTTTTTGATGGTTTTGCCTTGCCCCGCTCTATTACTAGCACACACCTGCTTCCTATTCCAAAGATTTCTGATCCTAAAGCTATAAAGGACTACAGACCTATAAGCCTGTGCAACTTTGTGAACAAATTATTCTCTAAACTCATTGCTAGAAGATTATCTCCTTTTCTTCCTCATCTTATCTCTCCCGAGCAGAGTGGGTTTATCAAAGGAAGAGAGATTATTGACAACGTGGTTCTAGCTCAGGAAATGATAAGTATGATTCACCATAAACACTGGGGAGGCAATGCAGCTCTGAAGTTAGATATGAGCAAGGCGTATGACAGGGTTCATTGGGCTTTCCTCTTGAAGGTATTAAAGAAGATGGAGTTCTGCAATGAGTGGCTCAATATGATCCTTCACTTATTGGACAATGTCTGGTTTTCTACTATGATTAATGGGAATGCCTCGGGTTTTTTCAAAGGCTTATGTGGATTGCGCCAAGGGGATCCCATCTCACCTCTTCTTTTTGTCATTGCGGCGGAAAGTTTCAGTTGCAATTTGAATCAGCTCAAATATTCCTCTGGTTTTACACCATATTATTCTCCTAGAGGCTGTCCGGTTATAACCCATTTGGCTTATGCAGATGATGTGATCTTATTCACAGGAGGAGATAAGAAGTCTATACAAAAGATTTTGAATGTTGTCAGTCAATATGAGTGGGTTTCGGGCCAAAAGATCAACATAGACAAATCTGGTTTGTATCTTTCCCAGCTCATTCCGGAGGAGCGAGTAAATGAGATCATATATACATTTGGCTTCTCAGTTAACTCTTTACCTATGACATACCTTGGCTCTCCTATGACAGCAGGTATGAGAAATGCCAATATGTTCGATGATCTTGTGACTAAAATTAGATACAAAATCAGTGGATGGCATAACAAATCCCTATCGATGGGTGGGCATCCTATTCTTCTTAAATCTGTCCTAACATCGATTCCTGTATACACGTTGGCTGCTTGCAACCCCCCGGCTAGTGTCATCAAGCGTGTGGAGGACATGTTCCAAAGTTTTCTATGGGGATCGAAGAATGGTTGTGACAAATGCTCCTGGATGGCATGGACTAAGGTGGCTACCCCTATTGAGGAGGGTGGCTTGGGGATTAGACGTATGCAGGATGTCATGGATGCACTCACTATCAAGCTATGGTGGAAGCTTAGAACTACTCAAACTCTTTGGGTATCGTTCATGAGAGCTATGTACTTCTCTAACATCCCCCCTTCTCAAGCCAATGCTACAATACTTTCATCTCATATTTGGAAAAGGATTCTGAAAGGTCGAGATGTCGGGGATATCCATATTGAGTCCCAGGACGGATCTGAGAACTATGTTTGGGCTCCAGGTATTGCAGGGAAGTTCTCCATTACTTCAGCTTGGAATTGTACCAGTGCTCGTAACATTACTGATGATAGATTCAAACAAATTTGGAGCTCATGCATTCCAGTTAAGTGGTCAGTTTTACTATGGCACATTTTATTGCGTAAGCTACCTACATATGATGTTATACAACATATCGGATTCCATCTTGCCTCTTCTTGTCACTGTTGTCCAAATCCTAATTTGGAGACTACAAATCATATTCTTTCTGAAGGCAACTTGGCTCAGGCTGTATGGGATTACTTCTCAGCTTTGTTTAACATTCCAACTGCAATGAGGCCTATTGATCAACGACTTCAGAGTATGTGGACTAGACGTAGCAAGCATGCCAAACAAATCACTGCGGGAGCTATCTGTTGGGTCCTATGGAAAAACAGAAATAAGTGGAGATATGAGGGCTACAAGTATGGGGAAGAACAACTTATATATGAAGTGAGGCGCCAAATTAAAAAAGCAATGGTTAGATGTAACCCTACTAAGATGCCAGCGGATTTTGAGTAAGGTGTTGATGTATCTTCAAACTGATATTTTGGTTGTAACCTGAGTTGGTACTCATATGGAAAATTAATAAAATCCTAGTTTTCTATTGAAACAAATATATATATATATATATATATATATATATATATATATATATATATATATATATATATATATATATATATATATATATATATATATATATATGTATATATGTACACTACATAATATGCATTTGCACTCTAATATACATATAAATATTGATATATTCACTAAAACATTACTTGTATCCCTATTCTTCAAATTTTATATGTATAATTATATGCCTTAAAAATATGTATTACTAGGAATATTTAGTAGCAGTAGCAAAAATAAAAGAGGTAGGTTTTTTACAACTAGGTGCTTGATGTTTTCTAGAGAGAGAAATTGGTGTGTGGTGTTCGAGTGTGTCATGAGGGGGTCACATGCACTTGGTTTGGGTGGTTTGGGTTAGGTTGGGGCTTGGTGTGATCATGACTATAATTTAAGTCATTTATGATCATTGATGAAATAATAGCATAAGGGAGCTCAATTGGATGGCACACAAGTGGCATGTAAGTAGTAGGCTCAAAATAGGTCAAAACTATATATTGGGTCGACTAGGTTAGATCGATGTCGAGCCCCGAAATTAAATTAGAAGTTAGGTCAAGTTTTACGGTAAATAGTCAAATGGCCTAAATTGACCAGAAATTTGTACGATACAAATAGAATACAATAGAACAATTTTTAGTAGGACTTGATATGCCAAAATAAAGATGATCTTGTCTAGTACAAAACTCATAAAGAAAGTTTAGAGAGATTCGCATCCCTGACGCTCCAAAAATCAAGGTCACGGAGAAGTACATTTAATAATCAAAACTAATTATATTTATTGAAAAAATTCATATAAATTTTTTAAAAGAACCCTAAAAATCCAGGGGGCTTACAGACCTAGTATTAGAAGTGAGAAGACCCATGGTCATAACACACAAAAGAAAAATGATATTCCAAGCTAAATGAGAGGGCCTAATTTGTTATGGAGTCAGTATATTCCAACGGAGCTTACTGGTTGGCTAAACCTATTTGTGACTTGTTTGTGATGCATATCAATGACAAGTTCATTAAATAATACTATGTCTAATCCAAGCCAGGTTGACATCATAGCGCAAAATGCATATTGTTTCTATTTGCAAGAATAAAAGTCTTTATTACAAACTTAGAAAAGAGTACAAGAGTACAATTAATTTCTGGGGAAGTACAACTATAGGAATCTGATCAGAAGATGATCACTTTATCTCTTGGATGATGTGATATCGAAGACACAAGCCTCTGGAGGATGCAACAACACTTTAGCTGGAGGTTATGATCATTCTTGATGATTTGAGATTGATTTGAAACTTTATTTATAGAATTCTTGAAATAACTGTTTAGCAGTTATTCTGGGTTGTGCGTATTTCAAGTGCGTGCCTCCTGTTCACTTGCGTGAACGGTTGCACTAACTGTTGTGGATGCGTGGCATCGTTTGATTGAGATACGCATGGTCGTGGCCAGTGTAGTGGGCACATTCTGCGAAGTTAGTGGCTTACGTGCCACGTTACTCTGTTCTGAATACTGTTTGATCACCTTACGCGAGCTTCATCAGGTTACGTGTGGCGTAATGTAGCAACTTGTGCGAGCAGTTGCACCAACTGCTGTAGACCCATGTCTTCGTTTGATTGAGATGCCCGTGGTCGTGGACAGTATTGTGGGCATGCTCTGCGAAATTGGTGGCTTGTGCGCCACGTCACCCTACTTTGAAATGATCAAGTGGCACCAACTAGTCAGGATGCGCATAGGCACAACTCAACAACTGGCACCTTTGACTAGGTCTTCTATACTGTACTGATTAATTCTTGCGATACGCAATGACTTGCGCGAACCAGTTGTCAGCATTAATTACATGCTGACAAAATCTTCTCGAGCGTCGCGTTGCGCGGGATTCGAATGGATTTTCCTTAATCTCCGTGCTGTCAGTTGTCAGATAATGATGATGTCGTTATAGCTTCTCGAGGAAGTGCACCACATGACGCTTACGCAACTAGACTCCAGCGCAACCAGATGTTGGCGCAACCTGATGCTGCACAACTTGATGGTTTGGCGCAATGTAATGATTAGGTGCCATCTGATGATTAAACACTTTAATAGGTTGTGCAGCTTAATTTTTAGCCTCTATAAGATCCCCTTCAAGGTTTTCGAAACTTGAAAATACTTCAAAGTTTTGAAATACTTTGAATTATGCTAGTTTTGTTTGGATTGTGCCAGTTTACTGTCTGATTTGCGCCAGTCAACTCGAGCCCGCTTCTTCAGCATAGATTGCGTAACTGTTTGGGCTATAAATAGCCGTACACTCTGTGCCTTTCATTTTTCACCAACATGACTTTCTCGAAACCCTACCTCATTGTCTTCTTTATGATCTCCTTTGACCACTCTGTCTCTTCTTCTTTCTGATTCAGAAGCTTCTTCGACAAACCCTAATGGCGCCCAGGAGATTCGATGTTAAGAAAGGAAAGGGCTTCATCGATCCTTCATCTCGTGCTTCATCATACAAAATGCAATGACGTGTGTATCAATACATTCCGTCTTTGTCACAATAAGATACTGTTAACTCGGCCGTGGAAGGTAAACACTTGATGATAGACCCGATCATTGATCACCCCATTTAGGGTTTGGCCGGCTCCTGACATCGTGCGCCCACTTTTTTTTAGAGTGGGGAGCAACTCATAACTTGTGCCTCCCTTTTTAGGGTTTGGTTATTGTCGACCCATGTTGGACGATGCTTCGAAATCTGTGTTGTATTTTGGGGGCAATTTTGACGCGTTGCAAGGCAAGATGCGGCATAACATGATTGTTGCACAACCTGATGGCTGCGCATGTTGAGTGCGGCGCAATGTGACTGTCGCGCAACCTGACTAAATAAAGCATTAAATACTTGGTTCATTCCCAAAGAGGAACCTATTTATGGGGCGCTCTTTTTCGAAACATCTTTTTCCTTTCTCCCTCATTAAGTGATACGTGCCCATTTATTGGAAAGGCGAAGAGTCGGTGGGAGCTGACCTTCACTGTATATATATAGGTATGAGGTTGCAATCTTTCATCTTCATTCACTACTCTCATGGCACCCAAGGAGTGTAGCGCCCCGCTTTCGATAGGCGACGGACTTCATAATATGCTTGCGACAAGTCAGATCGGTCGGGAACTTAGATGGCCATCTGACTCGATCGCTGGACTTGGTAAATGATAGCACCTTGCGACATCGATTCAAATCGATTTGGACGGAAGTTATGAGAATCGATCCAACTAATAGAAGGACTTCTGTTGGAATAAGTCCTAGATGCAGCGGGCTGCGTCTTGGCGAGTGAGCTCTATATAGGAGTCCCTTCGACGGAACCGGACCACTGTATGGTTTTCTTGGAGCTTTTGCCGCTGGGTTTTGATGAAGTGCTTTTGTGTCGTTTTCCTGGATGCAATTTACAAATTTTGAAGCAAGGGAAAATGAAGGAATTCTAACAAAGTGTTGGTGCCATTGCAGGAGCTCGCGTAACTAAAGCTTGACGTTGCGAAGCGCTTCGACGATCGACACAAGCAAAGAAATCGGTGGGTGATTCTGACCTTCCTTCTACTCTGTCCCGTAAATAAATTCCTTGCCTCGAATTCATTCAAATCGAACGATGCCAAGTTAATTGCATGCCAATCCACTAAGGTCAAGAACTCGGGAAAAACGTATCAATTTAGAGTAATCTACTCTGAAAAAATACAAGTTTCTCACATAAACGAAAAAGTTTAAGATTCTAGTAAAAAGTTAGACTATTTCACGTATTGCAAAATAATGTGAAACGTTGATCATGGGTTATAATGCCTCGGACAATTTGGTGCCCACGGGACGCTAAATCGGGAGTACGGCTTTGGGAAAAATAAATCGTTGCATGAGTTGCGAGAAATGATAATGTCGTTCGATACTGTCCGTGCTATATAAAACTGTTTGTATATATTAAACTGTTCACGCATAGGCATGGTCATGGACAGTTTGTGCACAAGTTTGTTTTCCTCGAAACGGTATCCGGGGCATCGAAACCGATTCGTCCTAGGGGGAATAAATTATCGTGCTTCGGTGCGAGGCATGCGGGACCTTCAGTAAGGCTTGCAACCTAGGCTGAAAGGGTAGCGTCGTATGCCAATTTCGATTAAGTCCCTAGTGGTGTGTAACACCAATGACCACAAGTAAGATAGTAGCATGCTCATCTATTGTCTTATGCAGGTATAATTACTATCTCTATTTTATGCAGGGACGAGCATGGCCGTGGTAAGAAATGTGATAAATCACTACGCTTTACTGTATGCTTTATTACTCAAATATGGCTATCGATATGAACTGAATTTATTTAGTTCTAAATAGAAAGACAACTCTAAAGCATGCCTATCTTAACAATCAGAGTCGGTTTAGATGAGTTGGTTTGTCTCGTCCACTTAGCAAGTGTGCTAATCCCCTCCTCCAATTTCCCCAGGTGCGTCGGGCGCTCTAAACTAAACTGAAGCTGAAGTGCGGAGAGGCGTTTTGAAGCTCTTCCTATGCTGAAGTATTTTAAAGCCAATTCAATCGACGGCTTATGTATAAAGGGGCGAATGTATGGAACGGCAAGTGTTAGTTCAGGCAGCTTGTCGAGTATGTTTTATTTCATTTTCAATCAATGTAGCCGCAATGGCATCCAATGTAATTACGACTTGCACTTCGTTGCAAGCTATGAATGAAAAGCAAATTTCTATCTTCCTATACTACATCTTATATTCTGATGTGATTTGTGAAGTTTCAACTTGGCGTATTAATATACAAATCAACATAACGTTCTTGCCTTGTATGAGTACAACTCCAGACTCGTACGGCATCACGCCATAGCGAGGACGATCGAATCGGTAAAATAACATCGGGGATGAATGTTTGTCGACTCGGAGCGTGACAAATTGGTATCAGAGCACAGTTATGTATCCTCGAATTTTCGAAAAATGTTTCATTGTTGGAATGTCCGTTGCGATGGCTCGATTGAATACTTGTCGACATGCTGCGTGAAATAAAAGTTCCATGCAGGTAAGCCCGTAGATATTTTTGAAAAATACTAACGAGTTTACTCTGTTTTGTAGGAATGACTAAGAAAAAGAACAATACCGGCACAACAACCCAAACCATAGATAGTACGTCGAGCACAAAAAGTACTGGCCCTAGCGAGACGACTATGGAAAAAATGCTATAGCTAATAGAACTGCAGCAGCAACAACTTCAGATGCAATTCAAAGCCCAATTTGATGCACAGCAGAAGCAGATGAACGCCCTGACTCAGATAGTGAGCAAGATGGCGGGCAATACCAAGGCAACGGACGTGGTACCCAAAGGGAGGCAAGATGTTCAAGATGAAGTCGAGGAAGAAGTCCAACCATAAATGATAGACTCTTCTTCCATGCTCAAAGTAAAGGAATTTTGCAAGATGAACCCGCCGAAGTTCAATGGCCGAGTAGTGCCCGATGTGATAGTGGGATGGCTCGCAGAAATGGAGGACTTGTTTGATCTTCTCTGTATCGAAGAGTCCCAGAGGGTGGCCTATGCGGTGCTGCAGCTGCAACTGAGAACACACGACTGGTGGGCGACGAAGAAAAAGGAGATCTGTGAAACTGATTCCAACACAAAAATTTCCTGGGAAGTATTCAAGGCAGCCTTCCTTGAGCAATACGTTTCTCGCGCCATCCGTCGACAGAAGAGGGATGAGTTCATGATGTTGAGGCAAGGAAACATGACTGTTGAAGATTATGTTGCAAGCTTCTCAAAACTTGCAAAATTTGTCGGTACCTTCCTGCCCAACAAAGAAGAATGGTACGAGCATTTTCAACAGGGCCTCAACGACGAATTGCGTAGGGACATCATGAACCAGCAATGCCAAACTAATCGTGAATCCTACGAAGCTGCACTTGATAGCGAGCGGATCTTTGGCCATATGTCACAAAGGGCCGTGCCTGTCGTCCGCAACAATTTCAACAAACGTCCAAATAACGCTGGAGGATTGGGAGTACAAAAGCGTCCAAACACGTCTGAGAATCGAGGCCCCTTATCCGCAGTAAATTGCCATAGATGCGGCAAGCGTGGGCACCGAGCACCCGACTGTAAATTGAGATACACATGGTCGTGGCCAGTATAGTGGGCACATTCTACGAAGTTAGTGGCTTACGCGCCATGTTACTCTGTTCTGAATACTGTTTGATCACCTTACGCGAGCTTCATCAGGTTACGTGTGGCGTAATGTAGCAACTTGTGCGGGCAGTTGCACCAACTGCTGTAGACCCATGGCATCGTTTGATTGAGATGTCCGTGGTCGTGGGCAGTGTTGTGGGCATGCTCTGCAAAATTGGTGGCTTGCGCGCCACGTCACCCTACTTTGAAATGATCAAGTGGCGCCAACTAGTCAGGCTGCGCATAGGCACAACTCAACAACTGGCACCTTTGACTAGGTCTTCTATACTGTACTGATTAATTCTTGCACCACGCAATGACTTGCGCGAACCAGTTGTCAGCATTAATTACATGCTGACAAAATCTTCTCGAACGTCGTGTTGCGCGGGATTCGAATGGATTTTTCTTAATCTCCGTGCTGTCAGTTGTCAGATAATGATGATGTCGTTATAGCTTCTCGAGGAAGTGCACCACATGACGCTTACGCAACTAGACTCCAGCGCAACCAGATGTTGGCGCAACCTGATGCTGCACAACTTGATGGTTTGGCGCAATATAATGATTAGGTGCCATCTGATGATTAAACACTTTAATAGGTGGCGCAGCTTAATTTTTAGCCTCTACAAGATCCCCTTCAAGGTTTTCGAAACTTGAAAATACTTCAAAGTTTTGAAATACTTTGAATTATGCTAGTTTTGTTTGGATTGTGCCAGTTTACTGTCTGAGTTGCGCCAGTCAACTCGAGCCCGCTTCTTCAGCATAGATTGCGTAACTGTTTGGGCTATAAATAGCTGTACACTCTGTGCCTTTTATTTTTCACCAACGTGACTTTCCCGAAACCCTACCTCATTCTCTTCTTCATGATCTCCTTTGACCACTCTGTCTCTTCTTCTTTCTGATTCAGAAGCTTCTTCGACAAACCCTAATGGCGCCCAGGAGATTCGATGTTAAGAAAGGAAAGGGCTTCATCGATCCTTCATCTCGTGCTTCATCATACAAAACGCAACGACGTGTGTATCAATACATTCCGTCTTTGTCACAATAAGATACTGTCAACTCGGCCGTGGAAGGTAAACACTTGATGATAGACCCGATCATTGATCACCCCATTTAGGGTTTGGCCAGCTCCTGACATCGTGCGCCCACTTTTTTTTAGAGTGGGGAGCAACTCATAACTTGTGCCTCCCTTTTTAGGGTTTGGTTATTGTCGACCCATGTTGGACGATGCTTCGAAATCTGTGTTGTATTTTGGGGGCAATTTTGACGCGTTGCAAGGCAAGATGCGGCATAACATGATTGTTGCACAACCTGATGGCGGCGCATGTTGAGTGCGGCGCAATGTGACTGTCGCGCAACCTGACTAAATAGAGCATTAAATACTTGGTTCATTCCCAAAGAGGAACCTATTTATGGGGCACTCTTTTTCGAAACATCTTTTTCCTTTCTCCCTCATTAAGTGATACGCGCCCATTTATTGGGAAGACGAAGAGTCGGTGGAAGTTGACCTTCACTGTATATATATAGGTATGAGGTTGCAATCTTTCATCTTCATTCACTACTCTCATGGCACCCAAGGAGTGTAGCGCCCCGCTTTCGATAGGCGACGGACTTCATAATATGCTTGCGACAAGTCAGATCGGTCGGAAACTTAGATGGCCATCTGACTCGATCGCTGGACTTGGTAAATGATAACACCTTGCGACATCGATTCAAATCGATTTGGACGGAAGTTATGAGAATCGATCCAACTAATAGAAGGACTTCTGTTGGAATAAGTCCTAGATGCAGCGGGCTGCGTCTCAGCGAGTGAGCTCTATATAAGAGTCCCTTCGACGGAACCGGACCGCTGTATGGTTTTCTTGGAGCTTTTGCCGCTGGGTTTTGATGAAGTGCTTTTGCGTCGTTTTCCTGGATGCAATTTACAAAATTTGAAGCAAGAGAAAATGAAAGAATTCTAACAAAGTGTTGGTGCCATTGCAGGAGCTCGCGTAACTAAAGCTTGACGTTGTGAAGTGCTTCGACGATCGGCACAAGCAAAGAAATCGGTGGGTGATTCTGACCTTCCTTCTACTCTGTCCCGTAAATAAATTCCTTGCCTCGAATTCATTCAAATCGAACGATGCCAAGTTAATTGCATGCCAATCCACTAAGGTCAAGAACTCGGGAAAAATGTATCGATTTAGAGTAATCTACTCTTAAAAAATACAAGTTTCTCACATAAACGAAAAAGTTTAAGATTCTAGTAAAAAGTTAGACTATTTCACGTATTGCAAAATAATGTGAAACGTTGATCATGGGTTATAATGCCTCGGACAATTTGGTGCCCACGGGACGCTAAATCGGGAGTACGGCTTT
The DNA here is from genome assembly GCA_029216955.1 of Iris pallida. NCBI lineage: Eukaryota > Viridiplantae > Streptophyta > Magnoliopsida > Asparagales > Iridaceae > Iris > Iris pallida. The sequence continues at coordinate 7,524,023 of JANAVB010033220.1, forward strand.
GGGGAAAATAAATCGTTGCATGAGTTGCGAGAAATAATAATGTCGTTCGATACTGTCCGCGCTATATAAAACTGTTTGTATATATTAAACTGTTCACGCATAGGCATGGTCATGGACAGTTTGTGCACAAGTTTGTTTTCCTCGAAACGGTATCCGGGGCATCGAAACCGATTCGTCCTAGGGAGAATAAATTATCGTGCTTCGGTACGAGGCATGCGGGACCTTCAGTAAGGCTTGCAACCTAGGCTGAAAGGGTAGCGTCGTATGCCAATTTCGATTAAGTCCCTAGTGGTGTGTAACACCAATGACCACAAGTAAGATAGTAGCATGCTCATCTATTATCTTATGCAGGTATAATTACTATCTCTGTTTTATGCAGGGACGAGCACGGCCGTGGTAAGAAATGTGATAAATCACTACGCTTTACTGTATGCTTTATTACTCAAATATGGCTATCGATATGAACTGAATTTATTTAGTTCTAAATAGAAAGACAACTCTAAAGCATGCCTATCTTAACAATCAGAGTCGGTTTAGATGAGTTGGTTCGTCTCGTCCACTTAGCAAGTGTGCTAATCCCCTCCTCCAATTTCCCCAGGTGCGGCGGGCGCTCTAAACTAAACTGAAGCTGAAGTGCGGAGAGGCGTTTTGAAGCTCTTCCTATGCTGAAGTATTTTAAAGCCAATTCAATCGACGGCTTATGTATAAAGGGGCGAATGTATGGAACGGCAAGTGTTAGTTCAGGCAGCTTGTCGAGTATGTTTTATTTCATTTTCAATCAATGTAGCCGCAATGGCATCCAATGTAATTACGACTTGCACTTCGTTGCAAGCTATGAATGAAAAGCAAATTTCTATCTTCCTATACTACATCTTATATTCTGATGTGATTTGTGAAGTTTCAACTTGGCGTATTAATATACAAATCAACATAACGTTCTTGCCTTGTATGAGTGCAACTCCAGACTCGTACGGCATCACGCCATAGCGAGGACGATCGAATCGGTAAAATAACATCGGGGATGAATGTTTGTCGACTCGGAGCGTGACAAATTGGTATCAGAGCACAGTTATGTATCCTCGAATTTTCGAAAAATGTTTCATTGTTGGAATGTCCGTTGCGATGGCTCGATTGAATACTTGTCGACATGCTGCGTGAAATAAAAGTTCCATGCAGGTAAGCCCGTAGATATTTTTGAAAAATACTAACGAGTTTACTCTGTTTTGTAGGAATGACTAAGAAAAAGAACAATACCGGCACAACAACCCAAACCATAGATAGTACGTCGAGCACAAAAAGTACTGGCCCTAGCGAGACGACTATGGATAAAATGCTATAGCTAATGAACTGCAGCAGCAACAACTTCAGATGCAATTCAAAGCCCAATTTGATGCACAGCAGAAGCAGATGAACGCCCTGACTCAGATAGTGAGCAAGATGGCGGGCAATACCAAGGCAACGGATGTGGTACCCAAAGGGAGGCAAGATGTTCAAGATGAAGTCGAGGAAGAAGTCCAACCACAAATGATAGACTCTTCTTCCATGCTCAAAGTAAAGGAGTTTTGCAAGATGAACCCGCCGAAGTTCAATGGCCGAGTAGTGCCCGATGTGATAGTAGGATGGCTCACAGAAATGGAGGACTTGTTTGATCTTCTCTGTATCGAAGAGTCCCAGAGGGTGGCCTATGCGGTGCTGCAGCTGCAACTGAGAACACACGACTGGTGGGCGACGAAGAAAAAGGAGATCTGTGAAACTGATTCCAACACAAAAATTTCCTGGGAAGTATTCAAGGCAGCCTTCCTTGAGCAATACGTTTCTCGCACCATCCGTCGACAGAAGAGGGATGAGTTCATGATGTTGAGGCAAGGGAACATGACTGTTGAAGATTATGTTGCAAGCTTCTCAAAACTTGCAAAATTTGCCGGCACCTTCCTGCCCAACAAAGAAGAATGGTACGAGCATTTTCAACAGGGCCTCAACGACGAATTGCGTAGGGACATCATGAACCAGCAATGCCAAACTAATCGTGAATCCTACGAAGCTGCACTTGATAGCGAGCGGATCTTTGGCCGTATGTCACAAAGGGTCGTGCCTGTCGTCCGCAACAATTTCAACAAACGTCCAAATAACGCTGGAGGATTGGGAGTACAAAAGCGTCCAAACACGTCTGAGAATCGAAGCCCCTTATCCGCAGTAAATTGCCATAGATGCGGCAAGCGTGGGCACCGAGCACCCGACTGTAAATTGAGATACACATGGTCGTGGCCAGTATAGTGGGCACATTCTGCGAAGTTAGTGGCTTACGCGCCACGTTACTCTGTTCTGAATACTGTTTGATCACCTTACGCGAGCTTCATCAGGTTACGTGTGGCGTAATGTAGCAACTTGTGCGGGCAGTTGCACCAACTGCTGTAGACCCATGGCATCGTTTGATTGAGATGTCCGTGGTCGTGGGCAGTGTTGTGGGCATGCTCTGCGAAATTGGTGGCTTGCGCGCCACGTCACCCTACTTTGAAATGATCAAGTGGCGCCAACTAGTCAGGCTGCGCATAGGCACAACTCAACAACTGGCACCTTTGACTAGGTCTTCTATACTGTACTGATTAATTCTTACACCACGCAATGACTTGCGCGAACCAGTTGTCAGCATTAATTACATGCTGACAAAATCTTCTCGAGCGTCGTGTTGCGCGGGATTCGAATGGATTTTCCTTAATCTCCGTGCTGTCAGTTGTCAGATAATGATGATGTCGTTATAGCTTCTCGAGGAAGTGCACCACATGACGCTTACGCAACTAGACTCCAGCGCAACCAGATGTTGGCGCAACCTGATGCTGCACAACTTGATGGTTTGGCGCAATGTAATGATTAGGTGCCATCTGATGATTAAACACTTTAATAGGTGGCGCAGCTTAATTTTTAGCCTCTACAAGATCCCATTCAAGGTTTTCGAAACTTGAAAATACTTCAAAGTTTTGAAATACTTTGAATTATGCTAGTTTTATTTGGATTGTGCCAGTTTACTGTCTGAGTTGCGCCAGTCAACTCGAGCCCGCTTCTTCAGCATAGATTGCGTAACTGTTTGGGCTATAAATAGCTGTACACTCTGTGCCTTTTATTTTTCACCAACGTGACTTTCCCGAAACCCTACCTCATTCTCTTCTTCATGATCTCCTTTGACCACTCTGTCTCTTCTTCTTTCTGATTCAGAAGCTTCTTCGACAAACCCTAATGGCGCCCAGGAGATTCGATGTTAAGAAAGGAAAGGGCTTCATCGATCCTTCATCTCGTGCTTCATCATACAAAACGCAACGACGTGTGTATCAATACATTCCGTCTTTGTCACAATAAGATACTGTCAACTCGGCCGTGGAAGGTAAACACTTGATGATAGACCCGATCATTGATCACCCCATTTAGGGTTTGGCCGGCTCCTGACATCGTGCGCCCACTTTTTTTTAGAGTGGGGAGCAACTCATAACTTGTGCCTCCCTTTTTAGGGTTTGGTTATTGTCGACCCATGTTGGACGATGCTTCGAAATCTGTGTTGTATTTTGGGGGCAATTTTGACGCGTTGCAAGGCAAGATGCGGCATAACATGATTGTTGCACAACCTGATGGCGGCGCATGTTGAGTGCGGCGCAATGTGACTGTCGCGCAACCTGACTAAATAGAGCATTAAATACTTGGTTCATTCCCAAAGAGGAACCTATTTATGGGGCACTCTTTTTCGAAACATCTTTTTCCTTTCTTCCTCATTAAGTGATACGCGCCCATTTATTGGGAAGACGAAGAGTCGGTGGAAGTTGACCTTCACTGTATATATATAGGTATGAGGTTGCAATCTTTCATCTTCATTCACTACTCTCATGGCACCCAAGGAGTGTAGCGCCCCGCTTTCGATAGGCGACGGACTTCATAATATGCTTGCGACAAGTCAGATCGGTCGGGAACTTAGATGGCCATCTGACTCGATCGCTAGACTTGGTAAATGATAATACCTTGCGACATCGATTCAAATCGATTTGGACGGAAGTTATGAGAATCGATCCAACTAATAGAAGGACTTCTGTTGGAATAAGTCCTAGATGCAGCGGGCTGCGTCTCGGCGAGTGAGCTCTATATAAGAGTCCCTTCGACGGAACCGGACCGCTGTATGGTTTTCTTGGAGCTTTTGCCGCTGGGTTTTGATGAAGTGCTTTTGCGTCGTTTTCCTGGATGCAATTTACAAAATTTGAAGCAAGAGAAAATGAAAGAATTCTAACAAAGTGTTGGTGCCATTGCAGGAGCTCGCGTAACTAAAGCTTGACGTTGCGAAGTGCTTCGACGATCGACACAAGCAAAGAAATCGGTGGGTGATTCTGACCTTCCTTCTACTCTGTCCCGTAAATAAATTCCTTGCCTCGAATTCATTCAAATCGAACGATGCCAAGTTAATTGCATGCCAATCCACTAAGGTCAAGAACTCGGGAAAAATGTATCGATTTAGAGTAATCTACTCTGAAAAAATACAAGTTTCTCACATAAACGAAAAAGTTTAAGATTCTAGTAAAAAGTTAGACTATTTCACGTATTGCAAAATAATGTGAAACGTTGATCATGGGTTATAATGCCTCGGACAATTTGGTGCCCATGGGACGCTAAATCGGGAGTACGGCTTTGGGGAAAATAAATCGTTGCATGAGTTGCGAGAAATGATAATGTCGTTCGATACTGTCCGTGCTATATAAAACTGTTTGTATATATTAAACTGTTCACGCATAGGCATGGTCATGGACAGCTTGTGCACAAGTTTGTTTTCCTCGAAACGGTATCCGGGGCATCGAAACCGATTCGTCCTAGGGGGAATAAATTATCGTGCTTCGGTGCGAGGCATGCAAGACCTTCAGTAAGGCTTGCAACCTAGGCTGAAAGGGTAGCGTCGTATGCCAATTTCGATTAAGTCCCTAGTGGTGCGTAACACCAATGACCACAAGTAAGATAGTAGCATGCTCATCTATTGTCTTATGCAGGTATAATTACTATCTCTGTTTTATGCAGGGACGAGCACGGCCATGGTAAGAAATGTGATAAATCACTACGCTTTACTGTATGCTTTATTACTCAAATATTGCTATCGATATGAACTGAATTTATTTAGTTCTAAATAGAAAGACAACTCTAAAGCATGCCTATCTTAACAATCAGAGTCGGTTTAGATGAGTTGGTTCATCTCGTCCACTTAGCAAGTGTGCTAATCCCCTCCTCCAATTTCCCCAGGTACGGCGGGCGCTCTAAACTAAACTGAAGCTGAAGTGCGGAGAGGCATTTTGAAGCTCTTCCTATGCTGAAGTATTTTGAAGCCAATTCAATCGACGGCTTATGTATAAAGGGGCGAATGTATGGAACGGCAAGTGTTAGTTCAGGCAGCTTGTCGAGTATGTTTTATTTCATTTTCAATCAATGTAGCTGCAATGGCATCCAATGTAATTACGACTTGCACTTCATTGCAAGCTATGAATGAAAAGCAAATTTCTATCTTCCTATACTACATCTTATAGTCTGATGTGATTTGTGAAGTTTCAACTTGGCGTATTAATATACAAATCAACATAACATTCTTGCCTTGTATGAGTGCAACTCAAGACTCGTACGGCATCACGCCATAGCGAGGACGATCGAATCGGTAAAATAACATCGGGGATGAACGTTTGTCGACTCGGAGCGTGACAAATTGGTATCAGAGCACAGTTATGTATCCTCGAATTTTTGAAAAATGTTTCATTGTTGGAATGTTCGTTGCGATGGCTCGATTGAATACTTGTCGACATGCTGCGTGAAATAAAAGTTCCATGCAGGTAAGCCCGTAGATATTTTTGAAAAATACTATCGAGCTTACTCTGTTTTGTAGGAATGACTAAGAAAAAGAACAAAATCGGCACAACAACCCAAACCATAGATTGTACATCGAGCATAAAAAGTACTGGCCCTAGCGAGACGACTATGGAGAAAATGCTATAGCTAATGGAACTGCAGCAACAACAACTTCAGATGCAATTCAAAGCCCAATTTGATGCACTGCAGAAGCAGATGAACGCCCTGACTCAGATAGTGAGCAAGATGGCGCGCAATACCAAGGCAATGGACGTGGTACCCAAAGGGAGGCAAGATGTTCAAGATGAAGTCGAGGAAGAAGTCCAACCACAAATGATAGACTCTTCTTCCATGCTCAAAGTAAAGGAGTTTTGCAAGATGAACCCGCCGAAGTTCAACGATCGAGCAGTGCCCGATGTGATAGTGGGATGGCTCGCAGAAATGGAGGACTTGTTTGATCTTCTCTGTATCGAAGAGTCCCAGAGGGTGGCCTATGCGGCGCTGTAGCTACAACTGAGAACACACGACTGGTGGGCGACGAAGAAAAAGGAGATCTGTGAAACTGATTCCAACACAAAAATTTCGTGGGAAGTATTCAAGGCAGCCTTCCTTGAGCAATACGTTTCTCGCGCCATCCGTCGACAGAAGAGGGATGAGTTCATGATGTTGAGGCAAGGGAACATGACTGTTGAAGATTATGATACAAGCTTCTCAAAACTTGCAAAATTTGCCGGCACCTTTCTGCCCAACAAAGAAGAATGGTACGAGCATTTTCAACAGGGCCTCAACGACGAATTGCGTAGGGACATCATGAACCAGCGATGCCAAACTTATCGTGAATCCTACGAAGCTGCACTTGATAGCGAGCGGATCTTTGGCCGTATGTCACAAAGGGCCGTGCCTGTCGTCCACAACAATTTCAACAAACGTCCAAATGACGCTGGAGGATCGGGAGTACAAAAGCGTCCAAACACGTCTGAGAATCGAGGCCCCTTATCCGCAGTAAATTGCCATAGATGCGGCAAGCGTGGGCACCGAGCACCCGACTGTAAATTGAGAACATGCTTCAAGTGTGGCGAGCTAGGCCACTTCAGTCAATTCTGTCAGGCGGGAAAGCCAAATCAACACCCTCCGAGAAATGTTCCAAATCCGTATAAAGCGCCTACACTGCAAGGTGCGAATGCGGTACCAGTGAACCCGCTGAATCAACGCCATGGAGCGCAAGGCCGAGTCTATGCATTGACTAGAGACGAGGCGTTTGGGCCCGATACTGTTGTAACAGGTATATTACTCTACAAAAATATACCTGCTCGAGTACTATTCGATTCGGGTACGACGCATAGTTTCATATCTGCTGATTTTGTGAAAGAAAATAAAATAACCATGCAATCACTAAATATAGACATTTGCCTTAGCACTCCGTCGGGAGTCGATATGCCTGTAAACTTTATTTATAGGGATGGCCATATTTGCATCGAGGGAAGAAATCTATCCTTGGATGCTGTCGTACTAGACATCAATGAGTACGACATAATCCTGGACATGGATTGGTTGGGCACTTATCATGCAATGATCGAGTGCGCAGAGAAGAGAGTGATGTTTCATCTTTCTAGCGAGACAGAGTTCTCATATTCATGCGGTAAGGTCTCAAAGACGGCAATGATAGTATCGGCAATCTCGACGAGGTGTATGCTACGTTCCGGCTGTGCGGGATACTTGGCATCAGTTTGAGACACACGGAAGGATAATACGAACACAATGCAGACTGATGTTATGGCAGGTTTTCTCGACGTTTTTCCTGACGAGATGCCTGGGATGCCGCTGGATCGAGAAATAGAATTCAACATCGACACCTTTCCGAATACGCGGCCGATATCAAAGGCCCCTTACCGAATGGCTCCAGCAGAACTGAAGGAGCTGAAGGTGCAATTACAAGAGTTGTTAGACCGCAGATTTATTTGCCCTAGCATCTTTTCGTAGGGAGCTCCCGTACTATTTGTGAAGAAGAAGGATGGATCGATACGGCTATGCATCGACTATCGAGAACTCAACAAGGCGACCGTACGAAACAAGTATCCTTTGCCACGAATCGACGACTTGTTTGACTATAATGCCCCAGTCCCAAAATACGTAGGACTAAGTACGTAGACATGCCAGCTGTATACATACGAAGTATAGGAGCCTTGTATGTATACATAAGCTGTAAAATGCAGTAAACCACTACTAACTAATCTCATCCACAAAATAAAGGAATAAAAGATATCATATAATGAATTATTCTGATACAATATGTTGGGTGGAGACACATCCACTACCAACCAAAATAAAAAGGAAGAAGTACATGATATACAAAAAGGGCTAAGAGGAAGTAGCAAGGAGGAACCAAGTCACGTCATCTTCGAATAAATGAAGAAGACCACGATCCCGGCTAGGATACCTGCGGAAGACATGAACACACACCTGAGAAATAACCAGGTCCTCAGAGGGACGTAGCAAGATACAGGAAGAACAAGCTAATATGAACTGTTAAAATAATAATAATATGCAAGACTCTCCTAGACACCAATATGCAAAAGAAAATTCTAACCATCTATTGTGCAATTTAGAGGACAGCTTTCATACGCATGGGTAGGATTTTAGCCTATAAGTACGTAAATGGCATCCAGTCATCCATATCCGTTCGTAATGTCCAAAATGTCAGAGGGCATCTGCAAATATGAATCACCACAGTTCCATCCGGAGACTGTGGTTTACCTGTTTGGATTCTCATACGCACTAGCGACTGTCCTCCCCCAATATTTCCCACACTGTTCAAGTCATGTCCATGGCTCGTCCAATTTTGTAACTGCTTGAGTCTCTAAAACCCTAGTCATAGCAGTTACGATCATCTACCGTCACACGACTTTAGAGATGGCCAGTCCATAAGTCATGTCCCTAGCAAAATGTCTCAAACCGTGTAGTACGAGTGTCATGGCCAAAGAAGATATAAGGATATCCTCCAACAAGAAGGTAGTCCGCTAACACTAAGTTAACATGCATATAGTAAAGTAAAACGACTAATAGAGTCGCTTGCACCCAAGTGTGGCTTGGACGCGCAATTTATAATAAAAGAAACTAACAATATGAAACAAAGTAATAATACGAAAAATAAATAATATGACAGTAAATTAGCAAGGTATACTTGCCTGGTAGGCCTCCTGGTGTGCTGCGATAATCAAAGTTGCACAAAATCTGACTTTGGTGTTACAACTACACAAAGTGCTTATGATGATGGCATGGACTCGGTTTGATTTGGAGCTTACTAGCACGATCTGATCATATCATATGAAGATAGTCGTAGATGCAAAAAGTACGTAAGATAATCTCAATTGATGGGATGGACCATGCTATTGGGTCCGGAACGGTCCAATTTAGCTAGGAACAATATAGGGAGGTTCAAGATTGGCAAGAATATTGAAATATTTTGGCTTAGACATGGACGAGAATAGATATGCGAAGAAATTGGTACAAATAATTATATGTATATCTTGGAAAACATTTATTATATACTATTTTTTTAGAAAATACTCATTATTTAGAAAACTATATTTAAAAATTGGTTATAATTAAAAACTAGGTTTTAGTTTTATTCAAAATATAAAAAAATAATCTTGGAAAACAAGTTAGGCAAAAATAATAATTTATATCAAATATATTTAGAAAAATTTATAGGGTTTAAACGAAAACATTAGTTGGCAAAATACACTAATTATAATAACAATACTACTAGTAAAAAGAAAGGGGAACCCAAAACTAAAACCACAATAATAACAACAACAACAACAACAACAATAATAATAATAATAATAATAATAATATTGAATATTGATAATAATAATAATAATAATAATAATAATAATAATAATAATAATAATAATAATAATAATAGTAACAGATACTAAAAAAAGAAACAACTAAAAAAACAAAACAAAGATACAAAAAAAACCACAACAAACAAAAGCAGTCAGCTATTCTCATTAAAATGGGAGAGAGAAGTGGGAAAAAGGAGAGAGGGAGCGGGCGGAGGGTTCCGGCGGAGTAGGGGTTTTCCGGTGGAGTCGTGGGCGATGGGGCTACGGCGAAGCCGGAAGCGGCGACGGAGGCGCTGTATCGACGACGGTGGCGCGGTAAGGTCGGATGCGGCGGCAGAGGAATCGGGGCGTGGAGGCCTGCCAGCCGCCGGCGGTGGGGAAACCTCGCGGACGGAGGAGAGGGGTGAGCACCGTTCGGTCGGCGGGGGCTACCGCTCCGACGCGATGGGGATCGCGCTCGCGGAGGTGGCGGAGACGTCGAACTCGACGGTGAGTGGGCCGACGCCAGGGAGAACCAAGGTTCGGGTTTGTTCTTTTTTCTATTGATCTGGGTGTTTGGATTTGGTGGTAGTGGTTTGGTTTGGGGGCTGCTGCGGGTGGTATTGGCCAGAGATGGCTATGGCGGTGACGGCGGAGGGTGTGCGGTGGTGCTGGCAGCCGTAGGTGGCAGTGCTGCGGAGGAGACGGGGGTGTGTTGAGCTAGGGAGTCGAGTGTTCGGCGCAGGGGGGGTTGGTGTCAGGGAAGCGGAAGACCGCGATGGCCGGACTGTCGGTTGCAGTGGCGGTGGTGATACTGATGGTGGCGGTAATGGTGGTCCAGGTGGTGAGCGTGGTGGGGGCACCGTAGGTACGGGGAGGCAGAAGACCGGTGGTTGTGGCGATGTTGGTGAAGTCGGGTCGAGGCTGTGAGAAATAGGCAGGGTGGTCGGGACTGCGGGATTGGATGGCGATGGCGGGAGAGGAGGAGCTGTGATGATGATGGTCGTGTCTGCCCCGTCGAGGTGGCTGGCCGGAATTAGCTAGAATAGATTTAGGTTTTGATTGTGTCGGGGTTTGTCCGACACAAAATTAATGCAGTGTATATGTACTTATGGAATAAGGATTGGACACGTACACGGACACGATGTACGGGGGTTGGGAATTATTTGTGACAAAAATTTGGCTCATGGAACTAATGAAAGAGGTACAAGGAGTCTCTCCTTATATAGGAGGTGGAGACTCCTATTAGATAAGGAGTAGGAGGATTTTAAATCCCCATTAGATAATTACATAATTATTCAAATCGATTTAAAATAAATTTATCGAATCCAAATCAATGTAGTTAAAACTTATTTTTATTTTAAAGCTATTTTAAAATAAAGCCAATATAATCTTTTCCAATTTAAATCATTATAATTAATTAAATATTAAATTAAACTATTTCCAAAATAACTTTGTATAAATAATAAAAATATATTAATAAGTAATTTCAAAATTCACAATAAACTTTAAATATTTGGAATACATTTTTTATAAATAAACAAAATAATTAGTTTTCGAAAAATATCAAAGTGGACAATGAAATAAATTTTATGTCACTCGCACACAAATAGTCTATTTTGACATAAAGCAATAGTTTTTCTAAATTATCACTTATATTTGTATCATAAAATAAAATTGCCTTCTTTATAAATAAATAAAAAATAAAGGTTTGGCAATCTCGACACGACACAATAAACAAAAATAAAATACATATTTTATATACGAAGAATTCTTTTAATAAAATATTTGTATATAAAAATATATACCATCTCACAATTTCGCACGCTACGTACAAATACGAAAAATGTGAACTTGTACGCGACGTACAATTACGAAAAACAAAAACGAAAAAAATCGATACCAAATTTATTTAAAAAAATTGTAGTAAAATTTTAAGGGATTTACATCCTACCCAACTTACAAGAATTTCGTCCTCGAAATTAAGAATAAGTAGGGGGTTTAAGAAGGCACAATGGTATATTGATAAGGAAATATGATCAAGTCTTTGGGCGAGGCAAGGTAACGACGTTCAACGCAACATACATTAGAAAGTCGTGATTTCAATAGCGGCAAAAATAATCATGGATATGGCTAATTTATGCAAGAAAGAAAATGATTAAGGGTATGTTTAACCAAGATAACATGCAGTAAGGAATAGTGTTATATCAAGAGAAAAATAGATTAGAGATCTTGAAGATATGGTATCTTGAGAGTAGGTTGAGGGCACGAAACAATTAGAATCACTCCTAAATTTAAGTGATTAGAAGGTCACGATAGAAGGTCGAGGAAGGGACGAGTAGTTAAGACAAAGATATAGTCCCATTGAGTGTTAATGGTCATAAGAGATAGGATAGCTAGAGGAAAATTTAAGAACAAGCGCCTTCGTCCTTCTAAATAGGTGAAGGCGAAAGCAATATAGAGTTCAAAGACGATATTATCGAATATGAATACGTGGTTCAAAGGCGACCGAATAATTTCAAAAAGAATTTCCAAGGCAGTCGTGAATGGGAATCTAGGGTCAAGTTTAATTATGTCTCATCCATGTAAAATAATAGGTAAAAGCGAACCAAAGTGCACTAGGCTGATCAGACCATCATGCACTGATTTTGATTAGACGATATGTTAGTGGGAGCTCTTCCAATAACATAGGTTGTGAACAAGCTTGATAAAGGGTAAGCTTGCAAATCTAGGCTATAGTTGTGGCGTTAGTCAAGTTAGTCAAAATATACGTACGCTAGATAATGAAGAAAGGAAATACAAACAGTCTAAGTTCCTTAATAGGTCATAAAGTCAATGGAAATACTAGACCGTGAGGCATTCTACCCAACTTAAAAGAGTTAAGCTAGTAGTGTGATGGGGCAATGGGTGAAGGATTCAAGATAAACCACAAGTTAAGTATTCAAGGAATTAATTGGATCACAAGCACTCGTTGGGTCGAAAGAATTGAGTCGAGGTTGAGTAAGTCAAGATTGAGATATAATCACATGCTTGGTAGATGACTAACTATACTTGAGTATATGCTACTATCATGGCACGAGTGATATGGCTTCCAGTGTGGAATACATAATATCTCATTAGGGCTATCTTGGTTGTCTTCCATTAAAAAAATTTAACTCGAGTTTTCCTCAAAAACTTTCTTATCCATCAAGACTTTAGATCTTAAATTCCTTAATCATTCTCAAGAAGTGAACCTCAGTATATCACTAATCAAATCTACCATGATTGCTAATATTCATAATCAAAACTTGTAACTCTAAATGAATTTATCGATCATAATTTATAAGACACAAATTTGAAATTTTCTCTCAAAGTTAATTTCATATCTTCAAAAATATTTTAAACCATTTTTTTTCCATCACTTCTAACTTAAAACTTGTAGTCGTATTGCAATATTTAAAATCCTTTTAACTAATTTTTATATATCTTCAAGGATCTTCAAGGATGAGTTAATCATAACTCTATAGCTTAAGACTTTCAAAACTCAAAATCAAATATCAATTTGTTTCCTCATTTGTATATAGATTCTAACTATTTTCTTGTAGTAATAAAATTCCAACAATCTTCTAAGTTTGTAATGTCGCTACTATCCTACTTGGAATCAACAAATTCTTCCTACAAGATCATACATCAAGAAGATATGGTCCTTTGATTCTTAAAGTAAAAATGTCTTTATAACTCCAATATGATCTCTAATGCATACTAATTGCCAATGGAATCTTCCAAGCCATGTGTTTGACCTATGAACATATACTAGTGTACTCATCTTCCTAACGGTTGGTAAGCATGAAATAAGAGATAAGGTTTATGGTAGGAGAGATCAAGCAGGATGCAAGAAAGTCGAAAGAGAGTTCAGAGATTTGAATCAAGGAAGGTGATCAAGTAAGTGGATGAGATTTCTATACTCTAATCGTAGATGTAGGTTCACATCGGAACAGTAACGTAATCGAAGTGATAAATTTGACCTGCATGGGCCACCACAAAAACATGTAACGCCCCAGTCCCAAAATACGTAGAAGTAAGTACGTAGACATGCCAGCTGTATACATACGGAGTACAGGGGCCTTTTATGTATACATAAGCTGTAAAATACAGTAAACGACTACTAACTAATCTCATCCATAAAATAAAGGAATATAAGATATCATATAATAAATTATTCTGATACAATATGTTGGGTGGAGACACATCCACTACCAACCAAAATAAAAAGGAAGAAGTACATGATATACAAAAAGGGCTAAGTGGAAGTAGCAAGGAGGAACCAAGTCACGTCATCTTCGAATAAATGAAGAAGACCACGATCCCGGCTAGGATACCTGCGGAAGACATGAACACACACCTGGGAAATAACCAGGTCCTCAGAGGGACGTAGCAAGATACAGGAAGAACAAGCTAATATGAACTGTCAAAATAATAATAATATGTAAGACTCTCCTAGACACCAATATGCAAACGGAAATACTAACCATCTATTGTGCAATTTAGAGGACAACTTTCATGCACATGGATGGGATTTTAGGCTATAAGTACATAACTGGCATCCAGTCATCCGTATCCGTCCGTAACATCCAAAACGTCAGAGGGCATCTGCAAATATAAATCGCCACAGTTCTATCCGGAGACTGTGGTTTACCTGTTTGGATTCCCATACGCACTAGCGACTGTCCTCTCCCAATATTTCCCATACTGTTCAAGTCATGTCCATAGCTCGTCCAGTTTTGTAACTGCTTGAGTCTCTAAAACCCTAGTCATAGCAGTTACGATTATTTACCGTCACACGACTTTAGAGATGGCCAGTCCATAAGTCGTGTCCCTAGCAAAATGTCTCAAACCGTGTAGTACGAGTGTCATGGCCAAAGAAGATATAAGGATATCCTCCAACAAGAAGGTAGTGTGCTAACACTAAGTTAACATGCATATAGTAAAGTAAAACGACTAATAGAGTCGCTTGCACCCAAGTGTGGCTTGGACGCACAATTTATAACAAAGAAAACTAACAATATAAAACAAAGTAATAATACGAAAAATAAATAATATGACAGTAAATTAGCATGGTATACTTGCCTGATAGGCCGTTTGGTGTGCTGCGATAATCAAAGTTGCACAAAATCTGACTTTGGTGTTACAACTACACAAAGGGCTTATGATGATGGCATGGACTCGGTTTGATTTGGAGCTGACTAGCGCAATCTGATTATATCGTATGAAGATAGTTGTAGATGCAAAAAGCATGCAAGATAATCTCAATTGATGGGATGGACTATGCTATTGGGTCCGGAACGGTCCAATTTAGCTAGAAACAATATAGGGAGGTTCAAGATTGGCAAGAATATTGAAATATTTTGGTTTAGACATGGACGAGAATAGATATGCAAAGAAATTGGTACAAATAATTATATGTCTATCTTGGAAAACATTTATTATATACTATTTTTTAGAAAATACTCATTATTTAGAAAACTATATTTAAAAATTGGTTATAATTAAAAACTAGGTTTTAGTTTTATTCAAAATATAAAAAAATAATCTTGGAAAATAAGTTAGGCAAAAATAATAATTTATGTCAAATATATTTAGAAAAATTTAT
This sequence comes from Iris pallida, assembly GCA_029216955.1. Taxonomy (NCBI): domain Eukaryota; kingdom Viridiplantae; phylum Streptophyta; class Magnoliopsida; order Asparagales; family Iridaceae; genus Iris; species Iris pallida. The sequence goes on from JANAVB010033220.1 coordinate 7,539,335, forward strand.
AGGGTTTAAACGAATACATTAGTTGGCAAAATACACTAATATAATAACAATACTACTAGTAAAAAGAAAGGGGAACCCAAAACAAAAACTACAATAATAATAATAATAATAATAATAATAATAATAGTAACAAATACTAAAAAAAGAAATAATTAAAAAATACAAAAATACAAAAAAAACCACAACAAACAAAAGCAGTCAGCTATTCTCATTAAAAGAGGAGAGAGAAGAGGGAGAGGAATGAAGAAAGGGAGAGAGGGAGCGGGCAGAGGGTTCCGGTGGAGTAGGGTTTTTTCGGTGGAGTCGTGGGCGATAGGGCTACGACGAAGCAGGATGCGGCGACGGAGGCGCTGTATCGGCGGCGGAGGCACGGTAAGGCCGAATGCGACGGCAGAGGAATCGGGGCGTGGAGGCCTGCCCGCCGTCGGTGGTGGGGAAACCCCGCGGACGGAGGAGAGGGGCGAGCACCATTCGGTCGGCACGGGCGACCGCTCCGACGCGATGGGGACCGCGCTCGCGAAGGCGACGGAGACGGCGAACTCGACAGTGAGTGGGCCGACGCTGGGAAGAACCAAGGTTAGGGTTTGTTCTTTTTCCTATTGATCTGGGTGTTTGCATTTGGTGGTAGTAGTTTAGTTTGGGGGCGGCTGCGGGTGGTATTGGCCGGATATAGCTATGGAGGTGACGGCAGAAGGTGTGCGGTGGTGCTGACAGCAGTGAGTGGCGGTGCTGTGGAGGAGACGGGTGTGTGTGGATCTAGGGGGTCGGGTGTTCGACGCAGGGGGGTTAGTGTCAGAGAAGCGGAAGACCGCGATGGCCGGGCTATCGGTTGCAGTGGCGGTGGTGATACTGATGGTGGCGGTGATAGTGTTCCAGGTGGTGAGCGTGGTAGTGGCATCGTAGGTGCGGGGAGGCAGGAGACCGGTGGTTGTGGCGATGTTGGTGAAGTCGGGTCGAGGTTGTGAGAAATAGACAGGGTGGTCGGGACTGCGGGGTTGGACGGCGATGGCGGAAGAGGAGGAGCTATGATGATGATGGTCGGGTCTGTCCCGTCGAGGTGGCTGGCCGGAATTAGCTAGGATAGATTTAGGTTTTGATTGTGTCGGGTTTTGTCCGACACAGAATTAATGCAGTGTATATGTACTTGTGGAATAAGAATTGGACACGTACACGGACACGATGTACTGGGGTTGAGAATTATTTGTGGAGAAAATTTGGCTCGTGGAACTAATGGAAGAGGTGCAAGGAGTCTCTCCTTATATAGGAGGTGGAGACTCCTATTAGATAAGGAGTAGGAGGATTTTAAATCCCCATTAGATAATTACATAATTATTTAAATCGATTTAAAATAAATTTATCGAATCCAAATCAATCTAGATAAAACTTATTTTTAAGTTAAAGCTATTTTAAAATAAAGCCAATATAATCTTTTCCAATTTAAATCATCATAATTAATTAAATATTAAATTAAACAATTTCCAAAATAACTTTTTATAAATAATAAAAATATATTAATAAATAATTTCGAAATTCATAATAAACTTTAAATATTTGGAATACTTTTTTTATAAATAAACAAAACAATTAGTTTTCGAAAAATATCAAAGTGGACAATGAAATAAATTTTGTCACTCGCACACAAATAGTCTATTTTGACATAAAGCAATAGTTTTTCTAAATTATCACTTATATTTGTATCATAAAATAAAATTGCCTTCTTTATAAATAAATAAAAAATAAAGGTTTGGCAATCTCGACGCGACACAATAAATAAAAATAAAATACATATTTTCTATACGAAGAATTCTTTTAATAAAATATTTGTATATAAAAATATATACCATCTCGCAATTTCGCACGCTACGTACAAATACGAAAAATGTGAACTTGTACGCGACGTACAATTACGAAAAACAAAAACAAAAAAATTGATACCAAATTTATTTTAAAAAAAATCGTAGTAAAATTTTGGGGGTTTACATTGACTAACTGCAAGGCGCGTCAATATTTTCAAAAATCGATCTTCGTTCAGGCTATCATCAGTTGAAGATCAAGTCCGACAACATATCGAAGTTTGCCTTCCGTACTCGATATGGTCATTACAAATTCCTAGTCATGTTGTTCGGATTGACGAATGCCCCAGCCGCTTTCATGGATCTGATGAACCGAGTCTTTCGACCCCAAATCGATAAATTTGTAGTCGTGTTCATCGACGATATCCTTATCTATTCAAAGAATCGAGAAGAGCATGCAGAACACTTGAATACGGTATTACAGATTCTGTGTAAAAATAAATTATATGCCAAGCAGAGTAAATGCGAGTTCTGGATGAGTAGCGTGACATTCCTCGAATATGTAATCTCTGCCGAAGGTGTCGCGGTGGACCCAAAGAAGATTAAAGCGGTAGTAGATTGGAAACGACCTGTCTCGGCTAGCGATATTCGGAGTTTCAGCGGGCTACTACCGGAGATTTGTACGAAGCTTTTCAAAACTAGCGTCTCCTCTGACTCGTCTCACCCAGAAGGGAGTAGTATTTGAATGGAGTGACAACTGTGAATCCAGCTTTCAAGAGTTGAAGCAACGACTCATCTCAGCTCCAATCCTTGCACTTCAAGACGGTCCAAAAGGCTTTCAGATATTCAGCGACGCATCGGGAACTGGCCTCGGGTACGTACTCATGTAGAGAGATAAAGTCATCTTGTCACTCCCCGTCCCCAGAATACGTATTTTTATACGAGTATTGCTTGAATGTATTTATTTAATGCTTATCATACCATTATTTTTGTAATTTCATGCTAATTAATTTTTTGTATTTTATTTTCTACTTTTGCTTAAGCTCTTGGTTTATTTTGTTCATATTGAACCAATTTGGTTTAGCTCGGTTCATCATGACAAGGGATGGATGGCCTAGATCTTGTAGGAAGGAATAGGTGGTGGAGATCTTGACTTAGGCTTGATATTAATACCTCTCTACTTTTCTCTCTCTTCATTACTCTTATTTACTTCTTCTTCATCCTCCATTACTCTCCCACCAACCTAAAGAGCTTAGGCAAGTACAACTTGCTTCGTGATGGATCTTAAATTTTGTTGTCCCATTGTCTTCCTCACGAGATTCTAAGACACTCTAGTACTTAGCATTTTTAATTTCCATGGTTCATTTTATGTAGATCTATGTTTGTTGTATTTTCGGATATCTTGGTTTTTGATCTATTAAACCTTGTTATTTTCAAGTTTTGATTATTCCATGTTGTAGAGAATTTCATTCTACCCCATTTTGACCTATGGAAGTCTAGATTTTGGGGCTTGGATTGAAGGTTGGGAAGTCTGGGAAAACCTCAACTTCGGAGGTTCTTCTTCTCGAAAAAGTTGGAGAAGAAGAACAGTGCTTAACTGCGTGGCTTTTTCATGCAGCAAGTCCCCTGCGGCTCCTTTTGGCCGCATAAGCATTTCGGTCTTTATGCGGTTCCCTTTAGCCGCATGAGGCCCTTCTCTCCCGAGCCGCATGAGCCCATGACTTTTGGCAGCATAGGCCTTTAGCCGCATGGATTTGGTCGGCTGCTAGCCGCATGACTCTCGGCCGCATAGGCCTTTAGCCGCATGGATTTGTTCGGCTGCTAGCCGCATGACTCTCGGCCGCATAGACCTTTAGCCGCATGGATTTGGTCGGCTGCTAGCCGCATGACTCTCGGCCGCATTGGCCTTTAGCCGTATGGATTTGGTCGGCTACTTGCCGCATAGGCCTTTAGCCGCATGGCCCTCGACTGCTTGTCGCATAGCCCCTGTTTCCCCTAGCCGTATACTGCATGGCCGTTTGGCCCTTGCTGCATGGCGATCCTTGGCCGCATAGGCATGGCCCTTGGCTCCCGGGCCGTATGGGATTCTGATCCGATTCTGGCCGCATAGATGGGCATCCATTTACTGCCGCTCATAGTACCTTTTGGCTGTTTTTTGTCCCGAATTGACATTGATTGTTACTTTGACTAATGATTGATCATGCGTTCCTAGTTGGAACTAGAAGACGGGCTAGTCGTCTTATTGAAATGAATGAGACACGTTCATGTATGAACCATGAACCATTACGATCGACTAGCCGATCCGAACATTGGCATATGGACACATGTTGACTTCTATTTTTTCTGCAAAAGCAACATGTGTACCTTACGGTCAAGGCATGATTATTTTGTGGCTAAGCTTGATTGTTGTATTACGCTATGTAAGACCTACAACCTAGCTGCACTGGTATCGTTGTAGAGTTATGCATATCGTACTCTGTATAGGAGTACTCATTCAGAATGATCATGATCCACGGTATGAGATTTCAATTAACATAGGGCCTACTAAGCTAAATAAAAATAACTATTGTATGGAGAGAATGGATTTTCGAGTTCTTACATGGCAGCCATCTTCGGACAAATAGTTTTACGACATGCCGGCTGGTTCCTACGAATACTGCAAATTTGTCGCATGGGTAGGGAGTGGTATCTGTTTATATTTACTGTATATTGATGATGGGCATCCCACTGGGACACGTCTAATTCATGATTGGTGCAATTAATTATTGGGTAGACTAGCCTTGCTTGTACATTGTAAGAACTGAGGAATCCCTTATTGCATGTTTCCAAGACAACTTGGAACTCACAATAGCAAGCCGTAGTAGTTGCATGGTCGTTTAAATTGGTTTGTTTGTGTACTGTGCCTACTCTGTTAACTACTGAGATAAGCAGAACGTCAGGACATGACGGGTCAACTTTTGTCCTTGTTTGGTTGGGAAGTTGGCTCGAAGTATCGTAATGATTGTGCGAACCCCAGTAGCAAGCAGAGATCTATTTACCATATTCTTAACTCTTATCACTGGTTCTAGTTCCTCATATCGTGCTTCCTTATGGTACTTGCTATTAGAGGTCTAACCTCTCTGGTTTTGTATGGCCAGATTTAGAGACAGCTCCCGAGGACTCAGCTTACTTCCACCTCCAAGATGTTCAATATTAGAAGAATGATCGCAGGAGGACATGAGTGGGTTCCTTATTTCACTGCTCGTCTTACTACTTACTTTACTTATTACCGGTTGGCACCGATATGTTAGTCGGACTGTCTTGCACTTACCTTTACATAATTGTAACTAAGTCAGACTGCAGCTGATAACAATTGTGTATACATTGCCATATCATCTGGCTATGTTTTGTACAGCCAGATCTCAAGAACATTTTGACTGAGTATTTGGGACGCCTTACTACTTTATCTATATGTTCTCTATTATTGCTTCTTGTTTGAATGATTGAGACAATAGATGTTGATTGACCCTAGTGAGACTTTAATGTAGTATGCAACCCCTCGTCTTTTAGACAGCATTGATCATATTATACGATATTCTTCTACCCGTAATACGTAGCTGGCTGAGTCATTCCCCTGCTCTCCAGTATTCCGGTTCTGGGGCATGACAAGGTTTTAGTGGTGGCCCATGCAGGTCTAATTTCAGACTTGTGGGGTATTTTAATTTATAGGATGTCTCAATCACACCTGTTTTCCTTTGATCTCATGATTCATTATTCTCGACCCTAGTTTGACATTCCAGTATCCTTTGACTTCATTGATCTTTCCCATTCGATCGTTTGATTTTTCTCTTATCCCTTTTCTTAGAGGAACTTTGTCTGCACCTGTCAGAGCTGGACAGCAACAACAAGGGCAACATGTACAACAAGACCCTGTTGATCAGCAATAAGGGCCAGTACTACCTCAAGAGACCATCCAAGAAGAATTGATAGTGGAACCAGCAGCTGGACTGCAGTATCCGGAGGTTCCACCACCACCAATAGTTCCACCTACCCCCGTGGAAGTAGACACACTAGCCCTTCTGGAAATCATGAGAGGGATGATGGCTACTCAGCAACATCAGATGTTGGCCTAGCAACGCATGCACACTCAGTTGCAAGAGCAGAATGTATTACTCAACCAAGGATTGCAGACGGCTTTGGAAAGAGGGGTGAGGACAGATTCAGGAGCATCAACCAGATTTTAAAAGTACAACCCTCGTCGTTTCGAGGGCACGGAAGATGCCATTTCAGCAGATGCATGGCTTAAGGACATCGAGGCCATTCTGACAGCGGCTAAGGTTTCGACGGAAGAACGTGTGGATCAACCACATGTTCCTGGTGAGATTCTATGAAGTGGGGCATGACGTGACGATGTTGTCTCTCATGGACGTCGTTCAGGGAGAGAGGAAGCTCACAAGAAACTACATCGAACGGTTCTACCAAACCGCAATACGGTTGCCCCAAGGCAATCCCGAGAGATCCTTGATTGAAATCTGCCAGAAGAAGCTGCTCCCTGCAATTAGCCTCTGGATGGGTGACGATCAGTTCAGGGATTGAACAACTTTCATCATAAGTGCTACCAACGCAAAGGCAAAATTGAAGAAGGCTGGGAGTTTGGGATTACACATCCCAGATGGAGAAGATAAGGGCAGACGTCCTGGGCCCACCTCCAGTAACAGCAACAGTGGTGCCACCACTAACCGGGACAACAAGGGCAAGCAGGCCATGGTCACTGATGCGATTCAGAAGCCTGAACAAAAATAGGCGGAAGGTTCGTAGCCCAAGATCAACTACTCATTTGAAGATAGTCATATCAAACCTATCTTCGATATGCTCCTGAAAGGGGGTAGGATCCAGCTCCCCCCACCAAGACGTGAGCCCCGAGCAGCAGAAATGGTGGATCCAAAATATAGTCACTTCCACCGCTATGTCCATCATGACACTCATGATTGCTTCCAATTGAAGCGGTACATTCAGAGTCATATCGACTCAAAAACTCTGTCGATAGACTTTGAAGAGGTTACCGTGACGGCGAACATGGTATCTATTCAGTTCGGCAACTTCCATCCAACAAGCACTCCAGATGAGGTAATACCTGTCCCTCGAGCAACGATGGAGGTTACTAATCTTCCACCCGCCCGGAGCCAGACTTCTGGATTGGTACCTCTTACCACATCGCGATGAGAGATTGCCACTCCCCGTTCCCAGAATATGTATTTTAATACGTGTACTGCTTGAATGTATTTATTTAATATTTATCCTGAATTTGTTATGTATTTAATTCCTTTAATTTTTATGCTAATTACTTTTCTGTATTTTATTTTCTGCTTTAGTTTTGCTCTTGGGTTCGGCTTGGGTTGGTTTGTTTCTAAAATTTTGATGGTTCATCATGAACCGGACCCAACTCCCCACCCCCTCATTCCATTTAAAGCCCAATCCTTTCTCTCTCTTCATTACTTCTCATTCTCTTTTACTCTTCTTCTTCCTCATAACTCTCTCCACCTACCAAGAAGTTTAGGCTAGTACATCTTGCTTCTACATAAGAACCTATTTTTATGGTTCAATTATCTTCCTCTCGTGATTCTAAGAGAGATTAGAACTTGACATTTTTGCATTTGAAAGTTTTATTTTTGTCGATCTAGAATTTGTCATTTTTGGATTTTGGAGGTTTTGATCTATCAAACTTTCTTATTTTTAAGTTTTGATCACTCCAGGTTGTTGAGATTTGTGTTGTAACTCATCTTGATCCATGGAAGCCCCATTTTCAGGTTGGATTGAGGGATTCATGGAATTTAGAGTTCTGGAAGTTCTCTGCGCCCACGTTCATACGTGCCCGCGTAATATCTAGCCTTACGCCCACGTTTATACGTGCCAGCGTAATATCAAGCTCTATGCCCACGATCATTCGTGTCTGCGTGAATCTGGATTACGTAAGTCTACTTTGGCTTGGCGTATTTCCTTTACGCGTATAGATTCATACGTAAACTTTGACTCTTTACGCATACAAGATTAATGCGTAAAATTTTAATTCTTTTTACGTGTACAAGTTCAGGCGTAACGTTATTTCCTTTACGCGTAATGAATTCCCTTTTTACGCGTAATGATATTGTTCTACGCGTACAAGTTTACGCGCGTACAATGTTTCACGCGTAATGTTATTCTTTATGCGTGCAATGTTTCACGAGTAACTTTACGCGTATTCATCCACGCATAATTATATTCTTTACGCGTACTCCTCTGGTTTGGCGTAAGACGAGTTTTTACACACAACTTTATTCTTTTATTGAGCGTACTCCTTTACGCGTTAGTTTTTTTCCTTCACGCGTAAACTTTCCTCATGCGTAAATCTCCTTTACGTGTATTTCATCGGGCGTACTCTTCTGGCTTGACGTATTTTTATTGAACGTACTCCTTGGGCGTATATGGCATCTCTTATTTATCCTTATGCCTTTTTGCATGAACTCGATAAAATCATGATATGTTAATATTTTAATACATATTGTTGTGTGGAATGTGCCCTGTGTCTCGATTGGTTTATGGATGCCCAGAATGACTGGAACTTAACCCTGAGAGTTATAGACTCGACCATATTAAATACCAGTTTGACTGTCATGCCTTGGCACGAATTGACGTTGATTGTTACCTTGACTGAATGATTGATCATGCGTTCCTAGTTGGAACTAAAGAGACTGGCTAGTCGTCTTATTGAAATTGAATGAGACACGTTCATATTAACATGAACTATTGCAATCGACTAGCCGATCCCGAACATTGGCATATGGACACGTGCAGACTTCAACTAATTTTCTACAGAAGCAGCATGTGTACTTTACTGACAAGGCATGATTATTCCATGACAAGGTCTGATTGTTGCATTACGCTATGTAAGACCTACAACCTAACCGCACGGGCATCGTTATAGAGTTGTGCATATCGTACTTTGTACGAAAGTACTCATTCTGAATGACCATGATCCACGGCATGGGATTTCAATCAACATAGGGACTATTAAGTTAAATAAAATAACGATTGCATGGAGAGAGAATGGATTCCCGAGTTCTTATATGGCAGCCATCTCGGGGCAATTGGTACCCCGACATGCCGGCTAGTTCCCACAGATACTGCAAATCTGCCACACGGACAGGAAGCGGTATCTATTTATATTATTTATTGTATATTAATGACGGACGTCCCGCTGGAACTCGTCTAATTCATGATTGGCGCAATTGATTTTTGGATAGACTAGCCTTGCTTGTACATAGTAAGAACTGAGGAATCCTGATTGCATATTTCTAAGACAATTTGGAACTTACAGTAGCAAGCCGTAGTAGTTGCATGGCCGTTTAAATTGATTTGTTTGTGTACTGTACCTACTCTATTAACTACTGAGATGATCAGAATGTCAGAACATGACGGATCAACTTCTGTCCTTGTTTGGTTGGAAAGTTGGTTTGAAGTGTCGGAATGTTGTGTGAATCCAAGTAGCAAGCAGAGACTTATTATTATATTCTTAACTCTTATCACTGGTTTTAATTCTCATGTCGTGCTTCCTTGTGGTACTTGCTATTAGAGGTCTAACCTCTCTGGTTTTGCATAGCCAGATTTGGAGCCAGTTTTTGAGGACTCAGCTTACTTCTACCTCCAAGATGGTCAATACTAGAGGGATGATCGTAGGAGGACACGAGTAGGTTTCTTGCTTCCCCGCTCGTTTTGCTACTTACTTTATATTTTGTTGCTTGGCACCGACATGTTAGTCGGATTGTCTTGTACTTATATTTACATAATTGTAACTAAGTCAGACTGCAGCTGATAACAATTGTGTATACCTTGTTATATCATCTGGCTATGTTTTGTAAAGCCAGATCTCGAGAACATTTTGACTGAGCGTTTGGGACGCCTTACTGCTTTATCTTATATGTTCTCTATTATTGTTTCTTGTTTGAATGATTGAGAAAATAGATGTTAAGTAACCAAAGTGAGACTTTCATGTAGTATGCACCCCCTCGTCTTTTAGACAGCATTGATCATATTATACGGTATTCATCTACCCGTAATACGTAGCTGGCTGAGTCATTCCCCCGCTCTCCGGTATTCTGGTTCTGAGGCGTGACAAGGTTTTAGTGGTGGCCCATGCAGGTCTGATTTCAGACTTGTGGGGTGTTTAATTTATAGGATGTCTCAATGACACATGTTTCTCCTTGATCTCATGATTCTTTACTCTCGACTCGAGCTTGACATTCCGGTATCCTTTGACTTCATTGATCTTTCCTGTCCGATCGTTTGATTATTTTCTTATCTCTTTTCTTAGGGGCACCTCATCCGTATCTGTCAGAGCTGGACAGCAACAACAAGGACAACAAGGGCAGCATGAACAACATGACCATGTTGGTCAGCAACAAGGGCCGGTACTACCTCAAGAGACCATCCAAGAAGAGGTGATAGTGGAACCAACAACTGGACCGCAGTATCCGGAGGTTCCAACACCACCAACAGTTCTACCTACCCCCGTGGAAGTAGACACACCAGCCCTTTTGGAGATCATGAGAGGGATGATGGCTACGCAGCAACATCAGATGTTGGCCCAGCAACGCATGCACACTCAGCTACAAGAGCAGAATGTGTTGCTCAACCAAGGATTGCAAACGGCTTTGGAAAGAGGGGTGAGGACCGATTCAGGAGTATCAACCAGATTTTGCAAGTACAACCCCTGTCGTTTCGAAGGCATGGAGGATGCCATTTCAGCAGATACATGGCTTAAAGATATTGAGGCTATTCTGACAGCGGCTAAGGTACCGGCAGAAAAACATATAGATCAAGTGAAGTTGTTACTTCAGGACCTCACACGTGATAGGTGGGAATCAGATGAAGTGGGCATCAGACGTCCTATAGCTTGGGATAATTTTACTGCGAGATTCAAGACGAAGTACTATGGAGTTGTGGCACAGTTTGAGCTACAATAGAAGTTTATCAACCTCAAGCAGGCCGGCAAGACAGTGGATACTTATGCAGCAGAGTTCTGCAGATTGAGTAGGTTTGCCCCAGAGATGGTAGCAACGGAGAGCCAGAGGGCTATGAGATTTCAGCAAGGGTTCCATCTTGAACTCTTGCAATTGATATAGGGGCCACCAGAACTTTGATGAGGTATTGACAGCAATCCGGAGGCATAAGATCATAATCCAGAGGATCACATCAAGGACCGAAGGTCAGAAGAGATCTCACAATCAGATTGAAGAAGGAGGGGGAGAAGCGCCCCGAGTTACAGCACAACCCCTGGCATTCGCATTCACGATGTGGCAATACGAGGGCCAGTACCCCCAGCAAGACAACAACAACAGCAGCAGCAGCAGCAGAGAAAGAACCAGCAACCCCCAGCAGGCTGCACCTATTGTGGGAAGGCAGGGCACACTAGAGGTGTGTGTCGGGCATTGAACGGACAGTGTTTGATATGTGGAAGTCCAGATCATCGGGTTTCCACCTGTCCTATGAATTCGAGATCAGGAGGACCAGTACAATAATTTTTTGCTCTGCCAGCACAAGGGGCATGACAGTATCAAGGACCAACGGCAGCAGTGAGACCGTTGGCACAATGCCCAATGATGCCACAGGCTCAGATATTTCAGTAGCAGGGACCGCCGATGAAGTAGCAACAACAAAGACCACCCCAGCATCACCAAGGCAGGGGCCAGCAGCAACACCAGGCTAGGCCGCAGCATGGAAACCAACAAGAAGGCTGAGGACAGGCATTCAATCTGTCCTTGGAAGAGGCATTGGCATCGGGAGATGTTGTGGCAGGTAACATTCTCGTCGCCTCATATCCTGCAGTAGTATTGTTTGATTCGGGAGCATCACGCTCATTTATATCTGTACAATTTGTGACACGACTAGGAATAGAATTCGAGACATTACCAGAGAGGTTGAATATACTCACTGGTAATGGGCTCGTAGGAGTTGGTAGGGTTATTCTAGCGTGTAGAGTTGTAGTTTGCGGGCGTTCCTTACCCGCCAGGTTGATAGAATTTCCTGTTGGAAATTTTGACGTTATCTTAGGCATGGACTGGCTGAAAGACAATCATGTGACAATAGATTGTCGTAGATGGAGTGTATCTTTTAATATTCTAGACATGAAGCGGTTCACCTTAGTCTGATCAGTGGCAACTCAACAAGAAGAAGGAGTAGTGACGGCAATGAAAGAAGTTCAAGTTCCGAAGGTAGTGGAAGAGTTTCTAGATGTATTTCTTGAAGAACTTCCAGGTCTGCCACCGGTTAGGGATATTGAGTTCAGTATAGAACTGGCACCTGGAACTAAACCGATATCAGATTGAGTTTATAGAATGGCTGATTCAGAGCAGGCCAAGGTATATCAGCACATAGAGGAATTGAAGGAGAAGAAGTTCATTCAAATTAACGAATCACCATGGGCAGCACCAGTGGTACTTGTAGGGAAGAAGGATGGGTCATCAAGATTGTGCATTGACTACAGAAAGCTCAACGCGGCAACAGTAAAGAACAAGTACCCACTACCAAGTATAGACGACTTGTTTGATCAGTTGAGCAGAGCAAGGATTTTCTCCAAGATAGATATTCGATCCTGGTATCATCAAGTGAGAGTTCGGAAAGAGGATATTCCCAAGACGACATTCAGGTCCAAGCACGGGCACTACGAATTCTTAGTAATGCCGTTTGATTTGACCAATGCTCAGCAATATTTATGGATTTGATGAACCGCATCTTTATGTCGTACTTAGACCAATTTGTCATTGTATTTCTTGACGACATTCTCGTATACTCAGCTAATGAAGAAGAGCATGAAGATCACCTCAGGAAAGTGTTACTGGTTCTGAGAGAGAACCAGTTGTACGCCAAGCTCAGCAAGTGTGAGTTTTGGATGGATCACATTTCATTCTTGGGGCACATCATATCAGGGGCTGGAGTAGCAGTGGATCCCAAGAAGGTAGAAGCAGTAGAGAGTTGGCCAGTACCTAAGACCGTAGCAGATGTGCGAAGTTTCTTGGGATTGGCAGGATATTACAGAAGATTTATATCAGACTTTGTAAGACTCTCAGCACCCATGACCCGCTTGACATGAAAGAATGTGCCATTTGTCTGGTCGGCAGAGTGTCAGACATCATTTGAGAATTTGAAGCAGAAGTTGATCACGGCACCTATTCTTATATTTTCGGTTGGACATGGAGGTTTTACTGTATATTGTGATGCGTTAAGGAAAGGACTTGGGTGCGTCCTCATGCAACATGGGAAGGTGATAGCATATGCATCTAGACAACTTCGAGACCACGAGAAGAATTATCTAACTCATGACTTGGAGTTGGCAGCAGTGGTATTTGCTTTGAAGCTATGGAGGCATTACTTGTACGGTGATCGGGTGGACATGTACATAGACCATAAGAGTCTGAAGTACATTTTTACTCAGAAGGAACTGAGCATGAGACAGAGAAGATGGTTAGAATTGATCAAGGATTACGATGTAGAGCTTCAGTACCATCCAGGCAAGGCTAATATGGTAGCAGACGCTCTTAGCAGGAGAGGCGGCGCATTTATGTTGACATCACAAAAACATATCTTAGAAGATCTTCAAGAGATGGGCATTGAGGTTATACTTCCTAGTGATACAGGAATTCTGGCAAGTCTACGAGTTCAATCCGACTTGGTAGACAGGATCAAGATAGCTCAGGTACAGGACCCAAGGATTCAGAAGCTTAGGACAGAATATGAGTCGGGACTCAGGAAGGAGATGGAAATTTACGAAGATGGTACACTTAGATTTGGATCACGTCTATGTGTTCCTAGTGGAGATATCCGACAGGAGGTTATAACAGAAGCCCACAGTTCTCAGTATTTTATACATCACGGAGGGACCAAAATATACAAAGATATCAAGCAGCACTTCTGGTGGAACGGAATGAAGAGAGAGATAGCTAGATTCGTTTCTCGTTGCTTGATATGTCAGCAAGTGAAGGCAGAACAACAGAGGCCAGCTGGATTATTACAACCACTTCCTATCCCGAAATGAAAGTGGAAACATATCACCATGGACTTTGTGACCGGTTTACCGAGATCACCAAGTGGTAAGGATGCTATTTGGGTAATAGTGGATCGGCTTACGAAGGTGGCACATTTTTTTTCTTTTAGAGTAGGGTAATCTACAGAAAAGTTGGCAGAATTGTATATCCAGCAGATAGTCAGGAAGCATGGAGTCCCTGTCAGTATTGTATCAGATAGAGATACCCGTTTTACATCACATTTCTGGAAGAATTTATATCATAGTCTGGGTACCAAGTTAAGATTTAGTACGGCTTACTATACACAGACGGACGGGCAATCAGAAAGAATAATTCAGACTTTAGAAGATATGTTACGAGCTTGCACCCTAGATTTTGGAGGATCTTGGGAGAGTCACCTACACTTAGTTGAATTTTCGTACAACAACAGTTATTAAGCCAGTATCCAGATGGCGTCATTCGAAGCACTATATGGTAAGAAGTGCAGGTCGTCACTTGCATAGGATAATATCGGGGAGAGGAAGATGTTAGGCCCAGAGATGATTGTTCAGACGGTTGAAGTGGTTAAGGGAATTAGAGAGCGATTTCGAGTTGCGCAAGATCGACATCGTCATTGGGCAGACCAGCATCGTAGACCGCTAGAATTTTTTGTTGGGGACAATGTGTTCTTGCGGATGTTACTTACTCGTGGGGTTATTAGATTTGGCGTTCGCGGGAAGTTAGTCCGCGATACGTAGGCCCACTTGCTATCCTCGATAGGGTAGGATGTTGCTTATTGTTTGTCCCTTCCACCTTCGTTACGAGAGGTGGATGATGTGTTTCATGTATCTCAGTTGCGTAGATATGTATCGGACCCAAGCCATATCCTCGATCATTCTGAGCTGGTTGTTGGTACCAATCTGTCTTATGAGGAACAGCCGGTGTCCATTTTGGACCGAAGGGAGAAGATACTCAAGAACCGAACAATTAGCCTTGTCCGTGTTGCTTGGGGTCGTCACTCCTTAGGAGAGTCAATGTGGGAACGTGAGGATGATATCTGATCACGATATCAGCACCTATTTGACTCACAAGGTATATTTCTTTCCGTGTACCTTGATTGTCTTGATTCCTTATGCTTATCACCCTATGAGTAGAAATTGTTTGATGTCATAGATTGATAAACGTAGATATATTACTTGCTATTGATATTGTAAGATGACTGCTTGCTCGCTAAAATTGCTTGTATTTGAATTAGTTTAGCTCCGATGTTTCTATCATGCTTGGATTTAAAATTTCGAGGACGGAATTTTTCTAAGGAGGGTAGAGATGTCACTTCCCGTTTCCAGAATACGTATTTTAATACATGTACTGCTTGAATGTATGTATTTAATATTTATCATGAATTTGTTCTGTATTTAATTCCTTTAACTTTTACGCTAATTATTTTTCTGTATTTTATTTTCTGCTTTAGTTTTGCTCTTGGATTCGGGTTGGGTTGGTTTGTTTCCGAAATTTTGATGGTTCATCATGAACCGGACCCAACTCCCCACCCCCTCATTCCATTTAAAGCCCAATCCTTTCTCTCTCTTCATTACTTCTCATTCTCTTTTACTCTTCTTCTTCCTCATAACTCTCTCCACCTACCAAGAGGTTTAGGCAAGTACATCTTGCTTCCACATGAGAACCTATTTTTATGGTTCAACTATCTTCCTCTCGTGATTCTAAGAGAGATTAGAACTTGACATTTTTGTATTTGAAAGTTTTATTTTTGTAGATCTAGAATATGTCATTTTAGGATTTTGGGGGTTTTGATCTATCAAACTTTCTTATTTTTAAGTTTTGATCGCTCCAGGTTGTTGAGATTTGTGTTGTAACTCATCTTGATCCGTGGAAGCCCCATTTTCAGCTTGGATTGAGGGATTCATGGAATTTAGTGTTCTGGAAGTTCTTTACGTCCACGTTCATACATGTCCGCGTAATATCTAGCCTTACGCCCACGTTGATACGTGCCAACGTAATATCGAGATCTACGCCCATGATCATTCGTGTCAGCATGAATCTGGATTACACAAGTCTACTTTGCCTTGGCGTATTTTCTTTACGCGTATAGATTCATGCATAAACTTTGACTCTTTACGCATACAAGATTCATGCATAAAATTTTAATTCTTTATGCGCGTACAAGTTCAGGCATAACGTTATTTCCTTTATACGTAATGAATTCCCTTTTTACGCGTAATGATATTGTTCTACGCGTACAAGTTTACGCACGTACAATATTTCACGCGTAATGTTATTCTTTACGCGTGCAATGTTTCACGAGTAACTTTACGCGTATTCATCCACGCGTAACTCTATTCTTTATGCTTACTCCTCTGGTTTGGCGTAAGATGAGTTTTTATGCGCAACTTTATTCCTTTATTGAGCGTACTCCTTTACGTGTTAGCTGTATTCCTTCATGCGTAAACTTTCCTCACGTGTAAGTCTCCTTTGCGCGTATTTCATCGGACGTACTCTTCTGGCTTGACGTATTTTTATTGAACGTACTCCTTGGGCGTACATGGCATCTCTTATTTATCCTTACGCCTTTTTGCATGAACTCGATAAAATCATGATATGTTAATATTTTAATACATATTGTTGTGTGGAATATATCCTGTGTCTCGATTGGTTTATGGATGCCCAGAATGACTGGAACTTAACCCTGAGAGTTATAGACTCGACCATATTAAATACTAGTTTGACTGTCATGCCTTGGCACGAATTGACATTGATTGTTACCTTGACTGAATGATTGATCATGCGTTCCTAGTTGGAACTAAAGAGACTGGCTAGTCGTCTTATTGAAATTGAATGAGACACGTTCATATTAACATGAACTATTGTAATCGACTAGCCGATCCCGAACATTGGCATATGGACACGTGCAAACTTCAACTGATTTTCTACAGAAGCAGCATGTGTACTTTACAGTCAAGGCATGATTATTCCATGACTAGATCTGATTGTTACATTACGCTATGTAAGACCTACAACCTAACCGCATGGGCATCGTTGTAGAGTTGTGCATATCGTACTTTGTACGAAAGTACTCATTCTGAATGACCATGATCTACGGCATGGGATTCCAATCAACATAGGGACTATTAAGTTAAATAAAATAACGATTGTATGGAGAGAGAATAGATTACCGAGTTCTTATATGGCAGCCATCTCGGGGCAATTGGGGCTCCGACATGCCGGCTGGTTCCCACAGATACTGCAAATCTGCCACACGGGCAGGGAGCGATATATGCTTATATTATTTATTGTAAATTGATGACGGGCATCCCGCTGGGACTCGTCTAATTCATGATTGGCACAATTAATTTTTGGATAGACTAGCCTTGCTTGTACATAGTAAGAACTAAGGAATCCTGATTGCATATTTCCAAGACAATTTGGAACTTACAGTAGCAAGCCGTAGTAGTTGCATGGCTGTTTAAATTGATTTATTTGTGTACTGTACCTACTCTGTTAACTACTGAGATGATCAGAATGTCAGGACATGATGGGTCAACTTCTGTCCTTGTTTGGTAGGGAAGTTGGTTTGAAGTGTTGGGATGTTGTGTGAATCCCAGTAGCAAGCAGAGACTTATTATTATATTCTTAACTCTTATCATTGGTTTTAATTCTCATGTCGTGCTTCCTTGTGGTACTTGCTATTAGAGGTGTAACCTCTTTGATTTTGCATGGCCAGATTTGGAGCCAGTTTTCGAGAACTCAGCTTACTTCTACCTCCAAGATGGTCAATAGTAGAGGGATGATTGCAGCAGGACACGAGTGGGTTTCTTGCTTCCCCGTTCATTTTGCTACTTACTTTATATTTTGTCGCTTGGCATGGACATATTAGTCGGATAATCTTGTACTTACATTTACATAATTGTAACTACGTCAGACTGCAGCTGATAATAATTGTGTATACCTTGCTATATCATCTGGCTATGTTTTGTAAAGCCAGATCTCAAGAATATTTTGACTGAGCATTTGGGACGCCTTACTGCTTTATCTTATATGTTCTCTATTATTGCTTCTTGTTTGAATGATTGAGACAATAGATATTGAGTGACCATAGTTAGACTTTCATGTAGTATGCACCCCCTCGTCTTTTAGACAGTATTGATCGTATTATACGGTATTCATCTACCCGTAATACGTAGTTGGCTGAGTCATTCCCCCGCTCTTCGGTATTCTAGTTCTGGGGCGTGACAGAGATCACGTGGGTGCATCCAGACTTGGTGCCCGAAGTTACCTGGGGGTGTCATCTCCTACCAATAAGAAGAAGGACAGGAAGTCTAGAGCCTGCCACACAATTTTAGCTGAAGCTGAAGAAGCTGCAGATGTTGTTACCCGGTCTGGAGCACAAGTCCAACCCGTACGAGATAGTCCAGCCGAAGATCCTCAGCCAGCAATGTTGCCTCCCTCTAATGTTCCAAGGCTATCTCAGCCTCCACTGGCGGATAAGTCCAAGATAAGGAAGACCCGCTTCAATAGGCCACTCCGCAATGATATACCTCAGGGACTGGAGAGACCTTACAACTTCGACTTATTAGCATAATTGGCTAATACGCAAGAAAATTTGTCACTATACGAGCTTCTAAGGCTCTCCAAGGATATTTGTGTCGCATTAAGCGAAGCACTCCAGAATATTGATGCCTACTTAGCTCAGGTCAAGCCTCTAGGGGAAAACTCGCCAGCAGATATACATGGCGACGATAGCACAGATGCAATGTCCAACATCATATTTATCCCACAGGACATGTTGATTAAGTCTAATTTGCATGATCGCCCCTTGTATTACACTGGATACGTAGGCGACATCAAGGAGGACCGGATGTATATCGACCCTGGCTCATCAATAAGCATCATCCCGAAAAGCCTGCTTCAACTTCTTGGCATCCCTATGCATCGGCTAGTAGCAACCAACACTACCATTAGCGGTTTTAACTCAGGAAGAAGCTATCCCCTAGGGAAAATCCGGTTGAAGTGTCAGATTGGTGACCTGAAGACGGAAGTTACCTGCTACGTCATAGATGCAGACACCTCCTACAACATCCTCCTGGGACGTCCGTGGATACATGACTATATGATCGTGCCATCCAGCCCTCACCAGTGTTTCAAGTATGTCAGTAAGCACGGTTCTGTAAAAACTGAATTCGCCGACATTGATCCCTTCAAAGGGGTTGAATCGTATTACTATTCGGAGGCTTGTATATATGACGAATCCAGGAAACATATAGCGGACGAGCTGGAAGCCATCGCAAGGCCAAAAGAACTCTTGAGAATTTACTCTAAGCCCGTAAGCCGGGCAAGGCTGCACCCCTTGTCGCAACCTTGCATAAAGAGGTGCTCGGTTCTCCTGCCACGCTTACGCAGTTGGAACCAATGGTCATCCGTCTCCCGAGATCCAACCAAGAGCCAAAACCTGTCATAGGACCAATGGTGATCCGGTTGCCAAAGACCAATCAAAGGCAACAGGAAGATGCAAGGCCCTCTGCAACATCGATGGTAATCTGATTGCCAAAATCTACTCCAAGGCGACCAGAAGACCCAAAGTCCCTTGCTGAGCCTATTGTCATCCGTCTTCCTAAGACGAGTCAGCAGCTAAGTGTCAATCCAACACTCTCAGACAAATCAATACCTCAAACAGAACCCCTGGTGGTTAAGTTGCCCAAGACGGCATCCTAACCTTTGGGATCGCAGGGGGTAGCCAAAGAGGACGAGGAACTCGCCAAATACGTGGTTGCACAGGCGGATAGCCCCTCTCCTGATGATATAATTTCGGTGGATAAAATTTTTTATTTCATCAATAAGAGGCTGCCATTATGTAACACCCAGTTTCTAAAATAAGGATAATTTTGAAATTTTGTGTTTTTTAATTATTAATTATGATATTTAAATGATAATATGATTTTAGTGAATTTTAATCATTTTTAAAACTATTTAAATATCATGACTTGTGATTTTGGTGTTTTGCTAGTGAAACCGTAGAGACTGTCTACCCTAGTGCTTAGCCATGTGATTAGGGTACTTCATTATTTTAGTTTGAGGGTATTTTGGTCTTTTTGAATTAATTGAATTTATTATATATTTATTTGGAATTTAATATAATTAATGGGATGGTGTGATTTTAATATCATTTAATTGATTACCTTGTGTTGTGTTTAGCCTAACCTAGATTGACCTAACCTAGATTAGTCATACCTAGACTTAGCTAGCCATGGTTAGTGATGGGTAGTATTAATTAGTTTTGATTTAGTCATGATAGTTAGAGTTAACTAGGTTGCATTTAAGTCACGTGTGAAACCTAGGTTGTAGGCCCTTGATTTGACTAGGAGGAATGATAGCCCTAGATCAAATCCCAAAAACCCTAACCCTAATATTCTTGGCCGGCCACACTAGGGCATGGGCCTATAAAGTCCCTCCCAAACCACTTGCCTCTTCTTTTTGTCCATCTCTTCATTCCTCAAGAATAAGGTTAGCGTCCATTGAAACTTCTTCATATTTTATTCAATATTAATTCTTTTTCATCCAAACTTCTTCCATGGTGTTCTAATTTGAGGTTCCTTACTGTTCATGGAGGTTATCTACGGTTTAGAGACAATTTGGAGCATTTGGCCATCAAGGAGAACACCCCCCATTTGAGACTTTTTCTTACAAATTGCACATATAGGTAAATCCCTATTCCCTCCACCAAATTTTGTTTTCTTTGCATGGATAGGAAGCCCTAGGTGTCTCCTAGCCGTAGGTATTGGTTTTGTGTCGATTCGTGTCTGTTTGGTGTCCGTATCGGACACGTATCATGATATGTGTGCAAGTGTTTGATTAAATGTCTGTGAGGATTTTATTTCTGATTTTTGTGGAACTAATTGCATGCAATGACAGATCTATATGTGTATATTATATTTTATGTAGACTGAGCACACTTCGTGTCCTTTTTCGTGTCCAAATCTGGATACGCATTGCAGTACGAGGCTGTGTGCAGCTCCCCTGCTACTCGAGCCTTAGTTCTCCACTTGTAGGACACTTGGACACCTAATATTTGACACGAACCTGGGGGCAACCACTGACAGCATGTCCATAAAATTTGGGGACATCTGGTCGAGTGTCCAGAGAGTAATCGACCGTGCACTGGTTTTAGCCTACACTTCACACAAATTGTTAGTCTTTGATACGGTTTCGAATCTGAGACACGACCTCACGTGGACACATTTCAGGCACTTGGACACATGTGAACACGTGCACCTAGACCTATACTACATGTAGGCTTGACCATGAGACATGAGGATTTATGTGTCGTGTCCATTTGGACACGACATGGCTGCACGAGACAGTCTTCACTGCCTGTTTTGTTGTTTTGTTCGATTTGTATTTTGACACTCGTGTCTAGTGATGTGGACACGAAACCATTTTTTCCTGACATGTATGAAAGTATCACATGTTTGTGTGCACTAGATTTAGGTTTTTACTTGGGTTTCAATTCAAATTTTTTGGATTATATGTGTCGGGTTCCAGGAAGTCTGATACTGTGTAAAAAAATTGGATTTTTCAGAGTTTAACTTGAGTTTTTAAAATGTAAATTAATGTTATTTTGATATGTTTAATATACACCTATGTCAGAGATGCTTGTTTACACAATTGGGAATATGGTGATGTTCATGTGGGGTTTAATGTTGGGTTTTCGAACTCATTTTGACACTTATATATATTCAAGTGTCTGATACAAATTCTGACACTTAATTGTTCACTGAAATTTTTAGGATTTCATTCCTTAATAATGTTAACCTGGGTGCATACGAAAATCCTGAGTTTCAATCAAATGACTATGTGATTTCTGAGATTTCAAATGTTAAACTGAAATTTCACATGTCCCTAACTGAGATTTTAAATGTTGTTAACTGAAATTGATTCCTGATTTTGAATATTAATGTCTATGTTGATTTTGGGGAGTTGGTTATTGTTTGATGTTGAATGGGATATTCGAAATAGGGATTGAACTGTCCCTTGCCATGTTTGAGAACTGAATTTGATTTTCCTACGATTGAAATGTTAAAATAAACTGAGATATATGTTAGTTAGCTGAATTTGAATGTTATAGCTGAAATGGTAGTTGATATATGAGATTCCAATGTTTTAAAACTGAATTAGGATTTGGTTTAATTGATTAGGTCGAGGATTGAATGTGGAAAGAGAACTTTTCCTGAGTTTTGAAGTGTTAATGTAAACCTGAATTTGACTGTAAGTTAACTAAGTTCAGTTATCATTAAACTGGGGGTTTTGTAATGTTTGAATGCCTGAGAATTCATTGTTCACTGAAATTCCAAATTGCTACACTGTTTTCCCATTTCTCAGGTTCCCTTTACTGTTTTCCTTTTCAGGATATGACACACACACCACTGCCTTCACTCAATACCTGAGAAGCATTTTCAATACCTGAGAACCATTCATGAGGTTCATGATCACTGATTGTGTTAACCCCCTTGAATGTTTGAGATACCTTTGCTGAGATGAGCCACACACACCATGTTCTTGACACACCACTGCCACCAACACACACACTTGTTGACACAGCTCACTCACCCACACACTTGAACTCTAGGCAACCTGAGAATGGATTGATTTAGTTGTAGGCACGAGAAATTTCTGTCCTGATATTCAGATTGAGTATCATGTCGATCACTTAGATGTTATATTGGGTTGTATTCAATTCCTGAGATTGAATGGCATGTGTGGGTTTATATTGATGCATATTAAGTTGTATTTTAGGTTTTCAAATTGCTTTTGGACTGATTACCTTGACTGAAAACCAATGTGAAATCAGTTTACATCTTAAACTGAATTGAATTGGTTTTGTAATGCACTCATCACACTATGTAGACACACTTACACAAGACTAAACCTGAGTACACACCCTACACCTTGACATTCCACACACACATTCCATACACATGAAAACTGAGCTGCCATATCTCTCACACATACATGGATCTCCCATTTCCCTTACCTCTCTATATATAGATATCAAATATATGATGTGGTCACATACATGTTAAATCACCCTTGCTAATCCCTTCCTTTCCTCCTATATATGAGATGCTAGTATGTAGAGCTATGCACATGAATGCATGATTGTATGGTATGAATGCAAGTAAGATAGGAAATCCCTGTATGAATGCATCTAGGTAATGTAAGACATGAATACAATATATGCATGAATAATGTAGTATGTAAATTACAGGTTGATAGCTTGAATAGCATTGTGATGGTATGTGAGTGGTAGCTTAGCTTGGTTTGGCTTGTGCTTGTATTTGGTTTCTAGCCTAGGCTTGGTTAGGTCTAGTGAGACTTATTAGACTTGTTTGGGTTAAGTTGACCTAGTTTGACTAGTGTAGTTGACTAGAGTTGACCAAGGGTTGACTTTAGTCTAGTTTGACCTAGACAGCATGCAGATGCATTGTACATTTCATATATCACCCTCTGTATACATCTTGACTTCTGTTGCTCTAACTAGGAGTCCGGTACCTCATCTCGGACAGTACATTTACTATAGCTATTCAGATACCAGGCGAGCACATTCTCTGATCATTTCATAACTTGCTTAGAATTATATTCCTGCTCTAGTCTACCTTATTTGATGCTGTCACGATATTATCACGGATTGGTACTGTATGGATCCCTATATTGAGATGTTATCCCCCTCGGGAGCATCGGATACATCATGTCGTGTGTTTCATGTATATCATATATTCCTCGCTCTCATGTTATTCATGTTTGTCATGTGCTTCATGCTCGTTCATGCATGCTCGTGTACTCTCATGTGCTCTCATGTTCGGTCATGTTTCCTATATATCCCATGTATAACCGATACTTCATGTGCACTCATTTATGAGCCTTCATGTGAATTTCATATACACCAATTTATGGGCCCCCATGTGAACTTCATGTGCACTCATGTATGAGCTCTCATGTATACTTCATGTGCACCCATTTATGGGCTTCATGTGAAAACCATGTACGTAACATAACTTTTCTGGATCCTTGTGTATTGACTGGGGTATGGGAGAGTATAAATAGTCATGTGAATAATTCCAAAGTAGAATAGCCATGTACGCCTCTTTAGTATAGCCATGTGCAAATCAAGCTGTTCACATGTCGACTTTGTACTCTAAATCACTAGTCACTGGTAGCTCTCTACTTATAGTAGATATTTCTATTACAGTTCTCTCTCTGTTTACATCATGTACTTTCTTTCAGTTTTATGTATTATACTCTCTTGCATGTTTATATTCTCTAACCTGTTATGATCTGCGTGAGATGTATTGTGCTCGCTCCCGTCCTGACTGGACCTGTTGAAAATTTTACAAAGGATGATGAGGAACCCTGCACCCCTTACTTTGGAGTTTGCCTAGATAACACTCGCGACCTGGACCCCTGGGGAGGTTCAGGCAGCCGCTGAGATGATACCATTGCATAGTTTAGATAGTCTAGATTGTTTCCTTTTCATGATTAGTTGTTGTCCTTATTTTCAGAGTTGTATATTTAGAGATGTTGAGACTGGTAGTTGTTAACTTATGTTATTTCATTTCTGTTGTACCTCAGTTGAGGATTTTCTTACCTATTTTATCGTGCCTTATTCTATCTCTAGTTGTGATTGAGTTGTACCTTCTGTGATTAGCCTCCAGTTGGAGATTATTCTATATTGTGTTAGTTATAGTTCATGATCTAGAACAGCGTTCTACCGCCGACACTGCGACGTAGGCTGGGCGCTGTTACGTACTCGTACCCTCACGGTGGATGTGGGTCGTGACACGTTTTTAGTGGTGGCCCATGCAGGTCGAGTTTAGGTAGTGGTATTCGAACTAGAGTATCACTACAGCCTGCAGTAGGATTAAGATATATTTTTGAAGGTACTCAATCACAGTTAGGATTCCTTAAGAGATTCCTGGGACAACCCTTGAGAATCTTGTTTGAACTTCAATTTGAAATCCTTTCCCTTATTTTGTTCGCTCTCACTCCTTGATTATTGAATTTGATTTTGATGGATCATTGTTGATTTTGATTTTTCTATCGAGATGAATTTTATGACCTGAGTTACGATATTTTCTGATAACATATGTTGACGGGAATAACAGGGATGGTAAAACGTCTACTTGATTATGGAACCTGTAGTTTATAGCAGCCATATTAGATGGCATGGCAGAAACATAGAGACCTGACTTCGGATGCACGTATCTTGGTTATGAGATTTGGAATTTCTCGCAGCTATACTAGTCAGCATAGCGAGAATTCCAGACCACATGATTATAGAGGTGCATGCCCCAGATATAGAATCTATCGTTTATCGCAGCCTTGCTTACTGGCATGGCGAGGACTCTGAGTAACATAATTTTGGACAGACGCATATGATTATCAGACTGTATCTTGAGAAGGTTTTTAAACATATCATCTCTATCGTACCCTTCTGTTGTTATAAGTTGTATTCCATCATCAAATAATTTAGGAGTAGGGATATTTTAGCTTTATAGAGCTTATTCATATATAGTTCTTTCATAGCATAATGATATGATGACTTGTAGAGTGTCTGCACCCTAGAGATGATAGTTAGCATTGGTATTAGAATAGTAACCCATTGTAGATGATTTTCCTGTTATTTATAATACCTACCAGTTTTCATAGAGGATGTTAGTCTGCTCTGTAGCCTTGATAATTTATTATTATTTTTCCTTGTACTTTCCAGTAAGGCACCCATGACCAGAGCCTGTTCTTGAGTATAGTTGTAGTTCACCTAAGACTGAGAGGTCTATATATATAGATAGATTGCAGATGGTATTGGCATATGCGATATGGGTTGGTTAGTATCTATAGGCCATTGTTGTGTAGAATTATAGACATGTTGCTTAGCCTATATCTGGTTCAGTTTTCTATTTTAGTTAAGTCCTCCCTGAGATTAGTTCAGGCATGATAGATCAACCTTTATAGGCAGTGTGCAGACCCTTCACTAGATGTTCTGACCCTTGTTTATAGATTCAGTCTTCTTAGCATCATTTCCTTTTGCCTACATTGATTTTTCAGACCATTCATCCTTAGCCTAATTTCTGAGCATTTGTTCAGTTCCTTATAAGTTTAGTCTACTTTAACCCTTGATGATCAGTTATATATGTATGGATATATAGATGATATACTTAGGATATATATAGTGGGTTGTTGTTCTTGAGCTTATGTATATATGGTATTGGAATTTGTGTGCCTAGATTATGGGTATTTAGTTATGGGTGACTTGATAAGATTGGGAAGTTAAGTGTTAGTCTATTATAGAGTTTCTCTTTTGCTAATCCTTAGTTGCCAACACCTAGATAGCTAGCATAGATAAAATCCTAAGAAGTGACCAGTTGATGACCAAGTACTTGGATGTTGAGAAATTGACTAGTAGTTGACCCTTGACTGTGTTTGACGTAGAAGGAGTGCAACCATCTTAAATTTCGAGGACAAAATTTTTCTAAGGTAGGTAGGATTGTAACACCCAGTTTCTAAAATAAGGATAATTTTGAAATTTTGTGTTTTTTAATTATTAATTATGATATTTAAATGATAATATGATTTTAGTGAATTTTAATCATTTTTAAAACTATTTAAATATCATGACTTGTGATTTTGGTGTTTTGCTAGTAAAACCGTAGAGATTGTCTACCCTAGAGCCTAGTCATGTGATTAGGGTACTTCATTATTTTTAGCTTG
Organism: Iris pallida; assembly: GCA_029216955.1. Taxonomy (NCBI): domain Eukaryota; kingdom Viridiplantae; phylum Streptophyta; class Magnoliopsida; order Asparagales; family Iridaceae; genus Iris; species Iris pallida. The sequence continues at coordinate 7,565,916 of JANAVB010033220.1, forward strand.
AGGGTATTTTGGTCTTTTTGAATTAATTGAATTTATTATATATTTATTTGGAATTTAATATAATTAATGGGATGTTGTGATTTTAATATCATTTAATTGATTGCCTTGTGTTGTGTTTAGCCTAACCTAGATTGACCTAACCTAGATTAGTCATACCTAGACTTAGCTAGCCATGGTTAGTGATGAATAGTATTGATTAGTTTTGATTTAGTCATGATAGTTAGAGTTAACTAGGTTGCTTTTAAGTCATGTGTGAAACCTAGGTTGTAGGCCCTTGATTTGACTAGGAGGAATGATAACCCTAGATCAAATCCCAAAAAACCCTAACCCTAATATTCTTGGCCGGCCACACTAGGGCATGGGCCTATAAAGTCCCTCCCAAACCACTTGCCTCTTCTTTTTGTCCATCTCTTCATTCCTCAAGAACAAGGTTAGCCTCCATTGAAACTTCTTCATATTTTATTCAATATTAATTCTTTTTCATCCAAACTTCTTCCATGGTGTTCTAATTTGAGGTTCCTTACTGTTCATGGAGGTTATCTACGGTTTGGAGACAATTTGGAGCATTTGGCCATCAAGGAGAACACCCCCCATTTGAGACTTTTTCTTACAAATTGCACATATAGGTAAATCCCTATTCCCTCCACCAAATTTCATTTTCTTTGCATGGATAGGAAGCCCTAGGTGTCCCCTAGCCGTAGGTATTGGTTTTGTGTCGATTCATGTCCGTTTGGTGTCCGTATCGGACACGTATCATGATATGTGTGCAAGTGTTTGATGAAATGTCTGTGAGGATTTTATTTCTGATTTTTGTGGAACTAATTGCATGGAATGACATATCTATATGTGTATATAATATTTCATGTAGACTGAGCACACTTCGTATCCTTTTTCGTGTCCAAATCTGGATACGCATCGCAGTACGAGGCTGTGTGCAGCTCCCCTGCTACTCGAGCCTTAGTTCTCCACTTGTAGGACACTTGGACACCTAATATTTGACCCGGACCTGGGGGCAACCACTGATAGCATGTCCCCAAAGTTTGGGGACATCTGGTCGAGTGTCCAGAGAGTAATCGACCATGCACTGGTTTTAGCCTACACTTCACACAAATTGTTAGTCTCTGATACGGTTTCGAATGTGAGACACGACCTCACGTGGACACATTTCAGGCACTTGGACACGTGCACCTAGACCTATACTACATGTAGGCTTGACTATGAGACATGAGGATTTATGTAGACACACTTAAACTGAATTGAATTGGTTTTGTAATGCACTCATCACACTATGTAGACACACTTACACAAGACTAAACCTGAGTACACACCCTACACCTTGACATTCCACAAACACATTCCACACACAAGAAAACTGAGCTGCCATATCTCTCACACACACATGGATCTCCCCTTTCCCTTACCTCTCTATATATAGATATCAAATATATGATGTGGTCACATACATGTTAAATCACCCTTGCTAATCCCTTCCTTTCCTCCTATATATGAGATGCTAGTATGTAGAGCTATGCACATGAATGCATGATTGTGTGGTATGTATGCAAGTAAGATAGGAAATCCCTGTATGAATGCATCTAGGTAATGTAAGACATGAATACAATATATGCATGAATAATATAGTATGTAAATTGCAGGTTGATAGCTTGAATAGCATTGTGAGGGTATGTGAGTGGTAGCTTAGCTTGGTTTGGCTTGTGCTTGTATTTGGTTTCTAGCCTAGGCTTGGTTAGGTCTAGTAAGACTTATTAGACTTGTTTGGGTTCGGTTGACCTAGTTTGACTAGTACAGCTGACTAGAGTTGACCAAGGGTTGACTTTAGTGTAGTTTAACCTAGACAGCATGTAGATGCATTGTATATTTCATCTCGGAATGTACATTTACTACAGCTATTCAGATACCAGGCGAGTACATTCTCTGATCATTTCATAACTTGCTTAGAATTATATTCCTGCTCTAGTTTACCTTATTTGATGCTGTCACGATATTATCACGGATTGGTACTATATGGATCCCTACATTGAGGTGTTATCCCTCTCGGGAGCATCGGATACATCATATCGTGTGTTTCATGTACATCGTGTATTCCTCGCTGTCATGTTATTCATGTTTATCATGTGCTTCATGCTCGTTCATGCATACTCGTGTACTCTCATGTGCTCTCATGTTCGGTCATGTTTCCCATATATCTCATGTATAACCGATACTTCATGTGCAATCATTTATGAGCCTTCATGTGAATTTCATGTGCACCCATTTATGGGCCCCCATGTGAACTTCATGTGCACTCATGTATACTTCATGTGCACCCATTTATGGGCTTCATGTGAAAACCATGTACGTAACATAACTTGTGTGGATCCTTGTGTATTGATTGGGGTATGGGGGAGTATAAATAGTCATGTGAACAATTCCAAAGTAGAATAGCCATGTACGCCTCTTTAGTATAGCCATGTGCAAATCAAGCCGTTCACATGTCGACTTTGTACTCTAAATCACTAGTCACTGGTAGCTCTCTACTTATAGTAGATATTTCTATTACAGTTCTCTCTCTGTTTACATCATGTACTTTCTTTCAGTTTCATGTATCGTACTCTCTTGCATGTTTATATTCTATAACCTGTTATGATCTGCGTGAGATGTATTGTGCTCGCTCCCGTCCTGACTGGACCTGTTAAAAATTTTACAGATGATGATAAGGAACCCTGCACCCCTTACTTTGGAGCTTGCCTAGATGACACTCGCGACCTGGACCCCTAGGGAGGTTCAGGCAGCCGCTGAGATGATACCCATTGCATAGTTTAGATAGTCTAGATTGTTTCCTTTTCATGATTAGTTGTTGTCCTTATTTTCAGAGTTGTATATTTAGAGGTGTTGAGACTGGTAGTTGTTAACTTATGTTATTTCATTTTTGTTGTACCTCAGTTGAGGATTTTTTTACCTATTTTATCGTGCCATATTCTATCTCTAGTTGTGATTGAGTTGTACCTTCTGTGATTAGCCTCCAGTTGGAGATTATTCTATATTGTGTTAGATGTAGTTCATGACTTAGAATAGCGTTCTACCGACGACACTGCGGCGTAGGCTGGGCGCTGTTACGTACTCGTACCCTCACGGTGGGTGCGGGTCGTGACACGTTAGACTATTCTGAGTATGATAAGCCTAATTTAACGTATGCCGCACAGGACTGTCTAGACGTGAGCCTGCACACACAGGTGACAATCGTCCGTACCCCGAATCGACTTGCTCCCATAAAAGGTGCTTACTTTCCGGTCCCATACAGAACAGGATGGGATCACACAATCATCTTTGGCCGAAAAGAAGGTCCTCAATCTTTCACGCTACAAGAGTCCGACCTCGGACCCGACGTTGGAAGACTACCGCTCTACTTGTATAGTCCTCAAGCCAAGTATTTCATGCAAACGCAGGGGTTCGACATGGAGGCTACCCCGGGACTGAATTATGGCAGTGGTCGACGACTATCTCTACAGCGCCGGCACCGGCAGGGAAGCCTCGGGATCATTGTCACAGATCTAGACACGGCCTCGGGTACGTTACTCCACCAACAACGCCCGAAAGTTCTGACGAAGAATGCGAGTGGCACTCTCATTCGTCCGAGTCACCCATTTACGACTCCGATAGCAGTATTGGAGATGTATTCAGACAGACATTATCTGCCAATATGATATCTGCCGATTTCGAAGAAGAAGACGAAGACCTACTTGAATCACTTGAGTTGGAGCCGTGGGTCCAACAACTAGATGCACAATGGGAGAAACGCTTTGAACTTCGTGATCCTCCCACTGAAGATAAGGTTATGCAAGTTAACCTCGGCGATGAATCCTCTCCAAAGCCAATCTTCGTCAGTAAAAGTCTGACAGACGACGAACGGGAGTCATTGTTACAACTCGTCAGAGAATACATTGACGTCTTTGCCTGGAGCTATGAAGACATGCCAGGGCTAAACCCCAAGATTGCACTCCATAAGCTCAACATTTGCCCGGACGTAAAACCAGTCAAGCAACAGCAGCGACATTTTCATCCAGACATCATGAATTCCATCGAGACGGAAGTGAACAAGCTTATAGCTAGCGATTTCATCCGTGAAGAAAAGCACCCATACTGGGTAGCCAACGTAGTTCCAGTCATCAAGAAGAATAGGAAAATCTGAATCTGCATCGACTTCCACAATCTGAATGCGGCATGCCCTAAGGATGAATTTCCTCTTCCGATCACCGATATAATGATCGATAATACATGTGGCTTCGAGCGCATGTCCTTTATGGATGGCTTTTCAGGGTACAATCAAATCAAGATGGCTCCTGATGATGAGAAGCATACATCATTCCGAACGTCGATAGGCGTATATTGTTATACGGTCATGCCCTTTGGCCTGAAGAATGTCGGTGCTACATATAAACGGGCCATGAGTGTCATCTTCAGAGATCATTTGCGCAAGATGGTGGAGTGTTACGTAGACGACATCGCCGTCAAGAGCCACACCAAAAATGATCATTTACATGATTTGCGAACAGTATTCGACCACATGCGGGCACACAACCTGAAGATGAATTCCACCAAGCCTTTTCTGGGGTGTCCAGCAGAAAGTTCTTAGGCTTTGTCATTACTTCCCGGTGCATTCACATAGATCTCGACAAAACAAAAGCAATCCTGGAGATGAATCCACCAAAGAATCTCCGCGAACTCCGCGGCCTTCAGGGAAGACTAGCTTATATCAGGAGGTTTATATCTAACCTCTCAGGACGATGCCAACCCTTTACTCAACTCATGAGGAAAGGTGTCTCTTTTGTATGGAGTGAGGAATGTCAGCGTGCCTTTGATGATATTAAGGAGTTCCTGATGAATCTGCCAGTTCTGGTAGCTCCGGTCGCCGGAAAGCCCTTCCTGCTCTATGTACGGGCAATAGAACACTCCCTCGGTGCTCTGCTAGCACAGAATAATGACGTAGGACATGAACAAGCCATTTACTATCTCAGTCGAATGATGGTAGGACCGGAACATAGGTACACTGTCGTGGAGAAGGAGTGCCTTGCCCTAGTGTTCGCCATTCAGAAAATACAACACTATGTGACAGGGCAGACCATCCATGTTGTTTCACAAGTTTATCCCCTTAGGGGTCTTATGACCTAGCCAGGCGCACTCAGTTCTCGTCTAGCCACCTGGGCGATACTGTTATCCCCGTACGACATGATATTTGTTCTGCAGAAGGCTATCAAAGGTTAAGCCCTGGCTGACTTCTTAGCAGCCCATCCAGGCTCAGAAACAGCCAGAATTTATGAAAAAATTTCTGATGAAGTCGTCGCCTCGAATATGACTTCGCACGACGCTATTTGGCGCATGTTCTTCGACGGTGCTTCAAGAACGGGGCCACAAGGTGATATCGTCGCTGGAGTCGGGGTGGTATAAATTTCTCCCTCCGGACTAGTAATCAATCGGGCGTATTCTCTTACAGAACCCTGCTCGAACAACGTAGCCGAATATAATGCTCTAGTCATTGGACTCCAACTCGCAAAAGAAGTGGGGATCAGATACCAGGAAGCATATGGTGACTCGTAGTTGGTTATTAACCAGATCTGGGGTTCATACGAGGTTCGCAACGAGGACCTGATTCCCTATTATCAGACAGCAATTGCCATCATTACAACCTTGGAGGGGTTCTTTATAGAGCACGTTCCTAGGCTTCAAAATATCGAAGCCGATGCCCTCGCAGGTCTCGCCGCTTCCTTGGCACTCCCGAATAACACTCATCATCTAGTTGACATAATAGGCCATGAACTGGTCTGCCACAGGAACAATCTTCAACTGGGTCTGAGTTGCTCTGCCCAGATAACCAACGACATATAAGACTGGAGACGCTCGCTCATCGACTTTGCGGTCTATGGAATTCTGCCAGAGAATATGAAGGAAGCTACCTCAATCAGAAGACGCTCCCTCAGATTCTTTTACGATACAGAGACAAAAATGTTATATCGACGATCCTACGATGGGCTACTACTAAGATGCCTGTCAAATACAGAAGCCAAAGAAGCCCTACATGAAGCTCATGACGGTACTTGTGGGGCTCACCAACCTGGCCTAAAATTACAAGATCGTCTTCGCCGGATGGGTTATTACTTTCCTACAATGGTCGCAGATACAGTTGATTATGCAAAGAAGTACAAGGCTTGCCGGATCCATGCAGATTTCATACATCTGCCATCTGAATTCTTTCACCCGACAGTGGCCTCTTGGCCATTCGAAGCATGGGTAATGGACATCATTGGGCCAATCACCCCGCCGTCGTCTAGAGGGCATCGGTTCATACTTGCAATTACCGATTACTTCTCCAAATGGGCAGAAGCTGTTCCGTTGGCAGAGGTCAAGACATCGAACGTGATTAGCTTCATAAAATATCATGTCATCTACCGTTTTGGACTGCTCCAAAGGATTATCCACGACAATGGTCCGCAGTTCGCAAGCCACGCTTTCTATCGATTTTGTGATAAGAATCGAATTCAGAACATGGCATCGACAGCATATAACCCCTCAGCCAATGGTCTGGCTGAAGCATTCAACAAAACCATAATCAAGCTCCTCAAAAAGTTTGTGTCTGCAAACAAACGCGACTGGAATGAAAAGCTTGGTGAGTGCCTATGGGCGTATCGGATGACGATTCGGACGGCTACAGAAAATACACCGTTCTTCTTGGTTTACGGGAGCGAGGCAGTCCTCCCATTGGAAACTCAGATTCCCTCACTCCGAGTGGCCCTCACCTACCGGTTAACGGCGGACGATAACTATCGCCGACGGCTACAAGAGCTAGAGGCATTAGATGAGAAGCGTATACAAGCCCAACAAAGCATAGAGCTCTATCAAGCGTGCATCTCTCGAGCTTTCAACAAGAAAGTCAAACAGAGAATATTCCAAGTTGGCGATCTCGTCTTGGCCATTCGCAGACCAATGGTCATGACTCACAAGACCTCCGACAAATTCCAGCCTAAGTGGGAGGGCCCGTTCGTCATCGAGACCGTATTCTCCAATAGCGCGTATCGTCTCACAAAACAAAATGGAGACTTTCTCATGATGCCCATCAACGGCAAGTTCCTCAAGAAATACTATGTCTAAACGATACCTTCCAACTATCTCTCGGATTGTGAGTTATATACCCTCAAGTATCGCTGAACTTACACCCTGACTTCAAATCTCCCAGATTGTTGAGTTACGTACCCTCAGGTACCACTGAACTTACTCTCTGACTACTCCTAATGAATTCGTATCTCATCCTTTGGTCATATCTATGAACTTCCTGGTCATAGCTTTTGTCTGAAAATCTATTACCCGCACCCCAGTGCGCAGAAGGGTAATATGTCCATAAAACTTATCCTAATCTATTGCTCGCACTGTCAGTGCACAAAAAGGGTAATAGGTCCACAAAATTCTCCAACGGAGAAAAACAACCATGTCCATATTACCTCTGAGTTGTTTTCCCGTCCATCACAAACAAATCATCCAATGCATAGAACTTCCACGTTGATAGCACCTCTGAGTTGTTTTGTGTACCTCTATTATGCCTACCCCTACCATGTCCTCATTACCTCTGAGTAGGAAGGCTTTGTTTTTGACCCGTATTTACCACGTCCTCATTACCTCTGAGTAAATATGTTAGTTTTCTCTCCACTTATTATCCGTACTCGCATCGCCAGTACACAAAAAGGGTAATGAGTCCACAAAAGTTATTCTAATCTATTACTCACCATCAGTGTACCAAAGAGTAGTAAGTCCAGAAAATATCATTCAAATCTATTTGCTCGTATTTTTAGATGCGCAAAAGGGCAATAGGTCCACAAAAATCCTCCAGTGGGATGTCTTTTATCAAATACAAATGTTGTATTAGGCCCTCTAGTACAAGCACCACAAAATATCACAGATAAAGTGTAGAGTGAGCATACCCTGTTTACTCAAAATCAGTTACATTCACAGGACTATACCTCCAGTAAAGTATTGCAAAAGAAGCAAAGCGCAAGCTACAGCTATAGACAGTCGGAAATACATAGGCAGATACGAACGTCTAGTTACATGTATTTCCGGAAACAACAAGTACATGGTAGCCCATGGATCCCTACAGTCAAGGATCATAGCCGTGCTGAGGTATATACCATTCCCTTAGCCATTTCGCATATGAAAGATCTATTCGACTAGAGTCTTTGGCGGGGGCAGCAGGGTCAGAACTTTCGATACTACTGCCCTCAGACTTGGGCTCTACCTTGAGAGCAATCCCCTCCCCGATGGACGCCAGTTCTTCTTTCACCATAACTTTGGGTATCACCTCCTCTTTAACAAACGGTAACTCTTGTTTGATGAAAGGGGGCAGCACCTCCTCCTTCGCAGTGGTCGCAGCCTTTAACACGGATGTTAAAAAAATCAAATCAAAGAAGGGGAGATAGTCATATAACAAAGAACTCTGTTATGCGGCCTAGCCAGTTATACGGCCCAGCCAAAAACATACAGCCCTAAAGTCATGAAGTACTCATACAGTATCCATGCGGCCCGATCATAAAGTGCTCATGTGGCACCTATGTGGCTTAGTCATAGAAAATTCATACAGATCCACCTTGAGGCACTCAGGCGGTTCAAGTTCGAATGAGCAGCAGTTATGCGGCCCAGTCCATGCGGCCTTATCGTACAGAACACATGTGGTCCAGACGAGATAGGGCATACATCAACCAGGCTTATAGCAGAGGCAGTATATGACAGGCCCGCGCATGAAAATATGCGTTGTGGCTATTTGAAATTTTAGTCATCGTCTGCTCACCATGAATGGAAGGAGCATCTGCTGGTCTCGACGAAGAAGCAAGTCTCTTCCCTTTGGCCGTCGCACCAATCGACTTAGAGTTGCTGAAGAGAGACTCTTCGATTCTTGAGATCATTAAGGATAGGGACGAGGTTTGGGGACTTTATCCCTAGTAACCGTCGAGCGTCTCTTTGGTTTTCGAGATCATTAAAGATAAAGTCAACGTTTGGGAACTTTATCCCCTGTAATCGTCGGCTTCATCTCGAAAATAGACAAACAACCGAGTCAGGAGAATTAAATGCAGCAGTGACAGCCGGCAGACTCTCTGCGGCTCGAAGTGTCCCTGCGACTCAAGATTTGTTCTGCGACTCAGGATCTCCCTGCGGCTCAGTATTTCTCTACGACTCAAGATGCCTTTGCAGCTCAAAAACAACTTTCTGCAACTTGAAGACTCCCTATGGCTTGACATATTTCCATGCTTCTTATTCAAAGTATTCAAAATTTATAATTTGAAAACTTTGAAGGGGGTCTTGTAGAAGCATGAAAAATATGGAGTTCATACGGATTACAAATTGCCGCATAGGTACTTTAGGCCAAACAGGTCCGCATGAAGGAAAGCTGCATGACTGTTCATATGTAGCCCGTCGACAAACAGCTGAAGAAAGAAAATATGCGGCCAAAGAGGAGCAGTTCGACTGATAAAGCTGATAAGTCCTGGCAAAAGACATGACAGTTCTGACACTTATACAAGAAAGATAAGACGTGAGACGTCGCCCAAAAGCAGGGTTCGTACACCTCCATGCGGCCAGAAGAGTGTCAACTAAGCCGCATGAACCTTATGCGACCCAGACTTATGCGATCCCAAAAGTATTCAAACTTCATACAGCCAAGAAAAACTATGATCCAAGCTGCATGAGTCTCATACGACCCCACATGATCGATACGCAATAGGACACGTGGCAATTTGACCAAGTCCTTAACCACCCAGATTTGCTGCAACAAAATTCCAACAAATCGACAGAAGACAGGCCAAGAGCGGGTTTTTGCGTGCTAATCAGCCATGTGGCCGCAAGCCGTCTATGCGGCTTAAAATACATCCTACTATAAATAGCAGGGTGCCACACCCCTGTAAAGGCTGGCAACCTTCAAGAGAAAAGCAATTTCTTCACGAGCTAGAGACTGCATCAGATAGTCCACGGAGTAAGGCAGAGTTGATAGCACTTTCCCGAGCCTCCACAGTCACCCTCCAGAATCAAAACTAAACAATTGTACTTAGATTATTTCCTAGGATTTCTTTCTAGGCTTTCCTTTGTACAAGCGAGTTTGCAATCAAGTTCAGTGTTCTGTAATACCTGTCTTTGATTTTTATGGCAAATATGGCCACCACTAAAACTTATCACGATCCGCACCCGCTTTTTTAGATGCGAGCTCGTGAGCAAGCCAGCTACATATCAAGCGGACTTCAGCGCAACTCGAGTACGTATAAGCTGTCAAGATCATGGTATCATGGCTAATATGATAATCTACTGTGTATCTCAATCCACAAAAATATATAAGACAAGAATAAACAAGTATGGGTCGTGGTCTGCAGCCCACTAGCATATATGTTCGATTAGACTCCAAGAATAATATGAGTCTATAAAGCTAAGCTGATAAGCATGATATAACATAAAAGCACAAGAAAGATAGTAAATCAATAACACTAACAAAATACCTGAATCATGCGATTGAAGTCAACTACCACATGCTCAGCTAACTAACTCCGTGCAATCAGCTATCTGAAGAGATCATCAGGTCCTCAGAGGACTAGCAAGATACATAAAACATGCCTATTAATATGACAGTAAATAACATGTATGGGGATAAGAATACTACAAGAAGAACATCTAAGGACGACGAGTCGTGTGGAAATATAATTCTAGACTTGGCTAACTATCAATCAGAACTCCTATAGCTTGTAGTACAATGCAAGATACTCCCAATCTATTGTGTTTCAATTGATGTACAAAGCAGGATACTCTTAGTTGAGATTAGCCAATTCTAGTATCGATCTCCTCTCCTAAAGGATACAAGGTCAAGTAGACTCCTATAAATCGTAGTACAATACAAGATACTCCCAATTTATAGTGTCGCCAGTCAAGTCAATCAATCAATCGATATATTCTATAGGTCGTAGTACAATGCAAGATCCTCCCAATCTATAGTATGTCTTAAGTCAAGTCAATCAAGCAATATCAAGATAAAAGAATCGGCTATAGGTCGTAGTACAATGTAAGATACTCCCAATCTATAGTATATCTCAACTGTAGTACAATGCAAGATACTCCCAGTCAAGAATGGTCAAGTCAAGAATAAGATATAGAACTGACAACTCAATCACGAGACAAGGTAATACGAAAAGACCAATAATCAAGCAATGTCGAATATCCTATACGTGCACGTAAATCTAGAAACAAGTAAAACAGTCGATGACAAACCAATCACAATATGGAAAATAGGTAACCATATGAAAGAAGCACAATAGAAAGAAAACAATATAAATACTGCATATGTTCGACAAGGTATACTTGCCTGAGGGTTGCACGGAGAACCAACAATATATCGCCAATCAACAAGTCAAAAAGTCCAAGTCCCACAAATGCCTCCAGAAGCTAAAACAGACATTTCCAACATTCTCAGAATAGTCAAATTAGCTAGGATTGTCTGTCCTTAAGTCCAATTCTGGACACAGGGACAAAACGGTAATTTTGGATCAAAATGTTGTCCGCCGTTGGATCCGCTTTGCACCGAAAAGTGTGCCAGAGTCAATGGTCTCTAAAGTCATCAAATTATATGTCTATGGATTCTTTTGGATGATATGAACCCAACTGTATGTCCAAAGTTGGATTCTGGCAGGCCGTGCACAAAATTGCCCGTTGAATCGGATCGTGGGGCCCACAAAACGGCAATCTGATCAACTGTCTCAGAATTGGACCAAACTTGGCATACAGGACTAGAAAAATGATACGGTCCTGTTGGCGCAAGTTTTGTCTCGATTTGACGAACGTGCACAAAGTAATTGAAGAATTTCGAAAAGCCCGATACGAAGAATTTTGACAGATACGCATCAAATTCGTCGCGCACACGCAACCAATTTGAATTCCGTCAAAGCTCACACGTCCGTGAAGTCGATATGCACCTTTTGATGCTTTAGGTTCGCGACCATGTCGCCCGGATTGGCGGGACGTACGTTGTATCGGTGAATTTCAAGGTTTTTAAACTGTTTTTACATAGATAAATTCTTGATTTTGAAAACTGTTTTCTCCGCATATAATTAATAAAATTCAAAAATACAAAATAGGTTAGGAAACCCTATATATTGTCTTCAAGTGTCTTCAATTAGTTTTCTAAAATTCCTAATGGGTTGACAGGAATCGATCTCCAAAGAGGGCTACTTGGGACTGAGTTGAAACTGTTTTCGAAACAGTTTATTGTCGACTTTGCGTCGATATCTCGGACAGGTTATTCTACGATCCTCGAAACTATTTACTGGAATTCCTAGAGGGTCATGTGGGTTACGCGTAGGAATTTATGGTTCGAAATTGGTTACATATTCGAGAAGAAAATTGACGGCGAAGTGGCATACCTGAGTCGCGTTGCTGCTGTTCAAAGCGTTGCGCTGTTCACGCACGGTCGTGCGTCTGCCAGGCCGGCGGTGGTCCACGGTGGCGGCATTGAGTGCGCGAGGCAGGTACGCCTGTTTATCGCGGCTAGGTAGGTGATTAGTTTAGGGGTTATGGTTTTTCCTCTCGTTCCCTCTCTCTCGATAATTTATACGCTCTGTTAAGAGCAGCGCATAGGTAGGGTCGGTGCTGGCCCTTGTGTGCGGGCTGGGCTGAGCTGAGATCGGGCTGGGCTGGGCTCTCCTAGTTATAGCTATCTATATTTCTATCTATATATATCTATATACATATAAAACTATACATATATATATATATATATATATATATATATATATATATATATATATATATGTGTATATCTATACATATATACGTATATTTCTATGTATGCATAAATACTCCAAGAGTCCAAAATAAATCTTAGGAATATATTCTCATAGTGTTGGGCTTGGCCATTAATACACATATATTATATAAGTATATATCTTATAAGTATATATCTTATATAATTCCAAGTATATATCTTATATAAGTACATATTCTTAAATATAATATGCACACACACATATATATATATATATATATATATATATATATATATATATATATATATATATATATATATATATATATATATATAATATATATATATTTTTTTTATATATATAATATATGTATATATATATAATATATATATATATATATATATATATATATATATATATATATATATATATATATATATATAATATATATATATATTTAATATATATATATATATATATATATATATATTTAATATATATATATATATATTAGGCCTGTCAATGGTAGCTTATTGGTCGGATATTGGTATTACCATATCCGAACCATTAACTATCGGATATATCCGATAACTATCCGATATCCGATCGGATATAATTTTTGGCTACCATATTCGTTACCAATAATTTTAACGGATATCGGATAATATCCGAACCAAAAAGATTACTAAAAAAATATTAAAAAAGGAAAGAAAAAATGAGTTAAAACGTTTTGGTTGTTACATTACTGGTTTAGATTGGGTAGATACTTCAAACTATGTTTTTCAGCCGCTTGCAAGGTGACAACCAAAATATTTTAACTCTTTAGATATGATATGACAAATATATTGTAGTATATATGTTGCTGGAAATTTAAGTTCAACCCTATGGTACCGATCTATATGTTGCTGGAAACATAATTTGTAGTAAATATCATTTTAAATTTATTAAATAATTTAAATATTATTGGTTCGGATATTATTGGTTCGGATATGACACTTACCGTATCCGCATCCGATATATGATAAATATCCGATATGATATCCGAATTTGTATCCGTATCCGAAATTTCAGATATTTTCGGTTCGAATACGGATCGGATACGGATTTTCGGTCTACCATTGACATGCCTAATATATATATATATATATAAATATATATATATATATATATATATATATATATATATATATATATATATATATATATATATATAAAGGTGAAAATGAATTTATTTATATATATATTTTTATATAATTAGTATATATATTATATATATATATATATATATATATATATATATATATATATATATATATATATATATATATATATTTTATATCTATATATATATAATATATATATATATATATATATATATATTTTATATATAAAAATATATATATATATATATATATATATATATATATATATATATATATATATATATATAATTAGTATATATAAAGGTGAAAATGAATTATAAATGTATACACATATATTTATCCAAAAATGCGTCAATCTAATAATATAAAAGTTTTAATCCTATTTCTAAAAATAGAATATCGATTCAGTAACAATAAAATATATTTTATATATATGTATATAAATCCTTTATATATGAAATGCCTATTTGGATAATCAAAAATTAATAAATGTAATATATACGTCTACATGGACGCCTTTGGTCTCCCTACGTGTCTACATGGGTTTGGGTTGGGTTCAGGTTAGTTTGGTACAACCGGGTCTTCTAAAAGTCAATAATCTAAATAATAAATAATTAAAACTTCTTTAGAGGTTAAGTCGCAACTTGGCCTGGTTTTCTTAGTTAGGTCACACTTATGGCTGTGTCTTCCTTGGCATGGCTAATACCCTAGTCAAGGCACTCCACTGCACTATCTTTGCCGTGATTCCTAGTCGTCTGGTACTTCAAAACTCAACCATGGCTAAAATTATCTACCGTAATAATTAACTAAATAATTATTTATAAAAATCTACAAGTCACCATTTAAATCAAATAAATAATAAAAAATATTTCAAAAATTTTCGGGAAGGGGAGCTACATATAGTGTCATGTTGACATATTAATTTAAAAGAACAGCAGAAAGATCTATGGGTAAGTCGCAAATCCAAATCCAAATCACAAACCGGTGTGATGGTGAACAACAGATGCATTAAACCATTTAATCGTGCAAGGACCTCATAAACCCCATACTTTGTTGCCACAAATAATGCAAGAGGACAATGGGCTACGAAAATGTTATTTCATTAGTTCGATCCAAAAGAGTCAAAAAACGTACAAGGGGTCCCAGCATTAGCAAGTTAAAAGGTGCATTGGGTTTCTAATAGAAAGAATTGCAAAGTTTTGAATAGTTCATTACGGCTCATGAAGTGGAATACATAAAAATTTAAAGTTCACCTATTCTTCAAATCCTTATAATTTACTTAAAGAACTATCATTCCTTGTATAAGGCTATACTCGGTGTAAAATAAAAAGAAATTTTGAATGTTAGTAAAAGATTTTTTAGGATTTGAAGTTCACCTCTTGAGCGTGTCGGTCCAGAGCAGAGTCTTCTTCAGAGTGCACTTGGCTGCGTAGACAGCAGAGGCAGCAATCATAGAGGGGCAGTAGACGATCATCGAGTACTGCATCAGCCCCAACTCTGCCAAAAAGAAGACCATATGTTCCATATGCACGCACGCATGCATGCATCAATCAATTCAAGCTAGGGAATGAATTTAGGACACAGAATCAACAACATGTAATTAACTAAATATTTTGCTTCAAAACCTCTATGTGTACCTCTTTATCGCACGATACAGCCTCGAGAAAGCGCACGTAGGGTGTTGGGACAGTTAGGCTCCATTCGAGCTTGTTAAGGATTCCCTTCTCCATTGCCAGGATATCTTCTCCGTTGTAGACATTGTCCGAAATGGTTATTAAATTATTTACCTGCAAAAATTATAGACAACTTAGGATGATAAGCACAAGTTGTGTAAAAATTTACAGGCAAGTTTTTTGGGAACAACCAAATTGTAGAATCACATCGTATTGTCCTATACTTCTCATGGTGCCCATATGTTGTCTTCCAAATGAACATGACAATAAAAATGTGTATCCTAAAAAAGTAAGATACACTAAGCAGTCTCATCATGGATTACAAAACCAAGCAATCATTGTACTTGTTACAAATAGGCGAAGAAACGATAAGTACATAAGCATTTGTCTGTCATTGCATGAATCTTATAGAATGATGTTAGTAGCAATCTGGAAACATAAGAATTAATAATTGAATATCTGAAAGCCTTGACAAGAAATGTTATTCCAAGGGCTAGGGCAGGCATCTCTGTAACAAGCAGACAATGAGGTGATTAACTGTGACCAAAACAACTATGATGTAAGCACTATTCCACACACAAAAAAGTGGTAAACCAGTTTCTATCTATAGGAGAATATTCTCGGAGCTCAATGTAAGGTTAGACAAGATACAATTGACCTAGGAACTAGAACCATGTGTGCAAACACAAAAGTTTGGATTTTAATGTTAACATACACTAGACAACTACAGTTACTAGGAGTGAGTTAGATATATATTCTCTAGAGAATAATTTCCTTGGGAAAACATAGCCAAGAAATGATACTTATGATACTGCAAATAATACTGATATTTAAAATATTATCAAAAATGATAATTATTGTTCAGCTTACCCCCACCAATAGATACTTTGCAAAGGTATCAAGTACGACGAATATACCCCTGAAAGGAAAGAGAGCACATTGCCATTAGTGAACATGCACAAGCCAAGAATTTTTCGAATAAGAAAGCAAACCGAGGACTAAACACATGCAACAGTCCGTGAAAAAACACTCTAAGGAGGATGGGAAGTGTCTACCACGATTTTTGCCATATAACAGCATGGACATTAATCAATTATCCAAATCACTAAAATTTATTCTTATTTTCCTTCAACATATGGAAGCATGAAGAAATAAACCGGTTCAATTTTCAGTTTCAAGTAGTTACCCCATTATGCTCTTTTCCTTCAACATATGGAAGCATGAAGAAAGCAGTTAATCAGATGATGAGATACAAAATCTTAATAAAAGAAGAAAACTATCTAGTTTAGTGATTAAATTATTCACAAAGCACTTCCTATATCTATTTATATTTCGGAAAGTATCAATATCTTCTAACACAAAAAAAAAGTAAAAATAAATAGAAATATGGATCCAACTTCTCATCCAATATGGACAATATAAACATGTGATGAACGTCAAGCTTCTAGCATATATGCCATTTTTATATTAGAAATCAAAACAACTACCTTGTGCTTGTTTCCATAAAACTTCACAAGGTAAAAGGTAACATACCTCACTGTAGATAATTTTTCTCTTTAATGGTCTCAGATCTTCAACATCCACCATTGTTGCATCTTCAGATGTAGGAAGAACAACCAACTACAGCAACTCAGTAGTCAACCAACCTAATCCTTATCACCCTTATTAAGTGCAAGCAAGTTTAGATGATAGCTTCTCCATTTGTATTATTACCAAAATTTATTCAGTCTAACAGGGTCCCAAACATTGACATAAACCAACCATTTGATCCCAAGAATTAATTCCACAAATCATTTTTATGTAGTTGCTCAAGTATCTCTTTATAAAATAACTCAAAAAATTTCAGCATGTACCCCAAGATATCGAATATAATAGTCTTGTGGTGTCAAATTTGATCGACTTTGACAATTTAACAACAAATTTCTTATTAGCATAGAAAAAATTGTAATGTGTTTAGCATGTCATGTTTGAGCTAGATAAAGTGATAAGTTGACTATAGAAGGACACAATAATTGATTTCAGAACAAGAGCCTATAGGTTCTATACCCTATAAGAAGAGGCTATTTCAGAACACTACTACAGTATCCACTCAATCTGATGCAACATTCAGTCAATTCACGAGTAATTGAGTCAAGATTGAAGGAATCTGATGCCGTAATTCCAGCTTATCCATACCTTAGACAGTGTTAACAAAAAATAAGTTGTCCAAATACATGAACATAATCTTATATATGACCTCAAGAGAAAGTAAGAATGATATAGTTGTCAGGAACCTACCAACAGAGTTTGGTTAGGGGGAGACCACACAAAGTCTATACACATTTTGAAGTAAAAGAAAGTTAGGCCAGTCTGAACGACTTGTTTCGTCTGCCCATAGGCAACAAGATAACAAGGGCCACATCTGGGTATCTCACATAGAAAACATTAGCCAACTATATCACAATATGATTGTCAGAAGAACAATTGTGTCACAAAACTGCAATAGTGTAGTTCTTTTAAAATAATAAGAAACATATATTTAGTAAGGTACCCATTATGATGGCCACCTGACCTCCCTTGGGTTGAAGTCTTATGACACCATTCGGTAAGCTCATCTCATCATAAATCTATAATTAAAAAAATAATACAAGATGATTGCAAATAAGTTGCAATCAAATCAGAATTATTTTTCACATAACACTATCGGTTGAACCGTACCAGTAGGATATGTCGCAAAGGTACTAGGTAATATGCAACAAGTGGTCCAACCTTCCAAAAAAATAGAATATTTATTAGTTTCAAATCAAAGGCACCCAGATGCAAGTCAGGCATATGAGGGAAGGAATATAGTTCCTTATAGTGGTGAACCCCAAGCGTGATCGGAGTAATCCAAAAGAATCCTTGTCTCGACCCGTTCCCGAATATTCGGACACGAGTCGGACAAGCCCGATCTTCATCGATGGACACGACGAAGTAAGTTGTACAATACTAAGAAAAACTCCAAGTCACAAGGTACAGTAAGATGTCACAGCATCTATAACGTCCCAGAAAAGATCACCAATCCATCAATTCAATTTGTACAATATCATCCGGTGACAAATCCGATAAAATAAAATATACAATAAAGAAGTCCAAAATACAATATCCATGTACAATCTCTACACAATGAACAATATACTACAACTCCAATGATCTCACCATGCTCCATACAGCCTCAAGCTCACCTGCAACGTATCCTGTGAGGAAAAAGCAAAGCACAACCCTGACAAGAAATAGTTTACAATGTAATCTGAAATACAGGATAACAATATAGACCATAATATGAAACAATGTACAAGAACTGGAATATGAAACTATGGTACCAGAGCTAAAATATGAAACTGAAGTACAGGAATGGAATAATGAACACGACAATCAATATGAACAAGACAATAAACACGATAATCCATACAAGTGTGAAATTTGAAATATTAAACTAATGTGTGACCGGCTGGGGACCACAATTCACAATATCACAATACTACAAGGTTCGGCTTAATCGTACGTGAGGTGTACGATTAGGCTATTCACAATACCTAGGTTGGGTGTGATCACACACTAGTCAATATTTCTCCCAATCCCCCGCAAGAACAATGAGCCACAATACAATGAACAAGGTACAATACAATCGTGTGTATCTCGTGTCCTATATGAGAACATGAAAGTAAGACAGAAATACAAGGTAAAAGTTCAAGTCGGTGTACTTGCCTTGCTTTAGAAGCCCAAGAAGAGTAGAGCATGAATGTTCACCTATTATTTTTGTACAATTTTTGTTAGAATTAAAGATATTAACTAATTATTGCTATCTATATCCATCTACTAGCTAACCAATTATTTTAGAAAATATATATGTATAACTTTATCCAAATAGTACTAATAGAAATAATTTAAACTATGTTTTAGCAAGAAACCATTTTAGGAAAATACTTAAACTATTATTAACAAAGAAACCTTTATATTTTGTCAAAACTTGCTAAGTAAGCTATTTTCAAAATAATGATATTAAGATATTAGCTAATAATATTTTATAACAAATAATATTAGCAATTTTAGATATGGTAATATTTACTAAATCATTTGCTATAAAAATATTATACAAATTACTAATCATATCAATCTAAAGTTATTCAATAGGATTTGTAACAAATATTTAACAGTGATAACAATGCTACTTGAACACATACTAGCAAAATAATATAACATTTTTAGAATAATATTACAATTTCAATAAGGAAAATATAAACAATAATAATTAATAGGAACATTATTAAAACCCAGCCCAAGTACCCAAGCCCGACCAGTCAGTCCTACTCTTATACAGTTTTAGCCCAAATCTACACTTAAACCAACCCAGCCCATACATTCTGCCCAGCAGACTGGCCCAAAGTATAGGCCTACTGTTGCTGTATAACATTATAACAAAATTTGAGCCCAACTCCATATCATTCTTGTTGACATGATTCAACTAAATTAATTCCTATAACTGAGCCCAACTTCTTTCAATCCCAAACCCAGCCCGAAGCTCTAACCCGGCCCAAACTCTGAATCTTAATTCCAAATACAAAAGGTATCATACACTCTCTCTCCGCACAAACCATTCTCAGCCAACCATTAAAGAAACCCAAACACACTTCTATGTGACCTTTCCATATATGAAGAGGCACCCTACATGATTCATCGGTTTCCCAAGAGTCAAAAGCTGACTCATATGACTCATAAGGAAACGAAGGAGACTCCTTCTCTCTCCATCACATTATACTCACTTCTCAGCCTACATTCTTCCTATTCCCCCATATTTCCACACTCAACCGCAAGGAGGACAAACCCTAACCCTAGTTTATTTCCTTCCTCCAGTGAATCTCTAACCCTAATGCTTTCCCTCTGCCATCACTTCATCGTCCAAACTACAAACCCTAAACCATCACCTTCACTCTTCAAAAACTAACTCCCATCATCTTTTTCCTCAACATCACAGCAGTTCTAGAAAGAAGCAGAGGAAGATCAAGAAGAAGAAGTTGGAAAAACTCACCTCGGGTGCAGCAGTGCTCGACGGCTCAACGTCGGCGAACTTGGTCCAATCTCGAAGAACAAGGACTTCCTGATGACCGACGGTGATTACCTAGGCCGGGTCGGATGAACCACGGTGGCACGGGAGGCAGTCCAGACAACGGAGGCGGAGCCTCGAATCCGGCGACGTCGATGAGCCCCAGCTGGATCCGATCACCGATGGCGATCCAGAACTCGAGGTGACTTCACGAGGCGACGTGTCCCTCGAGGAGCCGATGCAGATCTGGAAGTGGCGAGAGTGGTGTCTGGCGGCGGTCCCGTGACCTGATCTGAACTCCAGGCGGTCGTGGCGACTCCTCGGCTGTGGCCGATCTGGACATGGGATGTGTCGATGACGGGAGCTCCTCCGGCGACTCCTGGCTTCGAGTCATGAAGGAACGGTGCTCACGTGGTGGCGAGAATGGCTTAGATTCGTCGATCATAGCCGAATCCGGTGGCAGCATCCAAGACGTGAGCGTCGATCCCGGTTCTGGAGTGGCGGTGAAACACCAGTCAAGGACAGCTCCGGTGGCTCGACTAGACGGAGATGTTGTCGTCAGTCGGTCAGGGAGAACTCCAGGGCTCGATCTTCAAGAAGCGGCATTCGTGCTCTCCGGCGCTAGGCTTCAACGTGGGGGGGAACTCCGGTCGACTTCGTCGGCGACTCGAGCTTCGACTAGATCCGAGTCGATCCGGTGGAGTGAGAGACTCGATGGAACTCCTCCGCGGAGCCGCGATGATGTCCGGCCAGTGAACGGCTAAGAACAAGGGACTGGCGATCGGGGTGAACTGACTGTGAAATCTCGGATGCGGTGGCGACGCCGTCCCGACGAGGTTCCCGGTGGTCGGAGGTGGTGTCACGTCGGAACAGCAGTGGTGTCAATGGAGAGTGTACTGTGTGATGCGTCAGTATATTTTCAAAATTGTGCAATATTATATTATTTATAGCAAAGTATTTGGGTGGCATTACTGTAATAAAAAGTAGATCTGGTGGCATACAATTAAACTTGTAACTGAATGGCAACTGAATTAGTTATTCACTAACTAATTAATAACCAACTCATAACAAACTAATTAATTTACAAAAATTAGTTAAATGCCAATTGTCAATAAGCAGTTATTTTCCTGATTAATAATTGAGAAGTAATTACGAAATTAGTTTATCAAACTAATCCTTTCTTTTAGTTAAATATAGTCAAAATTCAATAGTGAACATAACTTTTAACATAGTATTAAAAAATAGTTTATAAACTAACTAGAAATAGTACTAGTACTTGACAATAAATTACATTTTTTTATAAGTTAAAAATAAATTTTACCAATCATTAATAAAGGAAAAATCAGGGTTTTTAGAAACTAAAGTTAACCAGAGAATGAAATCAATTGACTAATCAAATATAACATATTTACTTGAAGAAAAGAAAAGCTTCTCTTTAGAAAAATTTCAATAATTCAAAAATACACGAAAATAGGTTTAGGGAGTTACAAATCTACCCCCTTACAAAAATTTCGTCCTCAAAATTTCAAATGGCATAATAAGCACAATTAAGATTAACAAAATACAAGAATTTGAAAATGATTAAAATTGGTTACACATACTTGCAAATTTAGGTACAATTAGCAGAATTGCAAGATTATCTAGGAATGATCATATGATCAAAACAGAATTTAAGCATGGTCAAAAATAGTACCAAAAATGATTAAGTTGTAAACATGATCACAATAAAAATCATTTAGTAGCATTGGTAGAAATAAATTTCAGATCACCAATAATCAAAACATGAAATTATCAACAAAATATATGTAATACACTAGAGTCAAATCATGAAAGTAATTGGCCAATAGGAAAAATGGTCATGATGAGTTTCTTAAAAAATCAAGCAAAATTTTAGAGAAACATATGATATAAATGATTTCTGAAAATAAGATCAACTGCTAAGATTTCAATCAAGGGTCAATAATAAATCGAGATAATTTTCAAAAAAAAATTGTAAATGGAGATGGGAGGCCAATAACATGGATATAGTCTCAATAGTATCCGAAAACCATACATATTTGAAATAACTTTCCCTAGAGTTCATGCCCCGTTAGTGTAGTGTACATCTAGCTGCAGTGAACCCTTGGTTCCATGACCAAATAATGATAAATCACTGAATGTTTCTATCAACTCTATCCATATTATCGGAACAACTCAAGAGATAAAAAATTTTATGATTTAGGACAGCCTCAATAATATCCGAGAATCCATGCATACCTGAAATTACTTCGACTTAGAGTTCATGCATCGCCAGTGCGCAGCTAGCTACAGTGAACCCACGGTTTCTGTAACCCAGATAAATGAATGCAATACGCATCTGCCACGTCATAGTAGGTCGTCGAATACTCTTTCAACCTTATCCATAGAAATTTCAAAGGAGCTACTGACAATTGAAATCATGATAGAAAGTGAAGTTATCTGTTCTCTAAGAAATAATAAGTTTTATTAGGTACCAAGAAATAAAGTGTAGGATAGGAGGCCACAGAACAAATCTTAAAATAGGAAACATTGACTCAAATTGCAACAAGAATGTTTTTAGAAAATCTAGGCATTAAGAGAAAATCTATTGAAAGCTCAAAAATCAAATATTTATTCCAGCAAAAATATATCAGATAAATAATCTCAGAAACCTCAAGTGCAAGGAATCGACAATTTTTGCGTGTCTGAATGTAACGCCCCAGTCCCAAAATACGTAAGACTAGGTACATCGACATGCCAGCTGTATTCATACGAAGTACACTCCAATATATGGAACCCTCGTATGAATACATAAGCTGTAAAATGCAGTAGAACCACAACTAATCTCATCCACACAAATAAATGAATAAAAGATATGATAATGAATTGTCTTGATATAATATATTGGGCGGAGATAAATCCACTACCAACAAGTGAAAGGAAAATACATGAGTAAAGAAATGAATTTGGCAAGCGAAGCGAAGACGATCCAAGTGCAATCATCCTCGAAGAAATAGCAATGATCTAGAGCAGGAACACCTGCGAAAGACAATAGCACACACCTGGAGAGATAACCAGGTCCTCAGAGGGACGTAACAAGACACATAATATCATGCCATATAAACTGAATAATTATTGCTCAAATAAATAAGTCAATTGAATTATGACATGGTCCAATACACACCTATTGAACGAGCGTACCACCCCCCCAACCAAACAAGGACATGAGATGGTAAACTAATTCACGATGACGTATATTTCTATGCTATGAATCCAATATGGTATCCGGACCCCAACAAGATTCAATACCTTCTCATCGAAGTAGTAAGCCACACCTACAACCAAACAAGGACAAGATGTGACGAACTAATCCGCGACAAGTTATTATTTCAAGCCACGGTCAGATACAAGTACCCAAACCAAAGGTACTCATACCTAATGGATAAGGGTAGCCTAACCGTTCTAAGTGAATGCAGTTTTAAGAACAGTTCATGGTCGCATGACTGCCCGGTCAAGTCAAGAAAATACCAATGCAGTACCTTAGTAGCGAGTCACACACCATATACTATTCCTCAGTATCGAGCGAGTCTATAGCATATAGTCTACCTATCGTTCCTCAGTAGCGAGCGAGTCTACGATAGATAGGGTGGTAGTCAACTTCCAATCATGTTCTTCCCGTCCAATGCCAACTCATAACTGCTAAGTCTTCTAGCATGCAATTCTATTAGCAGTTATTTTCTAACGCACGGCTTATACGTACTGGTGGCCAACCAATCACGCATGTCCGAGTCCTATATGCGACACACAACAACGTGGAATAAATGTATCAAGGCCATGAATGCAACACACAAAGGTGGTCCCTTAAATCTAGGTTTAATGTGTAAGAAAAATAATACATAGCAGAATATAAATGAACAGTAAGTTCTAACAGGTTATGCCATGTATCACAGTTTATTTTGCATAAAGAAAATAAATAATGCATGAAATATGAGCTGAAATAAGTAAACAGCAAATGGCCAGGTGTCTTGTCTGGTAGGGAGCTTGGTGTACTGCAATGCTCAATGTGGCACGAACTGCAGCTTTAGTGCAACAACTATACAAGGTGTCCTCGGGTAGTGGACAGTTCCATTGGGTCCAGGAGGGTCAATTTAGTTAGGGTTGATATGAGGACGCACCAAATTTGTAAAGGACGAGGATTATGGCTAGTCGAGATGAGAGACGATAATCGAACGAAATTTGTAGGAAATAGATATATATTATTTTAGGAACTATTTATAATACTTTGGATAAATATTTTTATTAGTTGAAATAATTTCTAGGAAAAATACCTTGAAAAAATCATATATCATTTTTAGACTAAAAATTCTAACTTTGTAAAAATAGGATTGATAGAAACATTTTATTGGTTAAAATATTTCAGAATAACAAAAATTATTTTAGGACTTCTATACCAAAAATAAATATATGGAAGCCAACTTGTTATAACCTATATATATTGAAAATTATTTACCCTATATATTTTTATTTGAATATACACCCCCTCCTAATAACTTAAGAGTACTCTTAAATATAACAAGAACAAAAATAATAATAATAATAATAATAATAATAATAATAATAATAATAATAATAGGAATTTATAAGAAAGGAAATAATAGAAATAATAATATTAATAATAGAAATAGTAATAATAATACCAATGAAATATTATTAGTAATAATAACAATAATAATAATATGAATAATAATAATAATAATTACAATAATAATAATAATAATAATAATAATTACAATAATAATAATAATAAGTATTACAGTAATAACTCTATGTCCTCGGGAACATAGTTACACATAAACCAAATAAAATGAAAAAATATAACAGAATAGATGAATAAAGAGAGGGAGAGAGAAAGTTGCAGAGGGAAGAAGGAAGAGAGGGGAGCGGAGGGGTCGATCGAGCGGAGGGGCGGAGGAAGTCGACCGGGGCTGTTCGAGACACGGCCGGCGGAGTCGGCTAGCCGGCGGGAACACTGGGCTGGTGAGGACGGGCGGAAGCGGAGGGATTTGGGGCTCGTCGGCGGCTAGGAAAGGGGCGGAGGTAGAAGACGGTCGGGGCTGACGGAGAAGGCAGCCAGGATGCGAGAGAGCGTGAGGGCGGCGACTGGGGGTTGGTCCAAGGAGGAGGAAGGAGGCGAGGTGCGAACGGAGAAGAGGGGTTTCCGGTGGTTGGGCTCGACGCGCGACGGTGGTCGGAGGCTAGGGCGGAGCTGTGGAGAGGGTCGGAAAGAACGAGAGGGAGAGCGGTTGGTGCTGCCAATGGCCGGAGGCGACGGGAAGCACCGGAGGACGTGTGCGCCCGCGGCGGAAGACGGCGCTCGGGCGGCGGGTTCACCGGAGGTAAGTGGTGGTGGTCGAAAATTATTTTTGAGTTTTGCTTTGGTGATTTCCTTGGTGGCCGTGGTGTTGCTGGTTGGCCGAAATTTCTAGTCGGAAAGAGGAGTTGGGTACGGTGGTGATGATGTTACTGATGGTGGTGGCGGGGCTGCCGCGGCAATGGCCGCGGTGGTCGTGTGGTGATGATGGTTTGGGTTTAGTCGGTGGATGGCCGGGGATGGCGAGGTCGAACGGTGGGTGGTGTCGGTTTCTGGCATGGGTGAAGGCTGTGGCAATTTTCAGGGATGCGGGGTGGAAGCAGGGTTTGTGGTGGAGATGACGATCAGGATGGGTCTGCTGGGTTTGGGTGGTGGTTTGTGGCGAGGGTGTGGGCGTCGTGTAGGGTAGTGGACAGGGGCCGAGTTAGGTTTAAGGTTTGGGTCGGGAGTGTCCGACACAACAGAGGAGGGGCTGGGAGAAGTGTCCTGCAAGACACGGGATGGATTGGCGTCCAGGGTTGTCGGACGCAGGAGATTTGTATATGTAAAGGAAGATAAGTAGTGGATGGGACACGGACACGGTCATGGACACGATGCACTCACTTTGTGAAAATTTGGAGAAATATTGTGGAGAAAATATTGGAGGAGTACCTGCCTATTTATAGGATTTAGGAATTCCCAATTGGATAGGATTAGGATTTATTTAAAACCCAAAGTAGATAATTCATGTATTAATTTAAAATCAATCAAAGCAAATCCAAATCCAAATCCAATTAAATCTAATTAAATTCCCTTAGTTTAAAATCAAATTAATAAATCAAATTTCAATTATTTAACTATTTAAATAAATACATAAATTCAAATCAAGATTTAAATTGCCATAATAATTTCGAAATATATTTTCCAAAAATACTAATAATAATAATTTTGAAAATTACATTATTATTTAAAATAAACTAATAAATAATTACAAAAATATATGTTTGTACAAATAATATTTACATAAATATACTTTTCTAATATACCATTTTATACTAAAAATTATTTATTATTATAACTGTATAACTGAAAGGTTTTTCATAACTAAAATCATAAACTTAAAAATGAAAGCTAGAAATAATTATTATCTATATTACTTTGAAACAATAGAAAAAAAATATTTTTTCAAAAATATGTACGCTCGCACATATTTGCACTCGTCGAGCAAAACAAAATTTTGCATACGACGTACAGTACGACTACATGATACAAAAATTTAAATCAGTACCAAAATCGATAAAAAAAAAAAGAATATAGTAGAAATTTAGGGGTTTTACATCCTACCCAACTTAAAAGAATTTCGTCCTCGAAATTTAGAATTCGTAGGGGGATGAGAAGACACAAGGGGGTATCGATGGGAAACAATCTATAACAAATCATGCCGTAAGAATTCACGATCTAGATCATAGAAAAATACGGTATGGTCACGGGTAATGAATGAGGGTCACGTGTAACGCCCCAGTCCCAAAATACGTAGGACTAGGAACGTAGACATGCCAGCTGTATTCATACGAAGTACTCTCCAATATATGGAACCCTCGTATGAATACATAAGCTGTAAAATGCAGTAAAACCACAACTAATCTCATCCACACAAAATAAATGAATAGAAGATATCATATAATGAGAATAAATTGTCTTGATACAATATGTTGGGCGAAGACAAATCCACTACCAACAAGATAAGGGAAATACATAACAAGAGAAAGATTTTGGCGAGCGAAACGAAGACGATCCAATTGCAATCATCCTCGAAGAAGTAGCAAAGACCACGGCTAGAGCTAGAACACTTGCGAAAGACAATAGCACACACCTGGGGAGATAACCAGGTC
This sequence comes from Iris pallida, assembly GCA_029216955.1. Classification (NCBI taxonomy): domain Eukaryota; kingdom Viridiplantae; phylum Streptophyta; class Magnoliopsida; order Asparagales; family Iridaceae; genus Iris; species Iris pallida. The sequence goes on from JANAVB010033220.1 coordinate 7,593,829, forward strand.
CTCAGAGGGACGTAACAAGACACATAATATCATGCCATATAAACTGAATAAACATTGCTCAAATAAATAAGTAAATCGAATTATAACATGATCCAATACACACCTACTGAACGAGCGTACCATCCCCCCAACCAAACAAGGACAGGAGATGGTAAACTAATTCACGGTGACGTATCTTTCCATGCCAAGAATCCAATATGGTATCCGGACTCCAACAAGGTTCAATACCTTCTCATCGAAGTAGTAAGTCACACCTACAACCAAACAAGGACAAGATGTGACGAACTAATCCGTAACAAGTTATTGTTCCAAGCCACGGTCAGATACAAGTACCCAAACCAAAGGTACTCGTACCTAACGGATAAGGGCGCCTAACCAACTCTAGGTGAATGCAGTTTTAAGAACAGTTCATGGTCGTATGACTACCGGGTCAAGTCAAGAAAATACCAATGCAGTACCTCAGTAGCGAGTCACAACACCATATACTATTCCTCAGTATCGAGCGAGTCTATAGCATATAGTCTACCTATCGTTCCTCAGTAGCGAGCGAGTCTACGATAGATAGGGTGGTAGTCAACTTCCAATCATGTTCTTCCCGTCCAATGCTAACTCTATAACCGCTAAGTCAAACTAGCATGCAACCCCTATTAGCGGTTATTCCTATCGCACGGCTTGTACGTGCTGGTGGCCAGCCAATCACGTACTTCCGTGTTCTACATGCGACACACAACTTCGTGGTACAACGTGTCAAGGCCATGAATGCAACATACAAAGGTGGTCCCTTAAATCTAGGTTTAATGTGTAAGAAAATAATACATAGCAAGAAACTGAACAGTAAATTCTAACAGGTTATGCCATGTATCACAGTTTATTTTGCATAAAGAAAATAATGAACATGCATGAAATATGAGCTAAAATAATTAAACAGCAAATGGCAAGGTGTCTTGCCTGGTAGAGCGCCTGGTGTGCTGCAATAATCAAGGTGGCACAATCTGCGACTTTGGTATAACAACTACACAAGGGAACCTCTTTTGGTGGTACAGACCGGTGCATCGGGTCCAGAAGGGTCAAATTAGTTAGGGTCGATATGGGGTAGTCACGGACAGGCGAAGGAATAGGAATAACGAAATTTGTTAGCACGGACAGGAGGATAATCAAAAGATATTTAGATAAATATTTATATTACTTAAAATTGTAATTTGTTACCAAAATATTTTATATACCACATACTTGAGTAAAAACAGTTTTTAGGCCAAAATTCTAAATTTGTCAAAATAAAATTTTAGTAGTAAACTGCATATTTTATTTAATAAACAAAATATTTAAGAATAATATTAATACTAATTATAATAATACTTATAATAATATACATAATAATAATATAAATATTTACACTAGATATTATACAGTAAAGAGAGTAATAATAAAAATAATAATTCTAATAATAATAATAATAATGGTAATGATAATGATAATAATAATAATAATAATTAACAAAACCAACAGTAAAGCAAAGTAAAAATAATACATAAATAATAATGATTTAACAAACCAACAGTAAAGTAAAAAATAATACACAAAAAAATGCTGAGTTCCCTTCCATTTCTCAACACCAAAAATTAGCAAGTGTTTAGAGGGGGATCGACTGAGCGAAGACGAAGGAGAGGGGAGCTGGAGGCGAAGTCGACGGGACGGCTGATGGGGCGCGGCGGCGGTTTGTCGCCGGAGAGGGCGGCGCTCGACGGGAGAGGAGGGTTCGACTGGGCTAGGGCAGGCGCAAGGAGGCGGCGGTCGGCAAGGGGGAGTTTGGCCACGCGACTCGCCGGCGAACGCGCGGAGGTGCGACGCTCCAGGGGAGGCGGGGATGAGTGGGAGAGAGGCTCGGGAAAGTGGATCGGCGTCGGGGCTGCGCTCACGACGGTTGCCGGAGGGAGCGGCGGGCGGCGCCGGCGACTAGGGTTTCTGGCCAGCGCTAGGGTTTGGGAAGCAGGGGAGCGGCGGATTGGTAGGGCTCCGGTGGTGCACGGAGGGCTTATCTCGCGGAGGCGGACGGCTAGGGCGGTGGCGCGCCGGCTGAGCTCGGCGAAGGCACCGGATCGACCGTCGCGGTGCGGAGGGTTTGTACGCGCGGCTGGCGCGGCTGTCCTCCGGTGGAGGGAGACGGTGCACACTGGACAGCGGGCGGATCCGACGGAGGGTGGCGCGGCTCCGGCGAAGGTTAATCGGTGGTGCTGGTGGTGTTCCTATTTTATTTATTTATTTTATTTATTTATTTTTTTTGTTTGGGGTTTGGCTGGGTTTTGGTGGCTCCGGCGATGGCCGAAGTTTGAGGGTCGGGCTGGTGGTGAACGTGGTGGTGGCTGTGGTGTGTGGGTCGACGGGTTTGGCGCTGGTGGTGGCGACGAACTGTGGCGTGGTGGTGGTAGATGACGGTGGTGGTGTCGGTGATTTGTGCCGGTTTGACAGGATTTAGACGGGGTCGGGCTGCACTAGGATTGACGGGCGGTATAGAGGCGGGGTGCTGTGACAGGAGACGGGTACGACGAAGGAGATGGCAGCGGCCAAGGCGGGATAGGGTTTAGGATTAGGACTAGGGTTTGGGAATTTATTGATGTCGGGGTGTGTCCAACACGGGGAAGAAAATTAATGTACATGTAAAATAATGGAATAAGATTTTGGATGGACACAGACACGATGCACGTAGAATTATGATGAAATTTGTGGAAGATGAATAATAAAAAAAGTTGGAGGAGTACCTGCCTATTTATAGGATGTGGGAATTTCCAATTAGATAGGAATAGAAATTATTTAAAACCCAAAAATAGATAATTTGCTATTTAATTTAAATCAATCAAATCCAATTCCAAATCCAAATCTAAATCAAATTTCAAATTAAATATCCAATTTAAATTAAATTTCTAGTATAAAATCCACGAGATAAATCAATTTCAAATATTTAACTATTTAAATCAATCCAAAATTTTAAATCAAGATTTAAATGTCCAATAACTTCAAAATATATTTTTCTAAAATACTATTAATATTAATTTCAAAAATTACATTATTATTTAGAAATAACTCAAATAAATATTTATGAAATATATATGTAAGCATAAATAATGCATACTTTTCCTAGTACACAATAAAATATAATTTGATTAATAACTCTTAAAAAAACAAAAAGGCTTTTTATAACAAGAATAATAATTATATATAATATTTTGAGAGTGTATAATAGAATAGAAAAAATGCTTTTCTAAAATATGTACGCTCGCACATATTCGTACTCGTCGAGCAAAAATAATAAATAAATAAATAAATAAATAGATAATAAAATTTCGTGCGTGACGTACAATACGACTACGCGACGTACATTACAAAATTGTAAATAAGTACCAAATTTAAATAATAAAATAAAAAATAGTAGAATTTTAGGGGTTTTACATCCTACCCAACTTAAAAGAATTTCGTCCTCGAAATTAAGAATTAGTAGGGGGTGAGAGGACACAAGGGGGTATCAATGGGGATCCAACGATGACAATGTTTTCAGAAAATCATGTCGTAAGAAATTGCGATCTAGATCGTAGAAAAACAATACGGTATGGTCACGGGTAATGAATGAGGGTCACGATTAATAGAACGAAATAGATTCACTTAAATTAAGCGATTAGAGGGTCTTGATAGGGCCGAGTAGTTTGGGATGAAGATATAGCAACATTGAGTGAGAATGGTCATAGCCGATGGAAAGGTTAGAGGAAGTTCTAGTACGACGCTTTCGTCCTCCTAAATAGGTGAGGGCGAAGCAATATAGAGTTCGAAGGAGACGTTATCGAATACGTGATTCAAGGACGACCGAAAAAATTTTAAAAGGAGTTGCCAAGGCAGTTGCGGATGGGACTCTAGAGGACAAGTTTAGCTATGTCCCATTCACGTAGAATAATCGACAAAAGCGAACCAAAGTGCACTTGGTTGATCAGACCATCATGCACCGGTTCTGATAGACAATATGTTAGTGGGGTACCTCCATTAACATATATGACACGAACAAGCTTGGTAAAAGGCTAAGCTTGCAAAAACTAGGCTACATTAGCATCATTAGTCTAGATAGTAAAATATAGGCACGATAATAGATGAATAAAAACAAATATGAATGGTCTAAGAGTCATAAGGATCTAAGTCTTGTTTATTCCTATACCATTATTCTATGGTTTTATTGACCAAGGCTTGGTTGACCAAATGGGTTAACTTACTCTAGTCTCTATGGTATAGGTAATACCATTTGTATTCCCTTAATGGTCAAGGGTGTGTGGGGTATTCTATCCAACTTAAAGAATTAAGCTAAGGGTGTTTGGGACATCTAACTAGTAGGGTCAATCTCTAGCAGGCACGAAGGAAAGATAAGAATTTTGTTAGAAGGAATCAAGCAAGATGCAGTCGATGAGTCAAACGGTAGATAAAATCTAGGAAAGAGTCAAGTATGTGGATGAGTCCCTAGACTTCTAATCCTATACGCAGGCTTGCTTGGTACGGTAAAGTAACCAAACAATTTATCTAGACCTGCATGGGCCACCACAAAAACATGTAACGCCCCAGTTCCAAAATACGTAGGACTAGGAACGTAGACATGCCAGCTGTATTCATACAAAGTACTCTCCAATATATGGAACCCTCGTATGAATACATAAGCTGTAAAATGCAGTAAAACCATAACTAATCTCATCCACACAAAATAAATAAATAGAAGATGTCATATAATGAGAATAAATTATCTTGATACAATATGTTGGACGGAGACAAATCCACTACCAACAAGATAAGGGAAATACATAACAAGAGAAAGATTTTGGCGAGCGAAACGAAGACGATCCAATTGCAATCATCCTCGAAGAAGTAGCAAAGACCACGGCTAGAGCTAGAACACCTGCGAAAGACAATAGCACACACCTGGGGAGATAACCAGGTCCTCAGAGGGACGTAACAAGACACATAATATCATGCCATATAAACTGAATAAATATTGCTCAAATAAATAAGTAAATCGAATTATAACATGATCCAATACGCACCTACTGAACGAGCATACCATCCCCCCAACCAAACAAGGACAGGAGATGGTAAACTAATTCACGGTGACGTATCTTTTCATGCCAAGAATCAAATATGGTATTCGGACCCCAACAAGGTTCAATACCTTCTCATCGAAGTAGTAAGTCACACCTACAAACAAACAAGGACAAGATGTGACGAACTAATCCGCGATAAGTTATTGTTCCAAGCCACGGTCAGATACAAGTACCCAAACCAAAGGTACTCGTACCTAACGGATAAGGGCGCCTAACCAACTCTAGGTGAATGCAGTTTTAAGAACAGTTCATGGTCGCATGACTACCGGGTCAAGTCAAGAAAATACCAATGCAGTACCTCAGTAGCGAGTCACAACACCATATACTATTCCTCAGTATCGAGCGAGTCTATAGCATATAGTCTACCTATCGTTCCTCAGTAGCGAGCGAGTCTACGATAGATAGGGTGGTAGTCAACTTCCAATCATGTTCTTCCCGCCCAATGCTAACTCCATAACCGCTAAGTCAAACTAGCATGCAACCTCTATTAGCGGTTATTCCTATCGTACGGCTTGTACGTATTGGTGGCCGGCCAATCATGCACTTCCGTGTTCTACATGCGACACACAACTTTGTGGTACAACGTGTCAAGGCCATGAATGCAACATACAAAGGTGGTCCCTTAAATCTAGGTTTAATGTGTAAGAAAATAATACATAGCAAGAAACTGAACAGTAAATTCTAACAGGTTATGCCATGTATCACAGTTTATTTTGCATAAAGAAAATAATGAACATGCATGAAATATGAGCTAAAATAATTAAACAGCAAATGGCAAGGTGTCTTGCCTGGTAGAGCGCCTGGTGTGCTGCAATAATCAAGGTGGCACAATCTGCGACTTTGGTGTAACAACTACACAAGGAAACCTCTTTTGGTGGTACAGACAGGTGCATCGGATCCAGAAGGGTCAAATTAGTTAGGGTCGATATGGGGTAGTCACGGACAGGCGAAGGAATAGGAATAACGGAATTTGTTAGCACGGACAGGAGGATAATCAAAAGATATTTAGATAAATATTTATATTACTTAAAATTGTAATTTGTTACCAAAATATTTTATATACCACATACTTGAGTAAAAACAGTTTTTAGGCCAAAATCCTAAATTTGTCAAAATAAAGTTTTAGTAGTAAACTGCATATTTTATTTAATAAACAAAATATTTAAGAATAATATTAATACTAATTATAATAATACTTATAATAATATACATAATAATAATATAAATATTTACACTAGATATTATACAGTAAAGAGAGTAATAATAAAAATAATAATTCTAATAATAATAATAATAATAATAATGGTAATGATAATGATAATAATAATAATAATAATAATAATAATAATAATAATAATAATAATAATAATTAACAAAACCAACAGTAAAGCAAAGTAAAAAATAATACATAAATAATAATGATTTAACAAACCAACAGTAAAGTAAAGTAAAAAATAATACACAAAAAAATGCTGAGTTCCCTTCCATTTCTCAACACCAAAAATTAGCAAGTGTTTAGAGGGGGATCGACTGAGCGAAGACGAAGGAGAGGGGAGCTGGAGGCGAAGTCGACGGGACGGCTGATGGGGCGCGGCGGCGGTTTGTCGCCGGAGAGGGCGGCGCTCGACGAGAGAGGAGGGTTCGACTGGGCTAGGGCAGGCGCAAGGAGGCGGCGGTCGGCAAGGGGGAGTTTGGCCACGCGACTCGCCGGCGAACGCGCGGAGGAGCGGCGCTCCAGGGGAGGCGGGGATGAGTGGGAGAGAGGCTCGGGAAAGTGGATCGGCGTCGGGGCTGCGCTCACGACGGTTGCCGGAGGGAGCGGCGGGCGGCGCCGACAACTAGGGTTTCTGGCCAGCGCTAGGGTTTGGGAAGCAGGGGAGCGGCGGATTGGTAGGGCTCCGGCGGTGCACGGAGGGCTTGGCTCGCAGAGGCGGATGGCTAGGGCGGTGGCGCGCCGGCTGAGCTGGGCGAAGGCGCCGGATCGACCGTCGCGGTGCGGAGGGTTTGTACGCGCGGCCGACGCGGCTATCCTCCGGTGGAGGGAGACGGCGCACACTGGGCAGCGGGCGGATCCGACGGAGGGTGGCGCGGCTCCGGCGAAGGTAAGCCGGTGGTGCTGGTGGTGTTCCTATTTTATTTTTTTTATTTTTTATTTTTTTGTTTGGGGTTTGGCTGGGTTTTGGTGGCTCCGGCGATGGCCGGAGTTTGAGGGTCGGGCTGGTGGTGAACGTGGTGGTGGCTGTGGTGTGTGGGTCGACGGGTTTGGCGCTGGTGGTGGCGACGAACTGTGGCGTGGTGGTGGTAGATGACGGTGGTGGTGTCGGTGATTTGCGCCGGTTTGACAGGATTTAGACGGGGTCGGGCTGCACTAGGATTGACGGGCGGTGTGGAGGCGGGGTGCTGTGACAGGAGACGGGTATGGCGAAGGAGATGGCAGCGGACAAGACGGGATAGGGTTTAGGATTAGGACTATGGTTTGGGAATTTATTGATGTCGGGGTGTGTCCGACACGGGGAAGAAAATAATGTACATGTAAAATAATAGAATAAGATTTTGGATGGACACAGACACGATCCACGTAGAATTATGGGGAAATTTGTAGAAGATGAATAATAAAAAAAGTTGGAGGAGTACCTGCCTATTTATAGGATGTGGGAATTCCCAATTAGATAGGAATAGGAATTATTTAAAACCCAAAAATAGATAATTCGCTATTTAATTTAAATCAATCAAATCCAATTCCAAATCCAAATCTAAATCAAATTTCAAATTAAATATCCAATTTAAATTAAATTTCTAGTATAAAATCCACAAGATAAATCAATTTCAAATATTTAACTATTTAAATCAATCCAAAATTTTAAATCAAGATTTAAATGTCCCAATAACTTCAAAATATATTTTTCTAAAATACTCTTAATATTAATTTCGAAAATTACATTATTATTTAGAAATAACTCAAATAAATATTTATGAAATATATATGTAAGCGTAAATAATGCATACTTTTCCTAGTACACAATAAAATATAATTTGATTAATAACTCTTAAAAAAACAAAAAAGGCTTTTTATAACAAGAATAATAATTATATATAATATTTTGAGAGTGTATAATAGAATAGAAAAAATGCTTTTCTAAAATATGTACGCTCGCACATATTCGTACTCGTCGATCAAAAATAATAAATAAATAAATAAATAGATAATAAAATTTCGTGCGCGACGTACAATACGACTACGCGACGTACAATACAAAATTGTAAATAAGTACCAAATTTAAATAATAAAATAAAAAAATAGTAGAATTTTAGGGGTTTTACATCACGATTAAGAGAACAAATAGATTCACTTGAATTAAGTGATTTGAGGGTCTTGATAGGGCTGAGTAGTTTGGGATGAAGATATAGCAACATCGAGTAAGAATCGTCATAGCCGATAGGAAGGTTAGAGGAAGTTCTAGTATGACGCTTTCGTCCTCCTAAATAATCTCAGAAACCTCAAGTGCAGGGAATCGACAATTTTTGCGTGTCTGAACTACCCTGAAAAATAGAAAACTGGTTAGGTAGGGCCTAAACTACAAAATAATAAACAATCTTAGTAAAACTATAACTCTAACCACTTCCCACGGATCCTATGCTGTGATGAGTTTTCTTTAGTTTCGCTGGTCCCCCAATAGCACTTTATAGCCTAAGTGCCATTAGGACGACCTGCATGGGCCACCAAAAAAATATGTTACGACCCGCTCTCGAATATTCGGACACGAGTTGGACACGCCCAGCCTTCGTCGATGGATACGACAAAGTAAGCTGTACAATACTAAGAAAAACTCCAAGTCACAAGGTACAGTAAAATGTCACAGCATCTATAACATCCCAGATAAGATCACCAATCCATCAAGTCAATTTGTACAATATCATCCGGAGATAAATCTGGTAAAATAAAATATACAATGAAGAAGTCCAAAATACAATATTCATGTACAATCTCTACACAGTGAACAATATCCTGCAACTCCAATGATCTCACCATGCTCCATATAGCTCAAGCTCACCTGCAATGTATCATGTCAGGAAAAGAGCAAAGCACAACCCCGACAAAAAACAGTCTACAATGTAATCTGAAATACAGGATAACAATATGGACCACAATATGAAACAATGTATAAGAACTGGAATATAAAACTATGGTACCAGAGCTGAAATATGAAACTAAAGTACAAGAATAGAACAATGAACACGACAATCAATATGAACAAGACAATAAATACGACAATCCATGCAAGTATAAAATTTGAAATATTAAACTAATCTGTGACCGGCTGGGGACCATAATTCATAATATCACAATACTACAAGGTTCGACTTAATCGTACGTGAGGTGTACGATTAGGCTATGCACAATACCTAGGTTGGGTGTGGTCACACACTAGTCAATATTTTTTCCAATCCCCCGCAAGAATAATGAGCCACAATACAATGAATAAGGCATAATACAATCGTGTGTATCTCGTGTCCGATATGAAAACATGAAAGTAAGTATATTTTCGGAACTGTTAAATATAACATTGTTATCACTATTATCACTATTAAATATAACATTCCCGACGAGGTTCCCGGTGGTCGGAGGTAGTGTCACGTCGGAACAGCAGTGGTGTCATTGGAGAGTGTACTGTGTGATGCGTCAGTATATTTTCGGAACTGTACAATATTATATTCTTTATAGCAAAGTATTTGGGTGGCATTACTGTAATAAAAAGCAGATCTAGTGGCATACAATTAAACTTGTAACTGAATTGCAACTGAATTAGTTATTCACTAACTAATTAATAACCAACTCATAACAAACTAATTTATTTACAAAAATTAGTTAAATGCCAATTGTCAATAAACAGTTATTTTCCTGATTAATAATTGAGAAGTAATTATGAAATTATTTTATCAAACTAATCCATTCTTTTAGTTAAATATAGTCAAAATTCAATAGTAAACATAACTTTTAACATAGTATTAAAAAAATAGTTTATAAACTAACTAGAAACAATACTAGTACTTGACAATAAATTACATTTTTTTATAAGTTAAAAATATATTTTACCAATCATTAATAAAGGAAAAATTGGGGTTTTTAGAAACTAAAGTTAATCAGAGAATGAAATCAATTGACTAATCAAATATAATAGATTTACTTGAAGAAAAGAAAAGCTTCTCTTTAGAAAAATTTCAATAATTCAAAAATACACGAAAATAGGTTTAGGGAGTTAAAATCCCTAATCACTTTGGTACCACAGAAATTTGTATTAGTTCATTTTCATGCTATTGACTTTGATTGTGTTTGTTTTCTTGCTTCTGCTATTGTGTTTAAGTGCTCTTTAGTGCGTCAAGGTTTCATCCATTCTAGGGATTCCATCAGGACTATTCATTGAGCGCCAATGAGTACAAGCAGATTATGCATAACATACAAAAATAAGAAAAGAGATATTTACCTTCAATGCACTTAATTGACAAGTATATAAAATTTGTTAATTAACATGATAACAAGAATAGGAAACTTCATGTAGAGCATAAAAGATTGATTAAAAATAATGATTTAAAAGTAAAATGAGTAAAACGTTTGTTTTTCTTGCATGCGACAAAATACCCCATCTGCAAATTCAAATAGCATATTGGATTCAACATGTATCTATCGAATTACATTCTTTTAAGAAATATGACACTCCTAATGGCTGTCACTTCCCAAACCACAATAGTTTCATATTTGAGATCTATCTTCCCCCAAAGGAAAATCTTAACAGCCCTAATATTCTCTGTTTGGTTATCCAAATATAACTTTTCATATGCAAACTGCCCTGATATTCTATGTTTGGTTATCCATGAAACATCGTAACATACACTACTACAGAAAAGCATGGGCCGATCAGGGAGTTTAGTGAGTGGGGTTTTGAAAAAAAAAAAGTGAGTGGGGAGCCCCCGATCGCTCCAGGTGCTGCATCGAGACGCTCTTCACTTCCATCGTTATGAATCCTACCATACTAACCAATTAAAACGTCTTAAAACCGTAAAGTTCCCACAAAGAATCAATCAGAAAAACATCATACAATTCGTGATCAAACAAATTGAGAAAAAAATCAAATAGATCTATAAACCCTCTCGAATCAAAACCCTAAGAAGAAAAAGAAAGAGAAGAAAGAAAGGATATTGTCAGCTCCTCGAACGACGGCCGTTGATCGCTCGTCGTCGACGTTGTTTGGGGATTTTTAGGGTTTCGATCGGTCGTCGATGACGAGGAGACTGCCATTACTCCTTCTTCTTCCTCCTCGGTTGCTTCTTTAATGCACTACGATGATGCTCTTGGTCGGAGGTGAAAGGATGTAACCCCTCTTCCCGAATTTCTTTAATTTTATTTTTTTAGTTAGAAAAGATGTTGTTATATTTTGATTAATGAAAGAATTGGCAAACTATTTTTATATGATTTTATAAACGATATTTAGATTTATTAATTGTTTAAGATAGAAAATGTGTTTCAAGTATTATTTAGAAGATTATTTCAAAGAATTATTTTAAAGTATTATTATTATTTACAAAGTATTGAGTTAGCCTTGGTTAAAGGTATTTTAAATATTATTAAAAATAATTAGTATTACTTTTAAATCACTTTAGATTAAATTTAGAATTTAGTTGACCCAATATTTATTTGGTTTAATTTTAAAGGATATGTCCAATTATTTAAAATAGATTTTTGATTTATGAAGATATACTTTATTTATTACTATCAATTATGTTTAAAATTTGAATTTACAAAATCTGTTTTAAATAGTATTTGATAATATTGAATATATCTCAAACTATTATTGTGATTGACGTTTGATTTATCTAGGTTTATTTAAAATTACTTTTTGTTTTGATAATACTAAATAAAAATAAGTTAAACTACTATGGTTATCAAATAGCGTATTTAGATTTGATTAAATTAAAGCTTATGTATTTATTTAGGAATTAAATTATGATAGGACTGGGGGATTAGAATCTATATAATTTATCTCGTTGGTGTTTTAAATGAAAATTGGTTAGTATTTAAATTCTGCCCACACAATCACTCCTCCGGGTACTTGAACTTGGTTTTAAACTCGATTTTGCCACAATCATATTGTGATTAGAACAAATCCATATCAAAGGCCTCAAGCTAATCTAACTGGTTTCATCCCTATAGGCCGACTAAGAAATCGAACTCCCCTTGCTAACTTCCAAACCGTAGCTACTTCGGCCATCACCTAGACCGTCCCAAACCGTCTCAATCTTCCCGTTCCTTTGTCACCAATGCCAGCAACCCCCTTTCCTTTGTCACCAATGCCAGCAACCCCATCGCCATGTTTCTCAAGGCCGTCGCACCCGGCAACATCCCCGCTACCATCTGGACGACCACCCCTCTCCGACTAGCATCATCGCCACCCCGTCACAGCCAATACAACATTTTGTGTCGATTTTGTCCGTGTGTCTACCACAGAAAAGAAAAGTGCCAAACCGTGTCCAGACCCGTGTGTCCGTGTCAATCCGTCTTATTCCATCATTACAGTATCCGTATCAACAGGCCGACACGGACATCCCAACCACCATAACCGAACCCCAACCACTCACCTTATCCGATATCGGCGAGCTATCACCGACCGGGCACGAGATCCACCCATTTGACCTCCAGTGTCGGTCTTCCGCAGGTGACACTACAACAAAATAGGTTAATAACGACACTTTATCTACGACACTTTCTAAATAAGTGTCATTATTCTTTCGTCATGATGGCACTCTACGAAAACGTGTCGTCATAAATGAGTATTTATCATAATCTACGACAACTCCTTTAAAGTGTCGTAAACATAAATTTAACAACACTTTTAAGGACATTTATAAATGTCATATAATAATATATACTATATACAACACTTTTAAAATGTCATATAATATTATAAAGTAAATACAACACTTGAAAAGTGTTGTGTCAAATTTATTTCCCCCTTTTTTCATTTGCCGCCCGCGGCCTGGCTGTAATCCCCCAATTTTTTAGATTTACCGCCCGATTCTCTCTCAGTTTGGAGCTCAAAGCTCATAAAAACCTTTCCCAATTTTTCTTTTCCATCCGTTCTCTCTTTTTACTTTATCTCTCTCTCTCTCCTCCGTTCTCTCTCAGAGTTGGCGGCAAGAGGGCTGTCTTCACCGCCGTCACCACCGTGTTTAGGTCATCTCTCACTCCTTCATCTTCCCCCTTTCTTTTTATGAATTTTTCTTCTTTGATTTATTATATAGGGTTTCCTTTCTTATTTAGGGTTTACATGAAGAAATTAAAATCTAGGGTTCAAAATTTAGGAATTTGTTTGTGCTTCAAAACTTTGGGAAGATTAAGTTTTTTATTTGGAGTTTAATTTCTGAAACATAAGTTTTTATTTGTTGTGTGTGAATGAAATTCATAATTGGGTCTTAGATTGTAGGTTCCGGATGAATTTTAGATTGTGTGTGAATGAATTTTTTATTTGGTAATTTATTTTGGACCACGAGTAACTAAGAATCTCTCTTAAAGATCAATTCCCTTTAAGTAATTCATTTTGGGAACATTAGATTGTAGGTTCAGAATTTGGGAGAACATATTGGGTCTTGGATGTTATTTTCTTCTATGATTTTGTTTGTGTATTATATGGTATAACGATAATGTGTAATGAACTGTAACACACCCAAATACTTCATCACAAGGAGAGTGTTGTACTAGATTGACAGGATACGGCTGAATATTTGTGTTATTTTCTTCTATGATTTTGTTTGTGTATTATTTGCTGAATATTTGTAACTTAGTATTTATTGGCCAGATACGGCTGAATGAGTGACAGGAGAGTGCTGTACTAGATTCAAGGTATGTTGGACTAGTTTGTTTCCCATTTGAAATGGCAAATGCCAAATGGTGCTGTCACAAGCGTTTTTCGTTTCCGGCCATATCTTTACGTTGAAAACAACAAACTCTGTGAACCAAAAAAATTGATTTGCCGTTTTGGTCAAGATGCAGACGGAAATGGTAAAAGCTCCATTTCAAACGGAACCAAATTAGCCCTTGTTTTGACTGATCATTATAATCACGACTTAACATTTTACTTGCCACTATGATTAACCTATATCTTCGCTATTGCAGATTAGTTGCGTTAAGATTGCCCTTCTTCGTATCAACATAGCTATGGAGTTACTAGATCTATATTTCAAATTAAGGATCTATTGTCTGTCAATGAATGCCGATTCATATGGAACAACCAATACCTGACCCCAAAAGTTGGGGTATTCTTTCCAGCCCAACATTAACTAGGGGCTAATATAATGATACAATGTACATACTATTTATATTTATTGCTATCATAAATTATAGTGAAATAGAAACAAAAGGGTCTGAAATAAATAATTGTGTGCTCTCATTATATGTTAGTCCCGGGGGCTTGATCACAGATAAAAACTAATGCAATCGAGATCTGAGATGTCACACAAAACTTTGTGATGATCAAACTCAAGATCTACGAATAAAACTAAATAGCCAAATTACAATATGAAGGAGAAAAATAGCAAAGAGAAGATCTCTTGTTCTTCCTTGCAAACGTGTTGCAATTGGGACAGAACAAGTTACAACAAAACTAGAGAGAGATGAGAAGAAGAACAATGCTGGGGTGTCAAAATACCGTTGCTCAAAGCAAGATTCGCCCCACACGATCTGCTTCCAGGAACCAGCAAGTTGAAGAACTTGTGTAACGCTCGAAGTCACCTCTGTTCAGACTCCTCGGATGGACTTGCAATGGCGGCAGCAACTCTCTCTCTCTTTCTCCTTTTCTGACTTCTAATTTTCGTAGTTCTCATAAAGGAGGCCGGAAGAGAGTATTTATAGAGAGAGGGTGGAAACCCTAGCCGCCTCTTCAGTTATGGAAAGATTGAATCAAATCACAAAAAGATAGCAACGAATTAATTCTAATCCCACAAAGATAGGAACTGAATTAATTCAAATCCCACAAAGATAGTAACGAAATTAATTCAAATCCCACAAAGATAAGATCTGAATTAATCGCATTGATTCACCCTTTCCATAACAGATTTGAAATCTGCACAGTCAGCGTAGCCCTCCATGCGGCAGCAGCAGCAGCCTGGCCGCATGGACCGCTTGGACCGCATGAACCGCATGGCCGCATGGCCGCATGGACCGCATGGACCGCATGAGCCGCATGGGCCGCATGGCCGCATGGCCGCATGAGGCCGCATATGAGCCGCATGCCGCATAAGACCGTATGGCCGCATATGAGCCGCATAAAGACCGTATGACTGCTGACGTGCTAAGTGCAAAGTGCGCCAACAAAACGCCACATTACGCCTCATGAGCCCATGAGCCCGAGCCCGAGTCCGAGTCCGAGTCCGAGTCGCTAAGCCCCTTTGGGGCTTAGCTCCAAGTGGAATTAATCCAAGAGAATGACAAAAGCATTAATGCTTAATCCTTGGAGCCTTATTCTTACCTCCGAGTAAAATCACCCACATGGTTCCCTCCTTAGGGTCACCACCCCATGTGCATCTCTCAACAACACACCCAAGTATATATGTTGAGATAACTCATGGTGCATTTCCGATGTGGGACTAAAATTTACAAGGCATGTTGAGAGCAAGCTCTCTTCATGTAAAGAAAGCACCAAAGAAAGCACCAACATTATATAGTGGAAGATTTAGCTTGTTAGAACAACTACACTCCTCCCAGTTCTTGTCCGCTATAGCCTCTCCGGCTATTATCTGTTGGTGAGCATGCATGTATTGATTTGCTCTATCCTTAAAGTACATCTTTTGGTAAGATACATATTGTAAAAAAATTGGGCGCTTAAAGCAGTTGCATATATCTGATTTGTTATGCATGAAATGTTTAAGTTATATTAAAACTTTTGTGTTTCATGTGTCTCATCTCGACCTCATTGATTGCCAACAAGTGTCAAGATATCAATAATATTTTGGATCGAAGGTGAATCTGGCTCTCTTTCTCATTCTATCTTTCTTATCTAATTGTTTCTCTTCTATGTATACATGTGTACCTAAGGTGATGATTATCTGAATGAAACATTGTTTGAATTTAGACTGTTATATTTACTCAATATATAGTTTCGATACGTATACAAAACTCTAACTTTCTGTTGGTGTCCATGATAGGTTATTTTGGTTCGGAATTGTAGTTGTGGTGAGCATCCAACGAAGTCACTAAATTTATTTGTTAAGGATGGATAAAACATGGACAAATTATCCAAGGTCCTAACTTTCTTTGATATATATTTACTTCTAAGCTATGAAATATATGAATAATTACATAAGTCATAGTTTTTTGCTTCTATTTGTAGGTCTAGTTATGAGTACTTAGAAGGAGTGAAAAGATTTATAACAAATGCTAAGAACTATGCTAGGAATCCTGATAGGATCGTATGCCCATGTAAAGAATATAAAGTTGAAAAGTCACAAAAAAATGATGTAGTATATGATCACTTGGTACGAGTTGGTTTTGATCCTTCATATCAACTTTGGGTTCTTCACGGGGAACATTCAAGTAATTTTGAACAAAATGAGGCTTCTCAGATGCCAGATGCTCACAGGATGTACCATGATGCATACATTCCTTTTGCTGGAGATTCAGAGGCTACTGAGGGTATAAATATGAATGCAGATGAGGTTTTTAGAAAAAGTTGGAAGAGGCTGAAGCTCCTTTGTATCCAAGTTGTACCAAGTACACAAAGATATCAGCGATCACTACTCTTTACAAGCATAAGGCTACCAATGGATTGTCAGATAAAGCATTTAATGAACTTCTTGAGATTTTACAGGATATGTTACCAGAGGAAAACAACATTCCAGATTCTTTATATGCGACAAAGAAGTTTCTAAAAGAGTTTGATTTAGGATATGAGAAGATACATGCTTGTGTCAATAATTGTTGCTTGTTTAGAAAAGAGAAAGAGCACCTGGAAACATATCCTACCTGTGGTTCTTCACGATGGAAAGTAAACCCACGAACAAGCAAGATTCGAAAAGGAGTGCCTGCGAAGGTTTTGCGATACTTTCCAATAATACCAAGATTAAAAAGGATGTTTATGTCAAAAGATAAGGTAGAACAATTGATTTGGCACTCCACCCACCACAGTCAAGATGAAAGAATGCGCCATCCATTAGACTCGGTTGTGTGGGATTCTATTAATAAAAAATGGCCCGATTTTGCTTCGGATCCAAGAAATATCAGGCTTGGGCTATCATCAGATGGCTTTAATCCTTACAAAAAGCTTAGTACCCAATACAGTATGTGGCCGATCTTGCTATATATATACAACCTGCCCCCCAATATATGTATGGCACAAGAGAATTTGATGTTGACTTTACTTATACCTGGCAAAGATGAACCAGGAAACGACATAGATGTATATCTTGAACCACTTATTGATGACTTGAAGGAGCTTTGGAGCCATGGTGTGGAGGCATATGATGCATTCACTAAGTCTGTATTTAATTTGAAAGCTATTTTGATGTGGACAATCAATAATTTTCCAGCTTATGGTAATTTGGCTGGTTGTACAACAAAAGGAAAACTTGCATGTCCTATATGTGGTCCTAATACATATTCTCGATATTTAAAGAAGTCGCATAAGACTGTGTATATGTCTCATAGGCGATTTCTTCCACCTAGACACTTGTGGCGTGATAAGGCTAGCTGGTTTGATGGAACTAAGGAAAAAGGGCTCCCACCAAAACCATTGACTAACAATGAAATTTTACATGCCGTAAATGAAGTTCAAAATGTGTGGGGAAAGAGCAAGAAGAAGAAAAGAAAGCAGAACGAACCTCCTCAAATGTGGAAAAAGAAGTCAATATTTTTTCAATTACCATATTGGGAGGTAAATTATTTTTCACTACAATTCTCAGTTTTTATTTAATTTTAATATAAGAGATTAATTTTTTAGAGACTTGGTACATTTTTTTTGTATAACAGGCTATACCGTTGCGTCACAACTTAGATGTGATGCATACTGAGAAGAATATTTGTCAAAGCATCTTAGGAACACTATTGAATATTAAAGGACATACGAAGGATGGATTACAGTCTCGTGGAGATTTAGCGGACATGAATATTAGGTCCGACTTATATGCAGAACCAAGAGGACAAAGATTTTTTCTTCCTCCAGCACCTTATACACTATCAAAAGCTGAAAAGCAAATATTTTGTAAGAGACTGTTTGATTTGAAGATACCTGATGGTTATAGTTCAAATATTAGCAATTGTGTCAAGCTGGAAGAATGCAAGATTATTGGTCTCAAGTCCCATGATTATCATGTTTTAATGCAACAATTACTGTCAGTTGCTTTAAAAGGACTTCTTCCAGATGGACCAAGGAAGGCAATCTTTCGTTTGTGTTCTTTTTTTAATGAACTATGTCAAAGAGTCATTGACAAAAATAAATTGGAAGTACTGGAAGATGAAATTGTGGAGACTGTATGCATGTTGGAAAGGTATTTTCCTCCAGCTTTTTTTGATATCATGGTTCACCTGACAATACATTTAGGACGAGAGGCTAGATTATGCGGGCCGGTGCATTATCGATGGATGTACCCTTTTGAGAGGTATGTAATTGAACCTCTTTATATTTTTGGGATTTATAGTTTATTCAATAAATTCCTAAATCAGATCATCTACTATTTGTTAATTTTTCTTCTTGTTTTTACTTCCAACAGATTTATGAAGTATCTTAAGGGATTTGTTAGAAATCGTGCTCGACCAGAAGGATGCATAGCTGAATGCTATCTAGTAGATGAATGTGTGAGATTTTGTAGTGAATACATGCCACAAACAGCAGCTTTAGGCACAAAGTTACATCGCAATGAAGATTTTGAGGATGATGCAATTATAGAGGGGCGTCCAATTTCAAAAGGAAAAGTAGTTACCTTATCAAGTGAAATGTTGAAGGCCGCTCATCTTTATGTTCTTCTAAACAGTGCAGAAGTTGAACCATATATTCCGTGAGTATACTACCAACACATTCCAATATCAAAAGTTGCATTAAATTTTTTATACATATATTAGTAACTATATAAACTTTGATGTCATTATTAGAGTACACATGGAGGAGTTAAAGCGTGATGATTGACGCTTATTACGGGATAATAATTTGCTGCAGAAGAGGCATTTAGAAACATTCATTTCATGGATGTCAGAGAAGGTCAGATATACATACACAGACACACCATATACAAGTTATAGTAGTTATGATAGGTAAATTTTAATACTAGTTATGTTTTTACAGATTAGTCTTGAAAGTGCAGCGGGCATAATATCAGATACGCTTAGATGGCTTGTGCAAGGACCTAGACGTGTGGCAATCTCGTACTTGGGTTATGTGATAAATGGAAAACGCTTTCATACAATAGAAGTTGAGAGATCTACTCAAGATTATGGTGTTTATATCGAAGCTGAGACTATATGTAGATCCAGCGCCAGGGATACATCACAAGTTGTTGCAAATGTTTCTTATTATGGGGTTATAAGGGATATTTTGTTATTGGACTTCAACACATTTCGAATTCCTGTCTTTCAATATGATTGGGCTAACATAGTTAGTGGTATAAAGAAAGAGGATGGATTCACCTTAGTTAATCTTCATGAAGGACTAAGTACATTTGAAAGATATCCATTCATTTTTGCATCACAAGCAAAGCAAGTATTTTACTCCAAAGAAAGTGAAAGATCAAATTGGCAAGTAGTATTAAAGGCGCCACCAAGAGGCTCTCATGACCTAGCTACCTTTGATGAAAGTGTTTATACGTCATATGCCCCACAAGATGTTTCTGCACTTGAGATAAACTATAGGGATGGTGATGAGCTGTACAAGAGGAGGAATTGTGAAGGTCTTCTTGTGTCGCTATAGTAGTTGGGCTGAATTATAGAGAATCATTTTGATTAATTTGTGTTTTTATCTTGGACAAATGTGGCTCAAATCAGCCAACCTTTCTATTTTCTATTGTACTTATGTGGCTTAATTTGTGTTTTTATCTTGGACAAATGTGGCTTAATTTGTGTTTCCATGAACTAGTATTTTGTTAGAATTCCTGAAATTTTTCTATGCACATTCTCTTCTTCAAGTTATTTGGTATTTGAGTCTGCTTGTTGAATTTTCATCTCTGAAGCTCTGAAGCTCTTTGATTCTTCATCAGTACATGGATTTTTCATCTCTGAAGCTCTTTGAGTCTGCTTGTTGAATTTTCCAGTAAAGCATCATCTCTGAAGCTATGTAAGTACTGCAAACTCCAAATGCCAGTCTGAAATGACTGTCTACATATGCTGTTACACATTTTTTTAGCATATAAGGTATGCATTTCAGTAAAATATCATCTAAATATGGTCCTTCTTTATATATGAGTCTCCATTTGTTCTGAATAAAATGTTTTACCTGACACTCAAAAAAAATATAGGCCCCTCCACAACTTTTGTACTGTACCCAACAATTATTTCCATATACAACTATATAATCCCACTTTTTGTTACATAGTGTATGTACATTCATATTAAATATTAGTGAAAGACTGTAATGTCCCTCATATAAGACATGTTTTTTGAATCCAGCAGTACAAGTGCATTGGAAAGTTTGATTGAAACCAAGCTAGACACAGATACCTCAGCTTTTTCTTGCAAAACGAGGTTGGCTAGAAGGATCAAACTATTTGACCAATCTATGACAATTTAAACAATTAAAAGTTCCCATTGCGACATAAATGTTAGTACTTTTGTTGGCTTTTTTATTTATCAGTTACTGGATATATTTAATTCCTATATTATAGTAATGTTTGTAAATTGACTTGTTTCTTTCTCTGGTTTTCCAACTTTCTTTCTGGTTGTTGGTAGAAAGTATTTGAGGCTATATCCAGCTACAATGTCTGAAGATTTGTACCCTTATACAAAGTCCATGCTGAGTAATCCCAGCCAGGTATGCTGATGTGAATTTTAGAAAAAGGAAACTAAGGATACTGATATAGATATCAGTAAAATCTCCAAAGAACATTATCATTCTTGTTGCCCGTTGTAGTATAGAGTTAAGTGGACTCTTGTAGTTGAAATGCTAGAGTTTGTCTCATGGATTGGGTTTTCTAGGGTTTGTATGCGCTCTAGAAAGATCAATTTCGATAGTTATTCGTGAAACTAATGTCAATAACAATGAACGTGCATCTCTATTATGTACTAAAGAGTTAAGTTTGCAGGTATAACCAATCGCAGCAGGAAATTATCAAAGGAACAATAAAGAGTACAAACTGATCTTTTATTTTTGTTAAACTTAAATCTGTATCATCTATCCAAATAAATTTTCAGCTAAGAAGAAGAGGAATAACCGGTAGGAAAGTTTGGTTTCAATTATTTTAATCTCGCTGACCATTGAAACAGACACGGACACGGAACTAAAGAGTTAAGTTTGTAGGTATCACCAATCACAGCAGGAAATTATCAAAGGAACAATAAGAGTATAAACTGATTTTTTTATTTTTGTTAAACTTAAATATGTATCATCTATTAGATTAGATGCCCAACTTCCCCACTTAGTGATCTTTGCCTTCTTTTGATGTATAGAGATTTCATTAAATCTATTTGTCAAAATACGTACCGATGAATGTTTTGAGCACTTCAGTTTTTATTGCATGCAAATCCTAATTTTTCATGTATGTTTGTTACTGGTATACCTTGCAAAAAAAGTTGCAATGGAGAAGAAAGCAAAAGTGTCTTTCATAATATTTTAGGCTAATTTTCACTCTAATACCTTGGCCTTTGCCCAATATTGACCCCCTTAGGCTTTCACATCCTATCAGTTCAAATGTTTTTCCTATATGCTTGTCTGGTTTTGGGGATTTTTTTTTATCCTGGTTGCCTTTTGCTTATTTGATTGAAAGACAGTCCCAAAGGCTCTTTGGTATATCAATATTTTTTTGAAAAGCTACTTCAATTGAGTCAGCTTTTGAAAGCAAGTGAGTGGCTACTTTCAGAAGGTGCTTTTGCTGCTGAATTCTGAAAACAGCAACCCTAAACCAGCTCTTAGGCCTGTCTTGGGATTGCTGCCACTTCCCAAAAAGTTGTGTTTGCTCGTAATTCCTATAGAAAATTTAGATGTAATGTAATCTAATTCATCTTTTAAACATGAACTGAATTATACTTTCTATTGATACTGATTTAATTCATCTTTTTATAGTGATATGGCAGAGAAATCATCACATGTCATTTATGAAAGCCCACCTTTATCTAGGTTACCTCATGATAGTTCTGATGAGGACACTGATTCTGGGACAGAAGGAAATATTAATGCTGGTGGTAAAAAAAAGAGAACCAGAGGAAAAACAAAGGTCCCAGTTATTACAGTTGGTGAAAAGAATCGTACAATGATTGAGTGGAATGAATATGGACAACCTGTGGGAAAAATATCAGTTAGATTCAGTACAATTGTTGGGTGTATTGTTCGAGAGAATGTTCCAATAAACATAAATACATGGCACAACGTAGATAAGGGAATCAAAGAGAAATTATGGACTTTGATTATGGTATGTACTTTGTTTACGTATATTATTATTGTCCCTTCTTGTAAAGCATTTAATAAAATTACTTATCCTTGATTTTACTTGTAAATGTAGCAAAAATATGTTATTGAGGATTGTTACAAGAAGTTTATCCTGCGTTTGATGGGAAAGTCATGGCAAAATTGGAAATCCTATATATCTCGAAATTTAAGGAAATTTATAGATGCTGGTGTGGATGTATCTCGACATATTACCCTCCTCAAACCGGCCGAACCTACGGACCGTGATTGGGATGAATTTGTAAAGGTTCGAACCTCCGATCAATTTAAGGTAAATATGATGTCTAATTGTTTTTAAATCATATGCATTGTATATTTGTATTAGAGTTATAAGCTTTGTCTTAACTTATTTTGTATAGGAATTAAGTCAAATGAAGCAGGCTGCAAGGGCAAAACAAACGATGCCTTATACTTTGAGCCGTAAAGGTTATGCAAGATATGAGCATGATGGGGTATAAGTTGTACTTGTTTTTAGTTCATGTATCTTTAAAATTCTCTTGCTTGCAATAAACTTGATATGTTTCAATCATTTTGTCATTCGATTTTTGATAGAAAATTGAAAATGAGGGCAAATCTATATCGAGGGTAGACCTGTGGATCGAAGGACATAAGAAAAGGAAGGGCGAGAATAGGGGAGAGCCGATCAACGATGTTGCAGATAAGGCAATTGTATGTAACTAAAACTTATTTATTTCAAATTTGTTATTATCTTGTGTTTTTTATGATTCTCACAATATGCTAATACCATCTCTTTTTTAGTCGGATATAAAAAAGTTGAAAGAGCTTTCAGATAGTTCGACCTCCATAAATGAGGATGCAGTGAGTAAGTATTTTGGTCCAGAACGCTCAGGTTTTATTAGAGACCTTGGATTTGGAGTTACCCCATCTAAAATAGAGGCCCACTTACAAAACAAAACATGGATGCAATCTATTATTAATGAGTTAAATGAGGTTCGCAAAACTCAGGATCTTACGTAAAAAATTCTAAGAGAGCTTAGGCCAGACATGGAAAGTTGTGATAATTTTATCTTCAACTCATGTTTTTTTCGAAAACCTATCAATCTTAAGTTTCACAAAACTCAAGTCATAAAATTGTTTTACAGTTTCCAGGAGAGCCTAGCAGCAGTGGAGGAGAGTTGCCAACTACCTCAAGTCGACAGGTATTTTTTATGGTATGTTATTGATATTTAATGTTGAAATAGTAAACTTACTTTTAGCTCCTTGTTTCTTTGTAGTCCCATCAAGAGAGTGTGAATGCTAGTGATACTACAAACCTTATGGGCGCTAAGTGCGACCTGTTAAACTGGAATGCCATAGGACAGGTGGTGGCAAAGGCGGAAATTGCTTCCACGGATTCTATGTCAATGGTACATCATGTCATACTTGGGCCAGATTGCTACAAAGTTTGGGTTAAGCAAGTTTTAGTTCCAAATGTTATTTTGTTTCGAGCCTCAAGAGAATTTTTCACCCTTGATGATGCTATAGGAAGTACAATTGCTTGGCCACACAAGTATATTAGTTTAGAAGATATTCAGGTAATTAAATTATTAAGATGTATGTTTAACTTAGTTCCATTGTATTTGTAAAGAAGGATGTTGATTAGCACATTATTTCATATCGAGTATATGTACATTTGTGCTAATGGTTCAATCTTCCTTGTTTATTGTTTTAGGGGAGTACCAAAAGGTTGTCAAGTTCTTGACCAGGTAAAACTTGCTTGTGTGGTAATAGTGAAGGTCAGAATTTGAAAATTGTTTAAGGTACGACAAAATTTTCTACAGTTTGGTTTGATTTGGAAACTGTTTGATTCATACTTAATAACTGCCTACTTATACTCTTCTGGTAACTGAACCAAGTGAATTATTCAACTTTTTTTCCTTCTTAAATTGGTTAATATATCCCTAAACTACTGTTATATGCAGTCCCGTAGGTAATTCCCTACTGAAATTTGTTAAGTTGTAATACACGATAAACAAAAAGAAAAATAGATCAAGGAAATATAACAAATTACAAGAAAGAGGTAATTTAAAAACCATGGAGAGAATTTCAGATTGTGTAACATCTAGAAATCTTTTTTCGCTTTCTTAATTTTCATTCTCTTGGTAACTGGATATGAATTTCATCCCTGGATCAATATGTTCAAGAATAAGCTTTAGCTTCAGGCACCTTTGCTTAAATTTGTAGTTATATGTTAAATCTGCACTCTACTCTACTTTGTTCCTTCCACCTTGTTTTTTTTTCCTGCATTATAGTATTTTAAGTATTAGGAATGGGTTGGGTTTACCTCAAACTGAGCAGAACCCACTTAAAAATAAAATTTTAGACTGACCTACTCCAAGGGCAAGGCTTAATTTAGTAGGTTAGTCAAACCTGAAGGGTTTAAACGTGTTAGGGTTAGGGGTGCAAGTTTCGAGTTTGCACCTGAAACATGTTGATTTGTGGTTGTCTTATTAACGGTTTGCAGTATCAGTTATTTTAATCTTGTCTGAGACATGCTCATTTGACAATGTTCTTTCAACTTGCTGGTTTTAACAAGTGTCTACATGAAATGAAGAATATGATATAATCTTTGCTCTCTTGATATTTGTGCTTGCAAATTTTAAGATCAGCAGGAACAAGGTCCTTAAAATTTGACATAGCTTGCAAAGTTTCTTCATTCATAAACTTGTTCTGTAGCAAAGTTACATATTTTATTTCACATTTAACAGGATTTTCAGTTTCTGTAAATGTGATAATTTTCTCTTGCTACTATAATTTCCTCCCTGCAGTTGGCTAGGAGTAGAGGACACCTATATTGCGGATACTTCTACCTGTGTTGGGCCCAACAACTGGAATCCTATTTGCCCATACAGAGTTACCAGCATCCATTACTTGTATGTCTAGAGTTTTAAAACGGCGTGGGAAAGAAAATCCACCATCACTTGAACTCACTCCTGGTTGGGAAACACCTTTTTCGAAGGATGTAATGCATCCGGCTGAAGCATTGTTGGCATTACTAGATTTATCCTTCTTTGAACTAGCAAAATGACTATTGTTGTTGCCATACTGCAAACATCTGGCACCTATTATACCAAAACCATGGTCATTACAGTATCCTGTGCCCCCACTACTTTCTCCATTGAAACACGGGTATGAGGAGGGGACTTTAGTTGCAGTAGCGTGTGAAGGCGGGAGCATGTATCAAGGAGTAGTAGCAAGTGAAGAGGTTGAGTGGTTTGTGCATGAGAACAGGGAGCGGGGCTTGTATTAGAGGGCTCGAGTTGAGTAGGCCACATTGCAGAGCAGCGGGAGTTTGGTAACAAGAGTAGGTTTGTGAGTGTCAAGTTGAGGTGTAGGTAGGTTAAGGTGTTAGTATAACCTATTGCTAGTATCAGACACATGTTAGTGTCGGAAGTTTTAGGAGTTTGTGAGTGCAGTCCATATTTCCCTTGCCAAATTGCATTGGGTTCAGACAAGGCCATGTTTGAATGCAACTGTTCATCTTAGTTAATACATTTTACTGCATTCATGGTTGTCCTGTCTCCCTATCATCCCATTATACTTGCGCAGACCATGTTAGCCACTTAGAGAATTGCGACATAAATGTTAGTACTTTTGTTGGCTTTTTTATTTATCAGTTACTGGATATATTTAATTCCTATATTATAGTAATGTTTGTAAATTGACTTGTTTCTTTCTCTGGTTTTCCAACTTTATTTCTGGTTGTTGGTAGAAAGTATTTGAGGCTATATCCAGCTACAATGTCTGAAGATTTGTACCCTTATACAAAGTCCATGCTGAGTAATCCCAGCCAGGTATGCTGATGTGAATTTTAGAAAAAGGAAACTAAGGATACTGATATAGATATCAGTAAAATCTCCAAAGAATATTATCATTCTTGTTGCCCGTTGTAGTATAGAGTTAAGTGGACTCTTGTAGTTGAAATGCTAGAGTTTGTCTTATGGATTGGGTTTTCTAGGGTTTGTATGCGCTCTAGAAAGATCAATTTCGATAGTTATTCGTGAAAATAATGTCAATAACAATGAACGTGCATCTCTATTATGTACTAAAGAGTTAAGTTTGCAGGTATGACCAATTGCAGCAGGAAATTATCAAAGGAACAATAAAGAGTACAAACTGATCTTTTATTTTTGTTAAACTTAAATCTGTATCATCTATCCAAATAAATTTTCAGCTAAGAAAAAGAGGAATAACCGGTAGGAAAGTTTGGTTTCAATTATTTTAATCTCGCTGACCATTGAAACAGACACGGACACGGAACTAAAGAGTTAAGTTTTTAGGTATCACCAATCACAGCAGGAAATTATCAAAGGAACAATAAAGAGTATAAACTGATTTTTTTTATTTTTGTTAAACTTAAATATGTATCATCTATTAGATTAGATGCCCAACTTCCCATTGCGACATAAATGCTAGTACTTTTGTTGGCAACCTGCTCATACTTCAGTCCAACTTCCCATTATTCACTGCATATGATTTGTTATCAACCTGCTCATACTTCAGCCACCATTTCCAGCTTTACTGTACTGTTGCAGAATTGCATATTTGCATGGTGGGATATCTTGGAGATCTATCATTCTTACATGCATTCGAATATACATATTTGCATGGTTTCATTGTCATTGCATGATATGAGTGTTCAGTATTCTTTGTTCAGAGTAAAAATAGTAGCTTAATTTCTTATAATGTTTCCTCTTCTTCTTGCGATCTATAAACTGGTTGAAACAGGTAATTACCAAATATCTAGCATTTTACCAAGTTCGGTATAAATATAATTTATGAAATTTTCTTTGTAGTTCTGTCATTAATATGTGGTCATGTGTTATTTTTTGGTACCAAACATGATAACCAGACTTGCAGATTAAATATCAACATTATTTGTGAATTTGTTTTGTTACTCTTACTTATTGGTCCAAATAACCATGTTTATGTATTGACTGTTCCAAACCAAGTTTTACGTCTGCTTTGTTCAATGGTTTTGTGTCCTCATTGATTGATGGAACTTTGCAAAAGCTGATTCTCGACATGTTCTCTATGAATATTGTGGACAACACTTGAAAATGTTTTACACAATTTATATGTTCCCATTGCAGGAAATTTTAGACAATTCTAAGCTCAGAAGGCATTTTCTTATTCATACATGGGAGAGAGATTGTGTGCACTTATCAAGGCTGTGGAAAGGTAGTTTTATTATAAATTAGCTTATTCCTTGTATTGTGTATACTATTTTGATTTTTTTTTTCATCTTTTGGTGTTCTTGTGATATTGCAGTTTTTTATTTTGATTTTGGTTGGCTAAACTGCTTTTTAGTTTTCTTTAGTTTACAATTGCATTAGTTATTAACACATGTATACATATTTGTGTGAGGAGTTTGAGTTGTCAGGCACTTCCCATTGGAAGTGTTATGTCCATGAGTTTGATGCTCTTATGAGCAATGGTAATGAATGTTTAAATGTATTATTTTGTATAGTCAGTTCGAAAGTTGAAATATTAATTTTAATGCTTGTTTTGCAGTAATATTTGCATGGTCAGTTTGAAAGCCGAAATATTAATTCTCATCTTTTTTGTGCAGATCGATTTGATGAGTTCGGATTACGTTCGAGTTTGATGCTGGAAAGGGTTGGGCGCTAAGTAGTACTACTAGGAATCTTCTCTATTATGTAATAGACTTTATTATGTAATAGATTTTGTTGTTGTTCTCAATATTACTTTTTATTGAGACTTTGTATGAATTTGATATATTTTAATATATATTATTGTTGGTATATTAAAGTTCTACTATCTGGGAAATTGATTTTGGTTAATTATATGAAAATAAATATACAAATGAAATCAATTTATATTTTATAAGCTTTGATGATATTAAACGACATTCCAGAAGTGTCGTAAAATAAGTATTAAACGACATTCCAGAAGTGTCGTAAAATAAGTATTAAACGACATTCCAGAAGTGTCGTCCTAAAATAATTACATAGCTATTTAAAATTACGACGACACTTATCAGGTGTTATTGAAACACGTTAAGATGGCACCAGCACAGTGCTGTGAAAACATGGTTAACACGACATTCAGAAAGTATTGTCATAAAGTTATTGTATGGCACTTACGAAGTGTCGTTGAAAAAAAATACTTTCTATGACACTTCCTCTAGACTACACTCAAAAAGTGCCATGGAAAGTCATTCACGACACTTTTTAAGTGTCGTTAAAACACTTTTTTGTTGTAGTGTGAACCCACCGCGTGGAGCGCCATCGGGTTTTCAGCACTCTCAACCAGCCGCAGGTGCTCGAGCACCGAGAGCCGCCGCCACCGTGCCATCCGCGGGAGGTGCCCGGCTTGGCGCCTTCAACCGCGCCGCACCAGGCGAGTGCCCCTGTCCGGAGGCTCCGCAGAATGGTGCCGCCTCCAACATTAGCCAGCCGCCCCAGCGCGGACCCGTCCATTGTAGACCTGGATCCGCGTGACCCAGCGCCACAGTCGTGTCACTCGCCCGTCGAGACTTCCTCCGTCGGAAGCCCGCAGATCCGACCCCGGCCCCGGCGGTCACCCTATACGTTGCCACCCTCAGCCGAGTGCACCAGTCGACGTTGCCATCGTAGTCCACCCAACCGTGTCATCGTGTCGCGTTCGTCGCGTCTCCTCCGACGAGCTTCTTCCGTACGACCAGCCATCGCCAACCGCGAAGAATCGATCTCCGAAGAGTTTGTAACCCACGCCACCGTCGGAGCCACGGTGAGCAGGTCCCTCCTTTGAGCTCGGCGCAGCCCTTCTCGTGCGTCGAGACTGTGCCAGCCCAACCCTCGTGCAGCCTCGCATCTCTTCGAGATGCGGTGCTCAGATCCACCGCGCTTGACCTTCGCCAAACCCTGACGAGACCCGCCCTTCGTGGCTGACCGCTCCAGCCGCATGGGCACAAGCCTCCGCCTTCCGCCGCACCGGGACTGCCGCGCAGGACCCCGGAGCTCTGCCGCGATCTCACGAGCGAGCCAC
Organism: Iris pallida; assembly: GCA_029216955.1. Classification (NCBI taxonomy): domain Eukaryota; kingdom Viridiplantae; phylum Streptophyta; class Magnoliopsida; order Asparagales; family Iridaceae; genus Iris; species Iris pallida. The sequence continues at coordinate 7,623,569 of JANAVB010033220.1, forward strand.
CACAGCCGATCCCAGATGTCCCTATCCCCATCGTTCGAAGTCCGCCATCGTATCCGCTGATGCGTTGCCTCGTGAGCCGGGTCACCGTCCTCCTCCCGTGAACCGAGCGACGATGACCCATGGAAACCGTCAGATTCTCCTCTGTGAGTCCCTTTCACCCTATATTCCCCCCTTTCCTCCTCTCTTCTTTTCTCAATCTATTTTCTCTCTCTGCACTCTCTCTTTCCCATTTATTTTTTTCTTTTTTTTTAGTTAGTTGGGTTATATATTGAATTTAATATCATATATGGGTCTCCATATGTTTGAGCTTCTAAAATAATTTGATTTGAAAAAAAATATTATCATATGAAAAAAGTTTTGGATTTATATTTTTATGTTAAATATTGAGTATGGGCTAGTTCTTATTTACAATAAAAAAGGAGGTGTTGTATTTTTGGGCCTCCTTGGATTAAGGACTTTCGTACAATTATTGGGCTTTACTTACCTATATATAATATTTTGGACTTCTGAGATATCTTTTATGGGCCTGTATATATAATTCCTAAATAGATTTCTAAATTGTTTTTATAAATACTTCCAAAAGCTATATAGTATTTTGACTAATAATAGTTAATAGCTCTATTTCAATCAGATTTATATAAGTATTGTAAGTACTTTCTTAAATGGGTTCAAATATCTATCATGCTTCTAAATATATTTCAAATAATTAACAAATATTTTCTTAAAGAGGGTTAAAACCTATTATGTTATCAATACCTTCTAAAGTATATACATATTTTTCTAATTAAATAGTTATCTTTTCTCTAAGATTAGAAATCTCCCTTAGATCATTAGATTACCCTTGATCATATCTAATCACATTCATCTCTCTTTATCAACCCTAGACAAATGGACTATATTGGACCCAACGGGATTGTCGATTTCACCAGCTAAGGACCACAAGCAAGTGCACTTTCTGATTGCTTTCGATTCATAGTAGTTTTCCATTTCATGTTTATACATATGCTCTCTTGTTTGATGACACGTTGTCACACGGATTATTATCATGGATTTGCTTATACTTCTTGACTGTCATTTACATGATTACCATGCTTGCGACTTGATTCCATGAGTACTAGCTGGACAGAGAAATATCTTAGTAGACGTGTGAACTACCCCTTACCCATCCCAAAATGTCTATTCTTGAATAATAGCAGCTGCACACGACACGTGCAGGGTGCCGGATTTACCCCCTAACTGTTTACATGTCGAAACTGATATTTCAAAACACATAGATAGTTGTCTTTTACTTGTCTTTCCTTGTTTTCTTCATCAATTGCCATGTCACCCCATTTACATACTCGTCTAGTTGACATAGCCTATTGTAGAATATTTGCTTCATTTCTAGACATGATATGATATCAGTTACGTTCTAGTTTCATTTCACATATGTTATTGTCATGTTTTGTGAATTCTATTATGTTATCGCATTGTCGTCGGTTTGTGTGCTTGTTCCATTCCTGACTGAAAACCAACATTTTTTAGGTTAGTCGTGGCTTCTTTAGCATTGGAAGATTCGGATGTATTTGCAGGCCAAACCTAGATATTAGATAGCTGTGTTGTAGTCATTTCAAATATGTAAGAATATTGTATTCCCGTTGGATATAATTCTTGTAAATGTTGTAATCTATTAGAAATGTGAATGAGCAACAAAATTTATTTTGAGCATTTATTTATTGCGGGCTTGACAGCGTTCTACCACCGACTCTGCGGTGTAGGCTGGCTTGGACACGTCTCGTATCCGAAAAGCGGGTACGGGTCATGACAAGTTTTTATGGTGGCCCATGTAGGTCCGTCTTCGCAAAAGACTGTGAACTCGTGGTAGTACGTATCTTAGTCATACTACTGTGAACCTGCGACTAGGAAATGCTCATTCACAATTAGGATTGAAATGATTTAGGAGGATAACTAGGAATAAGAGTCCCTAATTAATTTGACTTATTGGGTAGTTAAGGATTAGGCCAGGCAATTTATTAAATTTAGATAACTTGGAAGATTTTTATAGATACACTATTGTATTTTGATACGATGATATGACCTAAGGTAGGTAGACTATTTACTCATCAACTTAGGCCTTCCTAGAATCTGATTCTTAACCGTAACCCCTTTTCCCCAATTTTTGTTAAAATAATTTTTCTTTTTAATTGAATTAAATTATGATTTTTGGAATTTTATTAATATTCATTTATAATTATAGAAGGGTTTAGTCGTGGTTAAGATTTAGAGTACAAGATGACTAGAAATCATTACGCGGATAGTGTGGTCGTGTGCCTTGATTAATGTTTTAGCCATGGTAGAGATGGTCGAGCCATAGGTGTATCCTAACTAGAAAGACCAGGCGAAGTTGGGACTTGATCCCTATAGATAATTTAATTTGTCATAATTTGACTTTTAGAAGACCCGGTTGTTCTAAACTAGATCGAACCCAAACCGTGGTAGTCATGTAATGAGACCAACAATGTCCATGTAGATATGTAAATGTGTATATATATATTGCTGGTCTATTTTTAGTCTCATGAATAAATTTTGTAAATTTTATTTTGAATATAATATAGGTATTATTGCTATTTAAATTTGCATTTTACTTGAAAATAGGATAATCTTCTCTTAGATTAATTTTTGGGATTTTGGAGATTTACTTAGGATATACATATACACTTGTGTATAAATATATTCATAGTAGGTAGACATAGTACCTTATACATATTTTTCTTGATCTTGAATATTAGAGAAATAGAAATTAATTATTTATATCTCTCTTGTCTTCGGTTATTTTTCTTCCCAATCAATCGTCTGACAAAATCGATACTTTCACTTCAAAGTACAGATACAGACACTTTCCCTTTCATGATCAATTTGTGTAAGAATTTTGAAGCTTCCTTGAAATTTCATGGATATAGTTGAAAGAATGATCAATGAGTTACAATGGCAAGACAGAAGCGCACTGTCGTCATTTACTTGACTTATGGAGACCGTGGGTTCACTGCAGCCAGCAGCGCACTGGCAAGGCATGATCCCTAAGTTGAAGTAATTCCAAGTAAGTGTAGGTTATCATATATTGTCAAAACTATGTCGTATTTGTCCTATTTAATCTTTGAATTATTATGCCAACATTGGATAGAGCTAATAGAATATTCGATACCGTATCCTATTTAGAGTCATGAAACCAAGGGTTTACTGCAGCCAGATGTACACTGGCGAGGCATGGATTATCGATAAATGATTTCAAGTGTGCTTACGGTTTTGAATACCATAGAGGCTATATCTTTTACTGGCTTATGACTATTGATTTTTCATGATCCGTAAAATTTTGCACTCTCACTCCAAACTGAATTGATATCCAGTTTCTTATTATCATATTATAAATAAAGCTTGTAGTCCTTCTTTCCTTATTTCTGTCTTCTATTCATCGAGTCGTCAATTGGTCCCTCCTCATTCAGAACCTATTGCTAGATTTTAACTCCATGTTCCACTAGATTCATAATCGCATCTAGATTATGATTCTATGATTGTGCCAAGATAATTGATCGTGCCAAATGACCTTTCTCGTTTAACCAATTCTATTTCAGTTCTATCCTTAACCATGTTTAAATGTTGATATTGACCATATAATTTGGTCATATTTTAATCGTGCTCAAAATAATTGTTCATGGAAAACTGATTTCTTGATCATCCTTAAACAAAACTTGATCGTGACTTAATCACAATATATTTTGATCGTGCCAAATCGCATTTTCCTTTTTGTTCATTTTATTATTTTGATTATTATCCACGATTACGCTTATGAAGCATGTCGTCCCCTCAATTATATCAATTGTCATTCTTATTCGTGCCGATTAAACAATTTGTTGTTGATTATGTTCTTATGCATACCTAATCGTGCCCTTGGAAATTTCGAGGACGAAATTTTTCTAAGGTGGGTAGATTTGTAATCCCTCTTCCCGAATTTTTTTAATTTTATTTTCTTAGTTAGAAAAAGATGTTGTTATATTTTGATTAATGAAAGAATTGGCAAAATATTTTTATATGATTTTATAAACGATATTTAGATTTATCAATTGTTTAAGATTGAAAATGTGTTTTAAGTATTATTTAGAAGATTATTTCAAAGAATTATTTTAAAGTATTATTATTATTATTTACAAAGTATTGAGTTAGCCTTGGTTAAAGGTATTTTAAATATTATTAAAAATAATTAGTATTACTTTTAAATCACTTTAGATTAAATTTAGAATTTAGTTGACCCAATATTTATTTGGTTTAATTTTAAAGGATATGTCCAATTATTTAAAATAGATTTTTGATTTATGAAGACATACTTTATTTATTACTATCAATTAAGTTTAAAATTTGAATTTACAAAATCTGTTTTAAATAATATTTGATAATATTGAATATATCTCAAACTGTTATTGTGATTGACGTTTGATTTATCTAGGTTTATTTAGAATTACTTTTTGTTTCGATAATACTAAATAAAATAAATTAAACTACTATGGTTATCAAATAGCATATTTATATTTGATTAAATTAAAGCTTATGTATTTATTTAAGAATTCAATTATGATAGGACTGGGGATTAGAATCTATATAATTTATCTCGTTGGTGTTTTAAATGAAAATCGGTTAGTATTTAAATTCTGTCCACACAATCACTCCTCCGGGTACTTGAACCTGGTTTTAAACTCGATTTTGCCACAATCATATTGTGATTAGAACAAATCCATATCAAAGGCCTCAAGCTAATCTAACTGGTTTCATCCCAATATATATATATATATATATATATATATATATATATATATAGGCCGACTGAGAAATCGAACTCCCCTTGCTAACTTCCAAACCGCAGCTACTTCGGCCATCACCTAGACCGTCCCAAACCGTCTCAACCTTCCCGTTCCTTTGTCACCAATGCCAGCAACCTCCGTTCCTTTGTCACCAATGCCAGCAACCCCATCGCTATGTTTTTCAAGGCCGTCGCACCCGGCAACATCCCCGCTACCATCTGGACGACCACCCCTCTCCGACTAGCATCATCGCCACCCCGTCACAGCCAATACAACATTTTGTGCCGATTTTGTCCGTGTGTCCACCATAGAAAAGAAAAGTGCCAAACCGTGTCCGGACCCGTGTGTCCATGTCAATCCATCTTATTCCATCATTACAATCCGATTACAGTATCCGTATCGACAGGCCGACACGGACATCCCAACCACCATAATCGAACCCCAACCACTCACTTTATTCGATGCCGGCGAGCCATCATCGACCGGGCACGAGATCCACCCATCTGACCTCCAATGTCGATCTTCCGCCGGTGAACCCACCGCGTGGAACGCCATTGGGTTTCCAGCACTCTCAACCAGCCGCAGGTGCTCGAGCCCCGAGAGCCGCCGCGCCATCCGCGGAAGGCGCCCGGCTTGGCGTCGCACCGGGCGAGTGCCCCTGTCCGGAGGCTCCGCAGAACGGTGTTGCCTCCAATATTAGCCAGCCGCCCCGCTGCGGACCTGTCCGTTGCGGACCTGGATCCGCGTGACCCAGCGCCATGGGTGCGTCACTCGCCCTTCGAGACTTCCTCCGTCGGAAGCCCGCAGACCCGACCCCAGCCCCGGCGGCCACCCTATACGTTACCATCCTCAACATAGTGAACCAGTCGACGTCGCCGTCGTAGTCCACCCAACCGTGCCACCGTGCAGCGTTCGTCGCATCTCCGCCGACGAGCTTCTCCCGTACGGCCAGCTACCGCCAACCGCGGAGACTCGATCTCCGACGAGTCTGCAACCCACGCCACCGTCGGAGCCACGGCGAGCAGCCCTCTCCTTTGAGCTCGTTGCAGCCCTTCCCGCGCGTTGAGACCGTGCCAGCCCAGCCCTCGCGTAGCGCCGCATCTTACCGGAGATGCGTGCTCAGATCCACCATACTGGACCTTCGCCAAGCCCTGACGAGACCCGTCCTGCGTGGCTGGCCGCTCCAGCCGGATGGGCACAAGCCTTCGCCTCCCGCAGCACTGAGACTGCCGTGCTGGACCCCGGAGCTCTGCCGCGATCTCACGAGCGAGCCACCGCAGCCGATCCCAGATGCCCCTCTCTATTGTTCGAAGTCCTCCACCGGATCCGCTGTTGTGCCGCCTCGTGCGTCGAGTCACCGTCCTACTCCCGCGAACCGAGCGACGATGACCCATGGACACTGCCGGATTCTCCTCTGTGAGTCCCTCTCTTCCTATATTCCCCCCTTTCCTCTTCTCTTCCGTTCTCAATCTATTTTCTCTCTCTGCACTCTCTCTTTCCCATTTGTTTTATTTTTTCTTTTTCTTTTTCTTTTTAGTTAGTTGGGTTATATATTGAATTTAATATCATATATGGGTCTCCATATGTTTGACCTTCTAAAATAATTTGATTTAGAAAAATTTATTATCATATGAATAAAGTTTTGGATTTATATTTTATGTTAAATATTTTGTATGGGCTAGTTCTTATTTACAATCAAAAATGAGGTGCTGTATTTTTGGGGCTCCTTGGATTAAGGACTTTTGTACAATTAGTGGGCTTTACTTACCTATATATAATATTTTGGACTTTTGAGATATCTTTTATGGGCCTGTATATATAATTCCTAAATATATTTCTAAATTGTTTTTATAAATACTTCCAAAAGCTATATAGTATTTTGACTAATAATAGTTAATAGCTCTATTTCAATAAGATTTATATAAGTATTGTAAGTACTTTCTTAAATGGGTTCAAATATCTATCATGCTTCTAAATATATTTTAAATAATTAACAAATATTTTCTTAAAGAGGGTTAAAACCTATTATGTTATCAATACCTTCTAAAGTATATACATATTTTTCTAATTAAATAGTTATCTTTTCTCTAAGATTAGAAATCTCTCTTAGATCATTAGATTACCCTTGATCATAGCTAATCACATTCATATCTCTTTATCAACCCTAGACAAATGGACTATACTGGACCCAACGGGATTGTCGGTTTCACCAGCTAAGGACCACAGGCAAGTGCACTTTCTGATTGCTTTCGATTCATAGTAGTTTTCCCTTTTATGTTTATACATATGCTCTCTTGCTTGATGACACGTTGTCACACGGATTAGTATCATGGATTTGCTTATACTTCTTGACTGTCATTTACATGATTACCATGCTTGCGACTTGATTCCATGAGTACTAGCTGGGCGAAGAAATATCTTAGTAGACGTATGAATTACCCCTTACCCATCCCAAAATGTCTATTCTTGAATAATAGCAGCTGCACGCGACACATGCAGGGTGCCGAATTTACCCCCTAGCCGTTCACATGTCAAAATTGATATTTCAAAACACATAGATAGTTGTCTTTTACTTGTCTTTCCTTGTTTTCTTCATCAATTGCCATGTCACCCTATTTACATGCTCGTCTAGTTGACATAGCCTGTTGTAGAATATTTGCTTCATTTATAGACATGACATGATATCAGTTACATTCTAGTTTCATTTCACATATGTTATTTTCATGTAATGTGAATTCTATTGTGTTATCGCATTGCCGTCGGTTTGTGTGCTTATTCCATTCCTGACTGGAAACCAACATTTTTCAGGTTAGTCGTTGCTTCTTTAGCATTGGGAGATTCGGGTGTATTTGTAGGACAAACCTAGAGATTAGATAGCTGTGTTGTAGTCATTTCAAATATGTAAGAACATTGTATTCCCTTTGGATATAATTCTTGTAAATGTTGTAATCTATTAGAAATGTGAATGAGCAACAAATTTTATTTTGAGCATTTATTTATTGTGGGCTTGATAGCGTTCTACTGTCGACTCTGCGGCGTAGGCTGGCTTGGACACGTCTCGTATCCAAAAAGTGGGTGCGGGTCGTGACAAAGGCGGAGGGTGGTGCTAGAGTGTGAGAGGAGGAGCAGAGCCGAAAAAAAAGGGCTGAGGTTTTTGATTTGGGGGTTGGGATTTGAGCGAACGTTGGAGCAGGCTTTCTAAATGTTTTACCACTTTTTATAACATTTGCGTATAACAGCGTTACATATGTGTGAGTAATATATGACACTTAACGCTATAAATCATTATAATAGGCCAAAAACTCTTCAGAAATGTCATATTATGTGTTGTTGTTGAAATTCTAACACTTATATATGAATCGTTGTAATAGCTTCTTTTCAAGCATTATAACAAGGTATTTTTCTTGTAGTGTATAGAGTTTAGAGGTCCCTAACCCATTGGTCGACCAAGGCCTTAGATAAAAAGACAAGCATGACAACTATAGAGGTACCAACACCAGACGAGTCTTAGATTTCGATGAACTTGAACTACATGTGCCTTCTTTCAATCATAAATCTCGCATACATATATTTTTTGAATACTTTGACTAATGGTGCTATTTTAGCTTAGTTTTGCAAGCTTATTCTTTATCAAGATTGTTCATAACATATGTTTATTGGGGACACCTACTAACATATTGTCTAATTAGAATTGGTGTATTATGGTCTGATCAACCTTAGTGCATCGGTTCGCTCTTCATATGATTAACCTACATGGATTGAGATATAGATGTCTCTAGGATCTCATCCGCAACTACCTTGACAGCTCCCTTTGGATTATTCAATCGCCCTTGGAACCTTGTATTCACATTCAATCCTCTCTCTCTTGAACTCTTTATTATTTTTGCCTTTACTTAATTCAGAAAAACAAATGCTTGTATTTGAGAGAAGATAGACACATAATGTCCCGCTTAGTTCACCATATCACCTATGGCCATAAAAGCTATTACGCAATCATTTTTCATCTATTTGAAAATGGAGAATGATCTTTAAACTTGATCCATATCTATCGTATCACGTTGTCTATTACACCATGATCACGACTTGAATTTCTCTAACTTCATTAATCATAAAATCTTGTCTTAGTTTAAATTTTGAGAAATAAATTTATGAAGTATATAGGTTGTGAGTCCTCTAAATTTTTAGGATTTACTAGTATTAGCGATTGATTAAGATAAGTTGGTTCCTACTAGAATAATAAATTTGTGCCTCATGAACACCCACTTTCTATTTAGATCTTTTGGTGTCCCTTACCGTGACATTGATATTCGGAGCACGAGACCAGTTGTTACCTTCCAACAAATTCCATATACAAGATCTAGACGAGTCTAACTTTATTTAGGCATATCATGTCTCACTCAAACATGTCCCCTTGTGCTCTATTTTCATAATGCGACTTTCAGATCAAAAAGGCTAAACTATAACCCTTACCATAATACCTATATACTTCTCGACTAAAATTAGAGACTCAACCTCAACTCAAATCTTTCGACCCAATATATGGTTGTGATCTACTCGAAGCCCACTATATATATGCCACTAGTGTGCCACTCAATTGAGTCCTCTTGTGCTACTTAAACACAGAAGGTACATTTTTGAGCTTTATGAACCTAGTTAACTAACCCGACTAGCAATTAGCCCAACCACTTGAGTTGGAACCTATTCTAGGTTACCCTAACCTAATTGGAATAGTTCAGATTGATTTTATGAGATCGTATCCAGCCAATATCGATTAAAACCCATGATTTGTTCAATCAAAGATTGATGTCCAATTAGGGAACCCATTGAGACTGAGTTAAACCCATCCATGCATATCGCCATATTTGGACTATAAAACCAAATTTTATATTAAAAAAAGGGTCCCTACACCTATTATGTAGTCTCCATCTCATGGTCCATTAATCCTACTTCTATAAATTTCTTAACCGTATTCATTTGTAGCCTATGTTATACGATGAATGGAATCTTGATGTATCAACTTATTTCCGGTTATGCTTGACCAAGACCTCTCATACTCCCTTGATGAAACAAGATCATGGACAATGTTAAATAAGTAATACCTAGGCTTTATATAGAGTCCGTGATTACAATTAGAAGTACCTCATATTCTCATACATCTACTTGAATTTGACCTTCATAGAAGTTCTACTACGGTACTTTCCATGATTAACCAATTTATATAGGTTGGGTAGAACCTTGAACTTAGTGTACTCTATCATTTAAAATGGAATGCCATTCGTAACCATTCTTTCATCTGTTTGGAAGTTGCGATACGATCTTCGTATTGCCTTCTATCACTTGTTTGTGCGTTTAAATAGCCGCGGTAAAAGATCGCAATCGTGACTCCTCAAAATCTGTTTTATCATAAAATCATATCTTAGTTTCAATTTCAAAAATGAAATTTTCTGAAATGTTTAGGGAAACCTCTATAAGAATTAGCAAATAATTGGGATAGATTGGTTCCAATTGAACTAATAAAACAATATTTCACGGAGTCAACTTCTATCAGAATTGGTTGATAACCATATCGTGACTTTGATATTTAGGGCACAACATTGGCCTTTACCTTCCAACAAATTGCACACTCATGAACTAGATGAGCCGCTCTATACACATGAGATACATGTCCCACACAAACACACTTTCCTATGCTCTATTTCAATTACACCGGATGTAGGATATATTTTCCTTAAAATAAACCATAGATGCCTATTCTTGTTTCCTTGATTTTAATCATGCAATATTGACTCTTCCCCTTCAAATAAACTGAATACCCATGCTCCATGTAAGACACATCACACCTATGATGTATGTTTTTCACTCAAACAAACACATGCCTCATACACAACACCAACCCTCACACGCTAGTCATCATGTCTTAAAAGAATATACATAATCATGCCTTCAATTCTAATTCTATGATAAGGTTTCCTGTATACTTTCACCTCTTAGTTAGCTATGTAGAGCGAAGAATGAATTCCTTTGAACTGACCAGTTTTAGTTATATTCGAACAAGAAATGTTTACTATCTTGTTGAAGTATGATACAGGAACGATGTTAATCGTAATAGTTTCTCCTTGAAGTTATTGACCAAGAACACCATGGCAATGTCTAGGCTCACTTAGATTATGTGACTGTAGCCAGAATATGTCCAATATTCTCGTGCCTCTCCTTAGAAATTATCCTCCCCATAAGTCTTGTAACGACGATTCCCACGTTTAGCCAACTTCTATAAGTTGGGTAGGGCTTTGAACCAAGAATACCATATCTTGGAGAATATGACATCAATTTGGACTCCTGTGATAACCACATTCCCGTCATTCCGGAAACCAAGTTACGAATTGACGTACCTACCCTCCCTTGTATTAAAACTCGTTATTTTTATACATTAAGATTATTTTTAATTTTGAGGACGAAATTTTTACAAGTTGGGTAGGATGTAAACCCCCCCCCCCCCCCCCCCTCACTTTTTAAAGTATATATTTTTATTTATTTATTTACTTCAAATTTATTAAAGATTATTTTTGTGGTTATTATTATTATTTAAACTATTTAGGAGTATAAATATGAGTAATAGGAATAAGATTTACTTTTATTATTATTTTTGGATTTTATGATTTCTTTGAGTATTTTATGAAAATATATTAGGATTTATGCATTCGATAAATATTATGTAACAATTTTTTCTTTATTGGTATTTATGAGAATTTATATAAAGTATTACCTAAAGTATTGTAGAAAAATTTTATAAAATTTTTGGCATTTTTATAATTATTTTTACTTATTTATTAGAGGGTTTAAAAGATATAAATATATAGAGGATAAAGAAAAAACAAAAAAACAAAATCCTGAGACTTCTCACGAACTTCTCGCGAGAAGTGAAACCCCAACTTCTCGTGACCCCTCCCCTCTTCTTCTAACCCGATAGGAGATTACATTGTGTATGTATATATATCAATTGAGCAACCGAAACCAAATCACCAAAAACCCTACAAAACCCTAATCAAACCCTAGCTGGAATCCCTCGACCCCAACCCCGGTAACCCTAGCCTCATGTGCGCGCCACCACCACGCCGCAGCTAGCTGGCCGGCCGCCACGACCGTACAGTCGTGTGCACAGCAGCGCACAGGGCGCATACCAAAACAGAGCGACCGCAACATGGCAGCCATGTACCCTTCTTCTAGCCCGAGAATCTTGAACGATGATCGTTTTCAAATTCGTAAAATTCTATGCATAGCCTACCTAACCAAATTTAAACCCTAGCAAATAGTTTGGTCTGGGTTGGAATGGTTTCGAAGAAAAACTGGGAGGAAATCAGGAAAAAGTCACAGAAATCTGTGACAACCCCGTAGCTAAGACCATAGTTTGGAAGGCAATTTCTTACCAATCCATCGACTTCTTTGAAACTTAGTTTGAAGGAATTTATAAACAACATATACGAGATGGAAGCCCCTCTTTTAGTTTTATTTTTCATCGGTTAAATTCTTGTTAAATTAGTTTCAAAGATCGACAAAAATAATGTTTAAAACTTTAAGAATTTTAGGAATTTTTATCGATACGACGTGTGTCCCGTCAAACCGGGCGATATTGTCGCAATCCATGAGCATCGAACAATGTGTATGGACATTGTCGATGTGTGGGATTCGACGAAACTCGATTTCGTTGTGCGTGTGCGACGAAATCGAAGTGTATCCGCCGAGATACCTCGTATCGGCCCTTTGCAAACTAGCCCATCACTTCCTGCATGTTCGTCATCTCGAGACGAAACTTGCGCCAATAGGACCGTATCATTTTTTTGTCATGTATGCCAAGTTTGGTCCGATTCTGAGAAGGTCGACCGGAACGCCCTTTTGGCAAGCCCGCAACCCGATCCAATGGGCGAATTTGTGTACGACCTGCCGGAATCCAACTTTTGACATACGGTTGGGTTTGTATCATCAAACCGAACCCATAGACATATAATTTGATGACTTTAGAGATCGTAGATACTAGCACACTTTTTGGTGCAATGCGTGTCCAACGACAGACATCGTTTTGAGCCGAAATTATAATTTTGCCCCTTGTCCAGAATTGGACTTTTGAGCAAGCATTCTTAGACATTTCTTTTATATAAAACGTATTGGTGATGTCTATTTTTGCATCTGGAGACTGTTGTGTGAGTTGGACTGTTGTGTGGCACACAGAGTGGTTGGTATTATTGGTTTCACCAACAAAAGACCCCGACGAGTACATTTGTTGTTTATTTTCGATATTGTTAATTACTATATTTTATTGTTAGTCATTTTATATTTGATTCATGTCTTTTTTTTCATATCTTGTCGTATTCTTACATGTACTGTTGGGAAGGGGAAGTACCAAGTAGATGTGTGATATGACTGTAGACATTGTTTATTTTTTACAAAGTAGATATTGTAGTCATTGTTTATTTCTTACAAAGTAGACATCATAGATATTGTTTATTTTATTGCTATTTAGACATCGTAGTATAACTGTCCCTAGACCGATCACATATCAAAAAGGTATTTCAAAAAATATAGATATTATTTCCTTTGGTTTTATTTAATTACTGTTGTCATGTAGTTTTCTGTCTAATTTTCATGTCCCTTGTTATCATTATCCTGATTATTTCATCATGTATTTTATAGCTAACCTCTATTTTATAGTCATTATCATATATTGGAACTGCATTCAATGAATTGTACTCGTTCTATTCCTGAGTGAAAACCAACATTTTTCATATAGTCGTCGCTACACTATGCTTGGTGTCACGACCCGCACCCGAAAATTCGAACATAAGTATGCAGGCCACGCCCAGCCTACACCGTAGTATCGACGGTAGAACGTTGTCCAGTACCCAAAACATATCTACAACGTCTATATGATCCACAATAACCACATGTACTCCAATCACATACATTTAAGGAAGATATGAATAAGAAAGACGGTATTATCACTGAAATATCCCAAAGTCTACAATGATCATAAATGACAAGAATGTGTCAAAGACAAATCAGACAACGAAACATGAATCTAAAATAAAGAAATAATGACTTAGAGCTCCCAGAAGACAACTCACTGTAAATAGAACATCGAGATCTGTCTCAGCTAGCATCGTCATGTGGTCCAAGTATGTGGGGCATAACAACTCCTAAAAATATTGGTTATCCAGACAGGATTGGAACAAGCACATCTCCTACAACAGTTCCCAGTAAATGACAAGTGCTATGAGACAGTAAATAGATAGAATATACAAGTACAAATAAAAGGTACATGAAAGTAGCATGGCAAGGGTAAAGAGTAAACTAGAGCAAGAACAAGAGAAACTAATCATGGCATGTCCAAGAGTCAAGAATCATCTATCTATGTGAGTAAATATTAGCTTTGATGTATGGTCAGCTTGGAAACTTACACAAGGTCTACTGGCCTGGTTAATCGTACGTGGAGTGTATGATTAACACTCACAAGATCTACAATGAACAAGGTGGATATTAACCACATGTCTAGACTAATATTCTCCCTCCCCCAACTGGTAGAGTGGATTCAACCATGACACGTTACGACATGAAATTCTCTGAGAATATAGCTAGCCTTTAGGGAATCGGTGTCCATACAATGTGTAAGGAAAACAAGGAGGTTTGCACAAGATATAACAAGGTAAACAAGGAATATCATCTCATGACGGGATCCGTAAATACCAATCCGTGTGATCAATGTGTCAAGAAACAAGTACATCTACACTAAGTACAAGAAACATAGTAAATATCATAAATAGAAAATTATCAGAGAATTTACTCACCTCCATTTAGTTGGAGTCGACGTGCACGACACGAACGTGTCGACACGGAATATGTACCGATACTATGCTCACAAGATGGTCCAATAATGACACGGGCAATTCCCATGAGTCCAGAATTGTCTAAATAGTCCAGATTGGTAGGTAGAAGTCCAGTTTCAAAGCTGGCACGAATATCGAGATAGTGAGAAGTCCATGATCATGCAAATAGGAAACAACTAAATTAGTAACGTCTTATGATTTAAGGGAAAAAGCATGACTAAAAACTCATAACTAAAAGTGTTTACAATTTAAAAATATATTTTATTGATCAAACATTTTTTAGGAAACATTTGAAAACTTAGAAAAATCATTTTAGACTATTCATTAGGAAATATGTGGGTCATAACCAACCTTAAAATATAATCAAATTTTAAACAATAATATATATATATCTTTGATTACAAGATAACATTTTAGAAGTTCTTTATTGTATACTAAGACATTAATATGTTTTTATTTTAGAAAATGTAATAATAATACTTGGTAGCCGGGTTTTATTTAGCTAGAATATTAGGATATCATTTTGAAAGTTTATTAAACATTATTTTGCAAACACTATTTTTAGGTAATCATACGCTAAAATATTATTAAATAATTTACTTACCAACATGTGTCATAACTAGTATACTTGTATTTATTATTATACATATTTATATATACTACTAATATTCATACAAAATATTTTACCTATAATTACATCTAATCATAAGCCTTGAAACTGGTACGGGCTTTAACCCAGCCCAACCCATAAAATAGTAACAACAGGACTGGGTCTAAGCCCAGTCCAGAAAATTATAATATAGAAAGGAGGGCATTTAGAATGGGCTTGAAGCCAACAGAAAATATCAATTAAACATTTGGTTATATCGCAGCCAATTGGGCTTAACCCAAAACCTTAATAAATAAAACCACATTAATTTTCAAACACTATTAATCATTTTTTCATTTTCCCTTAATCAAAATTAAGGGACCAGGGGGGCTCTCCCCATTCTTTCCCAGATCAAACAAAATGAATGTGACGAGAAGAAGACAGATGAGCTCGAAGGAGAAAAAGGGGGAGCACGGCTTACAACGGAGAGGAGAGAAGATCAGGGCTAGTCGATTTCCCATGGCGCCGCTCCGACACGGCGGGGCGCCGGCGCGTGCAGCGCCGAGGTGGATCTTGGCTGGAGGCAGCGACTTGGAAGCGCACGGTGATGGCGAACGTCGGGAGTGGCGAAGGAGGAGAACGGAATCCCAGATTCGTCCATAGTGAGGAGGATGGCCAGCTGGATCTGGCTCGGCAGGCGACCAGAGGGCGGACAGGTGGTCGTCGGCCGTCGGGTTAGGTGAGTCTCCTCCCCTCCCCTCCCCTCCCCTTTCTCGTGTGGTGCTGGTTACTGGGTGACGACGACGGTGGTTTTGGGATGGGAGAATGGTGATTTGGGTCAGTGATCTGCCGACCTTGATGGTGGTGGCGGCTGGACGGCAGCTTGCCGGGGTGATGAGGTGAAGGCTTTGGTGGTGGTGGGATGATGTTGGTTGTACTGGTGATTCTCATGGTGGTGGCGGTGAGTTATATGGTGGTGGTGTTGAACGGGGATGGGCGGAGGTGGTATTGATTGTAAGGGCGGACGGAGTTGGCCGGGGACTGGGAGGTGGCTGTCGGCAAGAGATTGTAGAGTGGTGACGGAGGTGACGCGGCGAGTCGGGATGAAGGAGGCGGTGGCAAATGGCCGGGAAGGCTCGGCAGGGATGTCGGGAATAGAACTATTGCAGTGGGGGGTTTGCGGCTATAGGAGTGAATGCCTAGGGATTTATGTAGAAATTTTCTTGTAAAATATTGGAAAAGTGTAATATTTATAGGGTAGCTTGGAAAACCATAAAAGCAATGTAAATGTAAAATAGTGGAATGAAATGGGATGGGCACGAACACGGACACGATGCACTTGGAATGAAATGGGGTTTGAATGCACACTTTTGTGTAGAATAGAATCCTGGTCCGAAATGGCAAAATCTTATATAAGAATAATTTAATAAGCTCCATCTCACTACAAATACGTTTTCAAATATAATTATTTATTATTTATTAGGCCTTTAGGTCATAAATTAGTTAGGATTCCAATAATCATGTAGGTTCGAGGATTGATACTTATATTATATAAATCTAACTTGTAGAAATTTTAAAGTATTCTCATATATGAATCTGGCTCACTAAAAATAACTAATTTTATTACTAGGCTATACAAGCCCAAAACTATACAAATTTTTATAAACCTTTTCGAAAAGCCAATGTCTTGATAATAAAGTATATAATATATCGCAAATCGAGAAAATATATTACATATAGCTAATTCAAATTTATGATTTTAAGATTTAAGTAAAATTTAGGAAAATAAAAATTTAAAAAATTCAAAAAATTCCAGAATTTGGTTCAAGGAGGTTACAAATCTACCCTCCTTAAAGAAATTTCGTTCTCGAAATTTAAGGTTAGCAGGGAGATCAAAACGATAGAGAGTTTAGTCAATGACTTAGGCACGATCAAAGATCGACGATCTTGGCACGATCAAGATAATCAAATTTCAAAATAATTTATGCACGACTAAAAGATATTAGCACGATACTGGCTCGATTCAAGGATACGATTGTCATAAGATCAAATCGATTAGGCACAATTTAAAACGAAGATTTAGTATTTTAGGCACGACTCGAGTCATGGCTAAAAGAACCAATATAGGTTTGGTTATGATCAAGGATAGAATCAAATTTGAATATAGTACGATCGATAGAATCTAGGCTCGATAAGATCAGAGTTAAGGTCGCTCAGACACGACCAAAACCAATACTTTGTATGGCTAAGGGTAAAAAAAATTGGGCACGATCAAGATTCGAAGATAAAGGCTTATAGGCACGATCGAAAATCAAACGAACAAAATTAGTTAAATTGTGAATAACGATCAGAGTTCGGACGTGATTAGAAATTTGGAAATGATTTTAAAATCACTTAGGCACGATCAAGGATAAAGTTACAAAAATCAAAATCTAGACGTGTTTAGGAATGAAAACTAAGCACGAGCAACTATAGTATCGAGATTAGACATGAACAGAAAAATGTTTAGACATGATCTGAATTCAAATTTTGACACGACTAAATAGCATATAGTCGTGATCGAAAGATCAAATTTTTAGGCACGATTTAGGGGAAGATTAATACGTATAGTCATGATCGTTAGAAATCACGATCATTGGAATCAAAGTTGTCTAGTCATGCAAGGTCATCTAGGCATGACTAGCCAAAGGAATTCGGACATAGTCAAGATTAGTAGTAATTCCAGTCATGATTAGGACGGAACTCAGACGTTACTAAGAACTCGTTTGAAGTTCCAGGCACGAGTAAAATATGATTGAAGTTTAAGCACGATCGGTATTAGATGTATCGAGTATAATCAAGATTCAAGAACCTTGGCACGGTAAGATGTTCAAAATAGATTGATCATGATCAAGTGGATCAAAATCAAGCGTTCTTGAAATTTAGGAAATGATTCAAGGGTAAGGAGATCAAATCTCTTTTACCAGGTTAGGGAAATCAAAAGATAGGGCTTTTCAGAAGGAAAGTCAAGGTAATCATCTCATTCTTATTTTGACTACTACCAAGGTCATCCGAAGTCCAATTACACTACTACATGAATGATGTTCTTCTCCCACTAATTTTATATCAATGTCCATTATTTCGTATTCCTACCAGGATCACCATATGATAACTTCTGTCCTTTCTGAGCGAGATGATTACGATGCTTCCTCAGCCCTTCCCAAGTAAAGAGATACAAAAATTTAAGATAGATAAGAGTGTAGCTAACAGGTTTAAATATGAGATAGTTTGATGGATGTAAGTAGGACAGAAATTACAAGTTGAAGAAAATGGAATTAGGAATTTGCTCTTGCTCATCTGGTCATAACGAAGTCATTGTCCTTCTTTTTTCTTGTACTTGTCCATATTCAACAAAATAAACTTTATCCTCCAAGTTGTCCACTTTTGTCTTAATTATCAACTCTCACTCACGAATCCTGAGACTCCAAGTCACTAATTACCAACTATTGATAAATTTGTTGCCTAATCCTCATCCCTAACATTTTGATCCAATTGGTATCTATCTGGATTTGTCAGAGTCCTCTAGTATCAAAAAGTTTCCACCACTCATATCATTCTCTATTGTTAACTCCATGTCACTGGTATTTTCCTATGAGATCCTAAGGACAAGCAACTTATATTTTGTTCATAAGGCTTAAGATTTCTTGTCGAATCATCCTTCCATAATTATTCATAAAATTTCTTGTGTTATAATTGGTCCCACGTCTTGTATGATCCTCTTGCTTTGTCAAATCCTCCCAAATAAATGATAACTCTTAAGTATCTCTAACCCAATGCTCAGCCATCACTTATCAGTCCTACAAATCTATACCAACCTTTCACCATTTTGTCTCAAGGATTCCTTAAAATTTTAGAATTAAATTTTCTTATAGGATATTTGTATCTAGTGTCACTTCCTTGGCTACTCAAGTTAGAAAGTCAATTTAATATATCCCAATACTATCATCTTCATTGTCAAAATCATAATATATCTATAAGAAATCTTTTCAGCTTGTTCATACTATCCTTGTTTCGTTTCTCTGATTTCCCTTGTGGTTTTTCGTTTATTTCTCAAACATATTTCAACAAATCTTAAAGCCCCAATTGTAATATCTTAGTCAAAATTCAAGTACCCTGAAGGTAACCTAAAATAATTCCCATCCTTTATGTATAAGATCTTGCTAATCCTCTTCTCTTCTCTACTTGAATGGTTATAAGTTCAACTTCCACTTCCTTGTTCCTTCTAAACTCCATATACCTTATGTCAATGTAAGAATTGGATTCGACAACGGACAGATATTCAAAAGTCAGAATGAGCAAAAGCAAGTGAAAATATGCTCAATAGAGTTTCGAAGTAAGATTCTCGGGGGTCATCCGTGGAATCTACCAAGAGATCCTAATATGTGATTGAGTACTAAATCTCCTAAAATATTATATGACTCTAAAATCCTTATCCTAAGGCAGGCTCGCAGTAGTATGGCTAATCCTAAGTACAACCACGACTTCGTGCTAGTTGCGAAGACGGACCTGCATGGGCCACCATAAAAATATGTTACGACCCGCATCCAAAAATTCGGGCACAAGTACGCGGGCCACGCCCAGCCTACACCGCAGTATCGGCGGTAGAACGTTGTCCAATACCCAAAAAATATATCTACAACATCTATATGATCCACAATAACCACATGTACTCCAATCACATACATCTAAGGAAGATATGAATAAGAAAGATGGTATTATCACGGAAATAATCCAAAGTCTACAATGATCATAAATGACAAGACTGTGTCGGAGACAAATTCGACAACGAAACATGAATCTAAAATAAAGAAATAATGGCTTAGAGCTCCCAGAAGACAGCTCACTGTAAATGGAATATCGAGATCTGTCTCAGCTAGCATCGTCATGTGGTCCAAGTATGTGGGGCATAACAACTCCTAAAAATGTTGGTTATCCAGTCAGGATTGGAACGAGCACATCTCCAACAACAGTTTCCAGTAAATGACAAGTGCTATGAGACAGTAAATAGATAGAATATATAAGTGCAAATAAAAGGTACATAAAAGTAGCATGGCAAGGGTAAACAGTAAACTAGAGCAAGAATAAGAGAAACTAATCATGGAATTGTTTGCAAAAAACAAAATTTTGTTTTATTCCAAACTTGTAAAAGAGTACAAAGTACAATAAATTTTAGGGAAGTACAACTTTAGGAATATGATCAGAAGACGATCACTTTATCCCTTGGACTATGTGAACTTGAAGACTATAGCCTCTAGAGAACGCAGCAGCAATTTTTGCCAGAGTTCTTGATCCCTGTCTGATGGTGATTGGAAACTCTATTTATAGAGTTCAGGAAATAACTATTTTAGCAGTTATTCTGATGTGCGCGAGGCTGGATTGTGCCAACCTCCTGTTGTGCCAACTTTCATTCAGTTGTCAATCGTGTACTAACTGTATTTAGACGCGTGGCATCGTATGATTGAGATGCGCGTGGTCGTATACAGGATAGTAGACACGTCATGAGAGATTAGTGGTATGTGCGCCACGTCATCCTGCTTTAGAATGTAAGTTGTCTCAACTTTATCAGGTTGCGCGAGCTTCAGTCAACAAGTCAAACTGCGCTTGATTTGAGCGGCGCCTACACACGTGGCAGCTTCTGATCAAAAGTCGTTCAGGTTGCGCGTAGGCGCAACTAAGGATTTTGTTTAGAGTGCGTCTGGGCACAACTCACGAAGTGTACAAGACAACTATCCACCAACTTTTCCTTGAGCGGCACAATTCACGGGATTCCAAGAGATTTTCTTCGTTCTCTATTGTATCCGTCGTCAGTATGGTCAGATAATGATGACCATTAAGTGTGATATGCCACATAGGCTTTGGCGCAACTAGATTGGGTACAGTCTGATATCAGGCACAATCTGATCGGTGGCGCAGTCTGTTGCATATCAGTGGCGCAACTTGATTTTTGGGGCGCAACTTGATCACTGATCAGTATATTGAAGGCGCAACTTGATTTTTAGGCTCTACACGACCCCCTTCAAAGTTTTCAAAACTTAAAGACATTGCAAAGTTTTGGAATACTTTAAATTTATAAAATTTTGACTAAGTCAGGTTGCGCCGGTCTCATGCTCGATCATCATAATTAAATACCATTCTCGAAAATATTCAATCTTCTCTTCGTCTTCCGGAGTTTTATTGATTTCTTTCAGTTTCCCATGAGGAATACGAAGAGTCAATTTATTGTTATATATGTAGTTGATCTCCGTACTTTGTTCTTCACTTTTGTTCTTCAATGGCTCCCAAGAAGAAAGAGATGGAAACCAATGCTGACACCACAACCAAGTCTCCTGAAGCGAGACAAGATATTGTGCATACAACCTTTTTGTTGGAGGCTGACCCAGCTTTGAGGGTAGTAAACTTTCTGAACTATTTCGGTTTAACTCCGTCAGTCTTCAATCTCTCGAGTGGCGGATCATCCTCTGAGGAGCACGCCAATTCAGAGGGATTTCTTAACCTGATGCGTCGCTCGAGAATCTACACCATGCAAGAGTTGGACGTCGCACTTCGTCAGACTGATGAAGGCAAGGACAAAAAATAATGTTCTTTTTTAATGAGAACAACTTTTGTTATTTTGCTCTCATGTCCTTGGTTGTAGGGGTCCACCCATCTTTATGTAAATAAATTTTTAAAATTTCTGATATTGTGTGGCTGTGACTTCGAATGGTGCTCATGGATATATTCTTTTAGCTGATTCTTCATTTTACTGTTTCTTCTGAGGAACACGTGGCAGCCGTTACACGCTTTTAGATGCCTATTTTCAGTTCTTTCCCAAAATAGGATCCTAGAACAACGCACCCACCTCCTCTTTAACCTCTTTAAAAAGGACATCCAGAAATGAAAGAATCATTCATACTCTCTCAAACAAATGTCTTGCCACAAGGCTTCACTTGTGCTACTTTATTCTGACACTATTTGTTTGCATGCTGTGTCTTCAAAAACTAGTAAGTCTGCGCTAACTATTTCTGAAAATATGCGCACACTATGGTCCAATGTTTAGCTCTGATTAGAGGCGCATATTGCTGTCATACGCATGTTTGATCAGTGTTCAGTGCTGATATGCGCTTATTCGTAGGCGCATTGCTGATGTGCGCCTGTTTATAGGCGTATTACTGATGTGCGCCAGTTTGTAGGTGCATACTGATGTGTGCCTGTTTGTAGGCACATACTGATGTGCATCAGTTTGTAGGCGCATACTGATGTGTGCCAGTTTGTAGGCGTAATGCTGGTGTGTGCCTATCTGTAGGCACAATGCTGCTGATAGATTCTGCTAACTTCTCCTGTTTCATTGATATTTGTAGGGACTTGGTTAGTGAGCTTCTTCAGAACTGGTATTGGTGATTTGGATGTTGCAGGGAACGTTCTTTTGACACCCACATCAGGCAGCTCATATGGTTCTGACACTCAAATCAGACAGCTCAGGACTCTTCATGTTAAGAAAGGTCTTCCTCAGATGGTAGGAAGAGCCTGTATACATGAGAGTTGGATGGTGGAGAGACAAAACTAGGAATTGTATCACAAGGGTGATCTCGTTCCTAGTTCTCCTGGCGGGTCGTCTCCTTCCACCAGTTGTATTGACAGCAGCTCATCTTTGGGCTGCTGCACTCTGGGGTTCTCCTCTCGTCTTTCTGAGAGAGAAGACCATAGTTAATTCCATTGTCTGGCTCATTGCTTCAGGCCGAAACGACAAGGAATTGCCACCAACAAATAAGAAGATGTAATAGACCTTCATTATCGATGGAAAGATCCAAAGATGTAATAGACCTTCATTAGAATAAAAATCAAAGATATAACAGATTTTCATCAAGATGTATCTATGTTTTTAAAGAAGAAATAAAGAAATGAATGTCTCATTATTCTTTTTTTTTATAATTCAAAGATTTTTTGATATGCTGACATAGATAGCAGAATGCAGAGAGAATGCGAATGTGGCAAGTTGTTTGACGTGGCTATTTGAAATTCAGAGACATGGATTCTCATTATGATAAATAAATGAGTGATTATTCACTTCGATTTTCGAGGAAGAAATATTGAATGAATGAATGGCATTTTAGACTCTCGAAGAAAAGAATAAATGAGTGAATAGTCATGTCAGTTTCGGAGAAGGGATAATGAATGGTCGGTTATGAATGAACCGTTAGAAATGAACGAATAGTTGTGCTTCTTCCCAAAAGTTGCATCAGTTCTCGAGGCCGATTACCTAGTTGTTTTGCCTATAAATAGAACAAAACTTTTGTAGATATTGCTAATCTCTTTCCCTTCTGTATGAAAATGTCTTCCAAAGATTTACATGCTCCGAAGATCAAAGAAGAAACCGAGATACTCCCTACTGAGCCTCCTATGCCTTCTCGGAAAGAAAGAGGTGAAGGCTTAACTGTTCCTCCTGCGCCAGGACAGGATTTGATCTCCAAGTTAGTGGAACCCGGGAAGACTGACGAAGAAGAAGCATTGAGGATGGCTGCTTGCGAGTTTTTCGTGAGTTCTGGCAATACGATGCTTGAACGATTGGCGAACTATGTATTTAATCATGAAGGATCAGGGCCTCCTCCCCGTCCTTAATATTTTGTAATTCAATTCTGCTTTTGAATAAAAAATGAACTTTTATTTACATCATGTCTCTGAAAATAAAGTACATTTTGTTTTTATACATAATATTTCTTGAGAAATTTGCTATTGATGGGCATCATAGCAACTCTGCCGTCCATATCTGTTAATTGATAGGCTCCATTAAAGAAGACTTTATTTATCACATACGGTCCTTTCCATTTTGCCTCGAACTTGCCTTTGCTCATATGTGTCATAGTCATAGGACGTCTGACTGTAAGAACCAACTCGCCTTCTTGAAATGTTCGTACTCTGACTTTGCGATTGAAAGCTTTTGAAATCTGTGCCTGATAAAGTTCAATGTGTTGTTGAGCCAATAACCTTTTCTCATCGAGTGCCTCCAATTCTTGAAGCCGAAGACGATCATTATTGTCTGTAGTAAGCTCATTAGCAATGGCGATTCTCAATGATGGAATTTGAATCTCCAAAGGTAGTACCGCTTCACATCCATACACCAGAGAAAAAGGTGTGCAACCTGTGGGGTTACGGACAGCATACGATATGCCCATAGACATTCTCCAAGTTTATCACTCCAATTACGTTTGTTGATAGAGATAAACTTTTTAAGGAGTTTGATAATGGTCTTATTGAATGCTTCATCCAACCCGTTAGCCGCAGGATTATAGGCTGTTGAGGCAATATTATTGATTCTGTTGTCATCACAGAACCTACGAAACTTCTGGCTGATGAATTGTGGCCCATTATCATGAATGATTCGACGAGGGACACCAAATCTATATATCACATGATGTTTGATAAAGTTGATGACACTACTAGTTTTTACTTCAGCCAAAGGTATAGCTTCTGCCCACTTGAAAAAATAATCGATTATAGCTAAGATAAACCGATGCCCTTTAGATAAAGGAGGATTGATAGGGCCAATTATATCCATACCCCAAGCTTCAAAAGGCCATGAGGCTGCAGTTGGATGAAGAAATTTCGATGGTTGGTGAATAAAATCTGCATAAATTTGACATGCACGGCATTTCCTTGCATAATCAATAGCATCTGATACCATAGAAGGCCAATAGTAGCCCATACGTCGGATACGATCCTGTAGTTTAGGACCAGGTTGATGTGCTCCACAAACACCATCATGAGCTTCACGTAATATCTACTTTGCTTCATCACCAACTAGACACCTCAAGAGTAATCCATCAAAAGTTCTTCGATATAGTGTCTTAGTAGTATGATTATAATAGAATCGAAGTGATCGACGGCGGATACTTGTAGCTTGTTTAGGATCTTCTGGCAATATGTCATGTACTGCAAAATCAATGAAAGGTGTCCTCCAGTCCTCACTAATGACATTGACTTCAGTTAGGTTGCTGAATTCAATATTGTGGTTGTTTTCAACACAAAATAATTCTCTATTAGAGATAACCACCATTTGTTGTCTTTTGACTGGAACTGCCAATACTGCAGCTAGGTTAGCTAAAGCATCAGCTTCTGTACTGCATACGCGACGTACATGTTCGATAAAGAATCCTTTGAATGAAGAAGCTATTCTGGTTGCTGCTTTATGGTATGGTACCAAATCTTGATGTCGGACTTCATATATGCCTCTAACCTGATTAACAATCAGCTTAGAGTCACCATATACTTCGAGATATTCAATATTCAATTGTTTGGCTAATTAAAGTCCAATGAGCAAGGTATTGTATTCTGCTACATTGTTAGAGCAAGACTTGTCTAAAGAATAAGCCCTTTGAATAGTTAATCCATCGGATGAAACAAGAACAATTCCTACTCCAGCCACAAGGGTACCGCCAGGTCCAATTCTAGAAGCTCCATCAAAGAACAACCTCCAAGTAGGAAATTCTTCTAAGATCATATTTGATTCCAATATTTCGTCCGAAATCTCATCATAGAGTTTAGATGTCTCAGGGACAGGATGAGCTGCTAAGAAGTCAGCAAGTGCTTGACCTTTCACAGACTTTTGAGGAACATAAACCATATCATATTGTGCTAGCAATATGGCCCATGTAGCAAGTCTAGAATTGAGTGTGCTTGGCTTCTTCATTAAAACTCGAAGAGGATTGACCCGAGATATGACATGAATAGTTTGGCCTATGATATAATGTCTTGTCTTCTGAACAGCAAACATTAAGGCTAAACATTCCTTCTCCACTGGACTATAACGATGTTCAGCTCCAATCATCGTTCGGCTGAGATAGTAGATGGCTTGTTCATGACCTTCCTTGTTCTTCTAAGCTAGCAAAGCTCCCAATGAATGATCCATTGCTCGGACATACATTAAGAAGGGTATTCCTGAGATCGGTGGTACAAGAACCGGTGGACTCATTAAATACCGCTTTATGTCATCAAATATTCGTTGACATTCTTCCGTCCAAACGAAAGATACACCTTTCTTCATTAATTGAGTAAATAGTCTGCAACGTCCAGATGAATTCGAAATGAACCGCCTGATGTACGCAAGTCGACTTTGGAATCCTCGTAGCTGTTTTAGGTTGTGTGGAGGACGCATCTCTTGAATGGCTTTGGTCTTCTCGGGATCAGCGTGTATATCCTTAGAGGTAATGACGAAGCCGAGAAACTTACCACTAGAGACACCCAAGAAAGACTTGGTGGGGTTCATTTTGAGTTGACGCTGGCGCATTAGATTGAAGATAGTTCTTAAATCTTGAATATGATCTTCTTTGAGATGACTTTTAACAGCAATATCGTCAACGTTGCATTCGATAGTCTTTCACAAATGATCTCGAAAGATAGTCCTCATAGCCCGCTGGTAAGTTGTACCTGTGTTCTTAAGACCAAACGGCATGACCGTATAACAGTACACACCCCGAGGAGTACGAAACGAAGTATGTTTTTCATCTTCAGGATCCATCCAGATTTGAATATATCCAGAAAACCCATCCATGAAAGAAATTCGTTCGAATCCACATGTATTGTCGATCATAACATCAGTAATTGGGAGAGGGAATTCGTCTTTAGGGCAAGCATCATTGAGATCCCGAAAGTCTATGCAAACTCAAACTTTTCCGATCTTTTTCAGGACAGGAACGACATTGGCTACCCAGTCAGGATGTTGTTCTTCTCTGATAAAGCCACAGGCTATAAGCTTTTTAACTTCATCATCAATTGCATCCATCATTTCAGGCTTGAATCGCCGTTGTTGTTGTTTGACCGGTTTGACATTCGGCAAGATGTTAAGCTTGTGAGTTGCAATTTGAGGATCTAATTCCGGCATATCTTCATAACTCCAGGCGAAGATGTCAATGTATTCACGAATAAGGTGAATTAATTCTTGTTTATCATCTTCTGGAAGATTCTTGGTGATGAAGATTGGTCGTGATACACCTTTCCCTCCAATATCGATTTGGATCAGTTGATCTTCAGTAGGTAATTTTCGTTGTTCAAAACAAAGTTCCTACTGATTGTCCATCCTTTGTGCCCAAGGGTCCATTTCAGTAGCTTCTTCAATGTCACTTTCATCATCTTCTGAGAATTCGGCGGACACTATGTTAGAAGATACTATGGCCTTATGAATATGACCGATGCTGGTATCAGAATCCCACGAGATATCAGAAGAGTTTGAACGTTCTTCTTCATCAGATTCAGAAGGTTCTGGAATTGGAAGTGGTGACATATAACCGAGTCCTCGTTTCGTTTTACTATGGTATTGTTGTGATTTTCCTCTTGGAACAGCAATACGAAGAGGGGTTCACCTTCCTTTACCATTGTTGAGACCTGTTCTGAAATCATAGCCCATTTTACGGATGATGGCTTTAGATTGTGGACTATAGCGTCGTAATTGTAGCCTTCCTGTATCATCTCTATTATCATTATAGAGCATGATTTTTGGTTCTTCTCTTTTGTTAAAGAATATAGGCTTTTCATCTTTCTTTCGAGACGGTACTAAGAAGTACGACTCTTGTATTGAATCCAGTGATACCACATTTCATCGAGATGATACGACTTCTATTGTAAGTGGTTTAAAGCTATCTAACATATCCAAATAACACTGAGTATAGTAAAAGATATCAGTATACTACAAAGGAGATGCTTTATTGATCTTTACACCATCATTTACAACAGGGACTTTAGCCTTAGCAGGCTTAGTCAGATTGATGACAAGAGGGGGAGAAGAAGAACGAGAAGGAGGAG
Source organism: Iris pallida (assembly GCA_029216955.1). Taxonomy (NCBI): domain Eukaryota; kingdom Viridiplantae; phylum Streptophyta; class Magnoliopsida; order Asparagales; family Iridaceae; genus Iris; species Iris pallida. The sequence goes on from JANAVB010033220.1 coordinate 7,651,672, forward strand.
GGAGCTTCTTGCGACGAAGATCGATTACAAGCGGCTCGGAAAAGGTGAGCTCCCTTTGTTCCTGACTATTACCTTTAGGTCGCTTCTCATGGGAAGGTAGATAAATAGTCAGTGGTTGGGAAGACTGAGGATAGGAGATACGCCCTTTGACTGGAATCACCAAAGTATCATTAGGTATACTCTTCTGTTCTTCATCTGTGTCCATTGCTAGTACCACCTTCATGAATTCCTCTTTGTACATACGAGAATCATTACAATATGCTTCAACTCCTTTGAAAGGATTCAGATCTGCAACCTCTTTTTGGACTTCTCCATTACCATCCACATATTTGAAACATTGGTAGAGTATAGAGATTACAATATTGTGTTCATGGAGGAATGGTCTTCCCAACAAAGCATTGTATGAGCCATGATTGTCAATAACATAGAAAGTTGCCCTTGTACGAAGATTGCCAATTTAAAGTTTTAGGCATATTTTTCCCAAAGGTTCACTTCTTCCTTGATTGAATCCCAGGATGGTAGTAATAGTTGTAGAAAGATTGTGTACTGGGATTTTCAAAGCATTCTGTAAGGACTTCGGCATGATGCTAAGTGCAGACCTGGGATCAATCAGAATACGGTCGACTTTCATGGTGTCTACATACCCCGTGAAATAGAGAGGACGATCATGGCGATTGTCTTCTAACAGCATGTCATCTTATGTAAAAGTGATATTGAGCATTAATTCAAATACACTATGACAATGTGCACAGCTGACTGGCTCCTTTTCGGGTTTCTTGAGAAAAGTCAAACAAGTGTCAGCCTGCATCAAAGCTTCACTTAACGTCTCACGAGTTTCTTTTGAGAGACGTAAAAGTTAAAAGATTGACAATCTTGCTGGAGTATTGGCCAATTGAGCCAATATGTCAAAATTGTAAGGCTTTTCAAGTCCAAGAGATGATGACTTCTTCAATGCTTTATCAAAGCGAACAGGTTGCTTTCCCTTGTCTGTTGATGTTAGTTTAGGAGGAGATGGTTCTACCACTGGCACGGATGTAGATGGTGTATCTTCAGTAGGAGAAGATGATGGAGGAAGAAAATCCGATGATGGAGCAGGGTTTTCTTGATTTTCGAAATACTTCCGAAGATAGGGTTTCCCAGATCTAGTGCCCATTAGGATTTTTTCTTCAGTTAATGGTTCAAAGGATACCATATTACAGTTCTTTGATTTAGACTTGGAATGCTTCTTTTGCTTAGAAGAGGAAGGCGTTTCAAATTCTGCCACCAGATCTGGATGAATCCACATGATCTCTCCTCTATCAGTTGACATCGAAACAAGACCTTCATTTTGAGGATGCGGGATATTCACAATTTCTAGAGTAGTCCTTGGAATGGGGACAGCTCCATCTTGTACGAGTTATGGTAGAAAATCACCAAATTGGAGAGAAACCACATTAGCAGTCACTGTTTTCTCGTCCTGCTGTAGAGTAATTGCTCCAGAGTTGACCAACTTCTGAATTTTGCCCTTGAGCACATAACATGCTCTAGTTGGATGCCCTATGAATCTGTGATAAACACAGTATTTAGGGTGATCAGTTTTACCAACTTCTTCTGGTCGCTTTGCCTCTGGAAGCTGAAGCTTATTGCTTTTGATCAAGCAATCGAAGATGCTTAACGTATCATCTTCGTCGAAAGAATACTCTTCTTTTGGACGAGTTGACTTTTGCAGAGGTGCTGATGGAGTGGATGCCGTCTGAGTAACATTGACAGCCAAAGACTCTTTGCCTTTAAGATTGATGGCCAATGTTTCTTTATTCTTGCGGTTATTCTGGCGATTACTACCCCCAGGTGTAGAATATTCGTCTTGGTTAGGGTGAGTCATCTGGACTCCTAACTGTTTGAACTTTTTGGCACTCACTTCTGCCGTCTTTGTATTAACAATGAAAGAAGGCCAATCCTGGAATTGTATAGATCCCATCCACATACTGATAATAGGCAACAGGTTTGATTTGCAACTGTCTATTGTTACAGCAGATAGAGTACCTAAAGGCATTTTGAGTGCCTCTCGGCGGAATCTTTCAATAAAACTCTCTATGGATTCATTGTGCCTCTGTTTAATTTTAATGAGGGCAGACATTGTCATGTCGTTGACTCCTTCATAAAATTGTTCCAAGAATATTTGCTTGAAACCGGCAAAAGAAGTGATACAGCCATCAGGTAAGCTGCGATACCAGTCGTATGATGCACCGGCTAAACAACCGACGAACACTCTGGTAAGGAGAGCAACATTTGGCTGTAATTGATCAGTCATCACTTCGAAATGATTGATGTACTGACTTGGAGAAGTGCTACCATCAAACAGCATAATGGTTGGGAGTTTATACTTAGGAGGAAATGGAACTTTCTTCCACTCTGTAGGATATGGTTGCTTTATACCCAATCTTTGTAGGCCATCCTTCTGCTTGAAAGCCTCAAACTGAGTGCGCAAAAGTTTCACAGCCTCATTTGCATCCCCTGATGTTTGAGAATTGGTGGGCTGGTTAGAAGTGTTAGGAGGAGGAACGGCGTGGTAATTACCACCCCCAGCACCAGACTGACTTGGATCAGCTTGAGTTGGCACAGAAGCGACCTGAGGGGCCAGTACCGCCAGACTAACAGGTACAGAAGATGCTATAAGCTCCAGATTTGTAACAGGGTTTATAATCGAAGGCACTGTATGTTGAGCCACCATTATGGTGTGCATGCTTGCAACCATTTCTGCCATGGTTTTCAATTTGTCTTCTAATGCAACAATTCGTTGCTCTTGGCTGGTTGATGTAGAGGCATCTTGATCTTCTGTAATGGTATATGCTGTCACTTCTCTTGCTGCTATTGATGAGATAGTTTGTTCAGAATTTTCACTATCTGTATCAAACTCTGAAAGAGAGTCCTCTCCCATATGGGTGATAGGGAGATCTTCTTGATTAAAGACACCTTGGATCAAATGTTGATTTCTCGATCTTGTGTATTGAAAGACACCTTCATTGGATGTATGGATCCGATCTAAGTATTGTTGACTGGGATTACGGGATGCATTACGTCTTGGACGTTTTCCACCCAGTGCCTTGAGAAGTCATGTTAACAGAAGCATATAATAGTTCATCTTCGTCTTCTATTATATGTTCAGGAGTTGAAGCATAGTTCAGACGATCGAAGACAGATCGTCGAGCCGATTGGCAACAACAGTTGATGACAACTTCATGTAGGCAGTGGCAATTTGAAGTGCGATCTGGAGATGAGGAAAATATTCCCGTAGTCTTCCGCCTTTGTGTAAGACATTGCCGGAGATCAGTTACAATCACAGGACGAGAAGAAGTTAGAGGAACATATTCCTTAATGATGTTAGGAACATGTCTCCTATTCTTCAGGTGTTTGGTTCCTTGAGTGTACAAGGATGTACTCAACTCATTAGCATAGGTAGAAGGGTCTTTCTTTTCAAACTTTGGCTTTTGGTGCAGATTGGCCTTTGGCATAGGGTTCTTGCGTTTTACCAAAGCTGATATTGGTTGACGCCTATTAAGATAAGCGCGTAAATCTGAAAATTCTGCTCCCGGTGTCTCTGTTTGTGATACCTTCAATTTTCTTTGTTTGGATCTTGAAATTTCCAAGGTAGGAAGATCTTGACCAGACCCCATAGGAATAGGCAAGATACCTCTGTGATCAATATTCTTTTCAGTATCAGAGGTTCGAGGACCTCTGTTTACAGGAATGGAATCTGATACATCTTTCTCTGAGTCATAGACCAGGAAAGTTTGAGGAAAGACCAAAGGGTGCTTTTCTTTATTTTGAACAGGGTTAGCTAAGAAGCGTTTCCCTTTGTTATGTTGTGTGATCATTTTAGACAGAGATTGTGCCAATTGAGAAAATGTCATAGGACTTTTTCCTTTGTTCTGTCTAGTGTTAGCACTAGGACATGAATTCTCTAAGTTCAGAACTTGAGAATTGGAAGAGGGTATAGCCAAAAGACTAGTTCCCTTAAGTTGCGTCGGAGTAGCAGATTGCTTGGGTTACGCCATAGTCCTACGGACTACTGGTAGCGCCTTGGCAACAACTTTGGTAGACTGTGTCTCAACAGTAGCTTGAACTGACTGCATTTTGGCAGCAAGGAAAGTGGTAGACTGTGCATGGGCAGCAGAGTGAGCAGATTGTGCCCTGGCAACAGAAACAGGCTGTATGAAACAACTGAGGCGGATTGTGCCTTGATCATTGAGCACTCAAGTTGCGCCTGGGCAACAGCGACTGTGGGGGATTTAGGAGTCCACACAGTCCTGTTCTTGGCAATAGCCATCGCGCGCTTGTTGCTCTTGGTGTTGATCATATTTTCATAGGCTGTCTGGTTGACTTGAACAACCAGAGTCTTCTGCGTCTTGCCGATCGACGCAATGTCACATTGAGTTGTCACTTTCTCGTCGGAGGAGAAAGTCGTCCCCAGCAGAGTCGCCATTTTTTTTGCAAAAAATAAAAATTTGTTTTATTCCAAACTTGTAAAAGAGTATAAAATACGATAAATTCTAGGAAAGTACAACTTTAGGAATCTGATCAGAAGACGATCGCTTTATCCCTTAGACTATGTAAACCTGAAGACTGTAGCCTCAAGAGAACGCAGCAGCAATTTTTGCCAGAGTTCTTGATCCCTGTCTGATGATGATTGGAAACTCTATTTATAGAGTTCAAGAAATAACTGTTTTAGCAGTTATTCTGATGTGCGCGAGGCTGGATTGTGCCATACTGGATTGCGCCAACCTCCTATTGTGCCAACTTTCATTCAGTTGTCAATCGTGTACTAACTGTATTTAGACGCGTGGCATCGTATGATTGAGATGCGCGTGGTCATGTACAAGATAGTAGACACATCTTGAGAGATTAGTGGCATGTGCGCCACGTCATCCTTCTTTAGAATGTAAGTTGTCTCAACTTTATCAGGTTGCACGAGCTTCAGTCAACAAGTCAAACTGCGCTTGATTTGAGCGGCGCCTACACACGTGGCAGCTTCTGATCAAAAGTCGTTCAGGTTGCGCACAGGCGCAACTAAGGATTTTGTTTAGATTGCGCCTGGGCGCAACTCACGAAGTGTACAAGACAGCTGTCCACCAACTTTTCCTTGAGCGGCACAATTTACGGGATTCGAAGAGATTTTCCTCGTTCTCTGTTGTATCCGTCGTCAGTATGGTCAGGTAATAATGACCATTAAGTGTCAGATGCCACGTAGGCTTTGGCACAACTAGATTGGGCGCAGTCTGATATCAGGCACAATCTGATCGGTGGCGTAGTTTGCTGCATATCAGTGGCGCAACTTGATTTTTGGGGCGCAACTTGATCACTGATCAGTATATTGAAGGCGCAACTTGATTTTTAGCCTCTACAGGCATGTACAAGAGTCAATAATCATCTATCTATGTGAGTAAATATTAGCTTTGACATGTGGTCGGCTTAGGAACTTGTACAAGGTCTACTAGCCTGGTTAATCATACGTGGAGTGTATGATTAACACTCACAAGATCTACAATGAACAAGGTGGGTATTGACCACATGTCTAGACTAATATTCCCCCTCCCCCAACTGGTAGAGTAGAGTCAACCATGACATATTACGACATGGGATTCTCTGAGAATATAGCTAGCTTTCACAGGAATCGGTGTCCACACAATGTACAGGACAACAAGGAGATTTGTACAAGATATACCAAGATAAATAAGGAATAACATCCCATGACGGGATCCGTAAATACCAATCCGTGTGATCAATGTGTCAAGAAACAAGTACATCTACACTAAGTACAAGAAACATAGTAAATATCATAAATGGAAAATTATCAGAGAATGTACTCGCCTTAATTTAGTTGGAGTCGACGTGCACAACACGAACGTGTCGACACGGAATAGGTACCGATACTGTGCTCACAAGATGGTCCAATAATGACACGGGCAGTTCCCATTAGTCCAGAATTGTCCAAATAGTCCAGATTGGTAGGTAGAAGTCCAGTTTCAAAGCTGGCACGAATATCGAGATAGAGAGAAGTCCATGATCATGAAAATAGAAAACGACTAAATTAGTCACGGCTTATGATTTAAGGGCAAAAGCATGACTAAAAACTCATAACTAAAAGTGTTTACAATAGTTTAGAAATATATTTTATTAATCAAACATTTTTTTAGGAAACATTTGAAAACTTAGAAAAATCATTTTAGACTATTTATTACGGAAATATGTGGGTCGTAACCAACCTTAAAATATAATCAAATTTTAAACAATAATATATATATATATATATATATATATATATATATATATATATATATATATAGGATCCGGATCAAGAGCCCCGCCCGCGGATCCCCGCCGAAGCCCCGCCCCCCCCTGCACCATCGGATCGAGCGGGGCCCGCGAGGGGCCCACGCGATGCCGCGCGATCCAACGGCCAAGGATCGCGGGGCTTCGGCGGGGCTCCGAAAACGGGGCTCCCGATCCGGACCCATATATATATATATATATATATATATATATATATATATATATATATATATATCTTTGGTTACAAGATACCATTTTAGAAGTTATTTATTGTATACTAAGACATTAATATGTTTTTATTTTAGAAAATATAATAATAATACTTGGTAGCTAGGTTTTATTTAGCTAGAATATTAGGATATCATTTTGAAATTTTATTAAACATTATTTTGCAAACACTACTTTTAGGTAATCATAGGCTAAAATATTATTAAACAATTTACTTACCAACATGTGTCATAACTAGTATAAAATACTATACTTGTATTTATCATTATACATATTTATATATACTACTAATATTCATACAAAATATTTTACCTATAATTACATCTAATCATAAGCCTTGAAAAAAAAAATCATAAGCCTTGAAACTTGTACGGGCTTTAACCCAGCCCAACCCATAAAACAGTAACAACAGGACTGGGTCTAAGCCCAGTCCAAAAAATTATAATATAGAAAGGAGGGCATTTAGAATGGGCTTGAAGCCCACAGAAAATATCAATTAAACATTTGGTTATATCACAGCCCATTGGACTTAACCCAAAACCTTAATAAATAAAACCACATTAATTTTCAAACACTATTAATCATTTTTTCATTTTCCCTTAATCAAAATTAAGCGTCCAGGGGGGTTCTCCCCATTCTTTCCCAGATCAAACAAAAGTGTGTGACGAGAGGAATAGAGATGAGCTCGGGGGAGGAAAAGGGGGAGTGCGACTTACAGCGGAGAGGAGAGGAGATTGGGGTGAGTCAATTTCCCAAGGCGCCGCTCCGACACAGCGGGGCGTCGACGCGTGCAGCGTCGAGGTGGATCTCGGTTGGAGGTGGCGACTTGGCGACACGTGGTGATGGCGAACGTTGGGAGTGGCAGAGGAGGAGAACGAAATCCCAGATCCGTCTACGGCGAGAAGGATGGCCAGTTGGATCTGGCTCGACAAGCGACCTGAGGGTGGATAGGTGGTCGTCGGCTGTCGGGTTAGGTGAGTCTCCTCCCCTCCCCTCCCCTCCCCTTTTTCGTGTGGTGCTGGTTACTGGATGATGACGACGGTGGTTTTGGGATAGAAGAATGGTGATTTGGGTCAGTGATCGGCCGACCTTGATGGTGCTGGCGGCTAGGCCACAGCTTGCCGGGGTGATGAGGTGAAGGCTTTGGCGGTGGTGGGGTGACGTTGGCTGTACTAGTGATTCTCATGGTGGTGGCGTTGAGTGATATGGTAGTGGTGATGAACGGGGATGGGCGGAGGTGGTGTTGATTGTAGGGGTGGCCGGAGTTGGCCGGGGACTGGGAGGTGGCTATCGGCAAGAGATTGTGGAGTGGTGACGGAGGTGGCACGACGAGTCGGGATGAAGGGGGCAGTGGCAAATGACCGAGGAGGTTCGGCAGGGAAGTCAGGAATGGAACTGTTGCAATGGGGGGGTTGGCGGTTGTAGGAATAAATGCCTAGGAATTTGTGTAGAAATTTTCTTGTAAAATATTAGGAAAATGTAATATTTATAGGGTAGGTAGGGAAACCCTAAAAGCAATGTAAATATAAAAATAGTGGAATGAAATGGGATGCACTTGGAATGAAATGTGGTTTGAATGCACACTTTTGTGTAGAATGGAATCCTGGTCCGAAATGGCAAAATCTTATATATAAATAATTTAATAAGCTCCAGCTCACTACAAATACATTTTTAAATATAATTATTTATTATTTATTAGGCCTTTAGGTCATAAATTAGTTAGGATTCCAATAATCATATAGGTTCGAGGGTTGATACATATATTATATAAATCTAACTTGTACAAATTTTAAAGTATTCTCATATATGAATTTGGCTCACAATATTTAAGGAGTAAAATAACTAATTTTATTACTAGGCTATACAAGCCCAAAACTATACAAATTTTTATAAACCTTTTCGAAAAGCCAATATCCCGATAATAATGTGTATAACATATCGTAAATCGAGAAAATATATTACATATAGCTAATTCAAATTTATGATTTTAGATCTAGGTAAAATTTAGGAAAATAAAATTTTGAAAATTCAAAAAATTCCAGAATTCGGTTCATGGAGGTTACACCTGGACCATTAGGGAGACATGGGTATATGCGAAGGCCAAACCATAGAACACTAGTTAGATGTGTTGGCAGTTTTTAATATTTGTAAGAGTTTATATTTTCTTCAAATGTAAAACTTGTAAATATTGTAAGTTTAATTTAGCAATTGTAAATTAGCAGAAAGTTATTATTTATGTGTTTTGAGCATCATGGCCTTGACAGCGTTCTACCGTTGACACTGGGGCATAGGCTAGCTTGGACACGCACTCGTATCCCAAAAAATGCTAGCGGATCGTGATAGTAACAATTGACCAAAGGTCAAAATCTAATGACTTCAAGTAGAAGGTCATTTGTTCCAATATGTGCAACTGGTTCCATCAAACAGTGGAGGTCGGTTGGTGGATTGTCCTTCATGTGTATTAGCCATGTGATAGTGTCTCTAGGGAGTATATGCAAGTAAATGACAAAAGCGATTAACTAGTAAATATATACTTGATAATTAACCCGTTTCTGATACCAATTGTAGGACCGATATATTAAGCAATATATACTCTAGAGGAGGGGTTAATAGAGTGTACAACGGAATATTAGCAATTAAAACAAAATCACTACTATATTACTATATAGCATGTCATAGTAGCTATGTCACAGTTATGTAAAAACAGTAAATAAGAGAGACATAGAGCAAACGCAAACACAGCAATATATCCTGGTAGAACATACACCCATACATTTTAAATGCATCATCTGAAGGTCATAAAGTAGGAGGCACCACTAAAGGTTAACACAGTATATCCTGGTAGAACATACACCCATACATTTTAGATGCATCATCTGAAGGTCATAAAGTAGGAGGCACCACTGAAGGTATTAACATTTATGGGTCTACATATATCCGAATAGACTAAGTCCAATATGTTGGTTTTCTTTTTTTATAATTTTTAACAAAAGCTATCCGATGTTAATTTTCAATCAAGCAATAATCACAGTAGGATAAAGTTATGCATTGCATGGATGGAAGTAGCTTTCGCTTTGCACGAGTTTGTAGCCTTTTTCTCGCTCACGTGGCCAAGTTGCTTGTGCCACAAATCTATAAAGGTACCTTCCACTGTTCCAAGTTCATCATTCTCCAAGTGTAACTGAGTCTTGTAGAGAGTGCAACACTTCTTTCCATTCACCAGTACAACTGATCCTTTGGTAAGCTTACAACATCTTTTACCAAAGCTGCTTGTGAATCCTTCTTCATCTAGCTTGTTGGTGGAGAGAAGATTTAGACGAAAATCGGACACAAATCTAACATCTTTTAGCATCATTTTTGTTCCAAGGTTAGTGGTAACACAAATATTTTCAATGCCAAGAATTTGAGAAGAGTTTTTGTTACCCAATTTTACCGTTACAAGGTTACGTTCACGAAGCGAAGTGAAGTAGTCCTTCCTGGGAGTAGCATAGTAGGAGGCACCAGAATCAATCACCCATTCCGAGTCTTGACAAGTGAGATTTGCATATTCATCTTCACAAGCCGAGAAAAGCACAATTTTATTGTCACCGATAACGGTTGCACTTTTATTCTTTTCTTGCTTTTCATTAGTCCTCTTTTTCTTTTGTTCTCGCTTGAATTTACGGCATTTTCGTTTTATGTGTTCACTCCTACCACAGTAATAGAAGCTGATGTCCTTCATAGCCTTTGAATTTTCTCTTGACAATTGTCTCAATTTTGAGGCTGTCGGCTTTGCTCCTCCCTCTATTATCGGTAATAAGGGCATGAGAATAGAAGGATCCAGATAACTTTCTTTGAATTTTTTTCATTCAAAAGGCTGTTTGTAACTTGGTTCATTGATACAATTTCGTCAGTTGCGGTGTTAATTAGAGACACCACCAGAGTCTCCCAACTATCCGACAACGAGCTAAGCAAAAGAAGGGCTTGAAGCTTGTCGCCCAACACCATCTTCATGGATGCAAGCCGATTCAAAATACTTTGAACTTCATTTAGATATCCAGTGTAACACCCACTTTTCTAAAATGAGGGTAATTTTGAACTTTTGTAAAAGTTTATTATTTAATAATATGATTTATGATTTATGGGAATTTTTAATTAATTTAATACTATTTAAAATTGATGAATTATAATTTTGATGTGTTAGCTAGTGAACCCTAGAACTGTTGAGCCTAGAGACTAACCATGACCATGGGGACCTAACCATGTGATTAGAATGACTATTTACAACTTTTTAGGCTAAGGATATTTTGGTCATTTTGTGACTTTTGAATTATTTAGGATTTTGATTAATTGGTGAATTTTAGATTATTTAAATAATATTTAAATTGATGTATTGTAATTTTGGTCATTTTTCATATTTTGGGAATTTTTATATTTTAATATTGATTTTACGGGATTTGTTTAGTCGGGTTTGAGTTTCGTTTCGTTCCGACATGTGTTAGTGACCCGGGTAGCTTAGACTGTAGACGGGATCCCAAGATTAGTTAGTTATGGCCCACAAACCCCACTAATTAAGTTAGTGAGTTTAGACTAATCCCACTTGTTAGATTGGTTAAGTTAGAGGCTTAAATTTAACCCTTTTGATCCCAAACTTGAACCTAACTTAAAATTAACCAAGAGGACTAGTTGATGCTTTATTGGGCTTTCCTCCAAGGCCCAAATAGGGTTTAATGGCAGCCACTATAGCTAGGTTAGCCTCCCTTCCTTTTATTTCATTTTATCTTGCCTCTTTTCCTTCACAAAGTGTTCTTCCCCAAATTAGAGAGCTTCCCTCTTTGATTTGATCTCCAAATCCTTACATTCCTCCACCAAAACTTTCATCCAACCTTCTCATACTACCAAGGGAGGGTGCTAGCAAAGATTTGGATTAAAGTGCAAGGAGGAGTGTCCTTTTCGGAAGATCTTCGTGTCGGAGTCGTGTCCTTGGGAGTATCATTGGGATTCCACTCCCAATAGGTAAAACCAACCATCTAAATTGATTTCCTATGCATATTAGTTAGTTTTGAATCCATAGGATCCACCCCCATGTATGTACCCCATTTAGATTCAAATTTGAGGTCATTTGGAGCTCTCTTGAGGATTTTAGATATGTGTCTTGTGTCCTACTTGATAGATCCCAAATTAGGATATCCCATGTGTATGTATGTATGATAATAGTTTAAATAGATATTTAAATTCAGTTTTAGAATTGTTAGAGAATGGATTGATCTTAGTTAGGATGGTTAGAATGAGTTTCATTTGGATACCTATATTGGTATCCAAGTATCTTGGCCTACATGTGTTTATTTTGTCCAAAACAACTCAAATTCGTCATAATATTCATCCATATTTTTATTAACCAAAGCAACTTAGAAATGTCATAACTTTTAGCTTAGAACTCCGATTAATCTCCCATTTTTTTAAAAGAACCGTATCGAAGTTAGCTTTCCAAATATATATTTTAATAAGCCAAAATCGTTCTGGAACTTTCTGTAAAACTATTTGAGTGTCAACTGTCCGAAAGACAAACGCGTTTCGATGTTTTCGTGATTCCGGGAGCTTCCGGACACGAAAATACGATCCGTTTGAAGTTTCGAAAAGCTAACACGAAGGGCTATGACATACTTTAATCCTAGAATTTAGTGAAGGCCTAATTGGTATAGTATTGATTTTAAGTAGAAGAGTGACTATACGACATAGGCATTTTGTGTAACCTATGAGCCTATGTAGTATGGATATTAAATGAATGTAGAGTATGTAATGCATGATATGCTAGATGAATGAAATGATATATATATGATATGTATCCTCTTTACATTAATGTATATATATGGTTGAATGCAAACATGTAGGAATGCAATCAATGTAATGTATGTAAGCAATGCATAAATGCATGAATGTGTAGCATCCACTTTTTCATAGAAAGGGTATTTTAGTCATATTAGCCATTTTGGCCATTTTGTGATTTTTAGATATTTTGACTTGTGTTGTGCTAGCAACTGGTTTAACCTTAGTAGATATTGTATAGGAGCCTAACCATGTCTTAGAATTTATTTTTTACCTATTATAATTTATTTAGGGCTTGGGTTCAATTTAGAAGGCTTTTAAATGATTTTAAGCCTTTTTGCATGTAGCCTTTTTGAGCCTTTTGACTTGGGCCTTATTTTTACTTGAGAGAGAGTTGGCCCAAGTGAAACTCTAACCCTAGAAACCCCCCACCTGGCCGCCCACAGCAGTACCTCTCCCTTTCTCTTTCATTTGTGAAGCATAGCCTCCATAAGTGAAACCCTAAGAGATCTCCTCCTCCAAAAATCCTATTTTCTTCATCTGGAGTCCGTTTCTACCCAAATGAACTCCGTTGCACTCATCTAGAAGAGGAGGATCTGCAAAAGTATTACTAACGAGGAGGCGGAGGCAATTGCTTGAGGGGAATCGACCAACACGACGACCGAGGGACTCCGTTTATTGAGTTTTTGACACTCAATAGGTAAACCCCTTTCTACCATAGTTATTCTGAATTTTCTTTCATTTTTGCATCCATATAGGTGCCCTAGACTTGCCCATAAAGTTTGGTTACGTTTCGAGTTCGTTTGGTAGCGGTATCGGACATGTGTCGGCCCGTCTAGACACGTGTTCGACGAAATGCCGCTAAGAAACGAAACTTGCTGTTTTTCGATTCTATCTTCACAAACATTTAGATAATATTATTTTAAGAAACTTTTGTGAAGACGGATCGAAAATTGATGTCTTTTCAGTGGCGTTTCGGGCATCGGATGTACGTGCACCGATCCCGTGCACGAAGCCGTGCATGCCCTGCCGTCAGCGTGTTGTATCTCGATGCACAGATAATATTTTTGCCTAATATTTCATGAGCACGTGGGGGCAACCTCTGCCCACATGCTCCAAAAATTTCATGACTTCTCGTTGAGCGAGCGCAAAGAAATCCGACGTGCATCGTTCAGCCCGCACTGTGCGCAAGGCTGAAATTTGTCGCTGAAACGGACTTCGTTCGCGCTCTCGACGCGATGAGGACTCGTTCCAGGACCTTGGACACGTAGACCTATACCTGGACTACCCGAGGGATCAATCTCGAGTCGTGGTGTGGCCCGACGAGCGAGCCACGAAGACCGAACCGCGCGCACGAGGGCACGCACGGGCGCTCGCGCACGCAGCAGGCCGCGCGTGGTGCGGGGCTGCGTGCGTCGCCTCGGTGCGACGTGTCGCCATGTTGTCGTGTCCTAGACCTACCCCAGGACCCCCTTAGCTATGTGCACGAGCACGGGGCTTCTCGTTGTGTGTGCGGCGCTCAATCGAGCGAGAACGCACGCATACGTGCACGTCGACACGCGGTAATCGGATTTTTCCGATACGCATTCTGTGGACACAACACGGACACGATTTCCGACCCGTGAGTACCCGAGCGCATCATGTAGGTTGAGACCAACGTGTATGCCGAGTTTCGCGGGTTTATATTGTGTATATCTCATTTTGGGTCGTTGTGTGAAAAATGGGTTTTCCTTTAATGCAAAATTTGAGTTTGAATGTGATATTTTATTTTCCAGGAATTTAACTTGTAAAATCTGAGTTTTTAGTATGTATATGAGGTTTTGGACTTGTGAGAACCAACTCTTGGATTTAGTTCATATTTTTCTATCAATTATGAGCACATGTGTTTTCTTTTTCTAGCTATGTATATATGTAATTGTATATATATATAAGTTAGACTTCCTTGAAACCCATTGCAAGCATATGTGCTGAGAATGGGTCGAGGGGAATTAATTCCAGATTTTGATTTATTAAAATTATTTCAAACCATGCGTCATTTCTTCCAAATGAGCATATGTATATATGTATATATATAGTTTTACTATTTTGTTTGTATGTATATAAGAGTATATTGAAATGAGGCATACCATGGTTGTGTTTTGAGCTTTTAATCTCAGTTTTGATACACCACAGTAACCTACAAGTATCACACACACATACACAACCATTTGTCAAGAATTAAGAGTAAGTATGTGTTGTAAATACATGTGTATGTATATATACCTATGTGTGTATAGTTTGTATGCTTGAGAACCCATCTTAGAGTAGATCATGGTTGTGGTTGTAACCATAGGAGTCCTAGGACAGATTTGGTTTGTCATTGTGAGCCTAGTTTAGTCGAATTGACCGACAAGTTGACCAAGTTGACAAAAGTCAACTTTGGGTCAAACTTGATCCAATTCAACTCAAACGAACTTGGAATGACCTAGAAACTTGTGTATAACCTAAAAATTAGTAAACGGACTAGATGACCAATGTTTGACCAGGTTTGACCAGCGTTGACCAGGTTTAACCAGAGTTGACCAAGGGTTGACTTTGACCAAAAGGAACCTAGAAGCATATAGTCTTGCATTGTAGCTATTTCCTTTGATATTTTAGACTTAGTTGTGACATGTGTATACTTTAAATAGGTTTATATTGCCCCGGTTTAGCTACACTTCATCATAAGTAGTTCGGTTTGCCAGGCGAGTACATTTTCTGATCTTTTCATACTTGTTTGGATATGTTCTCTTGTTATAGACTAGTATACTTGATGCTGACACGATGTTCACACGGATTAGTATCCTATGGATCTTTTCATGCGATGTTATGCCCTCGGATACATCGAGTATATCATGTTTATGTACTTTATTGTGTTCATCATGTACTCCATGTATTCATATTTATCCATATACACTCATATGTTATTCATGTACACTTATGACCATATGAGCTCCATGTATAAAAGTAGTTATTATCCATGTGTAATAACATATCATAACTTGATCCTTGTGTATTGATTGGGGGCAGGGAGAGTGTAGTTGGTTATGTAATCATTATCCCCAGTAGGTATTCATGTGCAACTCCATAGTTTATCCATGTGCAACCTAACCTATTTACATAACCAATTTATGCTCTAAATCACGTAGATAGTTACATTTCTCTATTTATCATAATTATTTCTAGTCTTGATATTCTCTCTCTTGTTGATTTTATTTATAGCGTTTCATGTATAATTTTCTATAGCTTGCTTTATATGTCCAATCCTGATATGATCTGTTGTGAGAGATATGTGCTCGTTCCGTCCTGATTGGACATATTAAAAATTTTAAAGGTGATGATGAGGAGTGTCACGACCCGCACCCACCGTGAGGGTACGAGTACGTAACAGCACCCAGCCTACGCCGCAGTGTCGGCGGTAGAACGCTGTTATAGGTCATGAACTATACTAACACAACATAGAATAATCTCCAACTGGAGGCTAATCACAGAAGGTACAACTCAATCACAACTAGAGATAGAATATGGCACGATAAAATAGATAAGAAAATCCTCAACTGAGGTACAACAGAATAAAATAACATAAGTCTCAACATCTCTAAAATATACAACTCTGAAAACAAGGACAACAGCTAAACATGAAAGGAAACAGTCTAAGCTATCTACACTATGCAAGGGGTGTCATCCTCAGCAGCTGCCTGAACCTCCCCAGGGGTCCAGGTCGCGAGTGTCATCTAGGCAAGCTCCAAGGTAAGGGGTACAGGGTTCCTCATCATCCTCTGTAAAATTTTCAACAGGTCCAGTCAGGACGGGAGCGAGCATAATACATCTCACGCAGATCATAACAGGTTAGAGAATATAAACATACAAGAGAGTACGATACAAGAACTGAAAGAAATACATGATATAAACAGAGAGAGAACTGTAATAGAAATATCTACTATAAGTAGAGAGCTACCAGTGACTAGTGATTTAGAGTACAAAGTCGACATGTGAACGGCTTGATTTGCACATGGCTATACTAAAGAGGCGTACATGGCTATTCTACTTTGGAATTGTTCACATGACTATTTATACTCCCCCATACCCCAATCAATACACAAGGATCCAGACAAGTTATGTTACGTACATGGTTTTCACATGAAGCCCATAAATGGGTGCACATGAAGTATACATGAGAGCTCATACATGAGTGCACATGAAGTTCACATGGGGGCCCATAAATGGGTGCACATAAAATTCACATGAAAGCTCATAAATGAGTGCACATGAAGTATAGGTTATACATGAGATTCATGAAAAACACGACCGAACATGATAGCACATGAGAGTACACGAGCGAGCACGAACGAGCATGTAGCACATGATAAACATGAATAACAGCGAGGAATACACGATGTACATGAAACACACGATATGATGTATCCGATGCTCCCGAGGGGGATAACATCGCATGAAAGGATCCATATAGTACCAATCCGTGATAATATCGTGACAGCATCAAATAAGGTAAACTAGAGCAAGAATATAATTCTAAACAAGTTATAAAATGATCAGAGAATGTACTCGCCTGGTATCTGAATGTCTGAAGTAAATGTACTGTCCAAGATGAGGTACCTGACTCCTAGTTAGAGCAACACAAGTCAAGATGTATACAGGGGATGATAAATGTAATCTACGATGCATCTGCATGCTGTCTAGGTCAAACTAGACTAAAGTCAACACTTGGTCAACTCTAGTCAACCACACTAGTCAAACTAGGTCAACTAGGTCAAGTCCTAGCCCAAACAAGTCTAACAAGTCTCACTAGGCCTAACCAAGCCTAGGCTAGCACTCACACACAATTACAAGCCACACAAGTTATCCATCATACATTTTTACATATATAATACATATATACTCACTATATATAAGGCATACCTATATATAGGAAATTCATCCATGGCTATATGCCCACATACATATGTTTATTCACATATTTATTCATACACACATATTACATATATATATTACATACATTATATATATATAGGCATACAATATATAGGGGTTACATTGTATTCATGTAAGGGGGAATGTGTATAACAGTGTGTATACATGTGTGTGTTGTTGAGAGTTTAAGGTAGTGTGTGTGGCATGGTACGTATAGTGTCATGAGAATGTGTGTCAAAACAGTAGAATGTCTCAGATTTCAGCTTTGTGTGTGTGTAGATGTGATAAGAGGGTAGTCAACATGTGAAGGCTGTGCGCAACATAGGTATCACAGGTTTTGAAATGTTTCTCAGGTTCATAGTATAAATGTGTGAGTGAATAATGTTAAGAGAATCAATTCTCAGCTATGGGAAGGGAATGGAAACAAACAGTGTACAAAAATGAAGGAAAATTAGTGAGTGTTACATTGTAATCTCAATCTCAGTTTGACAGTTAAAATTGATAAACCAATCCACATATATCACACCAATTCGAATCAGTCACCAACCAATACCAACACAAGTATTTAATCACCATAGCTAACTTCAAATCAGTTAAAAAAAAGGAAGAATCTATATCAGTTGTATGGGAATCACATCTCAGGTATTGGAAATAAAAATCAGTTTTCATATTGAAATCATCATTCAATTTTCAGGGAACTCAACAATGAAAATCTATTAACTAATTAACCCAACATTTAATCCATATGAATCAACTTCAAATCAGTTAAAGGAACGAATCAACACTAAGATTTCAGGAATTGTGTGCGGTGTATCCTGGGTGTAGGATTCCTGTGTATGTGTGTGTCATGAATTCCAATGTTGTTCTCAGGTTTTTGGTGAACACAAGTCGATATGTATGCATACAAATCGGGGCTTAGTGTAATCAATCCCAGGTTTCAGTCAATAGGTTTAGGCTCAATTATTCCCAGAATTAGGAAACAGGGACTGTATCAGTGTCACGACCCGCTCTCGAATAATCGGACACGAGTCGGACATGCCCAGCCTTCATCGTTAGACACGATGAAGTAAGCTGTACCAATCTCTAGGGAAATCTAACCAGATAAACATGAATATATACAATCACAGCATCTAATATAACGTTCCCAGAAAGATCACCATAATCCACAAATCCAGATATCATAAAGGTACCAGAACCAACATGAATGAAAAATGCTATGAACTCTAAAGACAATATCTAGAAGTAAAGCTAAGTAGTCTAAACCTGAAGCCTCAAGCTAAGTCTCATCCTGCTCAACTAATATCCTGGGCTCTGGCCTATAGAGTAGAACAATATCCTGCAAGCACCTGCAACATATCCTAGTCAGGAGCGAAGCTAAGTATATTCAGAGAAATGAACATGTACATCATGGTATGAATCAAGAAAACAGGAATAAATGTAAAGTACAGGAATGAGAACAAGACATGAACTAAACAGGAAATACTGAAAGTAAAACAGGGAACATGGTAAGAGTCCTGAGCATGAAATACAATCTGAACATGAAATACAGCCTGAACATGAAATACAATCATGAAATCCTGAAATACAAACTGAATCCTGACATGTGCAATATGAAATACATCTAGATTGTGATCAGCTTAGGTAGATGCAATGAACCTGAAATGGTACGGCTTTGGCCCCGCATGCACGGTGCGGGACCCAAGCTATTCACATGAGTAGTAACAGGGTTTGATCACATATCTATAGTATTTCCCCTTCCAAACGCAAATGATACATGGAACATGAAACCAGACAATACCGTGATATATCGTGTCATCAAGGAGATACAAGAATGGATATGAAAGACATGAGAAATGAACAAATCCGAGGAGTATACTTGCCTTGCGCAGGATGATCGAGGGTAGATAGTAAAGCTGTATGTCCACCTGTTATAATGGGTACAATTTGATTAACATTTATACTAGTTTCAATTTGTGATTTATCTTTTTAATCGAGCTTAATTTATAGGATGACATTAACTATATTCTAAATTAGCAAATCTCTATAAATTAATATGTACTAAGTATATATCCAGCCTCTGCTACAAATATTAGCTGTAAAGACAAGGTTTGACTTTCAAAAGCAACAGTTGCTAGCAAATATATACAGTGCTCTATAACAATCCTCATTTAATCAAAGAGAAAGCAAAACCAAATTACTCTTCAAGGTAAATTCTAACTTTAACTTGAAATGGACTAAAGAACACAACTCATTGAAATCTATTCAATTTAGTTAATGATTACATTCCAAAACATGTTTTAACTAAAGAGTTTCATTTCTAAGCAAACCTAATCTAGCAGATAACTAAATACAAGTACTTAGCCACATCTAGCCACTACAGGTATTCAGTTAAACAAGGAGTTGATAGCCCTAAAGTATCAATCCTCTAGCAGGGCTGATTCAAATCAGTCCTAACTAAGGCACTGATACAAACCCAATCCCAGTTGAGACACTGATACGAATCAGTCCAGCTAAGGCACTGATACAAATCAGTCCTGGACATGACAGTCCCAACACACTGTACTCAACCAACCTACTCTAGTTATCCTAGCAGTCCTTCTTAGCAATGGGACATATATCCAGCTACCTACCTAATAAAATCCTTAATTTCACTCACAAGATATAACATAATTCCCTTAGCTATGCACTCAACCTGTGCCTCACTGTGTTGAGTTCAAACTTGCATACCCAAGCTACTGATAATACACTCAGTGCCAACAACTCATATAATGTGAATCATCCAAACCATATTAAGCTAAAAGTCATTGTTAATTAACATCACTGTATTTAAAAGCACTGTTCTCAGGTTCTACTCATAGCTAATAGGCCACTCCAGTATCAGGTTGCAGCCTTATGTACTGCCAACTACATTCACCTAATGCAGGTTGCCAAAAGAATGATACAGTAAAACCACAAGGCACTCTCAGTGACAGATTTCCTCAAAACCGATCTAAACTCTTAAGGTAGTTCAAGTGAAAACCTATTTTTAGAGAAGAACGAATACTGGTTCCAAACAGGGTTAGTAGAGAAAAAGGACATAAGGATGACACAGGTTTTTTTGAGATTGGAAACTAAATACAACAACATTTAGTTCAAAATCTGAATTCAGATCCAACAGGACTTCATCTAGGATATTCACCAGAATTAAACAATACAACCACTACATCTACCCTACTCTAAGATACCTGCTATCTCTTAATGAACAAGTGATCATCCGTTCTTCCCTTCGAAGACCCTTCATGAATAAGTGCAGATATCAAGTTACTAATCAGGTAATGACTTCTAACTTAGCCTGTTTAACCCTCCCTTCACCCAGATGTCTGAATCAGTGATGACATAACAAATCCTGATAAGGCAACCACCCACTGTCAGTCCAAACTCCTATGATATTTCAGGGAGTCAAAGCTAAGCAGATATTAGCACCACTAATGCTGCAGTATGAATCAAGTTGGATAGTTCTCCAGGGTTCAGATAAAGTGCTGTAGAAGTATTTCAAAGATTCGAAAGAAATTTAGAGAGATATTTAAATACACAAGAGATATAGTCTAAAAGTGTGACTGCCAACTCTAACTGATGTTCTCAACATCAAAATCTGCAGTCTAGACTTCAGATTAAATATGCAACACTCAAAACACTTCATTCTCGATAGTCGATAGTGTTCAACCTCATTTACTCAGAAAAATATAGCAACTGCTATACTCAGTAAAATAAACCAGCAAAACAATCATGCTCCAATTAAATGTCTGCTTGCCCACAGCAGACCTATTGTCCTCAACCATCCAAACAGAACAACTATACATGAACCCGACACCATGTATTCCTTCTACGAACCAAGAATTCATGGTGAACGCATGGGAAAGAGCAGTACAATACCTGAGAAGAACCATTGTCGAACACGATTCGAAATAATCGTTAAACTCAAGAGATGGTCATGGATCGAGAAAACAAACTCTGCAGGTATTACAACAACAAGTTTCGATCAAACTCACGAATCATAGAAGATCTGAGGAGTCTAGATTTCTTCTTCAAGAAAATTTAACAGATCAAAACAAAGAATTAATGGTGACTCACCCGATTGAGTAACTGGTCAATTCATCGATGGCTCGATCGATCGGTTTCATCAATCTGACATTGCATTCGAAGATTAACAAAACATGAAGAACAAAGGATCAAATTCAAACATCAGAACACGTGAACGAAGGGTCGAATCGAACTCACCGATCTTCTAAATGATGTCGTCGGAGATGAAGATTGCCGGAGAAGCAGACACGTCGTCGTCAGGCGGGTGCCGCCGGGAAACGCACCATCGAGATAGAGTCGTCGTCGAGGAAATCGCCGCCAGGAGGTCTCGATGTTGCCGTCGTCGAGATCCCCATCGGGAATGGTGGTGCTGCTGCTCTCATTCACCGGAGATGTCGATCCCGCCATCGCCGCCAGAAGATCGGGCACAGCCGAACGTCGGAGAGAAGAAGTCACGCCACCCCGGTTGTGGCAGCCCATCGCCGTCGCCAGGGCTCACTCCATCGAAACTAGGTTAGGGTTCCAGCTTGGTGAGGAAGTAGCTTTGGGGAAGAACTTGAGGGAAATTGGAAAAATGAAAGAGAAATTTTGAGTTACCCCCCACTTTTATTACCCAAATTAAGGGTGCACCCCACAGTTTTGCATAAAATAAGAACGACCCCCACTTCTAACAGTTTCCGTTCCTCACTAACAGAAACACGAGAAAGTGGTAATTTTTTGACGTAAATGCCCCCTGGCTCTATTTTGAAGTCTAATTCCTTTCCTAATTCCTAAAGTACCCCTCTTTTATAAATCCCTACCGCTCGTTCGGAGGCTGTAACCTAACCCCCAAAATCTCTCCTCTATTTCTTCTCGTGGTGATATTAGGGTTCACGAGAAATGGCGACCTCCGCATGTCGGGTACAATGAAATTGCTTTCGAAATATTTTTCGTGAACATTTTGTTTTCTGGTTTGCCGTTTGCTCCTCTCTATTCTCAGTCATTTTGGTGTTTTTTGTAGGAGAAATGTCAAATTTGCTCCAAGAACAACCACCTTGCTGATGAATGTACGTTCTTGAGCTCGCCTTGCAAGACGAAGAACTGCAAGGGGATTAGGCACTTGTTGAAGTCAAATACTAAGTTAAATCCTGGGAGAAAATTTTTGAAGTGCCCTGTCTGCTCGGATTTTCAATAGTTGGATGCTGCTATTTTGGATTCAAGCTCTGGAAGTTCTTCTTCGACAATTCAAATGGAGGGATGTTTCACTTGTGGTGACTCAGGGCATTGGAAGAAACAATGCCCTTGGAAAGAAAATACTTGCCCAAATCGACACTGTGGAGGGAAGAGAGCTGTCTTCATTTCAAAAAGGAGTCACAGCAAGGGAAGGAGATTCTTGCAATGCATGAGATGCAATAATGCATTCCAATGGTTGAATGAGGCAGTTGCTATAGACCAGAAAAAAGTGAAATTCCAGTTCAAATTGTAGTGAACACAACCTTAGACCAGTTGTGCCATAAATTTGGAAAAGAATTGGGAATGTAAAGTTGAAATTATGTAGTTGAGTGGAAGTTTCCCTCTTTGTAATGAATTGAAGTCGAATTTGTGTGCTTTTGTTACTTTGTGAGCAACATCTTCTCTCTCTTTTATGAATGTTGAGCATGAACAATATATACAGTAACCTCAATATTCATACAGTTCATTCAAGCAATATATGCAGTAACCTCAACTTTCAATATATGCAGCAAAGTGGAAGAAGTAACCTGAAGTTAAAATTGCAGTATCCTCAATTTAACCTGAAGTTTAAAGAGATCTCAAGTTTAAATTGCAGTATCCTCAAAATATGCAGAGTGTAAATTGCAGTAACCTCAACATTCAATACAAGTAACCTCAACATTCAAAATATGCAGAGTTTAAAGAGATCTGAAGTTTAAAGAGATCTCAACTTTCAATACAAGTAACCTCAACATTCAACAATATATGCAGTAACCTCAAAATATGCAGTAACCTAAATATATGCAGAGTTTAATCTGTAGTAACCTCAACATAAAGTTCATATGCTTCAAAAAGCTGCAAGAAGCTTAACAGACTTTAAAATGCTTTAAGGATTACACAAAAGTGAAGCAAGCATACAAGTAGTTGCTTAACAGACTTTAAGGATTACACAAAATGCTTTAAGGGTCAACATACAAGCAAGAATCCTTCAAAATGCTGCAGAATTCCTTACAGACTTTAAGGATTACACAAAAAGTGAAGCAAGCATACAGTTAGTGCTTCGTACAGTTAGTGATTCATACATTCATTACACTTAATCCAAGCAAGCAAGCATGCAGTAGTTGCTGCTTCAAAAAATTGTAACATTAAACAAAAAATTGTAACATCAAACTCCTATTGTTGCTGCTGGCTCTTCCTGCTGTTGTTGAAGGAATCTTCAAGGATTGAAGGATTGTTGCTATTGTTGCTGCTGATGCTGCTTCCAATATTTACTCTGGCACTAGTATTCCATGGAGGTCTAAACACAGAATTCATTGGCCTCCTTGGTGGTAGAATTGCTGCAATGTTATTAGTCCTGACAGACATGCCCAGGTTTTGATGTATCCAATCACTCCCAGACTTGAAGGGAATGGTAGATGAGTGAGGAGGTGCAGGACTTGGATGCAGCAAAGTGGAAGAACCTGGAGTTGGATTGGAAGGACCTGGAGTTGGATGTACCAAATTGGAAGAACCTGGAGTTGGATTGGAAGGACCTGATTGTTGTGGTGAGGATGGTATTTGTGGTCCTCCTGGTGCACCCATGGCCACAGCATCCTTCTTCTTACCCCTTGATGTCTTTGGCCTCTTGTAAGTTGTGTTAGTCTTTCGTGGTACCCTTTGTTTTGGTTCTTTGGGTGGTCTTGGTGGCCTTGGTGCCCTTGGTGTTCTTTGGTTCCCTCCAACTGGTCCACCTTGACAACCTCTAGCATTATGGTCAGCTGGCAACTTGCACCTCCCACAAATCCTCTGTTTCTTGCCAGACCTTGGTAACTCATCAGCCTCCCTCCTCCTAACACCCTTGGGTCTTCCAGGTTGCCTTCTTGTAGCAGGTGGACCAACTTGATATGGTGGCTGCAATGGAACAAATATAGAAGAAATGAGACAGTATCTGCAAATGAGATATCAAATGAGATACTTAGCCATATCAAATATAGAACAAATGGGACAGTAGCCATATCAAATATAGAGACAGTTGCCATATCAAATATAGAGACAGTTGCCATATCAAATATAGAGACAGTTGAGACAGTAGCCATATCAAATGAGATACTTAGCCATATCAAATATAGAACAAATGGGACAGTAGCCATATCAAATATAGAGACAGTTGCCATATTAAATATAAAGACAGTTGCCATATCAAATATAGAGACAGTTGCCATATCAAATATAGAGACAGTTGAGACAGTAGCCATATCAAATGAGATACTTAGCCATATCAAATATAGAACAAATGGGACAGTAGCCATATCAAATATAGAGACAGTTGAGACAGTAGCCATATCAAATATAGAGCAATAGGACACTTTAAGAAAACAATGTTAACTTACTTGCTCCCATAAGCTTTGCTGAGGCAATGGGACAATCTTCCCAGCATAAGTTTCCTTGTAGGTATTAGCATGATAGTAGTGGCTTGTGAACCTATATCAAAACAAGTATTTTATTAGCAAAATTATATAAACTGCTATAATATACCTATAATGTATCTATACTGCTATACCCTTTCATAAACTGCTATATGTACCTATAATGTATCTATACTGCTATACTTTTTCTATACTTACATTGTCCATGTGGGCCTCATAGGTAATAGTGCAGCTACAGCATGTACACAAGGTATCCCTGTTAAATCCCATACATGACAGTCACAAGTTTTGGCTTTAATATCAACTGCCCATCTGTTTTCAATGGAGAACACACTTGTGACACAAAATAACCCCTCATCAGCACCATTGACCTGAAACTGGTTGACTTGCTGAGACCTGTGCTCAATGATTTTCTTTGCTTTTGGGGTCAAGTCATTCTCATCCCAGGCTTTAGAAACCATCTTTCTATCATAGATCAATTGCATGACCATCATATGATACATCTCCACAATCATAGTAATGGGCCTCCCTCTGATGTCCCTTATCCAACTGTTGAAGCTCTCAGAGAAGTTATTGGTTATGTGCTCACACTTGGATGTCTTATCAAAGAATGCTCTGCACCATCTTCTTATGTCCTCTTCCATCAGATACTTAAGACCCTCTGGACATTGTTCAGACAGTGCTTTGATCCATTTAGCAGTGTCAACCTCTCTATAGGCCCTAGCTGCACCCCAGGTTAGATGCTTCAACTGTAGGCTACTACTAATACGAGACTTGAAGTTCTTATAGAAATGTCTGAAACAAAATCTGTGGGGGTGTCCATAGAATTCAGTGTCAACTGCACTCCCTAGGCCTTTCTGCCTGTCAGATATGAATGTTATCTTCCCTGGATGTTGCAACAACTTGTCTTTAATAATGGACAGGAAATGGCCCCATGTATCTTCACACTCTGAAGTGCAAAGATAGATGGCAAGGGGAAACAAGCCATTGTTTCCATCTAAAGCAGTAGCTGACAAACAAACACCTCCATGCTTTCCTTTCAAATGACATCCATCTAACCCAACTAATGGTCTGCAACCCTTTATGAACCCTGTGAAGTTTGCATTGTACCCTATGCATAAGTAGCCAAATTCAGTGGTCCCTGCTATATTCCCACAATATGCTACACTCCCTGGATTGGATTTCATGACCTGCTGTGCAACCTGAGGACATGTCCTATAACTTTCATCATAACCACCAAACAATTTTTTATTCACTTTAAATATTGCCATATGTGCAGTCCAATAGGAGACCTTAACTGTAAACTTGGACCACATTTGCTTCTGAACATCCTTTGCCTTCCATGATGTGTGGTGTGCTTTAATGTCATCTTCCAACTGGTCAGCTATGAACTTGCTGTTAGCCATTTTGTTTGACAGCTTTGAGGTATGCTTGCAAGTGTGGCCATCATTGAGCTGTCTAAGTGTACATGTAGTCCTGTCAGGTGAAATTCTGACCCTGCACAACCATGGACAGGTCTCCTCTCCACACACATCCCATATCCTATTTGATTCATTCTTTACAAATTTGATTTCAAACCTGTTTGTTATAGCAAAAGTTCTTAAAAATGATCTGCACTCACTAGGATTCATCCACTGTTGACCTAGGACTAGTGCACCCACAGTTGGAGCCCTGTATTCCTCCTCACCCATCTCACCCTCACTGTATAAGTCATCAAAATCAGCAGGTCTATGATCACATTCAGAAGCAGATGATGGACAACTATGATATTCCTCTTCAGGCTCTAGTTCATCAATTTGAGCTTTCTTCCTTCTCAGAAACTCTTTCCTCTGAAACTCTGTTTTTCCCCCCATTCTTCATTCCTGCTTTCTGAAATGTGGTCATCACTGCTTGGTACATACTCCTCATCCCCCTCCTCTGTTTCTTCCTCTGCATCAGGTATTTCTTCCTCCACTGCCTCCTCTGCATTATGTATTTCTTCCTCCACTGCCTCCTCTGCATGTGTTCCCTCTGCAATGGGATACTCTGCCTGTGTACCCACTGCCTGTGTACCCTCACCATCTGTTTTTGAACCATCACCCTGCTTTCCAGCCTCTGCTTGACCATATTTACCACCAATACTGAAGACCCTTGATGGCATTGCATCCAACTCCTCCTCTGGGAGGTCCACATCACTATCACTAGGTAGAGGTTCAACATTCTCAAGTTCCAATTGAACAACAGGTTTTCTAGGTGATTTTTTATGTGCTACTCTCTTTACAAGTCTTCTCCTATTGTTAACTGGTTGCATGGTAATTGATGCTTGTGTCAGAATATGTTGTTGTTCATGGCTTGTCTCTTTACCAACCTCTTCTAAGTACAAGTGTATTTCTCCATTCTTGTCAGGCAATTGGTTGCCAATCATAGCCAGCAACTCAGCATCAGTAAGAACCTCCACTCTTTCACCATTGTTTGAGTCATCAACCCAGTGGTACTTATAACTAGCCTCCAAAGTATTACTCTGAATTATGTAGGGTATATCCAATAAACTAACCAAGTCTGGGTCCACTTCAACAGCTACAGAACTACCATTCACATGGTGGACCCTAAGCATGACTTTCCTACATAATTATACAAGTATAGTGAACTACCATGCACACATATAATAACATGCTTACAAACAACATACTATAGTGGACCCATTCAGAAAGCTAAACATTGAATAGAGTAAACAATGAATAGAGAGGAAAGTAAAAGTTATGAAAGTATAACTTACAGTGGGAGACTGGCTTTCATCATATCAGTGGTCCAGAGGAAGCTCTGTACGAAAAAGGGGTTAGTTTTGGGATTGGAAAATTTAGGACTTAGCTACGATCTGAAAAAGGAGAGACACATGTCGAAGGTGCTCAGAAGAAAGAAATACATAATCAATCTTTCATATATTAAAGGAAAAATTGCAAAAAAATGGAATATTACCTAACTTGCAGACTTCGACATGGGAGCAGGACGATCTTCCTGTAACACACGACGAGATCGACTGGAAGGGACGTGATCGAATCGAAGGGGGTTAGGTAAGAGTCGATTACGGAATGGAAATTGGGGATTAGGTTAGGGAAGGAAATTGGGGATTATTTGGGGATTAGGTTTTCGAGTGAAAAGAGAGTTTGGGAGAGAGAGCGGCGGTTAGAGGATTATTAAGGGGGGTAGTTTAGGAATTCCTTAAAAAGTTCCTAAGGGCTGTAGGTCAACAGTTCCAAGCAGGGGCATTTACGTCAAAAAATTACCACTTTCTCGTGTTTCTGTTAGTGAGGAACGGAAACTGTTAGAAGTGGGGGTCGTTCTTAATTTATGCAAAACTGTGGGATGCACCCTTAATTTGGGTAATAAAAGTGGGGGGTAACTCAAAATTTCTCAAAATGAAATGAGTTGTTGCTCGTTTCTCTCTCTTTCATATATGAGAAAAGGAATGGTGGTATTTGCATTCAAGTATACCTCAATCCAATATTTGCAATTTGATCCCTCCACTAACATGAGTAATTGCAACTAAGCCCCCACAAAATGGGTAATTGCAATAATTCTAAAAATCTGTTAGAGAGGTAGTTGGGAATTTGTTGGAGAAATGGAGACCACTACTAGTTTGTTATAACTAATTTTTAAATTGGAAAATTCTGCTCAAAATTAATTTTCTCCAAAATAAATCACCAAAATTTATTATTTAAAACTAACTTATTATTTCAAAACTTAATAATAACAATTTTAATTATTAGAAATCAAATTTATTTTCTTAAAATCGGGAAGTGGAGTTACAATCAGTGATTCCCAAAACAATTCACTATTATGAAGAAAACTGAGAACCAGTTAAACTAAAACTGAGAAGAAATTCGGTCTAGTATCTATCCAAATTCAAAGTCAAAACCCCAAATTGAACCCACATCTCATCCCAGATATAACACATGCATTCTGTTAATGATCATAGTTAAAAATCATCATGTCATCATCTAACTATTCATTTAAAACCAATGTGAAACTCAGGATACACTGAACAATAATAGGTATCAGAATATAGGCAGGTTTAACCCCATTTCGAATCAATACCAACCAAATCATGCAATCCAGTATAAACCCAGTCATGCAACTATTATCCAGACATCATGTCATGTATACACATCATTAATTTATATTATTTATCAATTTAAACTCATTTAAACTCAAAAAATTAGTTTTCTGAACACAGGTATCAGAGTTGTGTAAGAATCCCAAATTCGAATTATAAAATTGATTTAACATCAAATTAATCATTGACATAGCTTTGTGTATATGTGCAAGTGTCCCACGAGTTGTATCGTGTCTAACAAACTCGACACGATTGTGTCCAAAACCCAAACGAACTCAAACAGTGCAACAGGACAGAAATCATCGTGCACGTGTTCACGCGTGTCCAGCATACGACACGACACGAGTTAGGGCTCGTGCTCGTGCAAGGGGGTGCGCCTAGGGTAGACCTAGGGCTGTATCACCCTGACTTGCACCCACGTGTCCCCGTGTCCATGATACAGTTGTGTATCAGTGAGTGAAAACGTGCACTGAGGGACTGCCTCGTGCAGTCTCGTACAGCGATGCAAGTGTCTCGTGGACACGACACGAGCCACGTGGGGCCTCGTGGTCATGTCCATGTGTAGCCCACGTGTTGGGCTACACACTCGTGTCAACACGAGGTATCCAAGCTGTGTCTAGACACGACACGAAGGCCGTGTCAGTGCATAAAATCACGTGTGTGCAGTGTAGTGTGTGACCAGTACAGCCTCGATTCCGTGTCCGACACAAAACGAGGTACACTGAAACTTTGGGAGAGTGTGTGCAGATACTTCCCCCGTGTCCATGCCAAGTTTGGCATGTCCAAGTGTTGTGTGCGGTGCATACGAGATACGTGGTAGCAGGGGAGGCTGTATGCCTCAGTGTTGTGTCTAGGCAGTGGGTTCGTGTCGATTTTCGACACGGCCACGGGTCTAATTTATGCTCAGTCATGGGGTTTCGTGACCTACATGTTAATGGCTACCCAAAAATGTATTTTGTTTTAGAAAATAACAGTTTTTGTTTCTAAGTGGCATTTCTACAAACACTTAGCCTATGGGACTGATACGTGTCCATTTAGGACACGAAATGGACACAATATGCCACAAAATTCTAGGGTTAGCTAGGGGACACCTAGATCTAGGTCTCCATGCAATAATAACAGCAATTACAATGAGATTTGGTAGGATTACCTATTGGTATCAATCTCCTCAAAAGCTCCAAAGAGGGGTGTTCTTCTTGCTAGCTAGCTCCTCCAAATTGCTCTCCAACTGGGATTGGCCTCCATGAACAGTAAGAGGAAGCTAATTAGAACCTAATGCAATTGGTTTAGGAAGAAAAGGAATTAAAATGAAATTTCTAGGATTTTAAGAAGTTTAGAACTAACCTTTCTTTCCAACTTTGCAACTCTTTCTAAATGGAGGCTAACCTAATGGAAGAGAGTATAAATAGGTGGGGATTCCTATGTGGGTGTGGCTAGCCATAGAATTAGGGTTAGGGTTAGCTAATGGGTTGGGCTTTGGGCCTCTACTTGTTAAGTCATAAGTCATGATTCCAATGTCCTTAAGTCATGAACCAAAACCCCTAATCAATAGGTCACCTATTGCTAATCTTGATTCTAATGACTAAACATGGGTTAACTTAGATTAGACTAGGATCACATAACCTAACCAAGGCACTCATAACTAGGGTTAGCTAATTGGTTAGTCCACCAAGGTCAATACTAGTCAAAGTCAACCTATTCAACCATCATTCAAATCAACTCAAAATAAGTCATAAATTCAAATAAATTATATTAAATTCAAATAACCCTAAAAATGACAAAATACCCTCTAGGCTAAAATGACAAATGAGTATCCCAATAACATGGTTAGGCTCTAGGTCAACCAGTCTCCAAGGTTACACTATCAAAACACCAAAATCATAAGTCATGATTTAAAATAGTTTTAAAATGATTAAAAATCACCAAAAATTATATCATGATTTAAATATCATTATTAAAAGACTAAAATTATAAAATTTCAAAATTACTCTCATTTTAGAAAACTGGGTGTTACAAGGAGTTCTACCCTACTTATTATGGCACTGGCTTAGGTGACACTGGTGACGTGGACCCTTAGGAGGATCCAGCAGTCATTGAAGACTTGCCCATAGTCTAGCTGAGACTTTAGTATCTTATTGTCTATTTATTTGAGACATTATGAGTTGTACTTTAAGATTTTGTTCTGGTGGTTTACACCAAGATTTTTATTATATATGTGACTCTTGAGATTTATTCTTATGTTCCATCTTAGTTGTTGTGATTGAGTTACTTATTATTTATTCTCCATTCGAAGCATATTCTAGACTATGTTAGATATTGTGACCCAGGACAACATTCTACCGTCGACACTGCGGCGTAGGCTGGACGTACTTCACTTCTCGTGCCCTTTCACTGGGTGCGGGTCGTGACAGAATGAAAGAATGATATATAATGTATGCATGAAAGTATATAATGAATGCTAAATATTAATGCAAGGTATACATGTAATGATAGATATGAATGCATAATGTATACATAATGTAATGCAATATATAATGATAGCATGTATGGTAATATAGAATATATGATGCAAGCATGTATATGTCCACTGTTTTTCCTTTTCCTTACATTTTTCCTTCCCTTTCCTTTCCATTTCAGTTTTATCCCTTTTTTCCCCTCTTCTATTTTTACATGTTGTATACAATGTATATAATGTATAGATGCATGTAAGTATGTAATATACATGAATGACATGTATGTAATGAAAATAAGTATATGTATGCAACTTAATGATATGTGAATGGATATAATGCCTGAACTGAAGTATGCATGTATATGGGATATGAATGAATGATATATATATGTGTTAAGGTAATGTAATGTATGTATTCACATATATTTTGAGTTAAATATATGAGTTTGTATGTATATATTATATGTATGCATGTACGCAGGAATGAATGTAATATAATGTAGAGTTTGCATATATGATATGTATGTAGGCATGTATGCAATGTATATATGTATATATGATATGTATGTATGTATAGGTGCATGAATGAATGCAAGTATGCATATATGATATGTATGTAGGCATGTATACAATATATGTATGTATGCATGTATACAATATAAGTATGTATGTATGCATTTCAATAAACTTAGTTAACTATAACCTTTTACACACATGCATTCATACACCCTTTGAACACCATGTATCCCATGTCACATACACCTACCTATCACTAAATCTGAGAACATTAACACATATCCTTTCACACACATGCCAAACACACACATACACACACTCACTTACTCTTTTACCTCTCATTCTCTCTCTCTCTCTCTCTCTCTCTCTCTCTCTATATATATATATATATATATATATATATATATATATATATATATATATATATATATATATATATATATGTAAGCCCCTGTTTTTTAAATTTTAGTTAAATTAGTGTTAATTAATTTTTAATGTCATTTACAGCCTTAAATTAATTATTAGGATTTTTAAGAATTTTTCTAGAATTTTTAAATAATTTTTAAATGAGTTTTAATACTAAAAAAAATATCAATTTGTAATTTTCTAAAATGTTTTAATATCATTCTGTAATTTTTAGAATTATTTTTATATCAGTATGCAATTTATTAAATTGTTAATATATCATTTTATAATTATTGAATTGTTTTAAGTTGCGGAATGCAAATTACTATTTGCATTTAGTAACCTAAGGGACTGGTTTGCAATTTCCTAAACTCTAGGGTCTGTTTCGTAAAACCTAAACCTAACCCATCCCTGCCCCGACTGACCGACGACTCGACGTCGGCTGCCCCCGCCATTTCCGGCCAGCGCACAGCCCCCCGACCGCCCTAACTAGTCTATTTAAACTCCTCTCTCTCCCCACGACCAGACCCTAACCCTAAACTCTCCCCACGACCACCCCCGACCCCCATTTCCTCCACTTCCAGTCCGCCTAAACCCTAACTCCGGCGGACCCCCAGCGCCGCCTCCACAGCCGTCGTCGTCACCAACCACCACCACCATTCGACGCGCCCGGCCGAGACGACCCCAGCGCCACCGGAGCGCCGCCGTCCCGACGCCTCCTCCGCCGTCCACGACCTTCAAATCCCCCCCCGAAGCCGGACACGTAAGTAACAGATCTGAGTTCGTGTCGTGCGTGTCTCGAACTCACGCACGACGTTCGCCTGGACACAGGGAACCTAGCTATAGGTCTGGACACGGGAGAATCGACTCGTACGTGTCGTGCTAGCCCAGACACGTATATACCTGTGTCCCTAACTGTCCGGACACAGGCTCGTGTTTATTATTTTTTTTAATGTTTTTGTTAAACAAACCTAATAAAATTAACCTAAGTCCTATCCCTAACACAACTGATGGGCTGACCCCCTGGCCAGCCCGTTCTAACTAAACCCCCCCCTGCGCAGGCTCGGGTTCGAGCCCCCTTCACTTCTCTTCTGTTTTCTTTTCTTTTCTTTTTCTTTTTCTGTTTTATATATATATATATATATATATATATATATATATATATATATATATATATATATATATATATATATATATATATATATATATATATTAGTATGTATATATGTATATACTGTATTTAACAGTATTTGATATATATGTATATATATTTTTATGCTTAGTAAATTTTATATATTTATTTGTATTTATATACATATATGTATGTATGTATATATCTTCATATGTATATATATATTTATACTATATATATATATACAATATTAGTGTATGTATATATATGTACTTTTATGATTAAGTATTTTATTATATATATATATATATATATATATATATATATATATATATATATATATATATATATGTACTTTCAACATATATATGTACTTTCAACATATGTGTCACGCCCCAGAACCAGAATACTGGAGAGCGGGGGCAGACATAGCCAACTACGTATATTGAAATAGAATACATCTCAACTATACAGTCACGGCTGTCTAGATATGAGGGTTTACTACAAGCCAACGGTCTCTTATGGTCAAGCCTATTGTCTCAATCTCAAGCAAGTAATATAATTACAAGATGTTTGACCACTAAATATACAATAAAAGGCGTCCCAAATATTACATATCAGCTGATCATGAAGCTAGTCGTACAAAATGCGAGGACTAGCAAGAGTTTAAGTCATACATGATCAACCCTAGGATTTGTTAATCATGTTTATAGCCCGTAGGCAGACAGTAAGTAAAGTGCATCGAGCTAACAGGTGCTCGTCGGCTAAACGCCTCAAAAGAATAACTTTACAATAGAGTGAGCGAAACAAAATAGAAAACCCACTCGTAGCCCGGGTTCCTTCTAGTCGCCACCATCGGGCTGGAAGCTTGGTAGATCCTCGGGAGCTGCTCCGAAATCTGGCCACACAAAACCAGCTGGTCAACCCCAGAAAGAGCAAGTGCCACAAGGGGCCACGAAATAAGAACAAAAGCCAGCAATCAGCACAAGAAAAATTAATATTAAAACTAGAATTTATGAAAACATGTCGGGATGATATACGACGAAATAACCATGGAACTATTCCGATAGCCAGGTTACAACCCGTAAACCAAACAAGGACCAGGGTTGTAACCCTTCATCTGAACAGAACTTGGTTTTCCACCATTTATCGGCAAGATAATAATGCAAGAAATCAAGACAGGGAGCAATCTTGTACTGGATCAAGACATGGCTAAACTGGTTATACCTCATTCAATCAATCACGGCCAAGCAGATACTACGGCTTACTACTTTAACTAACTAGGGTTATCACAGGCCTAATTACTAACAAGATGCAGTGAGATTGTTCCACAGCCACAAGCCCTACAGACCATCCAGGTTACCCAGGTCGAAAATTAGGGGTTGAATTCTGGTGGGTACATCGCCCGGGAGACAAATGTACCCTTAGGTGACTTAGAGGGTGCAACACGCGACGGTGTGCTAGAAATGTGCCCTACTCGACGGCAGGCTACAGATCCCAAGAGCGCCCAGGTAACGGGATTGCCTGTAGCTGTGTCATCTCTTCATGACTACTGTGTTATTCTAGTTATTAACCTTAATCCATTTTAGTAGGTACTCCTGACCGTGGTACTCAGGAGTTCCATCCTAGACATGATGCAAGACAGGACAAGTGGATTTAACAAGCAAGCAAGAAAGAACTACCCACGGTGTCAAGGCAAGTCAAGTTAAGTTAGCCGTCGCAACAGCGTTAAGATAAATCATGTCAGGGTACTTGTCAGGAGTGCGCCACGACGGGCCACTATCATGTCAGGTTGGTCATGTCAGGAGTGCACCACTACGGGTCACTGTCGTGTTATGCTAGTTCCTTGTCATACCATGCCATGTACAATAGTCATTCCAAACATATTAAGTAAAATCAAGTTCATGACATGGGCGTAAAATATCTAATAAAATATCAATATACAGGGCTATAGAAGAGCCAAGCTTAAAGAAATAAGACCAAAACTCCAAGAGCCAATGGTTTGAGCAAGGGGTCAGGGGAAGCAGCGTACGCGCAAGAGCACGCACGCAGGAGAGCTGCGTACGCACAAAAGCACGCACGCAGGAGAGCTGCGTACGCACAAAAGTCACGCACGCAGGAGAGCTGCGTACGCACAAAAGTACGCACGCAGGAGAGCTGCGTACGCACAAAAGTACGCACGCAGGAGAGCTGCTTACGCACAAAAGTCACGCACGCAGGAGAGCTGCGTACGCGAAAAATCACGCACGCAGGAGAGCTGCGTACGCAAAAAGTCACGCACGCAGAGGGGCTGCGTACGCACAAAAGCACGCACGCAGGAAAGCTGCGTATGCGTAAAAACACGCACGCAGGGGGGCTGCGTACGCACAAAAGTACGTATGCTGGAAAGCTGCGTACGCGTAAAAACACGCACGCAGGGGAAAAGGTCTTCTTCTCCATGGCTGAGAAGAAGCTCTCATGGCTCCAAAACTTCAAAGCTTCACAACTTGGCCATCCGAACTCCAAATCCGGATTTCCAAGTTCCAACTAGGGTGGAATTGAACTCTCTTCCACATGGAAACATCAAAACCCATAAAAATCCAACCTAAATAGATCAAAACCATGCAAAACCGAAAATAGAGAAAACTTAGATCTAGAACAACGGAGACTCCAAATCACAAAATACCAAGTTCTAATGTTGATCACCATGTCCTAATCTAGCAAATGGACAAATAAAAGAGGGTTCTCATGTGGTGGCAAGGTACACTTGCCTATGGGTGGGTGTTGTGGAGAGGAAGGAGAAGAGTGTTGTGTAGAGGAAGGAGAAGAAGAAATTAATGGAGATTTATGAGGAGAGAGAAAAAGTTGGTGGAGTTTTAAAGAGGGTGGGATGTGGTGTGTTGAGGGTGGAGCATAGGCTAAGGTGTTCCAATACACATAAACCAAACCAAACCAACCCAATCCAATTAAAACCGAGCCATGACAAAACCCAAAATACGAGAAATACCGAAATTCCACAAGTTGAGAAAAATAAAAAAAATATATGCCAAAATCCAAATACGAGTATAAATACGAAATACTGGAAATACGGGAAATGAGGGTGACAATATGTATGTATATATTTATTTTGTATAATTTTACCTTATTAAAATATTAATATTATTTTTGCACTTTTACCAAATTGTATTTTAGTATATTTAAATTACTGCAACCATTTGGTGTCCAAGCCTAGCATGGGTTTTTGGGCTCAAATGTGTTTTCACACATTCAAGACCTGTACAAGTCATATTGGACTTGATTCATAACCTTGGGTCCTGTATTTGAACTTTGGTTCAAATTATATACATGGACAAAATACGCAGATAATTAATTATTTAATTTCAATAGTGTGTAATGTTGTTTTTGGATTTCAAAAAAATACTTAAAGTATTGTTAAAATTCTGGAAAAATAGTATTTAGATACTATGTTACTTTAGCTAATTTAGTATAATTTTTGTAGTATTTAATTTACTGTTTTGCCACTAGTTTGGCATATGAAACCAAAACTCATTTTCTGTATACTTAGGAAAGCTGATTTTTATAAAATACTTGTACTGGTTAATAAATTCCAGAAAAATTATAATAAATTTCTACGATTAACAAAGATCACTTTGGTACTTTACTTTAAGTAAAATTAGGCTTTTTGTCTATCTCAAAAATTGTTAGAACACAATGGTCTTTTGATTTATTTATTGATTAATTACGACTTGTAGCTTTTTGTGTTATTTTGAGTTTTAACTGTGTTGAACCCCACCCCTCACTAGTGTAAAGACCCTAAAAAGTTAGTTAAAGTAGTGTGTCACCCCACATTGGTCTCCTATGCCAAAGTCATCATTTTGGCTAGGTGCCCAGTCACAAGTCGTGTCGCACCAATTAGTGTCCTAGTGTTTTAGCTTAGTGTAAAAACTAAGTTATTGTATTTATTTATACAGTGACGAGTTACCGGACATCCATAGAACTTATATCGCAGCTTGTTTTGCTTTGCTTTGCTAGAGGCAAGTACTTTCTACAAACTTTACATACTGTTACATAATGAACTGCGATTTACCAACCATGTTAACTGCTGATCCTTGGGGTAGCAAGTTAAAATATCACATGTTGTATTTTCTATTTCTACCATGCTTAGAACAGTCTTTATGTATCTCTCACATGATTAGGATATGGGTTATGGGGAAACTAATGGTAGAGTACGTGATCATGACCCCCCTATAGTAGCGAGCGAGATCGCATTTTATATGCATACCTTGCCGTAGGCCATTATTCCGCATTTCTGTACGGATGTACACCTATGCCTGTTGACTTGTACGTATGTATATTTTATTTACATATACCACAGTACATTGTACATCTATTGACCGATCACGTACTTGCTACAGTTTTAAACACTACATGTACATCTGTCTCTATGACATATGTATCCTTGCCATGATAGATTGTGTGATGCCATGTTTCCAGTTATTCCCTCTTATGTTCATTTACATGTTTCATATGCTAGTTTGCTAGATTCAGTACTTGCTTCCGTCCTGACAGGATAATGTTGTAGGTATCCTTACTGAGGAGGAGTTACTCTGCGACACCTATTATGGAGTTACTGCCGAGGACCCGGCTTTGCTTTACGAGGATGTTCCTGCGGGGAACCTCGCCTAGTTGTTTTTTGTATTTTTAGTCTTTTGAGAGTAGTCATGTATTAGACTATATATTTTGTAACTGGACATGTATCCAGTTTTACGTTTCAGTTCACTTGTACTTGGATATTTTACTATATACGACAACTTTTGTGTTTGGAGCATTTATGATCCTTCTTCACTTATAGAACTGTTAGCACATTTAGTCTTATCCTGTTGTCTTTAGAACAGCTTACTACGTTTTATCTCAACGTAAGCTGGGCATGACTCGGCCTGGCCCAACAATTTGGGTAGCGGGTCGTGACAATATATATATATATATATATATATATATATATATATATATTAAATATATATATATATATATATATATATATTTAATATATATATAATATATATATATATATATATATATATATATTAAAAATATATATATATATATATATATATATATATATTTTTAATATATATATATATATATATATATATATATTAAATATATATATATATATATATATATATATATATATATATATATATATATATATATATATATATATTTTTAATATATATATATATATATATATATATATATATATATATATATATATATATGTGCCTATATATATAGCTTTCCTATATATATCTATGTATATGAATATGTGAATGTGAATAATATATATACATTATATGACTAAGTTTGTGTGCCTTGTTAGCTTATGGTTTAGTTTTGTGCTTGGTTTAGCAAGTGACTTAGGCTATGAGTTAGTAGCTATCTTGGATACTTGATTTGCATAGACTTAGTTTGTTTAGACCTAGAATTGACTAACCTAGACTAGTTGACCATTGTTGACCCAACCCTAGCTAGTTTGACCACAGTTGACTAAAGTTGACCTAGTTTAACTTTATAGTTGACCAGAGTTGACCAAGAATTGACTTTGATCTAGATTGACTTAGACTCATGTAGATTGCATTATAATTTCAATTACCATATAAATTGAACTCTTTATAACCTGTGTTGCTCTAACTAGGACTCTGTGACTCCAGTTGGCCATCTTTTCATATCAGCTTTTCAGGATATCAGGCGAGTACATTCTCTGACCGTTTCATACTTGCTAGGACTTATATTCTTGCTCTAGATTACTTTACTTGATGCTGTCACGATGGTAACACGGATTAGTACTATATGAATCTTTTCATGCGATGTTATCCCCCTCGGGAGCATCGGATACATTATGTCATGTGCGTTTCACTTTCATCATATATTTCTGTGCTTTTACCATTCATGTGCACTCTCGTGATTCATGTACTCTCATGTTCACGGAGCCCCCATGTTTACATTCATGTGCACCCATTTATGGGCCCCCATGTGATATCATGTGCAATAACATAACCTGTCTGGATCCTTGTGTATTGATTGGGGTACGGGAGAGTATAAATGGTCATGTGAACAATTCCAAAGTAGTGTAGTCATGTGCAAACTTTCATGTTTATTATCAAGCCGTTTACATGTCTATCTTGTACTCTACATCACTAGTCACTGTTAGCTCTTTACTTATAGTAGATATTTCTTTACAGTCATCTCTTTTACTTCATATATTTTTCAGCATTTTATGTATCTTACTCTATAGCATATTTACATATCCTGTCATATTATAAACTGCGTGAGATGTATTGTGCTCGCTCCCGTTCTGACTAGACCTGTTGATAAATTTTACAGATAGCTTGGAGGTTACCTGCTAGCCTAGAGGAGACACAGTAGAGGTTGGAGTAGATGGCTAGAGTTTTTCTTATTTTATTTTCAGTTGTCTTGAGTTGTATTTATTTTGTGCTTGTTTGAGTTAGTGTTGATAACACCGAGATTTATTTCTCTCTATTTTACTTCTCTTGTGGATTCATAGTTATCTTATCGTGCTACTTCTAGTTTTGGTGATTGAGTTGTATCCTGCTGTGATTGTCCTCCGTACGAAGAGTATATCATATTGTATTTAGTCTTAATTGTGACCTAGAACAACGTTCTACCGTCGACACTACGGCGTAGGCTGGACGTACCCACTTCTCGTGCCCTACACTGGATGCGGGTCGTGACATCCAGATATGGAGTCACATTCCTTAAACTTGAGTTTGACAAGCTTCAGAATCAGAAAAACTTTGTTGCGGACAGTATTCCTCTTGTAGAGATCTTCAAGTTTCTTCCACAAGTTGTTCGTCGAAGTCTCATTTGACACATGGTGAAATATAGTGTCATCCACCCATTGTTGAATGGTGCCAATAGTCTTCTAGTCGAGCTTCTTCTATTCTTCCGCCATCATGGACTCTGGCTTGGAGGGTTCACCTTCAACCGGTACGTAGAGGTCCTTGTAATAAAGAAGGTCCATCATCTTCGCCTTCCATATCATCCAATTGCGGCCATTCAAGCTGATCATTCGAATACCGTCAATGGGAGTCTCCATCTCAACACAAGAAGAGTAGCAACCTGTCTCTGATATCACTGTTGGAAAAAAACAAGACCTTTTCTGTCTTTGTGATGAGTTGAGAATAAACTAAACGTGGAAGAGAAGAAAAAATACGAAAAATTACACACACACACAAATAATTTACTGAGGTTCATCTCAATTTGAGCATACGTCATCTGCCCGCTCATTCTTTGCCGTTTTCACTATAATCAAATGATAGATTACAAAAGATCTTCTCTCAAGTTGGTACAACTTAACTTGAGGATCACTTTCTCTCACAAACTCGCTTGAAGTGGATTTCAAGTTTGAGGATTACAAGTTGTGTGTGGTTTTGTTCTTCTTCTTCTTCTTGTCAACCTTCACCATCTTCCTCATTTATAGAGAGGATAAGCCTCTTAGGTACACCATATTTGTTGCATGGAGAAGATCAAAAGGTAGTCCTTCCATCTTCCAAGGTTCGTTCTTTCTTCCAAGGTTCGTTCCTCCTTCTTTCAAGGTTCGTTTCTTCTTCTCCAATATCGTTGCATGGAGAAAGATAATACATCAATGTTGTATGTATATAGTCATTATGGAGATGGATCCTGTTCCCATCAAATAATGCACATTTTGAAAACATTTTGCTCATTTTAAAAAAATTAAAGACAATAAGGTTCGCGTGGCGACGGATCCAATTGATTTAAATAGAAATTGGGAGTGATGAATAGGAAATAAGACCCACCAATTCAATGCTTGAGAAGGTTGGACTACCGGTGCATGCGCATAAAGGAAATAGAACCTTCTATTTTCTTCACTAAAATATAATAACAAGCATGCGACCGAGATTTTATGCATAATTGAAAATGACCTGTTAATAAGTATGTCAAGAAGTAGTAGACATGATGTTGGCTAGGTTTTTATATTCTAAAAGTTGGGTATGCTTTTGATTGCAATATTGCTGGGTCACGAAATTAGGAAATGGTGTGTTTGGCTCAATATAATATATTCTCCAAAATATGTAATTAATTAGTTTTCTACAATAAATAATTTATAAAAATAAAATGATAATAACTTTTTATTTAGTGTAGGATTATACCACTATTTAACTACAACAACTTTGAAACAATTGTTATTTTTTTTAATAAAAAATAGAGTTATTTGTAGTTAACCCTTAATTGCTATTTGCTAATCATATCTCCACAATTCTCCAATTCTCAAAATTTAGGTTTTTAATTTTTTGGCTAACTACAATTACAATTAATGCATTATGATACATTAAGAAATAAAATCCACTATTTAATATTGAATATCCAACGACCAATTATTGGCCCATATCAATCTAGTTAGAAGCCTTTTTAACATATAGCATTTGGGTCCATTTAGTATATAGATTGCAATAGTATCGTGCCCTAAAATTCTATTCTCAGACACACCAAATTTCTAGAAATTAGGTATCAATGTGTTTGTTTCAATATTTCTTCAAAATATATAATTCACAATAAATAACTTTTCAAACAAATAAATAAATTCTAATCTTTCAAAAAATAAATTTGTGAAGGATTGTATTCGAGGTCCTACATTGTAAACTTATATATATATATATATATATATATATATATATATATATATATATATATATATATATATATATATATGGAAATGACCCTTAGCCATTTTTTGTCCGAACTCCATTTTTGTTTTAAATTTTTTTTTCATCTTTTTTATTTTTTTAAGGATTCTTTTTGGGGTTTTTTTTTCCTTTCAGTTTTTGTTCTTTTTTCATTTTTTTTAAATTGGGTTTTTTTATTATTTATTTATTTTTTTGGAGATTGTTTTATTATTTTTATCTTTTTTTTTTTTTTCATTCTTTAAGAATATTTTTTGGTATTTGTCATTTTTTTTAATATTTTCATTTTTTAAAATGTTATTTTATTTTATATTTACAATCCTATTTTTATTTTTTCCTAGAATATTTATATATTCACCAAATACAGGATTTTTTTTTTTTTACGGCAAATTTATTTTTTATAAATATATAATTTCTGGATA
This sequence comes from Iris pallida, assembly GCA_029216955.1. NCBI lineage: Eukaryota > Viridiplantae > Streptophyta > Magnoliopsida > Asparagales > Iridaceae > Iris > Iris pallida. The sequence goes on from JANAVB010033220.1 coordinate 7,694,341, forward strand.
CATAGTATCTTGTGTAGCAAAGGTCCCTAAATTAAGAAAGGGCAAGGTATCATGATTTTTCAAGAACTGCGCAGGCTTCAAACACACCCTAAATGTTAATATGAGCAAATTATGATGCGTTTGCTCATGGAACATTAGAAAAATGTTGGTTGTCTAATTATATCTTTCAATAGCTTGAATTACTAGTCTGCAAGCTCTTCTTAAGGGGAACAAAAAATAGTGGACAATTTATTCAGAATAGTAAGGAAAGGGAGCCTCTTCAAGTTCAAGCAGCTAAGCTTTGGGGCAACTATTGCTGAAAGGAGAAGAGCATGGGTGATGGGTATTTGTTCTTCAGAGCAAGAGCTTGATGATCTTGAAAGCTTGGACTTGACCAAATGTCAATATGAGACTTGGACTTAATTTGTAATGTAAATTACTAAATTGTAATGTAATTTCCGTATGTTTGTGAATTCTGAATAATGGTGTTGTAATTTACAAATTACTGAATTCTAAGGCATTTTTTTATGTGTTTGTGTACATTTGATTTGGCATTTGAATTCCGTTTAATGAACTTTTATGTGTGTCAAATTTCAATGTGGGTTCTTTTCAATTTTTAATATTGAAGATTTTTGTAGATGTGAATTATGTACAAGAGTGAGAGAACAACCTACTCTTGATCAGTGATTTTTTTGGTAATATAGGAAAGAGCTTTTAAAAAAAATTGGTTACAAAAATTTAAAAAATATATCCATCCCATCAAGAGAAGACAGTTCAACTGAAGTAAGAAGCAAACTGAAATTCAATATAGGTTAGGTGCTGAAATTTTGCTACAATTTGGTCAGTTATTGATCCAGTTCCATTTAGTTCGATTTGAACCAAATTAAATATAATATTATTCTAATAAATTATATTTTATTATAATTTTTAAACTTTTGTTCCACTTATTAATATGAATTTGTATTCATATCTCATTTTTTGTATTTATTCAACTTATATTTTATTTTTTATCGCAAAAATTATTTATTTTATTACGGAAAGTATATTTGTAACAAAAAAAAAAAAAAACAAAACAAAAAAAGAAAACCCAAAAATTCCTATTTTATTAGTCTCGAACCCATAATATTGTCAAGGCCTCAACTATCTCTAGGTTGGCCCAGGCCTGTGCTCCAACGAGGGTCTGGATCCAACCAGAATCACATAAATCTGAACCCTCAACAAAAATAGTAGCGGGAAGCAAAAGGAAAAAAAAAATGGCTCTTCTCAAGCTCCACCACCATCATCTTCTCCTTTTCCCCACTCGAACTCTCCTGCTCTCTTCCTCCTTCGCTCTCCGCCATTGCCTCCCGAGAAAGGCCTCCTGGTCCTCATGTTCCTCCTCCCACAGTGCCGCCGCCGCCGCCGACGAGTGGCAGATGGGCCCACAAGCGTCGTCGTCGAAATCGGTATCCATCCTTCTTCCCTATGTTTAATACACGCCTGTGATCCTTTGATAGTTAGTCCGTTCATTAGTAATTGCCGCGGCTGTTCTGTGCCACTTTTTGTGGTGTCGGTCAACTGTTCGTCGAAATGCCTGACTGAAAGTGGAATTTGATAGGTATAACTGTTTGTCGAAATGAGCATGTCAAGTTTTTATGCCAATCACGACTTTTGGACGAAAAATGTAATGTGTTGACTTCGTCATGAGTTTTATAATGGGTGTATCATTTATAGTCCCGGGCGCGGGGGGGGGGGGGGGGGGGGGGGGGGGGGGGGGGGGGGATAATGCTATTATTGTAAACTAAAGCAATGGGCCGAAAATGTGACAATTCACTTGCAAAGGGAGGCCAAAATATATTTTTCGCTTATTTATGTCTTGTATCGATTTCGGATCAGAGTATCAGATTTTTTTTTGGTATCAGAAAGCAAATAATTATTAATAAATTATTAAAATTTAGTAAAAAATTGTTTTATATATTTAGGCATAATTTTAGTATTTTCTGTGTTGTTTTAGTAGTTTTGAAATTGAATAGAATAATAATCACCCTTAATGATTGATTTATCTAATATAAATAAGTTTCCTTCATTTACGTGCTTTTACAACCTTATTATGTTTTTACACCCTTGTTGATTGGTCTTTTTTATTACAACTTTTTCTGTCAAATTAACTGGGAAAGGGACAAAGCTGGTATTAGTCAGTATCGCTAGCAATCGGTATCAAAATTAACTGGAAAAGGAACCCCTAACACCGGTATCAATTAGTATTAGTAGCGATATGTATCAGATTGCGACATGCCAAAGCATGTTGGTATTGGTCGTATCATATTAGTATCGGCCGATAATGCGAACTATGATATCGATCCATGGTCTTCTCATGCTCATAGTTACATTGGCTAGGAAGTTGACACTAACATAGAGGGTCGACAATTGGTCATAAAACTTTGTCAAATCTTGTATGGAGTTTTCTTATGCTCCATACCCGACCCCATCCTGATGGAAGAAGGCTTGTGTGATGATGATGATGGATCCATGGAGAATCTCTATGGTGGGTTGGAGTTCGAGATTGCCTTGAAGTACTTTTTGGTCCTAATACTCACAAAAGCCAGTCAAAGGATTTGTCTAAACTTCTACAGAGGAACTCACTTTCAGATTACATGGTGCAGTTTGAGAAATCGTCAATGAGAGTTACAAATCTATAGTAGTAGTTCCATATGAGCTGCTTATTCGAAGATCTGCAGGACGAGGTTTGTTTTGATGTGAAGCTCTCAAAGCTAAAGTATTTATGGAGGCAAAAAGAGCTGATCGGGTTGCAGAGGAGAAATTATTCATTATAGAGAAGAATAAAAAGGTACCGCTTCTTACAACCAACTAAAATCACAACTCTGTGTTCAATACGATGAAGTAACCCCTAGGTTATTAGCAAACACAAGAGTGGTGTGGTTACACACGTTTGTCATATGAAGTTATGAACGATATCAAGAAATTATAGGCAAGAGACTTTGTTTCAACAATGATGAGAAGTAGCACAATGGTACAAGTGTAAGGAGCCTTGCTTGTTTTCTTGGAGGGAACATGCAGAGCTTGAGGATGATTGGCGTGAATGAGAAAAACCAATTCACGAGCATGCTGATAGGGATGATGCTATTATTGTAGAGGAGATTACTTTAACTTGTAAATATGATAGCAAGAGATGATAGGATCCCATATGCTGTAGTTAATGAAGGATTGAAAGGTACATAGATCTCGAGGTAGAAGCTCCAATAAATTTGTTGATGAGAAATGGGTTAATGCTTATAGCCTCATCCACAATAGCTCATGTGGAATGGAGGTCATGGTTGCTAACATGGATAAGGTGAGGTTGTTGCATCATTCTGATTCTTCTGAAGGTACAATGCTACATTTTCAAGGAGTACCCGTCTTTTGCAAACTTCTACAAATTGCTGCGTGGGAGTAGTATGACAATATTGGGTGCTTAACCGATTGCAATTTTCAAATATCAGGACTTGCTATGTTATACTTCTAGGAGTTGCCATGGAGTTCAAAGTGCAACATGTGACTTATAATTGGAATGAAGCTATATATTCATTTGGAATAGCTATCAATTCACCCATTATTACATTAGTATGGTAGATGCAGTGGAGATAATGAAGTCCATAGTGAACTGAGGGGTTTGATGTTTTGAAATTACTTATGGATGAAAAGGAGAGGAGGGAAACTTCATAAAGTTCAACCTTATCGGTTATTAGGCAAGAAAGTTTTTCGTCAACTGCGTTGCCACAACCCACCCAATGTTGCCAACCCTGAGATTTCATTGATAAAGGGACCAAGCTATTGTGTTTGAAGCCCTATCGTCATCCATACTTGGTAGGTGATGGAGCTCTTGCATTCAGGTCCAAATACCAGCTCACTTGCAGCAATATGATGAGGAACCAAAATGGGTTTATTCCATGTACATTAATTTTCGAGAGGTAAATTACATAACTGGTGAAGATATGTCTCTTATAATCTTAATAGATGAGCTATATGGGCATGTTTGGTTCAAATGACCTCCGGCTCCTAGTATTTCATGTCTCCAGGTTTGAGATCAGCAGATCACATATTAGAAAATCTGTAGATCACATGGATTTCTGGGGATCTAGATTTGAGAAATAGAGAAAATTTTGCTTAACTGGAGGAGCTGCGGGCAAGCGAGAAAACCTACTCTTAGATTCAAGATTTTAAGGAATATGACGTACGTGACAGTGTGGTCCTTGATATGAGATTTTGGTTCTCATATGCACAAACAAAAAGAAGGCCAAATCTTATATTGTGGACATGAGTTTTGTGGGATCAATCTCATGTTTCTGCAGCCAAACATGCCCTAAATGAATTGTGTCATGGGATAATTTCTAAGGTGGATTTAAGGTAAGGTTTCCACCAACTAGGTTTTTTTAGTGGAGGACTTCCCGAAGGCCACTTTTTTTAAGCCATGAGGCACTATATTTTGTGGTAATTCCCTTTGTTGTTCATGATGGAACTGGGATCACCAGGATAACAGATTGAACCATGCGACGGAATCGTGCCCATACGGCAAAGACAGTTTGTCGCATAACGATTCCTCATCCATGCGCGCATGACGATTCCTCATCCATGCGGCAAAAATTCAGAGTTAATTGTGCATGGGTCAATCCTAACCCCTTAAAGACGGGAACTCCAGGACTGCGAATTGGTGTGCATGTCGATCGATAAAGCAAAAACAGGTTTAAAGCGTGATCTAACCCTTCAATGGTGGAAATTAGGAATCACGAATTATACCTAAAGTGATCAAAGTAGATGATACTTTCCAGCAACTTCGATCAATCAACGACCTCAAGATCTTCTACCGTATTTCTTTCTCGGGTTGGACATCGTATAGGCGACGATCTTCCAACCTTTTCTTCTTCTTGGCTGACCTCTCCTTCTCTCCTTACGCGAAGAATTTTTTTAGAAAAAGTTGTACTTTTCTGATGCTTACGAAGGCCAGAGAATAGAGGATATATATAGGCTACAACAGGGACCTTAGGAAGAAATTAGGGTTAGGTCTCCTAACGGATCTAGGTATTCCGTGTTCAGCCGGAACACACAACCTATGCCTATTAACAATAGCTTGGTCCACTAAAGAGTTATTGTTGCACTACCTTCTTAATCCTAAATTACGTTTATGGGCTCCTTATTATATGCCTGTTCGTCTTCCCGTATTTAGATATCGAATGTCCATCGATCAAAATAAGTTATTGACAACTATATTGATCGTCATCTTTTATCCTTAAGTAGTACCACTCAACTTTATTTTTTATGTCGGATATAATCCGCCTGCAGGGTTTACATGACAATACTTATGAGCTCTTTAAGGAGACATTATCAATCCGATGTATCGGAACATGAATTGCTTTTATAATCAACATCCCATCATACACACAATGCCATTACCCAATTCATAGAGATTGTTGATCCACAATGAATCTCACTCTTTTATGAGTCAAAGTAATGCACACTGCGTATACATGTATGTTATTATATCCGGATTAAGAGTACAAGCATCCATAATAACGGAGGTATTTGTTCTCTTATGTAATCAGTACAAAGAGAACAACCTCAAGTGGTCCTGTTCAATACATACAAAGTGTACTAGTGTAAACCTATAGTCAAGATAGACTAAAGCCAGATTATACTACAACCTTACCAATGGTTTGTCCAAATCTATCTAGGTTGTGAACCATTTATATATTCTACAAGGAACTGATAATATGATCTTCTGTGTGACACCACACACCATATTATTTACAATGTAGAATATTAGATACTTGCATTAATATTATAACAAATACAATATGCAAACATTTTCTCATATGATTCTTAAAAAAAGATTAGAAAATATAGTTAATATAAAAGTGATGCTTTTAGTATATAATCCTAACAATCTTCCACTTATATTTAAAGCATTGATTTTTAGTTTACTGTAACAAATTTTTCACTTGTACTTAAAGTCATGCTGCCACGCATCTGATTCTCGTTCCTTCAATATGACTATCAAAAGTCTTAGTTGCGGTTGTCCGTTGATGCTATCTTGGTCACAACATCTCCTCTTTTTACGATATGTCGAATCAAGTGGTATTTGTGCTCAATGTATTTACGTGTCTTATGGACTTGTGGTTCATTTGAGTTTGCAACTGCACCACTATTATCACAATAAAGTATAATAGTTTTAGGCAAACTAGGTACCACATCTAAATCCGGTAGAAAGTTTCTGAGTCAAACCGTTCCTTTGGTTGCCTCGGAGGCTGTAATATACTCGGCTTCCATCGTAGAATCAACAATTCATTTTTGCTTGATGCTCCTCCATACTATCGCTTCACCTCCCAAGTTAAATACATAACCTGAGGTAGATTTTCTGGCATCCTATCTGACTAAAAATCTGAGTTTGCATACCCCAAGGACACTAAACTATCTGCCTGGTAAACTAGCATATAATCTTTAGTTCTTTTCAGTTACTTGAGAATATGCTTTACCGCAGTCCAGTGATCTTGTCCTAGGTTAGACTGATATCTGCTAACCATGCCAACGACAAAACAGATGTCTGGTCTCGTACATAGCATTGCATACATTAAGCTTTCTACTGCCGAAGCATAAGGAACCGCTTTCATGTCCTCTATCTCTTTAGATGTCCTCGGACACTGCTCCTTTGATAGAGCTATTCCATGCCTAAAGGTAAGAAACATTTCTTGGAATTTTGTATGCTAAAACGAGTGAGTACAGTATCGATATAGGTAGCTTGAGATAAGCCAACATCCTTTTCTTGCAATCTCATAGAACTTTGATCCCAAAGATATGACCTGCTTCTCCCAAGTCCTTCATACTAAACTGTTTGGAAAATATACCCTTACATGAGATGACACATTCACATTTTTTCCAATGAGCAAGATGTCATCCACATAAAGTACCAAGAATACCACCACGTTTCCGTCGCACTTTTTTTATACACAAGATTCATCCGGACATTGATCAAATCCATAGGATTTTATCACATGATCAAAATGGATGTTCCAAGATTTAGAAGCTTGCTTAAGTCCATAAATGAACTTCTTGAACTTACAAATAAGATACTCTTATCCCTTTCCAATGAACCTATCTGGTTGCTTCATATAGATGTTTTTCTTAAGACTTCTATTAAGGAAAACTGTCTTGACATCCATTTGCCAAATCTCATAATCGAGATGAGCTGCAATAGATAAAAGAATCCGGATAAACTTAAGCATGGCTACTGACGAAAATGTTTCCTCATAATCAATACCCTCTTTCTGAGTAAAACCTTTTGCAACAAGTCGTACTTTAAAGGTTTCAACCTTACCGTCTGTTCCTCTTTTTCTGTTATAGACTCACTTGTAGGAACCCTAGAGGGGGGGGTGAATAGGGTCAAGCTAACTAATCAAGCACTTAGCACAAGCTAATTGGCAATTTAAAAATATAAGTGCAAGAGAAGAAGCAAACACAATACCGACACCCGATATATCCTGGTATCCTCCTAAGAGGCAGTCCAGTCCCGGAACTCTCTCCGGCTTTAATCCACTATTTGAGCAAATAGTTACACACGAGTTTGGATCCGAAGAACTCGCCAACTTCTTACACAAGAGCTTTAATCCGAAGGGCTCTCCGACTTCAACCGAGAGTTTGGATACGAAGACTCCCCAACTTCAACCGAGAGTTTGGATACGAAGACTCTCCAACTTCAACCTTTCACAATAGGTTTTGATCTCCTTATACAATAGGATGAAGATCTAACTTTTCAACTCAATAACTCTAATACAATTTGTGAATGGCAAAAGAAAGCTTTGTAGAGTTGTTTGTGGATAGGCTTTGGTGGTTTAGAAATTTTTAGGCTCAAAACATCAACCTTGAATGAAGGGGTTCAAGGCTATTTATAACCAAAGCTTGAAAAGAAGCCAAAGGCAACTTTTCAGTCACGAACCGGCATACCGGCGGTATACCGGTCTGGGATTGCAACGGCTAGAAATATAGCCGTTGGGATCATTAATGGCTGGAAATCCGACCGTTGGAATTTCAACGTTTCGGAAGCGGTATACCGTCGGTATGGACCGGTATGCCGTCGGTATGCCGGTTTTGTAAACAGAAACTTTCTGTGAACAAAAATCGGTATACCGTCGGTATACACCGGTATACCGTCGGTATGCCGTTTTCCACCAAAAATGATCCTGGGCTTATTTTTGCCCTAGCTTTCGATTTTGTCATCCATTTCTTGTGTTTACAATAATTCCTAAGACTCATTACAGACTCCAGATATACTTAGGCAGGTGCAGGCTTCTTCAGAGTCTTGAATGATGATGGCATGGCTTGGCTTCTTCCTTTGATAGGTGCTGGCTTTTTCCCTTGGCGGCAGCTGTCCAAAGATATCCAGTTTGTGAAAACTGAATACCAGCGGAACCCCCGGTACGTGGCTCCAGAGATGTCGTCGGGTGGTTCAGAGAAATCTTGTGGGATCCGTCGTCTTTGGCCTACCATGATTTCTTCATTGCATATGTCCACATTGATCTTGCTTATTGCTTTTCTGCATGTACATGTTAGACGAACAAAGCAATATACATAGTAGCAAGTATGATAAATTAAAGCACATTAGGACTATGCAAAGTTTAAGTATAAGTGCTAAGGTGATGGCATAAATGTTAGTGATATCATAATGATTAAACTTAATTGAATGACCACAATCAAAAACATAGTTTTGATTTTGGCAACCCAATTAAATTTAAGATAGATAAGCTCATATCACTAAGATGTAAACCAATGGGCACATATCACCAAAGATATAAGTATAAGTAGAAATGCTATAGTGATAGTATGAAGATTAGTAATAATGAAATGCTAAACTTAACAGATTAACCATATTCAAAATATATGATACAATCATTGGGCCAACATCACTTGCATCCAATGACTTTTACTCAAGTGGATGGTTCTACAAGCTCTCAGACCTTATTAAAATCCATTGATTCTATTTTCGATATCATTGCTTTTTGCCAAGATTCTGCATATTTATCTTGGAGTGCTTTATTATAGGTGTAGGGATCATAAGTTTGTTTCTTAGGGACGAAGTCTAACGATTATCCTAAGAACATAAATCTGTCAGGTTGTATCACAATCCTCCTACTACGACGAGGCACTATAGGTTGTGGTATAACATTTGTGCCATGTTGTGCAGTTACTTGTGGTTCCTCCTCTTGTATTGTTGGTATTGAAGTATTAGGTGTCTCTCCTCTCAATTCTTCTAGAACAACTTACTCATGGGTTTATGGTTCATCACATAATCTTCCTCTAGAAATCGGATATTGGTGCTAACAATGACCTTCTGATCCTTAGGACTGTAAAATAGACCTCCTTTCGTTCCTCTTGGATAGCCTACAAATAAACATACTTATGTACGAGACATTCAGCACATGTGCTGGATTATCCCAAATCCGAACATGTTTCAGACTAGGCTTCTGTCCGGTCCACAGCTCTGTGGGAGCAATAGGTACCGACTTAGAAGGTACCAAGTTTAGAATATAAGCTACAGTCTCTAAGGCATATCCCCAAAACAAATCTGGTAAATTTGACTAACTCATCATTGATCTAACCATCTCTATAAGAGTCCTATTCCTTCTTTCTGCTACACCATTCTGCTGGGGTGTTCCAGATGCAGTTAATTGGGATGTAATTCCAGCCTCTGATAAGTAATCCCTAAACTCTCCAAAAAGGTATTCGCCACCATGATCTGAACGTAATGACTTGATACATTTTTGATGACGTTTCTCTGTTTCAGCCTTGTACTATTTGAATTTCTCAAAATACTCAGACTTACTGAGCATCAAGTAAATGTATCCATACCTTGAATACTCGTCAATGAATGTGACAAAATATTTAAAGCCACCTCTAGCCTGGATAGTCATGGGTCTATACAAATTAGAATGAACTAATTCTGACACATCTTTGGCCCTATACCCCTTTGCCTTAAAAGACCTTTTGGTCATTTTACCTTCCAAGTAGGATTTACAGTCTGGAAGTGCCTCCACTTCTAATGAACTCAAAGGTCCATTTGTAACCAGTGTTTGAATCCTTTTTAGGTTAATATAGCCTAATCACAAATGCCAAAGATATGTTTGGTTTAAACAAGAAAGTTATTTTCGCTTATTTAAGTTAGAAGACGTATTATTCATTTCTATAAGTTGCAATGTGGGTGAAATATGATTAATGACATAAATTATCTACTAATGCACCAGAACAGATAAAATGCTTATTTTTTTCTAATAGCAATATTGTTATTAAAATAAACTGGATATTCATCCTTAACTAGCATAGAAACAGAAATCAAATTTCTTCTAAGTAAAGGTGCATAAAGACAATTTCTCAATGTCAAAAGCTTATTTCTACCAAAAGATAAAATAATCCTAATGCAACGACCACAACTCTTGTAGTGTCACCCACGAACAAGCATGTCTCCATCACTAAGCCATCTGGTTTCCTAGAACCCCTGCAATGAATTGCAGACATGATTAGTGGCTTTTGTATCTACACACCAGGTGCCGGTAGATAATCCCGCTAAACATGTTTCAGCTACTAGTAAATGAGATATACCTTATTTGTTCCCTTGTTTGAGAAGTGGAAAGTCACTCTTCCAATGTTCTGACCCTTTGCACTTGAAACACTTGCCTTTCGGCTTTTTCACAACATCTTGAGGTCCCATGCCATTTTTTGCTGAATTTGCTTGTTTCTGAATGTTATTCTTCTTCTTACCGCCTTTCGGTTTAGAAGTAGAAGCCTTTTCAGTAACATAAATATGACTATTCTGCCTAAAAAGAGCTTCAACATCTTGTAGTTCTTTCGCAAGTTCCGCCAAACTATACAATCTTTTGTTCATGTTGTAGTTAAAGTAAAACGAGTCAAAACTTTTAAGCAGAGTCCCGAAAATGATATCGACCTGAGTTTTTTCATCGATTTCAGCTCTAAGGATCTCATTTAGATGGTCCATCATCTTGAGAACATAATCCCTTACTGGCGTCCCTTCAGCCATGGTTGTAATTTGTTGGTCTTGCTTTGGTCCTACAAATAATAGCAGTGACTCCGATGCAGAGGATACCATTATTTGTATCTAAGTGTATAATATTACTTAATACTAAGTCCATTACTTCGTAATGAGTTCCTTCAGATGGAGAAGTGAACGTACACTAGGTAACTTTCTATAATTATCCCAAAGGAAGTATGTACTGGTGATTCGTAACTAGACTCATCTGAAATGGAGTAAGGCACTAAAGCCAGCACGCAAGTATAATTACATCACTTACATACTAGTAATGGAGACCATGAGATTTATTCTAAATAAACTCCCTTTCCCACTTAGTTATTTAACAATTAGGGTTTTTCTACTGGTTGATTTATGTTCATGTTGTCCATTATTAATATGGACTCAGTTTATAATAAACATTCACAAACAACAAACATGCATAACAGAATAAGCAAATATAGCAATAAAAGAGAAATAAAAATTCAACTATTATGGCCATATATCCTGCTTCTTCCTCAACTGTGCTGGATCCAGAATATTGCGCTGTACAGAATTTTTCGGGGTTCGATCTGCCCGGTCAGGTCGCGAGGTTCGAAGCAGCGCCCTTTTTTTGGGTTTTGGCTGTCAATTCCTTTATCGAAAATCATCCGACCGCCTTCAGACTGCTGGAACAGCATCTCACCCTGCATCAGAAAAAGTCACCATCGCTATCACGACAGACCAGATTTTTTTTAAAATTACATCAATCCATGACTCCCGAAAGAGTTTATACATAATCTAGATTAAAGAAAATCAAATAAATAAGCATGATCAACCGTCGTGATTTTAATTACATCCACGAAGAACAAAAGTCACGACAAACCGTGGGTTTAAATCACAGAAATAAAAATATGCAATCAGACCATAATAGTTGCATCTAAGATGCCTGTAAAATCGAGTAACAGATCTACATCTACCGACTATTTTTTGATACAAGTTTTATTGGACAATATGAATTTATCAATCGATACGCAAATTCAATACCCGTTCTGATACCAATTGATGGAACTGGGATCACCAGGATCATGGATTGAACCATGCGACGGAATCGTGCCCATGCAGCAAAGACAGTTTGTCGCATAACGATTTCTCATCCATGTGCGTATGACGATTCCTTATCCATGCGGCAAAACTTCAGAGTTAATCTGTGCATGGGTCAATCCTAACCCTTCAAAGACGGGAATTCCAGGACTGCAAATTGGTGTGCATATCGATTGATAAAGCACAAACATGTTTAAAGCGTGATCTAACCCTTCAATGGCAGAAACCAGTGTTCACGAATTATACCTAAAGCGATCAGAAGTAGATGATAGTTTCCAGCACTCGATCAATCAGCGACCTCAAGATCTTCTGCCGTATTCCTTCCTCGGGTTCGACGTCGTGTGAGCGACGATCTTCCAACATTTTCTTCTCCTTGGCTGGCCTCTCTTTCTCTCCTTATGCGAAGAACGAATATAGAAAAAGTTGCTTTTTCTGATGCTTACGACGGCCAGAGAATTGAGGATATATATAGGCTACAATAGGGACCATGAGGAGAAATTAGGGTTAGGCCTCCAAACGGATCTAGGTATCCCGTGTTTAGCCTGAACACACAACCTATGCCCATTAACAATAGCTCGGTCCACTAAAGAGCTATTATTGCACTACCTTCCCAATTCCAAATTATGTTCATGGGCTCCTTATTATATGTCTGTTCATCTTCCCATGTTAAGATATTGAATGTCCGGCGATCAAAATAAGTTACTGACAATTATATTGATCGACATCTTTTATTCTTAAGTAGTACCACTCAACTTTTTTTGTCATGTCGGATATAATCCACATGCAGGGTTTACATGACAATCCTTATGAGCTCCTTAAGGGGACATCATCAACTCGATGTATCGGAACATGAATTTCTTTTATAATCAACAACCCATCATACACACAATATCATTATCCAATTCATAGAGGTTGTTGATCCATAATGAATCTCTCTTTTATGAGTTAAAGTAATGCACGCTGTGTATACATGTCTATTATTATATCCGGATTAAGAGCACAAACATCCATAATAACAGAGGTATTTGTTCTCTTATGTAGTCAGTATAAAGAGAACAACCTCAAGTGGTCTTGTTCAATACACACAAAGTACACTAGTGTAAACCTATAGTCAAGATAGACTAATGCCATATTACACTACAACCTTACCAATGGTTTGTCCAAATCCATCTAGGTTGTGAACCATTTATCTATTCCACAGAGAACTGATAATATGATCTTCTGTGTGACACCACACATCATATTATCTACAATGTAGAATATCGGACACTTGTATTACTATTATAACAAATACAATATGCAAACATTTGTCCATATGATTCTCATTCAAAAAAGATAAGAAAATATAGTTAATATAAAAGTGATATTTTTAGTATATAACGCTAACAATTCCGACACCCGTACTGTTTCAACATCTTGATTGGTCTATTGGTGGAGAATATATTTGTTTATAGCATGACTTGGAAAGAGGATTTGCTCTGACTGAAGTTAGTACTAGACAATTTGAAGGAGTATCTAACTGAAGCTAAGATGAGCAAGTGTCTTCAAGAGAGCTCATTACAATATCTGGGCACTATGTCAAGTTGCAAAGGGATTGACACCAAGATCAATTTGATCCAAGAAAGCATTCTAAGAGGGGGTTTATTCTATTGTAAGGGCAGGTTGGTGATTAGTTCATCCTCCAAGTCTCTGGTCCAACCTGCATCTTACCTTGCTCACGGAATGTCATGGGAACACGGAAGCAAGGCATGAAGGGCGACATCTTTTATTCTTAAGTAGTACCACTCAACTTTTTTTTGTCATGTCGGATATAATCCACATGCAAGGTTTACATGACAATCCTTATGAGCTCCTTAAGGGGACATCATCAACCCGATGTATCGGAACATGGATTTCTTTTATAATCAACTGCCCATCATACACACAATGCCATTATCCAATTCATAGAGGTCGTTGACCCATAATGAATCTCACTCTTTTATGACTTAAAGTAATGCACGCTATGTATACATGTCTATTATTATATCTGGATTAAGAGCACAAGCATCCATAATAACAGAGATGTTTGTTCTCTTATGTAGTAAGTACAAAGAGAACAACCTCAAGTGGTCTTGTTCAATACACATAAAGTGCACTAGTGTAAACCTATAGTCAAGATAGACTAATGCCATATTACACTACAACCTTACCAATGGTTTGTCCAAATCCATCTAGGTTGTGAACCATTTATCTATTCCACAGAGAACTGATAATATGATCTTCTGTGTGACACCACACATCATATTATCTACAATGTAGAATATCGGACACTTGCATTACTATTATAATAAATACAATATGCAAACATTTGTCCATATGATTCTCATTCAAAAAAGATAAGAAAATATAGTTAATACAAAAGTAATACTTTTAGTATATAACGCTAACAATTCCGACACCCGTACCGTTTCAACATCTTGATTGGTCTATTGTTGGAGAATATATTTGTTTATAGCATGACTTGGAAAGAGGATTTGCTCTGACTGAAGTTAGTACTAGACAATTTGAAGGAGTATCTAACTGAAGCTAAGATGAGCAAGTGTCTTCAAGAGAGCTCATTACAATATCTGGGCACTATGTCAAGTTGCAAAGGGATTGACACCAAGATCAATTTGATCCAAGAAAGCATTCTAAGACGGGGTTTATTCTATTGTAAGGGCAGGTTGGTAATTAGTTCATCCTCCAAGTCTCTGGTCCAACCTGCATCTTACCTTGCTTACGGAATGTCATGGGAACACGGAAGCAAGGCATGAAGGGAGACATTCATGTATGTGAGTGAATGTATAACAACGTAACACGGAGACATTCCTTCCTGCCTGCTTGGTGCAGTTTGGGTTATGTATCATTCGTTTATTTAGGACTTTTGAACACTGTTTGAGATATCGATTTGGGTTTGAGATATTGGATATCGGATATCAGAGATATATAATATGTTATATATCCGGCGATATATTGAAATATCGGATACCAATAAATATATAATATGTTATATTTTAATATATACTAAGCTACATAGCTTTTAGTCTCCATAGCGGCATAACTACCGTATTCCTTACAAGCATAAGTTCTTATCCTCCTCCATTGGTTCACAGCTTCACACAAAGAACAAACTACCTCCCTAGCTAGTGCATACCAGATTCTTTAACCCAAAAATTTACCACAATCAACCCTTCCATACCATTTGAAAAAAAAAGCAGCAATAAAATAAGTTTAAAAGGAATTGAACTTCAAATTCTCTTAGCAATTATACCACAATAAAAAGGAAGGAATTAATAAGGCAACAAATTCAGAATTAAAAATGTAAGTAGCAGCCAAAAATGTAGCAACAAACTCAAAAAGAAGAAGAGATTAAAGAGGGGGAGAGAGAGAGAGAGAGAGAGGTAGGTAGGTAGGTTTAGGTTTAGGTTCAGTTAAAGGGTTTGGGTTTACTTGACAATCCAACCTGACTGACCCGGAAATCCATCCAAAAATAACAAAACCAATATTTGAAATATCGGCTCCAATATATTGGCCG
The DNA here is from genome assembly GCA_029216955.1 of Iris pallida. Classification (NCBI taxonomy): domain Eukaryota; kingdom Viridiplantae; phylum Streptophyta; class Magnoliopsida; order Asparagales; family Iridaceae; genus Iris; species Iris pallida. Next base: position 7,710,000 of record JANAVB010033220.1, read on the forward strand.
ATATTTTCCAAAACATTATATATCCGATATTTGGCCAATATATCTATTTTTTGGCCTCAAAACAATATATCGGCCAATATTACCGATTTCTTGAAAATAGCTTCTAAAGAGTGGTCAAAATGTATTGGCTTACTGATGGTTAGTTGGTTTACTAAGTATAGAGTTCCATCTACAATAATGATGCATCAAGATTCTGTTTTAGCACCATATGGCATACTTTTCAAGTCCATGGGTTCCACCTGCTTTTGTTTATCGCAACACCCACTGGTGGAGGATAGATGGAGAGAACCAATTGTGGCTGAAACTTTGTAGGTGCCTCTGTAGCCACTCGTCGATGGAGTGGTGAATTGGATTGCTTAGACAGCTTAAAGCTGTAAGCAACATGGGTCTGCATTCTTTGACAAACTCGACGCCCTCTGAAATAATATGGTTTCTATCTCCTGTGTAAGTACTAAGTAGCTGAAATCCTTTACTGAGAACTGTAAGCAGTGTGAGATATGCTTAAGTTCTTATATCTCGTTTTGCTTCTCTTCTTAGTGTTGATATACATATTCTTAGTGCATCACTATCAGTTTCATCTAGAACTGGATTTTCTTGATCCTGTATCAGGGCCCATTGGAGTCTGGTTTATATCTCGTAGCAACACCAATTGGCAATCTTGAGGATATAACCTTGCGGTATGTATTTTAGGCTTTTATAGCATCTGTTTATCATTCATTTATTGTTTGTTTCTCTCTTAGTTCCTATTATTGGAGGGCATGACCCGCTCGGATTTGTTCTTCACGTAGGACAAGAATACAATCACAGTATGCAAAATCTACAAGGCAATGTGGCTTCCTATAGGGGAGGCCAAATTGCAAAGTGAAAATAAGGAGAAGCTGTTAATAGATAATAAATCTGTAGGAAACCTTTTTCTAGCTTGAATGGACCCCGCCAAAAGGTTGCTAATGTAAAATGGTTTAGAGGGAGACCTATTCCCTTAGATAATTTCCCGATCTATAAGCTTGATGTACATTTATATTAAAAAACTAATTTAGTTTGATATTCAAATACTATAACATGCTAGTCTTATATACATATCACTGGATGAGTCTTTTTAGTGGTCATGGGATACACATATATTTAAGTGGAGTAATTTCATTGATTGAGCTGCGCATTGATTACATCCAAGTATTTCTTTCACTTAGTACAGCTTACCATATATGTCAAAACAGAACAAAACATGTTTAAGAGCTGAAGCTTCATGTTACCAAATCCATAGTATGGGTCAATATCCTCATTAATATGATAGTTTCCACAATAAGAAATTTTGAGTAACAACCCGAGAACTGGCCTACTCGGCAGATGGAAACTTTTGGAAAGTAAGAAATTAGTATCTATTGGTTTGTAGAAATTACAAGAAACCTAAGGAAACTAAGTTTCTAATTACAAAAGTTGTTTGTTTGCTAGAAACTAAAAGATAGAAACTTGTAGTTAATGATGACATGTCAATAAAAAATATTGACATTAGGGGGTCTAAAAGTGGGTGTTTGGTTGTCAAAAATAAACAAAAGTAAAAAAATGGCTAAATAATTGCTTGCCATGAATTTCCACCTGTACGGATGGAAAGTAGAACGAGTAGTTTCCTATTTAGTGGTGGGTCTGACTAGTTTCCTAACTTACATACAAATTACCTAACAAGTAACAAAATTTAAAAGTAACCATAGTTCCACTACTTTCCTAGTTTCCCTTCCAATTTGCCGTAGCCGTTAAGTCTCAAGATCATATTGGTTTTTTTTAAATCGGGTAGGATGTGTTGCTCGACATCTGAAGCTTGCACAAATCATTGATGAGGTGAGGCTAATCCAGGCTTCTCGTGTGAGATAGATTATTTAGATCACCGTCTCAGATTGGTAGTTGGCCCACAAGGTAATTCTTTCTTCTTCGTTTGCATGTACGATTTATGCACACTCTAAATAATATAAGATGATTTATCTGATGACATTTATGAAGTTATTTCTTGAGAATAGAAGACGTCCAAAACATTTTGTTTTTTGTCTTGTTCTTCAGTTCCATATCCAATTAAATTTAATCAAATGCAGTGCGTTGAGGGTACTGAAATCTGCAGATGTGATACTTTCAGAAGATACAAGACATTCTGGGAAGTTACTTCACTACTACGATATTAAGACTCCTCTTGTGAGTTCTCACGTCTGTACTGTGTCTCGTAGTTTAATCACTTACCTATGTTCTTGGGTTGTACAATATAGTGAAAGTTTGTGTTTAATTTTCCAAACCTATTCGTGTAGCTTAGTTACCACAAATTTAATGAATATCAACGTGAAGCCACAATTTTGCGGAGGCTAAAGGAGGGTCAAGTTGTTGCATTGATTAGTGATGCCGGAACTCCTGGTGTTAGTGATCCTGGTGCTGAACTTGTAGGTATTTCTTTTCTGATTAACTAGTTATTTACTTTTAGTTTGTCAATAAACTGCTATGCATGAGTAATATATCCTCTAGTTGATGCCTTATGGATCAATGACTGCATTATGTGAAACTGGGAGTTCATAGTCGGTTCAATATCCTTGCTACACTTTCAAGCAGCCTGATGTTTTGTGAGCTACATTTCTTCACGTTCAAGTAGCCTATTTGCTTTCTATCTATTGGACATTGACATTGCTTTTGAATGGTTATTACATAATCATAGAGTCAATACATTATATAATATATACCATAACAGCATAATATATTTTTAGAAATGAAATTGTCATTTAGTGAGAGATGCTAGAAGATGTACATTTTGTAGCTGGCCTAAGAACACTTTAGTCTTCTATCTGTGTATTGTATTCGATGTACCCATTATTAGTGACCAATATAGACAAAATAAATGCTATAATTCATATTTGATAGTACCATGCTCATCTCTTGACTTCTTAATTCCTCTTAATACTATTAGTAACCAGAACATCTTACTGCACAAATATAGAATTGCTTTATGGTTCAAGTTAAGGTAATGACCATCTATGTCTGGAAGAACTGTGATATCCCTTTTTCCAGTCTTATTGCACTACATGAAATTGCATTACAGTTCAAAGCAAGATTATGGCCCATTTAACATCTAGAGAGGATGTCTATCTAATTTATTCTTTTGTTAATATCCAATGCATATTTAGTCGTTCCGTCTTTCTTTATTCCATTACTCAATATAAGAGGACAATAACAGCAAAACTTCTGGTAGTTAACTGTGTCACACTCATTTCTTGACTTTACGTCTTATTGCACTATATGGATTGCTTTATGGTTTCCAGAGAAGGCCGTATGGTCCATCAGATATCTAGAGTAATTATTATTATAACTTTATGTTTACTGAAAACCCATTCAACGAAAATTGGGTGAGCCCCTATAGAACATGTACCATTTGAACCAGTAAATGCACTATCTCAAAACTTCCTATGACTAAGTGATATAAATAGGTAGCAAATGTTAGTATGCCCTCTTGTACATACCCAAACTAGCATGCATATTAACATGCACACATACTTGCACACGCTCATGCAAATGTATGCTATACATGGCCACCACTAATGGCATCCCCTTAGCTATGTGAGATATGCAAACAACTTCCTTGATGGTAACTTTATAACTTTATTTATTGGTCTACATTTAAAAAAAATAGTTTATATGTTTTATAATTATGTCTTGATGAAAGCATATTGTAATCTTGAGACAGGCAAAGTTATGTGTGAATGAGAACATCCCTGTTATTCCTATTCCGGGGCCATGCGCAGTAGTTGCTGCTCTTTCTGCATCGGGTTTACCAACTAATGAGTTCACCTTTGGTAATACACGTGTAGAATTCTGTATCCATTCACTAAAAAATGATAATCTTTATTGACTTGATCATTTTGAAATATATCCTATTATGCAGTTGGATTTCTACCTAAGCATGCTGGCTCAAGGAAAGAAAAACTGCTGATTTCAGCCAATCAAACTGCAACACAATTGTTCTATGTTCCTCCTCATAAACTTCAACTATTTCTGAATGAAGCCTTGCCAATATTTGGTGATTCGAGGTATAAGATATGAGACAAATTTATATTCTGTCGATGTACAATCATATGGTATCTGGTTTTTTTAGAATTACCTTACAGACCTAGATTTAGTTTGGTTCCCGTTTGAAATGTAGAGTTTGCTCTTTCTGTTGGCATCTTGTCTGAAACGACAAAAGAAATCTGTTTGGTTCCCAGCATGTGTTGTTTCGTCTTTACAAAAATTGCTGACAATGACAAACGCCAAACACTCAATGAGGTACCTGTGGTAATCTTCCATTTAGAATGAAGCTTTTCTCATTCATATGGGAATCAAAGTGACCCTTAGACTCAAATAATTACATAACTGGTTCACTCAAATAATTACATAATTGGTTCATCCCCTACCAATTCCCTCTTTCTGAGAACATGGCACAAGACTGCCAGATATTTGGGATAATGAAGAATAGGAAGAACACAATGACTAAAACTTTCCAAAATGATAAGTGCCACACAACCCCTAGGTGAAAAAACATCTATCTACATATTTCTGAGGAGGACAAAGCTAGTTCTCGCAATGTCTACTATAGATGCTGTGACCTAAAATTTCAACCATTCTGATGAAATTCTCATTGATTGCTGAGCATCTTAAATACGTTACACCATTCTTCATGCAATTCATAGTCCTAGGTCTATAAATGATTTATAAATGCGGCTGCCTAGGCATCTCAGAGGCTCTACCGCCTTGCTGTCTTAGGTGGTCCCTCGGCTTGTCTCGACTCAAATGTGACTCGATCCAATTTCTTTTTCTTGAATTTTGAACCTGGCCTTAAAGTTGTAGATATTATCAATAATTTAATATAGATATGAAAGAAGAGGAAATGAACAATAGCATTTCCCTTTCCCTATAGTGTTTTCCCTAGCCCATCAATCTCATTCCTATCTACTTCCATGACGTCTAGTGCTAGACACAATTAGGTAAGTCCTCTCTCTCTCTCTCTAAATATATATAATATATAAAACGATGCCATCAGGAGCGGGCGACGGGCGACCGAACGAGGAAACTAGGGTTTCCTTCGCCCGAGACCCTGGCACCCCGGTGGTGGGTCGGCCAGGGTCGGAGCGACAGGGGGCGGCCGAGGGCGGCGCGAGCGGTGGCGGGCCAGGCGGTGGTGGCGCTGGCGGCGGTTTGGCTCGGGCAGACCCGAAAGGGAATCGGATGGCCAGCCCTGGCGCGGGGGGTGGCAGCACGGGCGGTGGCGGCAAGGGCGGTGGTGGCGCGGGCGGTGGCTGCAAGGGCCCTGGCGGCTCCGACAGTGGCGGCAAGGGCGCAGGCGGCCCGACCGGGAGTGGCCATGCCAAGTCCAGCGTGGCCGGGAGCGGTAGAGCAGCGGTCAGGGGCGACGTGGCGGGCGACGGGTAGGCTAGGGGTGGCGCGGCCAGAAGCGGATCGGCAAGGGGCGGTGGTGGCTTGGGGCGGGCTCCGGACGGGGTCGAAGGCACCGTAGGAGATGACGATCGACGGGATGACCCGGAGGAGGAGGCGGGATGGACAACGGTAATCAGAAGGTGTAACGGGAAAGGGGATGTCGAAGCTCGTCGGCCAGGTGGGGATTCGGGAGGCGACCATCATAGGGGAGGTGACCATCGACACGTGCTACGAAGACACATTAACGGTGCAGGCCCGGGGGGGCTATGAGGACGGATGGGAGTTCTCGCCAAATACCTAACAATGTGTCCATACCACCAGTACCTCAACAACGATGGTCGGCGGTGGATAAGGGCAAGCAGGTTGTTGGAGATCAACGTAAGGCTGGGGTTCCGAAATTCTACGCGGATATGTTGAATGGAGGGGTGAATAGCTTACCAACACATGTATTATGTTCAACCGAAGATGGTGGGCACAACACTTCGGGCGATCCTGACGGAGGAAGATCTTGCTGAGACTGCGGACTACTGGCACAACTCAGTCATCCTATACGTGCTTGGCTCGAGACCATTTTACGGACAGATCCGTGCGTACGCGGCACGAATTTGGAGACCGATGGACGGTATGGAGTTTTTCTCACGAGGAAATGGCTTCTATCTCGTGCGCTTCTGCCTGCAGGGGGACATGGAGCGGGTCCTCCAGGGAGGACCGTGGACCTTTGATGGCAGGCTTATTATCATGAAGGCATGGACGCCGGAATCGACTTATGAGCGTGAAGTTCTCCTCACAGTTCCAATTTGGATCAGACTACCGGGTTTACCAGCTAACCATTCGAGCATCTCCATGATGATGAAGATTGCCAGTGTCATTGGCAAACCAATCAAGGCCGATGAAGCTACGGCGTACAGAACTCGTATGGAATATGCGCGGATTTTTGTTGAAGTAGATGCGAGTGCTGACCTACCGCCTTTCGTTGAGTATGAGGTGCCTTCCGGTGGGGTCTTCCGCTAGACTGTGCAATATGAGTTTGTGCCACCAGTTTGCAGCAATTGCAAATGTTTTGGGCATCCCTCTAAAGGGTGTCTGGTAGGAGAGGTCGGGGATGTGGAAGGACACGGGGTGACTGATACCCCTGGCGATAGAGGACTACGTGCAGTACTTTGTTCGCAAGAGGCGTCCACCTCTATGATGGAGGGGGTCCAACCAAGTGCAGGGGGGCTGACACAACTCAGGCTAATTCTTTCTCTCAATGGGTGGACCGGGTGATGCAGCCTTGTGGAGAAACGACTGATGCGGGTGGCCACCAGGGCCCTGAGGCGAGAACCAGGGCTGGAATGGAGATGGAAAGAGATGGCCATACCTTGGGAGAGAGCGGAGAGGGCGCTACTGCTGTTGTGTGCGGATTCAATCCTGGACAGACTATTGTTTTCTGGTCCAGACGTAACATGTCTTTAGGCCGTCTGTGAGGGCATGGCGGAAAGAAGGTGACGGAAGACCGTACTCATCAGCCGGAGGAGAGCACAAGCAGGAAACGTCGGACGGTACTACCTAGAGAGGATGGGGGGCAGGAGGCGATGGAGATTCTGACTACGGGCACCTCTAACCTGTGTGTAACTGACCCCAGATGGAAGGACCATTGTGACAATGGAGGAGATCCCAGCGGGTTTAGCCCACCTCTTGAGATTTCTCCGGAAGGCGCAACGGCCGAGGGTTAGATGATGGAGCACGCTATTTCTCCTAATGGCGGCTCTGGAGATGTTGAGGGATCATCCCCTGGATATTAAATGTCTATCTTAGCTTGGAACGTCCGAGAGGCGTGTGCGATAGAGAGATGGAAGAAGATCAAAGAGGTACCGAGGCGAGAAGCTTGCTCCATTGTGGTGCTACTAGAGACTAAAATTAAGTCTCCTAGACTGCTACAATGGAGGACCCAACATCAGTGGTGTCAGGTGCATAACTTGGAGGTAGGAGGGGTGGCGCGTATCTGGGTAAGTTGGGATAGTAAAAGCTGGGCTGGACAGGTAATTCATCTGTCAGATCAGCTGATTGCCGTGTCTTTCACAAAGAAGGGGGATGGCTTTCATCTTGGGAGCGATGTATGGCAACAATGATAGGAGGCTGTGGGAAGCTTTATGGGAGGACATTCTCCAAATCAGTGTTGCAGCGGAGAACCAGTTCCATATGTCGCTGCTGCTGATGGGAGACTTTAATGCCCTACTTTCAGTCACGAAAAAGTGGGAGGTCGGCGTGTACCAGACGGAGTACTGTAAGATTTTCAAAATTGCTTTCTGCGATCTGGTTTGCAGGCGGTGGAGAGAACTGGTCACATATGGTCTTGGTATAATAATGCTACCCACAAACGTGTTGCTTGCCAACTTGATCGTGCTTTGGAGAATCGGGAGTAGTTTACTATGTTCCCGGATGTGGTTGCTGAGTACCTCCCAGTCGGCACGAGTGATAATTCGCCAGTTCGCATCCATCTATCGATGGTTGTCTCTCAAGAGGCACGTCCTTTTAGGTACAACAACAAATGGAGCTGTATACCAGGCTATGCGGAGATTTTCCAGGCGGGTTGGGGCTATGCCGTTGTGGGAAATCCTTAATTCCGCATGGTTCAGAGGCTGAAGCGGGTGAAGGCGGGCTTGAAACTCAGGACGAAAGGTTCACGTCATACCCTTCTCTCAAACAAGGAGGACCAACTTCGGGAGGCATATATTGCTTTGCAGGAGGACATTCTCAATAGCGACCTGGCAGCGACGGAGCAGGACCTGTGTAAGGAAGTCGGGGCGCTACGTACACTGGAAGAGATCGAACTGGCTCAACGAGCCTAGTGCAGTTGGCTGTAGGATGGCGACAAGTGCTCCAAGTTCTTCTATGATATCATCCGGGCTTGTCAACATCGTAATCATATCTCTAAGCTATATGGAATTGATGGCCAAGAGGTGGTTAACGCTACTGCACTACGGAAAGAAGCAGCCAGGTACTATATTGAGCTTTACAATCAAACTACTTATCTATCTGACTTTCCGGAGATTGTTTGCAAGAGGCTGGTTACCCCTCGGGGTAACAATGTACTTCTGGCACCAGTGACTATGGAGGAGATTGAAGCTATTGTACGTCATGCGGACCCGAATAAATTCTCTGACCCAGATGGTTTTGGGAGTCAGTTCTTTAAAGTCCATTGGGATATTCTGAAGGAGGAGGTGCTGGAGATCGTCCGAGACTTCTTCGACAACGGCAAGCTGCTTAAGGAGCTCAACCATACTTTTCTGACACTTATACCGAAGAAGGAAGGAGCGACGTATTTTCGTCCTATCTCCTGCTGTAATTTTATCTATAAAGTCATCACTCACCTGATGTGCAGACGTATGGAGCAGATTATGCAGAACCTGGTGTCCAGTAACCAAGCGGCTTTTGTGAAGGGGCGGTCTATTGCTGATAACAGTCTTCTTGCCATGAGCTGATCCGGGACTTCAACAAACCGGGAGGAGATAAAGTGTGTCAAGTTAGATCTGAGGAAGGCATATGACTCTGTCAATAGGGAGTTCATGTGCCACATTATGCTTGCTATGGGTTTTGATCGTACTTGGGTGGATAGGGTCCGGGTCTGCATTTCAACTCCCTCTTTCTCTGTCCTGGTCGGGGGTCAGCCGTATGGCTTCTTCGGCAGTTCAAGAGGACTTCGGCAAGGGGATCCGCTATCGCCATACCTCTTCACCTTGGTCATGGAGTTTTTCACATCGCTCTTGGACGTGGCGGTCTATAGAGGCCAGATCACTCCACTGTGCAAGCGGGTGCATCCTCAGGTATCCCATCTTATCTATGCGGATGACCTGCTGGTCTTTCTGGTTCCTTCGCGGCGGGGGATTATGGCTTTGAACGGGGTCATGGAACGGTTTGGCTAATTGACTGGTCTGCAGCTGAACAAGGACAAGAGTATGGCCTATTTCAACAAGCACTGTCAGCAGAAGGAAGAGAAGGCGCTACTTCTTGGAATTGAGAAGGGGGAGTTACCGGTCAAATATTTGGCAATTTCGTTATCTATCAACTACGTCAGAGAGACCGAATGCCAAAGTCTGGTTGACTACGCTCAGCGACGGCTGGAGGGGTGGCATACCCAGACCCTATCTTTTGGAGGGCGCGTCGAGCTAGTTCGATCCGTCATCTATGCCATTGCTCGATTCTGGTTGCAGACTCTCATGTTGCCGTCTGCGACCATTAGCAAAATTGAAAGACTCTGTGCTAACTTTATATGGAGAGGAGGCTCACACTCTATTGGGTGGACGACTCTATGAAGACCTCGGGAGGAGGGAGGTGTCGGCTTACAGTCTTTGCGGACCCTGCGCGATACTGCGGGGGTACGACAAGCTTGGCGATTTCTCGCCCAGGACTCCTTATGGGCGGTATGGATGAAGGGAAGGTATATGAAGGACCAGTCCTTTTGGGAGATCTGAGCCAACAACAACGACTCCGTTACTTGGAAGAACCTTCTCTTCCATCAGACTACTTTGAAGGGACTTATCTCCAGATCAATTTCAAATGAAGAGGCTACTGACCTGTGTGGGATCCTTGGATCAACCATCTGAGCTTGGCGGATCGAGTTGGTAGGCAAGCGATGCCAACGGCGGGGAGGAGGGGGGCCCGGGTGAGCGCTATTCTTCGGGATGGCGTGTGGCGAGCGGACCTTCACCTTATGACGAGACAGTTTCGGCAGGAGATTGAAGCAGTCCCGGTGGATACTGAGAGTACGGATGGGGACCGATGGGTGTGGACGGACATCGGTCAGCATACCTTTCCCCAATCGATCGTGTACGCGTCTATTAGGGAGGTTCACCCTCCTAAGGAGCTGGCTCAGATGGTGTGGACCAAAGGGGTGGCCTCCAAAATGCAATTTTGCTTGTACAAACTTTGTCTTGGGAAGTTGCTTACTCGGGACCGCCTAGTGAGATTTGGTGTGTAGATTTCGTCACCTCTGTGCGAGTTATGCAAGCAAGATCATGAATCTGTGGAGCACTTATTCTTTATATGTTCCTTTTCATTATCCGTTTGGCAACATCAATGTTCTCAAATCAGCTTACAGACTCATAGCGCTCGAAGCTGGAGAGAGGAGGTGACATATATCATAGCCGAAAGGAACTGGGGTTCCCAGTGGTACAAAACAGCAAGGATTCGGCTAGCGGCTGCGGTCTGGCATATATGGAAGGAAAGAAACAATATAATTTTGAGTTGGTGACTACGCCCACTATTGGGGTGATACACAATATAGATTTTGATGTAAAAGTGATGGAGAACTTTAAGTCTCCACCAAGATCTGCCTTGTAAACTCCTAAATTATATATATAACAGGTACCTTTTTCCAAAAATAATATAAATATAAATATATATATATATATATATATATACACACACACACACTACATCAAGCTATGCAATTTCTCTTGATTGAATACTTCATTCAGTTGGTTTTGAGGCCTCAAACTTGTGTATGCGGTATGCATAGTTAGAGATTGTGGAGCTTGATCAGATTCCCTACCGTTAATTCCTTTCTTGATTTGCTTATTTGGTTAAAGTTGGTGATCGTCTTAATCTCTTCCTATAAATATGGCTCCATCTCTTGTAACTGTAACTCTCTTGAAATAATAAAAAACTTGTGTGCGGCCGTGGACGTAGAAGAATTTCCGAACCATATTAAATTTTGTGCTCTCGTGTGCTTCATTCCAAACGTGCACAACAAGATATGCCTTATAGTTTTATAATAACACATTTATCATATTAATTAGGAGGAACTACCAATCATAAGCCACAAACTTGTCTCAACTTGCCAACTAAACACTCCTAATTTTAGTCTTGAAACCCACGTCTAAGACTTTTGGTCTTTGTTGCCTGGCCATCTCGTACCGCTATTGAGTTTGCTCCTCTTATCTGTTGCATTAAGTAAATAAATTCTTGCTCCCTCTCACCCAACTCCCTAACTAGTTAGCTGAATTTTGTTTGTTCACCAGATGAAATGTATCCGCTGAGCGTATGATAAGAGTGACTTTCATGAATCAGTTGTTGAATAAGAAGGCCTCAACTGAATAGATATCAATAACATATTATTTTGGTCGTGTTTCGTTTCTCTTCTTCTTTTTATGATTAGGGAATGGAGTGAAACACTTGGAACTAGCAGGCTTCACAAACATATAAGTCTATGACTCCAAATCAGTGTCAGTCTGTGTCCGTGTCGGAAATGTAGCAGACTAATCCAGGCACTCCAAAGTACATTAGAACAAACCAAAACCGGTACTCTCTCAGTTGCCATATCCTATTGTCTTGAGTTGTATCTTGTCTGTGCACATTAACAAAGTTGCAAACTAATCGCGATCAAAATCAAGGGCTAATCTACTTTCAATCTTGATTGAGATGATAATAAGTATATAACAAAGAACTGAGTGTCCTATACTTATCAGATTTATGTACTTATCAGCTATCCGTTAGGTAGTTAGCAATACACACAATTTCATTTAGCAATACACACAATTTCTGACTATTTTAGTTTCCATTGCAGACCTCGGTAGGAATATCCTTGTTGAGTGATTCCTTTGTCCCAAGTAAAGCTACTTAATACTAATTTGATAATCAAAAGATGAAGTTGGCTCTAGATAACCAACTGAGAACAGTGACACTACTAGTTTTCTTACAAATAAAACGATGTACAAGACAGAATGTTGGTTTCACGGTTCACCTACTAGTCTTCATATCCTATGCATAATGACTATATATCACGTGCACCCACACACACCGCAAAGGTCAGATATATTTCCACAACAAACACATGACACATACACACGCACTAATAGATGGACAGATTCACATTATCATTCTATGAATCATAATCTATCTTAAATGTGGTTTGCAAACATAGCTAGAAGATTTTATCAGTATCCCATTGTCTTTATGCTCTTAGTATCATATTTTATTTATTAATTATTGTTTTTGCTCTATATTTTTCTTTCGATTTTGTCACTTTGTTGCAAGAGCCAAACTATTCCTAATGGTGGGATATCGGGTACATATCAGGTTGTGTGTTATTGCTCGGGAAATGACCAAACTCCACGAAGAGGTACTTTAATGATTTAACGGGTGACCAATGAATTTAACTTATATCCTATATTTTGAACTACCACTATTACGATGCTTAGAATATATACCAAAATGTTAAATCCGTAGCACTATAACTAAATTGATCTCTGTGAGTATCAAGTGCTTTATTAGTAGCACTATTGATGATTACCATTATTCCATAATCCATGGGGATGATACCTTGTTAGACCTTTAAAATGATATCATTTATTTAACCTCCAAAGACGATGAATGCCATATTCACACAAAATGAAAAGATTAACTTTTGAAGTAATTAAACTATTTGAGACATATGTTGTATTAAGCATGAGGCGAGGCGAGGCGACAAGGCTGTTGCCTTGCTTAGTGGCGCTTAAGCGGCGGTTAGTTAGCGCCTCACTTTTTTTTTGCTCCTACATGTAAAATACTCTATATACTATAAACACAAATTTCAATATTTTTTTATACAATCCTACTAGTATATGCATGAATAACAACACCAATTATCAATCAAGCAAAGTAACAATATAAATACTAGAATCAAAATGCAAATTAAAAGCCACACAATGCATGCATACTACATAGTCATCAAAATACCACCAAATATAAAAGTTGTCTCTAAAGTTCCTACTTAAAGTTTTCCAAGTATGTAAATAACGAAAAATTTGGTTCAGTTACTAAAAAAATCAAAAAAAAAAAAATTTCAAAAAAAAATTCAAAAAATCATTAAGCGAGGCGAGGCGCTACTAAGCGACGCCTAAGCGCACTTAAGCGCTGATCGCTTTTCTGGAACGAAAATTCATTAAGCGAGGCGCCCTAATTCTAAATCTCGCTTAAGCGGCGCTTTAGCGCGCTTTTCACAATATTTTTGGTCACAAATATTTCTTAAGAAATAAACTCATTGATATACTGACTGCTAATAAGATTACCATACCATAACTTTTTCTCTGGTAAGTTATTGAAATCAGTCCAAAAAGTTTGGTTTCCAGACAGCTCCATCTAAGATAACTATATAGTAATTGAAAATATATTAAATACATTTTATACCAATCTACCCATGTATGAATGATAACTTGCTTAACTCTTCAAGAATTCAACTACTTTATTCTATTTCAACTCAAAATGCTTAGAAGCTAAAGCTCATTTTTATAAATATTATTATGTATTTACCAATGGACTATATTCTAACTTAGCTTCTGGATGTGATGTATTATTGATGGAACCAAATAAATATGTAGGATTATGCCATAAAGATAATGCAATTCCGTATAGCAAATTATATATATCTTACACTATTCGTCTAGACTCAGGGCTGGCCCTGAGCTAATGGGGGCCCGAGGCAAAACTTCCAAAATAGGTCCACATACATAATGTAAAAAAAAGTATAAATAAAACAAAAATTTATTGTAGTCAAGATTTGAACCAAGGACCTCCTAAATATAAGTCTAGCATTATAACCACTACACTACAATGTTCTTTATTAAAAAAGGAACATGATACATACTAGTTTTTATTTTAGATAGTTCCATGTTGGTGCCCCCTTTCTCCAGGGGGCTCTGGGCCGTCGCCCGGTCTGCCCTGGCCAGGGCCGCCCCTGTCTAGACTCTTCATAGTCAACGAGAATTCAACAGTATTCCTTGGTTGCATGAGCTTAAACTGTGGATCTAAAATATGGTCTACCTATGTTGCAACTGATCACCTTGGTTTTATCACTTATGGCATTATCTTCGTATGCTCATAGCTATCTTAACTATAAATTTGGCACCAACATAGGGTGGACAAAGGTGAATCCAATTCTTTATAGCATATTGTATCATCTCACATCTTCGTCTAGACTATTTATAGTCTAGGAGATTTAGAGAGTGCTTCTTGGCTGCATGAACTTACATTATATAACCAAAATGTAGGTGTACCTACCTGCCAACTACCAACCTAGGTTTTATGGAATGTTTCACTCATGCTCATAAGTGGCTTAGCTGAATTTGGCACCATATAGAGGGTTGATATAGAGATGAATGCAATTCCTTATAACAAATTGTATCATCTTACCTTTCCGTCTATAATCTAGCCTAGGCGGAATTGGAGGGTAGTCATTGGTAGCATGAGCTTAAACTACATAAACAAAATGTATGTCTACCTATCTGTCAAGAAGCTATGTAGCCATGTAGGTTCAATGGAATTTCTCATGCTCTTGGTGTTTTGGTATGTTTCTTCCATGCTCAAAACTACCTTGGCTTGGAGTTTAGCACTAACATAAGGGTTGCCATCAGGCCGACAACTGGTCATAAAAACTATCAATTCTTTTATGGAGCATTTTTATGCTCTATTCCCAACCTTATTTTGATAGGAGAAGGCTTGAATGATAAGGTTGTGATAGAGAGTTGAGATCATGTTGATAGTTGGTTATTAAAACTTCGTCAAATCTTTTTCGAGCTTGCTTATGTTCGATAGCTAACCCCAATCATATGGGAGCAAGCTTTGATGGTGATGATGATGATGATATTAATCTGGGAAGAAATATCCATTGGTACTTACGTATGTACATAAGTAGGTACTTTTCAAAAAAGAAGTATGTACTTCATATTCAATAATTTTTGTTCATAATTATTTAGTTTGTCAGTATAACTCTGCAACTACCAGGCTTTGCAATGGATAGGTCTCCATCACATTATTATCTACTTATGTCGAGGGAATAACTGTCAAACCCAAAATCTAGTCCCACATTGGATATCAAATGAGAATTTGATTGCTTATAGTTCACTGTTGGTTCTCATGTGTACATCCTGGTTAACCATTTTGGCAAGTGGGCCAAGTCTTTTGCATGTGGCCCATTCACTTGTCATGTCCTAGTGGGCCCGTGGACTGGGCGATGACAAATGGTGTGGGAGCTACCTAGTGGATTGTGTTCCACTGGGTTGAGGCTTAGGCCATTTGCACGAGCTATCAGGCCTCATTAAGTAGGAACTTGTGAAACCCTAAGAGTTAGTCCCAAACCGGATATGGGAATAGATTTTGATTGGTTTATAGTTGAGTTCTTGGGTCTCGTGGATACGTCCGGGTTAACCATTTTGGCAAGTGGGCCAAGTGATGTGCACATGTGACACATCCATGGGTCATGTCTTGATGGGCCCGTGGGTCGGGGCGTGGCAATAACCGTAAGGATCAAGCATATAACTGTTTCTACCTGTGATTAAAGTGTTAGAATCAACCATCATATGTTTACAGTTAATCAACTCAACATGTTGATGACCCATAATTAATAAATGATAGGCTTGATATAAATGCTATGTGCACATTATATAATCTTTGCAACGAGTACCCTTTTTCATGTTCAATATGAATGTACATTACTAGTTTTGGCGAGGTTCTTTGGGGGATGCTTGCAAAGTATTTTCTGATCGACAGCCTAAGGGAGAAATTACATTCTTAATAGAAGGGAAAGCGAATTCTGTTGCTGAAACTCCATCAGACACTCAACTTGAGCATGAACTGAGAGCTTTAATCTCTAATGGTCATACTCTATCAACGGTACACACTGAACTTCAATGATTTTATTTGCTTGTCTAAATAGTTTATAATATTCTATCCTCTTAATATGAACATTGGTTTCAGCATATGATAATTCTATTCTATGCACCACGTCTAGATGAAACCATAAACTAGTGTCTACTTTCTAGCGTAACAGGAGAAGAGGCTTACTGGTCCTTTATCTTCCCTTCTGGACCAACTATCAAGGGTTCTACTTTTAAGGGACTTCTAGAGGGAAAAAAACTTTGGATTATAGGACTACCCTTATGTTATGATTATCCTTTATAGGATGGATGGAGAATATGATAGAAAACGTACCTTCTGGAAGGTTTGATTTTGTTAGAAACTAAACCGAAGACCTTCTAGTGAGAAATACATGTAATTATCAGTTTTGGGCTTGAACCTGCTGAGAAACAGAGAAGTGCACTTCTCATTCCACAGAAGTTCTCTTCCCTTCGATATTGATTCCTCCCCTAAACCCAATGTTTAATGAGGAAAAGAAGACATACCAGAGTGGGTTGAGCATTCCCAGGGAATTCCATTGGCAGGGCGGCTCTTGTTTCCCAAATATAATGTGAATAAGAACATTTATATGCTGCTTCGTTGGAATTTTATTATACAACAAGAATAGTTCATTCTGTTAGAGTACCATTACTACTATATCAAACCTTTTGTTATGCCATTAAGTTTTATTCTAGGTAATAAGTAAAATATAAAGGGCTATGTTATATTAAGCATGAGGCAAGGTGAGGCGACGAGGTTGTCGTTTCGCTTAAGTGCGCTTAACCGGTGCTTACTTAGCGCTTCAGCCTGCCAGTACCCTTTTTTACCTACCTTTGCACCTACATGTAAACTACTCTTATACATATAAATTTCAATATTTTTTCCATACAAGCCTACTAGTATATGCATGAATAACAATACCAATTATCAATCAAGCAAAGTAACAATATAAATACTAGAATCAAAATGCAAACTATAGGCCACACGATGCATACATACCATCAAACATAAAAGCTAAGTCTCTAAAGTTTCTACTTAAAGTTTTTCAACTATCCAACTATGTAAATAACATCAAGAAATCGAAGAAATGATTGAAGAAATCGAAGAAATCGAAGAAATCAAGAAATCGAAAAAATCAAAGGCGCTTAAGACTAGGCGAGGCGCTACTAAGTGATGCCTGAGCGCGCTTAAGCACTGCTCGCTTTTCTAGGACGAAATTTCCTTAAACAAGGCGTCCTAATTCTAATACTCGCTTAAGCGCATCTTAAGCACGCTTTTCATAACATAGATAAAGAGTGGTCATAATTTTACATATCTTTTTTCCTTCTTGACAACTATTAGAAAAGTAACATTTGTATTAGAAAATAAAAACAAAAAGCTACTGGTTGCATGAGTTGAATGCAATCCTATAGCAAATTGTATCGTCTAGACTATTTATAGTCTAGGATAACTCTTTATAGTCTAGGGGAAATTTGAGGGTCCTCCTTGGTTGCTTGAGCTTAAATTGCAATCCAAAAGATAGGTCTATCTACCTGCCAACTGGCTACCTAGGTTTCTGAATTGGCCCTCACGTGTTCAGAGTTAACTTGGCTAAGAATTTGACACAAATAAAAGAGGGTTGACGTTAGGTCGAGAGCCGGTCCTAGAACTTTGTCAGATCTTGTATGAAGCTTTCATATACTCCATAGCCGACTCCGTTCAGATGTGAGATAGATGATGATGATGATGAAAATAATAATAGAAATAATATTTGTTCCAGTAAGTCGGAGGGGACGAATAGATATTGGCAACACATAAAATCAAAAGCATCATCATGCTATATTCTTATGTCTTTTATTATTATATATTATGGTACCATTTGGCAAAGATCTAAATAATAAATTGAAACCAATAGCTTCTTTTTTAATTAAGAAAGTGCGTAAAGCACACTGGCACATACAATATAGGGTATAAGAGATGCAACCATATATCTGGTGCAATTTTTAGTGCTCGACGTTGAACCTACGAGAGGTGAAGTTTGATACCTTTCTTCTCATGTGTGATGAAGCCTAAAATTAGGCATGCCTCCAAGATTTGCTTTCGCTCGTCCACTTCGTTCGTCCACTTCGTTCATCCACTTTTCAAATGTTGTACATATGCTTATATGGAACACTTCTCTCTTAACAAATAAGAGAGATGTGATGAAATCTCTGAAAGATTTCATCCTTATCCCATCCTATACATATTGGTTATTACTAAAAGAGTAACTACTTATATATGGTTAGTTATGCATGCTGCTCCTACACATTGAATTAAAAAGCGCGCCTAGGCTCAAGGCGCAGCGATGCGCAGGGACAGCGCCTAGGAACAAGTCAGGCGCACCACCTTAAAAAAGCGCACGCCTAGTGTAGAAAGGCGCAGGCTCCAGGCGCTCAACAAGGCGCGCCTAGACGTAAAGTTACTTTAATATATATATATATATATTCTAACCTTCTATATACATGTTTTATAGTTTATGGACTTTATTGGAAAGTATAGAAATTATTGTCATTAATATTATTGTGGGTTTTAGATTGTTTTCTAAATTAGAATGTACTTCTATATTTAAAGGCTTATATATATGTGGTTTGTATATTATATGTATATAGTTTGGGTTATTTATATCTAATGGGCTTTTAGATTGTTTTATATATATATATATATATATTTTTTTTTGGAAAAGGGTAAATTTTATTCCATCATCTCAATAAGGTTACAACATAAAGATACAATCCCAACTCAGGGGGACATTACTAGTACATCCGACTCAATGTTATGGAGTATGCCCACCACTGGGGTGGATAATCCCTCATAAATGCGCCGGTTCCTCTCCCGCCAGACATGCCAAACTGACGCAGCAAGTCTCAATCTAGCACGCCTAGCCCAGCTCTGCTCCATGCCCCTGCAATCACCAATCCACTTAAGGATTCCTCTGAAATCCCGCTCCCTGCCAACCCCTCCTAAGTGTCTCCGGCACTGCTCTGCCCATATGTTCCACGCCATATGGCACTGGAAGAACAGGTGCCCAATAGACTCAGGCTCTGTCTCACACAAAACACACTTAGGGTCAGGGACAGAAACCCCGAACCGAAGCAATCTGTCCCGAGTGAGCAACCGGCCCAACACCAGTTTGTATGCAGACAGTTGCATCTTCCTGGCGAGCCCCTTCCCCCAGACAAAGTCATACTCCTCAATATCATCGAAGTGGGGGCGGACAAGGTCGTAGCAGCTGCTAAATCGGAACTCCCCAGCACCCTCCGAGCGGCCGGGAGGGGCCCACATCCATACATCAGACAGTGCCGTAGGAGTGATCTGCACCTGTCTGATCTCCTCAACTACCGTAGCAGTGAACCGGTACTCCTCAGGCCTCCATACCCCTCCACGGATGATGTGCCGACACGTCAGTCCTCTGTATGCCACGCCGTCCCTCTGGGGGCCCAGAATCTCCAGGAGAGACTGACCTGAGATCCACGGATCAAGCCAAAGATCCGTCTCCCTTCCCTCCCTCATCCTCCTCCGCAAAGCCGTCCGAAGTACAGGACGGGTCCTCAGGATATGCTTGAAAGACACAGAGAAGTTGTTGTCAATTTCACATACCCAAAAGTTTCTGCCCCGAAGATACCGACTAGTCATCCAGGCCGACCATAGAGAATCACCCTGAAGGAATCTCCATGCCAGCTTGATCCCCGCCGCCTCCCTGACAGAAACAAGAGAACGCAGACCCACACCTCCCTCTTTCCTAGGCCGACAGAGCTGCTCCCAGGAGATGGCATGTATCCCCCCATGCCAAATGAACTTGGCACAGATGCCCTCAATCTTTCTGATAGTGGCCAGCGGAACCATAATCGATTGGAGCCAGAACAGAGCAATAGCAGAAATGACTGAGCGGACCAGCTCAATACGCCCTCCAAACGATAGGCCAGCCGCCTGCCAGCCCTCAACCCTCCTCTGTGCAAAATCCACCAGGCTCTGACAGTCACGATCCTTCGCGTAGTTGACGGAAAGGGGCACCCCCAGATATTTCACCGGAAGGTCCCCCTTTTCCACCCCAAGCTCCATAGCCCGCTCCTCCTTCAAAGTGCAAGAGTTGCTGAAGTAGACTTTACTCTTGTCCCTATTCAGCCGGAGGCCCGATAGCTGTCCGAACTCCTCCATCACTGCCGCAAGCTCCCTCATCCCTCGCATGGAAGGTCTCAACAGGACCAAAAGGTCATCTGCATAAATGAGATGAGAGACCACCGGAGAGACCCTGCTGTATATCGGTACAATCCTCTCCCGATGTACCGCGATGTCCATCAGACATGTGAAATACTCCATCACAAGAGTGAATAGGTAGGGGGAAAGAGGGTCCTCCTGCCGAAGCCCCCTGCTGCTGCCGAAGAACCCGTAAGGGATACCCTGGATGAGGACCGAGAAGGTAGGAGAGGTGATGCACTCTCTGACTCTATCCACCCAAGTCTCGGAGAAGCCCATCGCACCCATCAAATGACAGAGGAAGTCCCTGTTGACGGTGTCGTAGGCTTTCCTCAGGTCGAGCTTCACACACGCCTTCATCCCTCCTGGCTTGTGGAACTCCCGAATCAGCTCATGAGCCAGCAGGCTATGCTCCGCAATAGACCGCCCCTTAATGAAGGCCGCCTGGTTCCGAGACACCAGACCCTGCATAACATCCTCCATCCTCCTGCACATAAGATGAGTAATTATTTTATACAAATAATTACAGCAAGCAATCGGTCGAAAGTCAGCAAGAGATGTCGCCCCCTCTTTCTTGGGCACTAGCGTCAGGAAGGTGTGGTTCAGCTCCTTCAGGAGCTTGCCCGTATCAAAGAACTCCTGAACAGCCGCAAGGACCGGGGCCTTAAGGGAATTCCAATGGCGTTTGTAGAAACCACTGGAGAACCCATCCGGCCCAGGCGCCTTGGAAGCATCAGCCTGCATCACAATCGTCTCCACCTCCTCCATCCGTATAGGGGCCATAAGAAGACTGTTGCCGTACTCCGTAATCAACGTCTTCGTAATCAGCTGCGGGAAAACCGATGGATAATCCGTCTGATGATAGAGCTCAGAGTAGAACTGGACAGCCTCCTCCTGAATAGCAACCTGGTCAGTCACGAGGCGCCCGTCTCTGCCAATCAGTCTCTGGATACGGTTCCGGTGCTGTCGCGCCCGGATGACATCGTAGAAGAATTTGGTGCAACGGTCCCCATCATTGAGCCAGGAGCATTTGGCCCGTTGGGCCGCACTAATCTCCTGCTGAAGCCTCAAGGTGTTGACCTCTGCAGCCAGACTCTTCTCTCTAGCTGCCAGCTCCCCACTCAACATGTCGCCCTGAAGCTCTGCCTGCAGGTCTCTCAGCTCCGCCTCCTTCTCCTGCAGGGAGGTCCGGGGGAGTGCCCTCACCCAGTCCCGGATGGCGCGTTTAGCGCACTTCAGCCTGTGAACCATGCTAAACTGGGCAGTGCCGTCCACCTCCTGGCCAAGTCCTCCCGCCACAGTCTCCTCATAGCCATCAGATAGGAACCAACTGTTGTCATATCGGAATGGGCGGGCTCTCCATCTGGGACTCTCCACGAAGCGCACCAGAATCGGCGAGTGGTCACTGGTCCCCGCAGGGAGCCCCTCAGCCACAGAAGAAGGGAATAGGCGGAACCAGTCACTGTTCCCCAGGGCCCGATCCAGCTGGCATGCCACCCTGCTCACCTCTGCCTTGTTGTGCCAGGTCCATATGTGTCCGATCCTCTCCAGGTCCCTGAGCCCGGACTGGAGGAGACAAGACTGAAAATCAGAAAGTATCTGGTCCGGCACCGGCCTCCCCCCCAGCTTCTCTCCCCGGTATAGCGTAGCATTGAAGTCTCCCATAATAAGAAGGGGAAGATGCCGATGCCTCGCTAGTGAGCTCAGCCTGATGATGTCCTGCCACAAGGTCTCCCGACGCCTCCTGTCATTGTGCCCGTAGATGGCACCCAGTAAGAAGTGGAACCCCCCCTTGTTGGTGAAGGAGATAGCCACCAGCTGGTCAGACATGAAAACCTCCTCACCCTCCCAACTAGCTCCATTCCATCTAACCCAGATCCTCGCCATATCACAGAGACCAAGGTTGTGAAGCTGGACCCAATCCGTAGGGGTTCTACGGGTCAGAGTTTTCGCCCCCCTGATCTTAGTCTCAAGTAATATCGAGATTTCACACTGTTCCTTCCTCAGTACCTCACTAATCTCCCTCCATCTCCCCAGAGAACACCCCCCCCGTACATTCCAGGCAAGGGCCGACATCTAAATCACGGGTGGGGTCCCCTGAACATCCTCTGAAGGGGCACCCGGGGAGAGTGCAACCTCCATATC